>JAUPTC010000014.1:2221855-2821855 GCA_030762895.1 Sophora flavescens
TCCACATCAAGATGTACAATTGAGACCTTCCTTGTTGGGATGTTGACATTCCTTCAATTTTTGTTATGAGTTTTCTAAAGACCTACATGAGTCTTGTGTGAATTCAAGTGATCGTGGATCGACTGGTGAAGTTTACATCTTCTTACGAGTTAAGACCCACAAGCAGAGTTAGTGAACCGAATAATGTATCAGAAGATTGTTCAGATTTCATGGAGTATCTTCAAGTGTTGTTTCAGATGAAAAACAGAAGTTTATCAACCTGTGTCGGTTAAGCTTACTTTAAGTGTTGAAGACTAAGTTGAGACTAAGTCCAACTGATCATCCTCAGCGGGATGGATAAGTAATGAGATGACCTATCCTTAGCAGGTTAGTTAGAAGATAGTGTGGTACCTAAGTTTTTGTCATCTCTATGGTAGGACGAACCATAGTTGATAGGAGTTTCGTTAATGTATAGATGTGAATGGTATTATGAGAACCCTTAAGTTCAACATTATTGAGTGGGATGAGTACAATGGATTTTATCATGATCGAGGCAGATATATCATTAAAGGAAATTAGAGTAGTGATCAAAGTTTATGGTTAATGTTGACTTCATGAGTCCGAGGATTAACGGAAAAATATATGGTAGTTTTCCTTAACCTGAACGAAATTAGTAAAGAGAAGTTATTGAGTGAAACTAAGTTGTTAGAAAAGTTTAAGAATTATGATTTTGAATAATTCAAACTGAAGTGATTCCTTTTGGTTGTAGTTGCATGGAGAAATGTAATTGTATTCTCTAAAGATTGAAATGAATGATTATGATATAATTTGGAGTGGTGAAATATGTTCAAAGGAAACTAAGACAACAGTGGTATACTTTGAGTTGAAGGTTGATGTATGAAGAGGTAAAAGTTAGTGTTGAACTTGATGTTCGTTGTGAGGATAAGGTGTTGAAGAAGTTTTGCTAGTAGACAAAATTTGGAGGCAAGAAGTGATTAAGTTTTGATTATGTCTTTCGAGTGAAATAAGCTATGGCGAAATGTTTATAATCTTTGAAGTCTTATTTTGGTAAAAATGTGGTTGATGATCCATAGTGGAGACTAGATATTTTAAATTCAAGATTGCCATTGGGGAGTGTCCACTTTGATTTCTTGGCTTTGCTTTGGTGCAGCTCCTAGGGGTAATGGCCTTAGAGAAACTATTTTATAATCTCTTTTCTCAGCTGCAGATATATAAGATAAGGGTAGATAGGATACAAGCACTTCCTTGTATAAGTGATAGAGCTATGTTTTCAGATGGAGGAATTGTTAGGAGTTGTGTATTTTCCTTGGACAATACGGTAAAGGTGCATGGGAAATTTCTTAAACCAGGGATATTAATGGGGCTAGAGAACCAAATTGAAAATGAGAGGCAAATGAAGGATATGAAAATTTAAGTAGTCAAAGGATTCAAGTGGAATTAAGAAGAGAACGAATTATGTTGGATGTGGTAAGATTCAATTTTGATAAGATTGAATTTCTTAGGTTTTTAGCGCAAAGGTTATCATGTGCAACTCAGTAATGTTACGACGTTTTGATTGAAGATTTGAAAGTGTGAATTTGATATGACTAGAAGAGTAGATTAAGCCCAAATGAACTAAGACTAGGATCACATCTCTTGAGTAGAAGGTTAATTGATGTTATGGTAAAGATATTGTTGGTTTTAATGTTAGTTGTGAAAGTTGGATATTGGAGAAAGTTTTTCTAATGGATCATTGAGAAGTGAAGAGATTAAGCGTTGATTTTGTTCTTTGAAGTGTAATAGACTTAGATGAAATATCAAAGGTAATGGGGATAATGCGGTAGTGAAAAGTCTCGAGGATAAGTAGAATTGCATCGAATTGATTCGTTATAGTGTTATAGATGAAAGGAATGAAGCAATGAGAATACAAAGCAAGATTTTAGAGTTAAGTCATGATTACAACATCATGTTTAGTTTTGAGCTACTGAAATTTCGAGGACGAAATTTTTTAAGAGGGGTAGTAATGTAACACCCTAGTTTTTACACCTATGATTAATTATTTTATTTAGATGTTTAAGTTTATTTTGTTATGTGGTTTAGTCTGAGTAATTAAATTACTCTTTTCAAATTATTTTATTGGGTGTGTTAGCACTGACTTATTTCAGTGAATGCACGTTTAATAGACAATAATTATGTTATTGTCACTATTATACCAGTACAGAAAAATATTTTAAATAATGTGATTAAGAGAAAAGCATTTTCATACTCTCGTTCTATTTAATTTTAAAGTTGAAAATATTTTGGTTTGACATTTATCGGAGATTAAATTTTGACCGAGTATTTTCTTAGTGGATCAGTTCAACTATTAATCTTTACTCTAATTTGAATTTCAAAACATATCTTTATCAATCTTTATTTTTAGATTTTAAAAAAGTAAAAACATGGTTATTTTAGGCTTAATATTTATCACTCATTTTGTACCTATTACTAAATACTAAGTTAAAAACATGAATTTTCTCTCTCCTCTCTATCGAAAAACCCGTAACCCTTCCCCCTCTCTCTTTTCTCTCTTTTTCTTCTTCTTTCTTCTTTCTTTTTCTTCTTCCTCCTCTCTTCATCTTTCTTCTCCTCTCCACGACCAACCAGTCACCGGAAGGAGCGCCGCCACGCCGTCTCGAACCGCCGCCGAGCCGCGCGACCCACACGTCCGGTCCACCTCCTCTCCGATCGTCGCGTTCTCGCACGCGATTTTTGCAGCAGCTCACGTTTAGTGCTAGTCGCTCGAACCACCACAAGCTCAGCCATATCGCGCGCCCTCGCCTCTCTTCCGTCTCGATCCGATCGAGCACAAAGGGGGGAGAAGACAACCGTGCAAGTTAGTTCATCATTCCCTGTGCTCGGTCCGTTTTGTTCCCCGAAACCGCCGCCCCTCCGTCGCCGTCCGCCGCCGCGAGGAGCACCACAGCACCACCTTCAAGTTGTCTTCAAGCTTGGGTGAGTCAAAACCCTCTCATCTCTTCTAGATTCAAAACCCCCAAATTGATTTTAAAACCCTAACCCTAACCCTTTGATTTCAGATTTTAACTTTGAAATTTAAGGTTGTTTTATGAGATTGGGACTGTGAATTTGTGTTTCCCTAAACCAATTTTATTATTCTGAGTTTTCCTTAAATTTTAATAATGAGCCCTAAACCCCCAATTTAATTTTATTTAAATTTGGGTATGTTGTTGTGAAATTAGTTATGATTTAGTGTAATTAGGACTCTTAATAGATAATTTCCAAAATTCTTTTTCAAGATCTTTTAATCAAAACAAAGTTTCCTAAAAGGGTATTAGGAAGCGTGAGCTTCAAACATGATTTTCTTTAAAAAAAAATAACCTTGTTTGGTAATTAGATTAAGTGTTTAGATAAAGTTAGAATGTGTGTTTGATCATGTGAAATTGATTTCTTGATTTTTGGTTGTTGCGCGTTGTTGGACTTCCTCTCTGAGACGTTTGACACGGCTATGCTTGCTTGATGGAGTAGATAGTTACACTCTTGGAGCTAATGTGAGTATTAAGACGAGGATCCTTTACTTGTCTTCAAAGGTAAGGGGAGTTTTGCCTAGGGATATTCAATAACTGTATATATGTGTGTAAGTGTTTAATTGGATAGTTATATGTTGATTGAGCTTACTTGATTATCTTATGTACTTGAGCTGTTGTGCTATTATCTGATGTTGAACTGTACTTGTTCTAAATGATAAAATGCATATATGTGATGAACTGCTTTCAACTGTGATATTAGCATTGCACTGATGATATATATTGTTGTTGATCGAAAGTTTGCTAAGCCAGACGTGCGTCTGTGCTCAACCATAACAAGGATTAAAAGCCTTAATAAGCTTTGAACATGAAAGGATTGGTGTTCTTTTCCAAAAGCTCATTAACTTAAAGTACTTGTTTTAAATGTTGAAATGGTTTTGGTGTACTACTGTTATACAAGAGAAAAATCCTAAATGTTGAAATGGTTTTGGTGTACTACTGTTATTTCAAAGATGCTTTATAAAAGATTTTCAAAGAAAAGGTTTTTCCTAAATATTTTAGAAACTTTCCGATAACCTGGATAGGTTATCGAGGATTCGGTTTTGGATTTGTTTTTCGCTGAACGAAAAATAAGTACTTATGAAAATGAATCTAGTACGCGAGACGTCGCCTCTAGTATTCAGTGATGTGCACGTGATCTTGGATCAGTGTTAATTCGGGACTACGAGTCCTGGCTATGATATTATGGACTTAGGTCCTAATCACGTTGTGTTGGACTGTGTCTTCTGACCGCGTGTGATGATTATGATTAAAGGTGAAGGTTGTTTTCTACGACCACAACCCTTGACTGTGGCCACGGTCTTGGGCATTGTGATTGAGCATTCGGACTATGAGTCCTATGCTTCTGAGTTTTCAATGCGATGGGGAAATGATGATTTAAGTCGTTAGCCTTGAGCAGCGATAGTGAAAATGATGAACACAAAGAAATCCTTTTAAATAAAATATTTTCTCATGTGCATTTCCCCAAGAAGACGTGCTATTGGCGATTATAACGAGATACAAGGTGGTATCCGGGGAGTCTGTCCATGTAAACCGAGTTAAGAGGCACATGTGGCGTTGCCGATCCCCGAGACCTTAATGCATGAGGGTAAAGGGGTAATCGCTCGAGTGGGCTAGAGCTTGACCAACTCTAATGATGATCCGGTGAAAAGAAACGGTGTTGATATCTAATGAGATTAATTTAGAGCATTATGATTGAAGTGTCATGCATATTTTAGAAAGATTGGGTGTGCGGTTTTGTTGCAATTTGATATAACACTATTTTGTTGTGTATATGCATGATTTGACTGCTTATATGATTATGTGCTGTATGTATCATGTATATGGTTGTTGTGGGATATATCTTATGATGGTATCTCACCCTTACAAACATATCAGGTTTCTTCTGGTTTGCTATTGTACCTCGGGTATTTTAGTACAGATGTGCAGAGGAGTCTTCCTAAGTCACTCAGAGACTTAGATCTAGTTGCTTGATGAGGTATTTGGTTGTGGAGCGATCACGTGAGTTCTTCTCAGGAATAACTTTTAGAATGACCAGCTTAGGGTCTGAGACTTAGATTATTTTGATAAGTATGTATGAGTATGGCTCAGAGAGCCTTTATTTTAAAATGAAATGTTTATGGCTCGGAGAGCGTTATTTTGAAAGCAAACTTAAACTTTCCCTTTTGGTTTTGTAAAGCTTATGGTTATGACTGTTATTTATATATATATTGTTGTCTGGTTGGATTTGGTGTAACTGAAATTCTGGAGTGAAAATGTAATTATTTTAGCAGGTGTTCTTTTACCTGGGATGTCCGAATTACAGAGGAGACTCTGTCGAAATTTTCGTAAAATACTAGCTTTTATTCAAGTATATTCTTTAAATTAAATAGGCTTGTCATACTATGATAGTAAGTCTGTGTGCCAATCAAGGCTTAGGAGTCGTGACAAAATTTTTATACCCAATTTCTGACACTTGTATACTTATATAAATTATTTTCCGAAAGCACCAGCAAATTATCTTTTAATTTAAATTCCGCACGTGTTACTTAAGTAATGCCCTCAAGGGGGGGCGTTACATCTAGGGGCTTCGTGATTGATCACTCGGACTTTGATGTCCTGTGTTGTTAATAAAAGATGTAAAGATGTTTTAAACGATGTTAGGTCATAAGCTTTTGAGAGCTTCCATGTTTTAACGATGATGCTTTTGAGAGCATTAGATGTTTAAAACGATGATGGGATGTAAGCTTTTGAGAGCTTTGACAATAAAGATATAGCACAAAGAAAAGTGTTGAGAACAAAATGTTTTCTTGCATGCATTTGGCAGACGTACCATGATTAAACGAGGGATTACCTTGCGGCGTCAGGGTAGATCATACAAAGATGTTCTCATTGTGCCCAGGGTTTGGACAATGAGGCCTCATCTCAGATTGTTATCACTGTGCCACGATGTTGGACAGTGTGCGATGGGCGTGCCTGCGGCTATATGCCTGTGGCAATTGAGTCTGATCAACTCATCACGAGGTCCACGAGGTTGGAGATATCTCATGAGATTAGGTATGAATGTTTAGAAGATGTATTGAAGTGTTCATGCATTGTTTTCCAATGTTGATGTTTGGGGTGTGAAACCCATTGATAAACGATGTGATATAATATGAATGAGTACGTTGTTACAGACATGTATATGTGTATGCGCATTCTTTTGTGTTGTGCATTTAGTTATGGTGATAAATCCATATATTGGCGTCTCACCCTTACAACCATATCAGAGTTGTACGAGGGGTATGATCCTTACAAGAAGACGAAGGCTGTCTAGTTCGAGGCATGCTGTGCTGTTTTTATCGGTTGTAGTGTCCGTTAGTTACGACCAGCTTAGGTAATGTTATGTTTTAAGAATAAAGTTGATTATGATTTATGTGAGAAAAATATGAGGCAGTATAGTTGGAGGACTTATATACATTATGTAGTTAAGTGTGATTTGAATACGTTGTTGTGGTTATGAGGTTAAAAGAAGGAGGAAAAGAAAAAATTTTATCACCATATTTTGAAAAGATAAAGTTGAGAAAATATGATTTTCCGAAAGCAACCAGCAAATTAAGTTTTATTTCCGCAAACGGGTAACCATGTGATGACCCGAGTTTAGGGTGTCACATTAGTGGTATCATAGCTGGTCGAGTCTTTCGGGAATGTTGGGAAATAGGTCTGTTGTGTTGACGTTGTGTTTTCTCTGAAGTGAGACGATGTTGTGTTGTCTCTGAAGTGAGACGACGTTGTGTTTTCTCTGAAGTGAGACGATGTTGTGTTTTTTCTGAAGTGAGACTTGTTTGAATTACTTTTTTGAAGTAATATGTGTTAATAAATGAGTAAGGAATTACAGAAAAGTGTCTATGGTTGTTTTACCTAAGTTAAATGTGAATGGAAAAGAAAACTTCTTGAGTAAAATTAAGTTGATAGAAAAGTTCGAGGATGTGATGTGCAATGAAGTTATTTTGAGGATATGCAATGAAGTTATTTTGAGGATGAGATGTGTGAGGTGATATCGAATTGGAGTGGTGAGTTATAATCAAGAGGAACTAAGACTGATTAAATATTTTGACTAGGGGGTTGATGCGTGGTGCTGTGAAGACATTGTTAGTATTAATGATAATATTTAGAGTTAGATGATTGGAATAAGGTTATGGTGGAACCATGTTGACAAGATAAGTGATTAAGTTTTGATTTTGTTTTTTGAGTGTGATAGACTCTGATGCAATTTTAAGAATAGTACGGATATGTAGAAATGACGTAAGAATGAATTGTGTCATGGAATATGAAATAAGAGGAATGAAGTGATGTGAAGGGCAATGTAAAATCTTAAGTTTAAGATAAGATTTCAAAATTCTGTTTAGTTTTGAGTCTCGAAATTTCGAGGACGAATTTTTTTTTAGTGGGGTAGTAATGTAACACCCCGATTTTCGCTGCTTCGTGATATCGTAATAAATATATAAATATATATTTTTATCCGAGACTTAGAAAATGATTTTGGATAAACCAAGGTCATTTCCTTGTTATACTTATTTTCATAAGGTTACGGGGAAGTTTTTGGTTGAAAATTCAGACGGAAGCCGGTCTGCCATTTTGTGTTTTCACCTGTGGTAAAGTTCTTGCTCAGAAGACCTAATTTTAATTAGTGAACGAGATGAAAAATGTTTTTATCGTATTTGCTACGATACTGGAAGTTTTGAAAATTTTGGTAAAAAAATAAAATAATTTACGTTTTACGGGCGGAATACGTAATCGGGTAGACGACGGAGTGGATTTCAGAGTTTCCAAGAGCATAAAAAGAGGTTATCTTAGGATTTTGAGATGATTCATGGGGATGAATCATACTTTTAAGTCTAGAAGGTTCCACAAGGTTAAAGTGAAAATTTATGAATTTTACGCTTAAGTCCCTGAACTTTCTGTTAATTACCCTTTTGTCCCTGAGTTAGTTTCTAAGTTTTTTCAAGTGAATTGGGCTAGAATCCTTGTTCCAAATCCATATAGGACCGTGGCTTTGAGGCCCAAATTCCTTACCCATGACTTAAGTTTCATAAAGCCCATTTGAAGCCATATAAGTTTCCTATCTTAAGCTTAATGCTTAAATCTTCAAGTGGGCCCCACAAAAATGAAACCAAGCCCAAATTTGCTAAGCCCATGCGCAAGCCCATGAGGGATTGATGGCTGCCCTCATTTGTTGTTGGATGAGTTAAGAATTTTCTAGAATGTTCAACAATCTTCCACATTATTCTACATTCTTCTACTTTGTTCTATATCATTCTTTGATCTTCTCAAACCTTCTTGATTTGTCTTAAAATATCTATGACAAAAATCAGCCCAAAAGTCATCAAGATAAGACCACATTTATTGTGGCAAAATGTCATCATGACAATTTAATGACAATTTGCAAACTAGTCCTTAAACTTTTGGAATCTTTGCAAAATGGTCCCTAGGAAGTATTTTCATTTTAATCCTTTTAGCAAGACAACTCATCATCTCTAGATCCTTCCAAGAGTGGCGCAATCAAGCTCTATAAATACCATACTCTCACTTTTCACTTAGTTTCTAATGCCTTTTTGTTCAAAACCCTAAGTTCATAAGTTCTTTAGTGATAAGTTTGTGAAGCAAGTTTCTTGGATTTCCTTTATCATTGATCTTCAAGAGGTAAATCCTAATCTTCTTTCTTAATCATGCCTATGTTCTTTAGCAAGTTTCTTGATTCGAGGCTTATATCATAGTTGTTCATCACTTTAAAGTTTCTAACCATAGAACTTTGAAAAGTCATAACTAATTCTAGAAAAATCCTTTTGACATGAAACCAATTGCTATGATCTTATAATCATCTCTATTTTCATCATATAGAAGCATAATATCATGGGAAATTTCTTTCCCTAATTTCTGGACTTGGCCGAACCTAGGTCAATGTTGTGTTCATAGGTTTTGTTTCATTTTCATGTCTTGATTCATGATTCAATCTTCAAATACCTTGATAGTTCTTGTATCCAAGCATATAGAAGATCAAAAATCAAACTCTCACCTATTGATTTCATCAAAGCCGAAACCCTAGTTCTTGGAACTAGATGAGTTTTGTTCAAAGTTTTCATAAATGATCTTAGTAATCAAGCTATTAGTATGTATGCTTAATAAATCCAAGTTGGTTTATTAAATTAAGAACCCTGGCCCTATGAACATGTTGAGGCCGAATCTTGGTATAGAAGAGTTAGGAAGTTTTGAGTTTGAAACTTAGTTGTTTAGTCACTAATCCATGATTTAGGTTAATTAAGGACCATTAATCTATGACTTAATCATGATTAGCAATTTTAAGGATTTTGAACCCTAAAAGTCTGCCTTTGGCCGAAACCTAACCCTCATGAGCTAAGTATGTTGTGGTTTGATTTGATTTATTTTGGTTGCAATTCGTTTGAAGGAATCAATCGGGTTGGTTTGACCTAAAGCCGACAGAGGAAACCGGATTAAATCGGGAGGTTTTTTGAAAACGTTAGTTGAGTCTTCAAGAGGTAAGGGAAGCTTACCTGATGGATTTTCTCTATAACTATTTGCTTTTAGTGTGTCTTATATGATTTATATGTGGTTTGTGATTTAATTGTTTATATTGTTTATGATGTGTTGTTTATCTGTGTATCGTTGATTGATCTGCTTTTAATTATCTGCAGTAGTATATTATGTTGTTATGATGCATGATCTACCTGGGGATATAATTATGATGATGTTGTTGAATGTTATTTGTGAGTGTTGTTTGAGAGGCCTGACAGTGGTCAGTGCACAACCGATTAAGCAGATAAAAGATTTAATAAGCTGTGAAAGTTATATTCAACGTTTTATGGGGAATGTTGGAATATAATAGTAGAGGAAAATATGATTTTGGAAAAATAATGAGTTTTGAGAAATATTATTATTTTAATGATTTATTAGTGTAAAAGAAGTTTATGAGTCACGGTGAGAGCGTAACCGTGAAATTCTTTTAGTAATGCTAATTTTTACACAAGAAATTCCGAAATATTATAAAAAGTGATTTTGTGAAATTAATATTCGAAAAGACCTTATTTATTATATAAGAAAATTATTTTAGAAGAAATGTCAAAGTTTTACTTAAAGACGTTTTCTTTGAAAATGCTAAACGACGGCAAGTTTCGAAATTATTTACGGTAAGAGTTAAAAAATAGCAGTACTTATGTTGAGAAGAGATTTAATCTGAATTGATTTATTAGAGTTGAAGTTTCAGTAAAAAAAGAAGTTGTTGATGATTTGACGTTATTTTGGAAAAATGTGTTTCCAAAGGAAAAGTGGATTTTTTTTTATGAATTGACATTTTATAAACGAATTTCAAGTAGAAAGAATTTTCGGTAAATGAGTTTTACTTAATAACGTAAAGGATGATATAGAACTTAGTAACCGAGATGTCGGGGTACTAGTGTTCTTATGACGTTATCCTATTTTGGATTTGTTTTTCACAGACAAAAGATGTAAAACGATGTAAAAGATGTAAACGATGTAAAAGATGTAAAACGATGTAAACGATGTAAAAGATGTAAAACGATGTAAAAGATGTAAAATATGTAATACGATGTGAAAGATGTAAAACGATGTAAAAAGATGTACAAAGATATGGAACTTAATAACCGAGACGTCGGGGTATTAAGGTTCGTTGTGTTGTAAACTGGGTATCTATTTAAAGAAGTTAAAACGTTTTAAGTTGTTTTCTACTACCACGAACCTAAGACTGATTGCAAGGTCTAGGGGCTTCGTGATTGATCACTCGGACTTTCAGGTCCTGTGTTGTTAATAAAAGATGTAAAGATGTTTTAAACGATGTTAGGTCATAAGCTTTTGAGAGCTTCCATGTTTTAACGATGATGCTTTTGAGAGCATTAGATGTTTAAAACGATGATGGGATGTAAGCTTTTGAGAGCTTTGACAATAAAGATATAGCACAAAGAAAAGTGTTGAGAACAAAATGTTTTCTTGCATGCATTTGGCAGACGTACCATGATTAAACGAGGGATTACCTTGCGGCGTCAGGGTAGATCATACAAAGATGTTCTCATTGTGCCCAGGGTTTGGACAATGAGGTCCCATCTCAGATTGTTATCACTATGCCACGATGTTGGACAGTGTACGAAGGGCGTGCCTGTGGCTGTATGCCTGTGGCAATTGAGTCTGATCAACTCATCACGAGGTTCACGAGGTTGGAGATATCTCATGAGATTAGGTATGAATGTTTAGAATATGTATTGAGGTGTTCATGCATAGTTTTCCAACGTTGATGTTTGGGGTGTGAAACCCATTGATAAACGATGTGATATAATATGAATGAGTACGTTGTTACAGACATGTATATGTGTATGTGCATTCTTTTGTGTTGTGCATTTAGTTATGGTGATAAATCCATATATTGGCGTCTCACCCTTACAACCATATCAGAGTTGTAGAGGGGTATGATCCTTACAAGAAGACGAAGGCTGTCTAGTTCGAGGCATGCTGTGCTGTTTTTATCGGTTGTAGTGTCCGTTAGTTACGACCAGCTTAGGTAATGTTATGTTTTAAGAATAAAGTTGATTATGATTTATGTGAGAAAAATATGAGGCAGTATAGTTGGAGGACTTATATACATTATGTAGTTAATTGTGATTTGAATACGTTGTTGTGGTTATGAGGTTAAAAGAAGGAGGAAAAGAAAATTTTTTATCACCATATTTTGAAAAGATAAAGTTGAGAAAATATGATTTTCCGAAAGCAACCAGCAAATTAAGTTTTATTTCCTCAAACGGGTAACCATGTGATGACCCGAGTTTAGGGTGTCACAAGAGACACAGCTGTGTCCCCTAATAGACACGACTGTGTGTCTGCTTGCATTTGTTACGAAAATATCAATTTTACCCTTTTTTAGTTTAAATAGGGTTAGAACCATTGTTTAGGGGATCTTTCGATGGTTGGAGACGGCTAAAACACTGTTCTTGGGGGTTTTAGCTATTGTGAGAGTTCTTCCAAACTTTTGGAGCGATTCAAGAGCAAGGCAAGGCGCTTGAAGAATCAGAGTGGAGATTACTAGGGTTTTGGTGGATCTTGCTACTTGAAACTCTTTTCCTAATTTAATATGATTTCATGATTTTGCTTTCATATAGATTATTCTATTGCTTTAATTCATGTTAAGTTTTGATCACTCTTGGCATGTTTGAGTTGATTGAGTGATCGGCGGCCAGACCGCAATTAATTGACAGACATATAGAATAATCGATGTTAGGATTATTGCATGATCAAACTTTAATCGTACTCTTTAAATCAGGTTAATCAATTAGATTAATCAACCTTTTCTTGCTTTATGCTTTCTCAGGATTTGAATTTCTTACATGACCAAATAGGAAATTAATACGGGGAAAAGATTATTAATAGTGAATGACCAAACATATTAATAGAATTCGTTGAGGGATTGATATATGTTGCTTAATTCAAAAATCATAGAGAATTAGGAATTGGGAATTAAAAGTTCAAGTGAAACCTTGACCCTAGGCTTTTTCATAATTAAATCCTCCTTTCTGTGTATTTGTGTTCTTGCTTGTGAACTTGTCTTTGTTGTTCTTTTCTAAAATTCATCATTTCACCAATTTGATTTGTCTAACTAACATAAGAATTTCTCTCGTCTGGTAATTATTAATGAATCCCTGTGGGTACGATATTTGGAACTCAAATTCCTTTAATACTATTGTGACAGGGTGCACTTGTCCTAAGTGTGTTCTGCACGCATCACGTGACGGAGGGAGGGGTCATTTCTTTTCCTTTTTTTTTAAATATGATAATTACATAGTTAGGTGGTTAAAATTGAGTCTAGAAAAAGAGATTTGTCTTTAAACATTGGATCTAAATATAATAATTGACAAATATATATTTTCAAAATTCAAAATAAAGTAAAGATTGATAGTTGAATCGATAAACTAAGAAAATCCATGGTCCAACATTTAATCTCCGATTAATGTCCAACCAATTTATTTTCAAATATAAAATTAAATAGAATTAAAATAGGAAAATGCTTTTCTCTTAATCATATTATTTAAAATATTTTTTTGTATTGGTAATAATAGTGATAATAACGTAAATTATTGTCAAGTAAGTGTAACGCCCCCTCCCTTGGGGCATTACTTACGTAACACGTGCGGAATTTAAATTAAAAGATAATTTGTTGGTGCTTTCGGAAAATAATTTATATAAGTATACAAGTGTCTGAAATTGGGTATAAAAATTTTGTCACGACTCCTAAGCCTTGATTGGCTCACAGACTTACTATCGTAGTATGGCAAGCCTATTTAATTTAAAGAATATACTTGAATAAAAGCTAGTATTTTACGAAAATTTCGACAGAGTCTCCTCTGTAATTCGGACATCCCAGGTAAAAGAACACCTGCTAAAATAATTACATTTTCACTCCAGAATTTAAGTTACACCAAATCCAACCAGACAGCAATATATATAAAAATAATAGTCATAACCATAAGCTTTACAAGACCAAAGGAAACAGCTTAAATTTTCCTTCAAAAGATATGCTCTCAGAGCCATAACATTCCATTTCAAAATAAAGGCTCTCTGAGCCATACTCATACATACTTATCAAAATAATCTAAGTCTCAAAACCCTAAGCTGGTCATTCTAAAATGTTATTCCTGAGAAGAACTCACGTGATCGTTCCACAATCAAATACTTAATCAAGCAACTAGATCTAAGTCTCTGAGTGACTTAGGAAGACTCCTCTGCACATCTGTACTAAAATACCCAGGGTACAATAACAAACCAGAAGAAACCTGATATGTTTGTAAGGGTGAGATACCGACAAATGGATATATCACACAACAACCATATACATGATACATACATCACATAATCATATAAGCAGTTAAATCATGCATATACATAACATAACAGTATTATATCAAAGGGTCTCAAACCCGCACAGTCAATCTTTGAAAATATGCATGACACTTCAATATCAGGCTCTAACTTAATCTCATGAGATATCAACACCGTTTTTCACTGGAGAAGTATTAGAGTTGGTCAATCTCTAGCCCACCGGGCAGTTGCCTCCTTACCCTCATGCATAAGTGATAGTGTGATTTTACATCATGTTTTATGTACACTTTTGCATGCATTTTCATTTAGTTTAGGCATATTTAGTTTTATTTTTATTAGTTTTTATCTTGGAACGGGTAAGGCGGTGTTATGGGGTTGTTTTGCAGAAATTAACGATAAAATGCCCAAAATGAGCCATGATGGAGCCTGGATTAAGTTGGAGCTTTAAAAATGAAGAAAGGATAGCATCAGGAAGGGACATTCAAAATCAAGAGTGAATTATGAATTGGAATCTCAAGTGGCATTTGAGAGAGGTTCAACGTGAAAGTCAAGGTTGCTGGATGAGAAAAAAATAAAGAGTATTGAATGGAAAAGTTTAACAGTTGCGTTATTAATGTTGGAGGATTGAAATGGGACAGTTATGTGAATAAAAATAAAGATAAGGCAGTATTGAAAAGTAACGGACAAGGATGGAATTGAAAAATAAAAGATAGAGTAATAAGCTACAAGAAGGGGCCAACGTGAATCAAGGAAATAAAGTGGACTTTGCCAACTTGAGGCTTGGAGCGCATGAATCAAAAACTGCTTGGACCCACATGATGTTTATTTGCAAATCAAATCAATTTGGATGAAGATAAAAAGATTGCATTAAAAGGAAAGATTGGAAATCAATTTCAAGAAGATTTGGCCTTTTGCAATTCACCTTCAGAGACTGGCCCATGGTGATTAAAAGCATATTCAAAGAAATATCAGAATTGATGGGGCATTAAATGAAGGAGCAGCGTCAGTTATGAGGAGGAGGCCATAAGGCAGCGCCATTCAAGAGATATTATTCTCTCAGAGACAGAAAAAGTTCTTGGAGAGGAGGCACTTGGAGCTGCGGCTGGAGTAGGGTTCCAACCCTAGAAGGGAGCTGAGTTAAGGGTTGCTGTGACGACAGTGGGAAGCTTCAATGGAGTTCTCCCTTTCCTCCTTTCTCTACTATTTTTCTGGTTTGGATTTCTCTGTAGTTATGAATAGTTAAATCCCGGTTGTTGGGATTAGATGTAACCAAATTGATTATTATGTATTTATCTTGACTGATTATTCTATGTTCATGTCTTCATATTAGTGATTAATTTTTTGTGCTTAATGCTTGTTGTGGCTAGCACCCCCATGACTCGATTTGTGTTTTGGTATGCAATGGGGACGTTCGTATCAGAACCAGAACTGAATTTAATCACCTAGTAAGCCTTGTATCTAGGAATGGAACTAGGTTTATCAGTAATCGCGTAATCCCTAATCTTAATGCAAATTCATTAATCTAGGCCACCTAAGGAATTAGGGTCTATTAGTGGATTTAGGCTCTTGCCATCCGAGGAATCGGGGTTTGAGTAATTTAGTGGATTGATTTTAATATCTGAAGCATGAATGGGAGGTATCTAGTCCTGGTATTGCATGAGATAGAGGTTTGGTGAAGTCTAGTCCCAACATATCCTTTATGCACTCCAATTGTTTGTCAAAAATCCCCAAAAAGACAAAAAGATTTTATTTCTTTTCTTTTGCTTGTTTTGAAGTCTCTGTTTAGTCTAGATAGTTGCTGAGTTTGGGAATTGGTACTTGACATCCAATCCCCGTGGATACGATAACCGGTCTTACCACCGTATTACTTGCACGACTCGGTATACTTGCCCAGATTCGTCAACAAGTTTTTGGCGCCGTTGCTGGGGATTGGTTTTGCCAATATCATTAGTAACAGAGGAGGCAACTAATTTAGACATTTTTTTTCTTTACTTTTCTGTATATATTTGATCTTTTTCTTTTGAGTTGTGTTTGTGCAAGGTGGATGCAGTTCATGGAAAATTTGTATTATCCACCTGATGAGGAAGCCTCAAGTCACGCTTTGGAGGACAACTGGTGTTTGGGAGACTGCATGGATTTGATGGATCATGTTACTCCCGCACAAGTTGATTTTATGACGGGAAGGCTTATATATAACTTCTCTGAGGGGGATTGGGAAACCTTTTGTTCCTATTTGCCACCTCCACCATCATGTATGATTCCCATAGAGCCACATGAAGCAGAATTTGAGAAAAATCTGGTTTTGGGAATGGATCAAATTGAAGATGAAGTGGTGGACGAGTCACAAAGAGAGGAAGTACCTTCCACAAGTCCTTGGGAAATTGAAGAATGGGAATGGAAGGAGCAACCACCGTTGAAAGCTGCTCTAGAACAATATTCCCAAGAGCTATCCACCTCAGAGGCCAAGGCAAGAACCAATTATGACAGTATTGAAGCTGTGAAGCAGAACTTCAAAACGCAAGTTGAGGAGATTTGCAAACAGCTAGAACAAGAGTCACATGGAGCGCAAATTGAGCAAAATCTGGTTTGGGGGATAGTTCAAGATGAAGAAGAAGTGGTAGTGGATTCCACCATGCTTGCTAAGGAATCTGAATTTTCTGCATTGGACAAATATGTTGGCTTGCATGCATGTGTGGACATTGGTAAGTTAGCCCCTTCCACTTGTCTGTCAAACTTCCTGGTGAAAATGCCATTTGACCCGCTAGGAAGTAAGTGCATTATTACAATTGAAGAGGTCAATGGATATTTCACCCAATGGCTGGGTGGAATTGAGAATAAAGTTATTTTACTGCTACAATCACCACTCCAAGTTCCATTTGATCCGGGAGGAGGATACAGGTGGATGCTTTTTAATAAGTCAAGCTAGTGACATTAAAGAAGCGCTTATTGGGAGGCAACCCAATATTTCTTTTCCTTTTCCTTTTGTTTTTGACTTTTAAACTATTGAATAATTTGAGAAGATCAAGAGTTTTCTTTTACTAATAAAATTGCCAAGTGATTCCAGGGTAAGAAGGAAGGAGGGAAGAGCAAGAAGACAAGAAAAAGCAACCCCATTTTCATGCAGTTCATTCTGACTAGGCATGTGAACCAACACCCGCTACCGCATCGGTAAGCCGTTCCATTTTATTTTATTTTAATTTCCTTCTCCTCTCTCCAACTTTATTGTTTACATTGGGGACAATGTAAATTCTTAAGCTTGGGGTAGGGGTATTTTGCATTTGCATTTTGCATGTTGCATTCATATAGTCTTGCATGATAGCTTTGCATGTTCACATTATTAGATTGCCCCTTGCCAGAATTTTGCATCCAATGGTGAGAACTAAGTGCCAATAATTTGAGATAGTGAATTGTTGGACCCAATTTGTTATTCTTGTGATAAGGCTGCAAATGAAAATGTTTGAGATAATCTTGGATAGTTGATAATTAGCATATGGTTCTAGGATTTGTGTCTTTCATTGATTCTGAACTAAAATGTGAGATTTTGAGCCAAAGGGGTACTCACAAAATTTTACCCAATTCTTGTGTTAGAGTGTTATTCCTCTTGGTTTGCTTTCTCTAGAACTTGACTTAAAACCATTTTGAAGCTTAAAAATTTTTTGAAAACATTTTTGAAAATGATTGAGGCAATAGGTATTTTCTGGCCTTCTGAGTTTTGAATGAATAAATGCTACCCCTTAGTTGCCCAATTTTGAGCCTACATGAAAAAAATGCTTTTCTTGGTACCCTGGAATATGTTGATGAATGATGTTTGATAAGGGACCTTCTAAAGTATTACAAAAGGGTAAAAAGGTAGTCGAAAAAGTTTGGGAAAAGAATCAGAAAAAAATAATTCTCTTGAGTTGAAAAAAAAAATCTTCCCTTCTCCAAATAAAAGAAAAAAAAGAAAAATAAAGTATAGAAGGGGATGACAAAAAGAAAAGAGAAATGAAAAGAAAAAGAAAGAAAAGAAAGGTGGAAAAATAAATTGAAAACCCAAGAAGGTATTTTAGAAGGTCATGTTTGCAATGCTTGATGTTTATGTAACCTTTTGAAATTTCCATTTCTTGATTGCCCCACCTAACGATTAATCCCATGGCCACGTTACAACCAAAGAAAAGACCTCTTGATTCTAAATTGTTTTCATTAATAAAGTAGAGATTTGGTTGATAGTCAAGCCTATGGTAGGATTCATTCCTTGAGGAAAATTGAGTGAAATGTCTTATCCCCTAAACAATTGAGTGAGGTGAGAAAGAGAGCCAAGCAAATGAACAAGCTTGGGGTGAGCTTCAAGTGAGAAATAGTGCCCAAATAATTGAGAACATGAGTCTAAGGAACCTAAGCCTCTAATTGGACTTGAATTGATTGTCTCTTGCTGAATTGTTTGAATTTCCTATTACTTGGATCATTTACTCGGGTTCTTAGTTCACTATCCATGTTCTGTTTATTCTTCTGGCCTTAGTGATTGCTTGAGGACAAGCAATTGAATAAGCTTGGGGTGATTTGATAGTGTGATTTTACATCATGTTTTCTGTACACTTTTGCATGTATTTTCATTTAGTTTAGGCATATTTAGTTTTATTTTTATTAGTTTTTATCTTGGAACGGGTAAGGCGGTGTTATGGTGTTGTTTTGCAGAAATTAAAGATAAAATGCCCAAAATGAGCCATGATGGAGCCTGGATTAAGTTGGAGCTTTAAAAATGAAGAAAGGATAGCATCAGGAAGGGACATTCAAAATCAAGAGTGAATTATGATTTGGAATCTTAAGTGGCATTTTAGAGAGGTTCAACGTGAAAGTCAAGGTTGCTGGATGAGAAAAAAATAAAGAGTATTGAATGGAAAAGTTTAACAGCTGCGTTATTAATGTTGGAAGATTGAAATGGGACAGTTATGTGAATAAAAATAAAGATAAGGCAGTAATGAAAAGTAACGGACAAGGATGGAATTGAAAAATAAAAGATAGAGTAATAAGCTACAAGAAGGGGCCAACGTGAATCAAGGAAATAAAGTGGACTTTGCCAACTTGAGGCTTGGAGCGCATGAATCAAAAACTGCTTGGACCCACATGATGTTTATTTGGAAATCAAATCAATTTGGATGAAGATAAAAAGATTGCATTAAAAGGAAAGATTGGAAATCAATTTCAAGAAGATTTGGCCTTTTGAAATTCACCTTCAGAGACTGGCCCATGGTGATTAAAAGCATCTTCAAAGAAATATCAGAATTGATGGGGCATTAAATGAAGGAGCAGCGTCAGTTATGAGGAGGAGGCCATAAGGCAGCGCCATTCAAGAGATATTATTCTCTCAGAGACAGAAAAAGTTCTTGGAGAGGAGGCACTTGGAGCTGCGGCTGGAGTAGGGTTCCAACCCTAGAAGGGAGCTGAGTTAGGGGGTTGCTGTGACGACAGTGAGAAGCTTCAATGGAGTTCTCCCTTTCCTCCTTTCTCTACTATTTTTCTAGTTTGGCTTTCTCTGTAGTTATGAATAGTTAAATCCCGGTTGTTGGGATTAGATGTAACCAAATTGATTATTATGTATTTATCTTGACTGATTATTCTATGTTCATGTCTTCATATTAGTGATTAATTTTCTATGCTTAATGCTTGTTGTGGCTAGAACCCCCATGACTCGATTTGTGGTTTGGTATGCAATGGGGACGTTCGTATCAGAACCAGAACTGAATTTAATCACCTAGTAAGCCTTGTATCTAGGAATCGAACTAGGTTTATTAGTAATCGCGTAATCCCTAATCTTAATGCAAATTCATTAATCTAGGCCACCTAAGGAATTAGGGTCTATTAGTGGATTTAGGCTCTTGCCATCCGAGGAATCGGGGTTTGAGTAATTTAGTGGATTGATTTTAATATCTGAAGCATGAATGGGAGGTATCTAGTCCTGGTATTGCATGAGATAGAGGTTTGGTGAAGTCTAGTCCCAACATATCCTTTATGCACTCCAATTGTTTGTCAAAAATCCCCAAAAAGACAAAAAGATTTTATTTCTTTTCTTTTGCTTGTTTTGAAGTCTCTGATTAGTCTAGATAGTTGCTGAGTTTGTGAATTGGTACTTGACATCCAATCCCCGTGGATACGATAACTGGTCTTACCACCGTATTACTTGCACGATTGGGTATACTTGCCCAGATTCGTCAACAATAAGGTCTCAGGACGAGCAACGTCACATGTGCCTCTTCACTCGGTTTACATGGACAGACTCCCAGATACCACCTTGTATCTGATATGTAAGAAAGGCACGTCTGCCTGGGGAAATGTACATGAGAAAAATATTTTATTTAAAAGGTTTTCTTTGTGTTCATTCTTTTTCGCTATCGCAGCTCATAGCTAACGACTTAATCATCATTTCCCCATCACTTAAAAACTCAGAAGCATAGGACTCATAGTCCGAACGCTCAATCACAATTGCCCAAGACCGTGGCCATGGTCAAGGGTTGTGGTCGTAGAAAACAACCTTTACCTTTAATCATGTTCATCACACGCGGTCAGAATACACAGTCCAACACAGCGCGATTTGGACCTAAGTCCATAACATCATAACCAGGACTCGTAGTCCCGAATTCACACTGATTCAAGATCACGTGCGCATCACTGAATACTAGAGGCGACGACTCGCATACTAGATTCTCTTTCTTAAGTACTTATTTTTAGTTCAGTGAAAAACAAATTCAAAACCGAATCCTCGATAACCTATCCAGGTTATCGGAAAGTTTCTAAAATATTTAGGAAAAACCTTTTCTTTGAAAATCTTTTTATAAAACATCTTTGAAATTCTTTTATCTTTGAAATATTTCCCCCCAATAGGATATTGCCAAATAATCTTGAAAGTTTGCACTTGAAGACACATAGTTCGAAAATGATTTTTCTCTTGTATAATAATAGTACACCAAAACCATTTCAACATTTAAAACAAGTACTTTAAGTTTAGAGAGCTTTTGGAAAAGAACACTAATCCCTTCATCTTCAAAGCTTATTAAGGTTTTTAATCCTTATAACGGTTGAGCACAGACGCACGTCTGGCTTAGCAAACTTTCAATCAACAACAGTATATATCATCAGTTCAATGCTAATATCACAGTTGAAAGCAGTTCATCACGTATATGCATTATATCATTTAGAACAAGTACGGTTCAACATCAGATAATAGCATAACACTTCAAGTACATTAGAGAATCAAGTAAGCTCAATCAACATGTAAATATCCAATTAAACACATACACACATGCATACAGTTATTGAATATCCCTAGGCAAACTCCCCTTACCTTTGAAGACAAGTAAAGGATCATCGTCTTAATACTCACATTAACTCCAAGAGTGTAACTATCCACTCCATCAAGCAAGCATAGCCGTGTCAAACGTCTCAGAGAGGGAATCCAACAACGCGCAACAACCAAAAATCAAGAAATCAATTTCACATGATCAAACACACATTCTAACTTTATCTAAACACTTAATCTAATTACCAAACAAGGTTATTTTTAAAGAAAATCATGTTTGAAGCTCACGCTTCCCAATACCCTTTAAGGAAACTTTGTTTTGATTAAAAGATCATGAAAAAGAACTTTGGAAATCATCCATTAAGAGTCCTAATTGCACTAAATCATAATTAATTTCACAAAAACATACCCAAATTCAAATAAAATCAAATTAGGGTTTTTATGGCTCCTTATTAAAATTTAGGGAAGACTCAGAATAATGAAATTGGTTTAGGGAAACACAAATTCACAGTCCTAATTTCATAAAACAAGCTTAAATCTTAAGATTAAAATCTGAAATCAGAGGGTTAGGGTTAGGGTTTCAAAATCAATTTGGGGGTTTTGAATCTAGAAGAGATGAGAGAGGGTTTTGACTCACCCAAGCTTGAAGACAACTTGAAGGTGGTGCTGTGGTGCTCCTCGCAGCGGCGGACGCGATTCCGGCGAGGTGGCAGTGGCGGTTGCAGTATTCCTTTAACACCCAAGTACTCAAAACTTGAAGATAAGGCTAAGAGATGAAGGAAAGAACTTAAACTAACAAAGAGAGGTGAGAAACCACCATGGAGGCGGCGGCGCGCGGTGCTTACCGCGGTGGAGACGATCGCGCGACGGCAGCAACAAGTGCAGGCGGTGGCGCCGTCGCATCTCCTCCTCCCTACGTTGAGCGGCGGCCGGCGAGCTTCCTTGTGGGGTGACGGCGCTGCTATGGTAAGAGGAAGAAGGAAGATGGAGTTAAGGTGGAAGGAAGAAGAAGAAAAGAGAAAGAAGAAAGAAAGAAAGAAGGAAAGAGAAGAAGCAGAGAAGAAAAGGGAGAAAGAGAGAGGTAGCGTCGAGAAAAAGAGAGAGAAAAGAGAGAAAATGGGTTTTTAAACAAATTACTTAGTGATAGGTACAAAATGAGTGATAAATATTAGGCCTAAAATAAACATGTTTTTACTTTTTAGGATCTAAAAATAAAGATTGATAAGGATATATTTTTGAAATTCAAATTAGAGTAAAGATTAATAGTTGAACTGATCCACTAAGAAAATACTCAGTCCAAAATTTAATCTCCGATTAAGGTCAAACCAAAATATTTTTAACTCTAAAATTAAATAGGATGAGAATATGAAAATGCTTTTCTATTAATCATATTATGAAAAATATTTTTCTGTACTGGTATATTAGTGACAATAACGTAATTATTGTCTAGTAAGCGTGCATTCACTGAATTGAGTCAGTGCTAACGCACCCAATAAAATAATTTGAAGAGAGTAATTTAATTACTCAAACTAAACCACATAACATAATGAATTTAAACATCCAAATAAAATAATTAATCATAGGTGTAAAAACTAGGGTGTTACATTACTACCCCTCTTAAAAAAATTTCGTCCTCGAAATTTCGTAGCTCAAAACTACACAGGATTTGGTAATCGCACCTTAACCCTAAAATCTTACTTTGTATTCTCATCGCTTCATTCCTTTTATCTATAACTTTATAACAAGATCGATTCTTATACCATTTTATTTATCCTCGAGATTTTTCACTACCGCATTATCCCCACTACCTTCGATATTTCATCTTAGTCTATTACACTTCAAAGAACAAAATCAACACTATCTTTACCATAACATCAATTAACCTTCTACTCAAGAGATGCAATCATGGTCTTAGTCCATTTGGGCTTAGTCTTCTCTTCTAGTCATATCAAATTTACACTTTTCAAATCTCCAATCAAAACGTCATAACATTCCTGAATTGCACATGATATACTTTGCACCAAAAACCTAAGAAATTTAATCTTATTAAAATTGAACCTTACCACATCCAACATAGTCCGTTCTCTTTTTAATTCCTCTCGGATCTTTTGCCTACTTCGATTTCATATCCTTCATTTGTCTCTCATTTTCAATTTAGTTCTCAAGCCCCGTTAGTATCCCTGGTTTAAGAAATTTACCATGCATCTACCCTATTGCCCAAAGAAAATACACAACTCCTAACAATTCCTCCATCTGAAGATATAGCTCTATCACTTATGCAAGGAAGTGCTTGTATCATATCTGCACTTATCTTATATATCCAGCTGAGAAAAGAGATTATAAAGTAGAGTTTCTCTAAGGCCATTACCCCTAGGAGTTGCACCAAAACAAAGCCAAGAAATCCAGGTGGACACTCCCTAATGGCAATCTTGGATTTAAAATATCTAGTTTCCACTATGGATCATCAACCACATTTTTACCAAAATAAGACTTCAAAGATTATAAACATTTCACCATAGCTTATCACACTCGAAAGACACAATCAAAACTTAATTACTTCATGCCTCAAAATTTGTCTACTAGCAAAACTTCTTCAACACCTTATCCTCACAACGAACATCAAGTTCAACCTTAACTCTATCACATATATCAACTTTCCACCCAAAGTACACAATTATAGTCTTAGTTTTCTTTGAATATATTCCACCACTCCAAATTATATCATAGTCATTCATTTCAATCTTAAAGAATACGATTACATTCCTCCATGCAACTACAACCAAAAGGAATCACTTCAACTTGAATTATCCAAAATCATAATTCTTAAAATTTTCTAATAACTTAGTTTCACTCAAGAACTCTTTTTTTTTTTTTTACTATTTTCGTTCAACTTAAGGAAAACTACCATATATATTTTTCCGTTAATCCTCGGACTCACTAAGTCAACATTAACCATAAACTTTGATCACTACTCTAAATTCCTTTAATGATATATCTGCCTCGATCATGATAAGGTCCATTAAAATCGTCTTACCCAATGATGTTGAACTTAAGGGTCCTCATAGTACCATTCACATCTATACACTAACGAAACTCCTATCAACTCTGGTTCGTCCTACCATAGAGATGACAAAAATTTAGGTACCACACTATCTCCCAGCTAACCTGCTAAGGATAGGTAATCTCATTACTCATCCATCCCACTGAGGATGATCAGTTGGACTTAGTCTCAACTTAGTCCTCAACACTTCAAGAAATCTTAACCGACACACGTTGATAAACTTCCGTTTTTCATCTGAAACAACACTTAACGATACTCCCTGATGTCTGAACAATCCTCTGATACATTATTCGGTTCACTAACACTGCATAGTGGATCTTAACTCGTAAGAAGATGTAAACCTTCACCAATCGATCAACGATCACTTGAATTCAAACAAGACTCGTACAGGTCTTCAGAAAACTCATAACAAAGATTGAAGGAATGCCAA
This sequence comes from Sophora flavescens, assembly GCA_030762895.1. Classification (NCBI taxonomy): domain Eukaryota; kingdom Viridiplantae; phylum Streptophyta; class Magnoliopsida; order Fabales; family Fabaceae; genus Sophora; species Sophora flavescens. The sequence continues at coordinate 2,246,536 of JAUPTC010000014.1, forward strand.
CATCTTCCATAAGGAAGGTCTCAATTGTACATCTTGATGAGGAGATATCCAACTCACGACTGATGAGGTGGATCACACATCGACAACATTTGGAGAATACATAGAATTAAGATGATCAATGACAACAAGCACTTTCGAACGACAATAAGACATGACCTTAGTTATCATAAAAGAATTTCTCAAGAAAAGAATTTTTTTTCTGGATTTCACTTTCACATAAGCATAGAAAAGAATTTCATTAATTTGAAGGATATCGGAACATCCAGTATGGAAAAAGATCATTCCATCAGGTTCGTGGATGTAAAAATGCATGATCAATACACATTTACAAACATGGATCTAATAAAGTTCATTCTTCCACAAGAATCTTCCAACGGATTCAAAGAATAAATGGGTGAATAATGTCTAATCCCAAGAGGATTAATTCTTATTCTTAGTACAAGGAATTTACAAAATGATGACTTTCACCTCTATCAAAAATAGAAGTGACGAAACTGAGTTTCACCAAGAAACTTCTACTATCACGAAATTATCTGGGTTATAACTCAAGAAATAGTCATAATCACTTCTCTCAACAAAGTGTGAAAGTATCTTGACCAATGGATTCCGTTAAATAAATTCACTCAAATGTCTAATACATCGAGGATTATTTAGAAGTGTGAGTACAACTTCTCACAAACAAAGAAATGAATAACTGGAAATTAATGAATTCGCATAACTAATTCAGGAGTCCTGACAGACTGCAAATTAAAATCAGAAGATATGTCTGACACATACCAACTTCACCGTTGTGATTACCTAATACAATCACAGGATTTGAGGAATAATTGTCAACTGACAAACACAAGAGAATCAAAGGGTACAATGAAGAATTCCTCAATCACGAGACACTCACCCAAGATCGAAAATCCACTCGATTCATCTTGGTTCCAACCAACATACACATCTTTCTAGCCAAGCTTAGTATGACCACCTTGAATTGGGTACGATCCTGAACAACTTAATCAATCGATCAAACATGCAAAGAGTTGATCTTTGAGTAGATGACAACTCCTCAAAATAGATTTACCAAATCACTACGCAAGTCAGAAAATACTTGTTCATAATTCGTCCTTTACTTAGTTGTCAGGAATCCACACGGTGACGCGAGCCTTCACACAACATTGGTGCTTCACAAGGAAAACACTCGGTCTAACAAACGGTTCAGACCACCGATCTTTCAGTTGAATGAGTCATCTAACTCGTTTTAACTTCGTAGGCAACATCCTACACAAAGCGACAGAGATCTGACCGAATCCAGAAACTAGATCAATCAAAAATCAATGTCCTATGCTAACCATAAGCCTAGAATATTTCCAGGGAACACTCCCGGAAAAACCCTTTACACAAGCACCTTGTTTTGAATATCAGACACGATTCGCAAGGATAATCGAATGTCATATTCGAACCCAAGTAACATTCAAGATCTAAGGTCTCCCGAGACATAAAGCCCTTGAAAAACCATCAAGAAACATATACTTGTGCGTCAACACACATTGCTTCAACAAGAAACAATTCAAACAAGAGCCAACCAGAGATCACACAACAAAACTTAACAGACCTATTCCCCAAAGATCCCGAAAGACTCGACCAGCTCTGATACCACCTTGTAACGCCCCCTCCCTTGGGGCATTACTTACGTAACATGTGTGGAATTATAAATTAAAAGATAATTTGCTGGTGCTTTGGGAAAATAATTTATATAAGTATACAAGTGTCTGAAATTGGGTATAAAAATTTTGTCACGACTCCTAAGCCTTGATTGGCTCACAGACTTACTATCATAGTATGGCAAGCCTATTTAATTTAAAGAATATACTTGAATAAAAGCTAGTATTTTAAGAAAATTTCGACAGAGTCTCCTCTGTAATTCGGACATCCCAAGTAAAAGAACACCTGCTAAAATAATTACATTTTCACTCCAGAATTTCAGTTACACCAAATCCAACCAGACAGCAATATATATATATAAAAATAATAGTCATAACCATAAGCTTTACAAGACCAAAGGAAACAGCTTAAATTTTCCTTCAAAAGATATGCTCTCAGAGCCATAACATTCCATTTCAAAATAAAGGCTCTCTGAGCCACACTCATACATACTTATCAAAATAATCTAAGTCTCAAAACCCTAAGCTGGTCATTCTAAAAATTTATTCCTGAGAAGAACTCACGTGATCGTTCCACAATCAAATACTTCATCAAGCAACTAGATCTAAGTCTCTAAGTGACTTAGGAAGACTCCTCTGCACATCTGTACTAAAATACACAGGGTACAATAGCAAACCAGAAGAAACCTGATATGTTTGTAAGGGTGAGATACCGACAAATGGATATATCACACAACAACCATATACATGATACATACATCACATAATCATATAAGTAGTTAAATCATGCATATACATAACATAACAGTATTATATCAAAGGGTCTCAAACCCGCACTGTCAATCTTTGAAAATATGCATGACACTTCAATATCAGGCTCAAACTTAATCTCATGAGATATCAACACCGTTTTTCGCTGGAGAAGTATTAGAGTTGGTCAATCTCTAGCCCACCGGGCAGTTGCCTCCTTACCCTCATGCATAAGGTCTCAGGACGAGCAACGTCACATGTGCCTCTTCACTCGGTTTACATGGACAGACTCCCAGATACCACCTTGTATCTGATATGTAAGAAAGGCACGTCTGCCTGGGGAAATGCACATGGGAAAAATATTTTATTTAAAAGGTTTTCTTTGTGTTCATTCTTTTTCGCTATCGCAGCTCATAGCTAACGACTTAATCATCATTTCCCCATCACTTGAAAACTCAGAAGCATAGGACTCATAGTCCGAATGCTCAATCACAATTGCCCAAGACCGTGGCCACAGTCAAGGGTTGTGGTCGTAGAAAACAACCTTTACCTTTAATCATGTTTATCACACGCGGTCAGAATACACAGTCCAACACAGCGCGATTTGGACCTAAGTCCATAACATCATAACCAGGACTCGTAGTCCCGAATTCACACTGATTCAAGATCACGTGCACATCACTGAATACTAGAGGCGACGTCTCGCGTACTAGATTCTCTTTCTTAAGTACTTATTTTTCGTTCAGTGAAAAACAAATTCAAAACCGAATCCTCGATAACCTATCCAGGTTATCGGAAAGTTTCTAAAATATATAGGAAAAACATTTTCTTTGAAAATATTTTTATAAAACGTCTTTGAAATTCTTTTATCTTTGAAATATTTTCCCCCAATAGGATATTGCCAAATAATCTTGAAAGTTTTCACTTGAAGACACATAGTTCGAAAAGGATTTTTCTCTTGTATAACAATATTACACCAAAACCATTTCAACATTTAAAACAAGTACTTTAAGTTTAGAGAGCTTTTGGAAAAGAACACCAATCCCTTCATCTTCAAAGCTTATTAAGGTTTTTAATCCTTATAACGGTTGAGCACAGACGCACGTCTGGCTTAGCAAACTTTCAATCAACAACAGTATATATCATCAGTTCAATGCTAATATCACAGTTGAAAGCAGTTCATCATGTATATGCATTATATCATTTAGAACAAGTACAGTTCAACATCAGATAATAGCATAACAGTTCAAGTACATTAGATAATCAAGTAAGCTCAATCAACATGTAAATATCCAATTAAACACATACACACATGCATACAGTTATTGAATATCCCTAGGCAAACTCCCCTTACCTTTGAAGACAAGTAAAGGATCCTCGTCTTAATACTCACATTAGCTCCAAGAGTGTAACTATCCACTCCATCAAGCAAGCATAGCCGTGTCAAATGTCTCAGAGAGGGAATCCAACAACGCGCAACAACCAAAAATCAAGAAATCAATTTCACATGATCAAACACACATTCTAACTTTATCTAAACACTTAATCTACTTACCAAACAAGGTTATTTTTAAAGAAAATCATGTTTGAAGCTCACGCTTCCCAATACCCTTTAAGGAAACTTTGTTTTGATTAAAAGATCATGAAAAAGAACTTTGGAAATCATCCATTAAGAGTCCTAATTGCACTAAATCATAATTAATTTCACAAAAACATACCCAAATTCAAATAAAATCAAATTGGGGTTTTAAGGGCTCCTTATTAAAATTTAGGGAAGACTCAGAATAATGAAATTGGTTTAGGGAAACACAAATTCACAGTCCAAATTTCATAAAACAAGCTTAAATCTTAAGGTTAAAATCTGAAATCAGAGGGTTAGGGTTAGGGTTTCAAAATCAATTTGAGGTTTTTGAATCTAGAAGAGATGAGAGAGGGTTTTGACTCACCCAAGCTTGACGACAACTTGAAGGTGGTGTTGTGGTGCTCCTCGCGGCGGCGGACGCGATTCCGGCGAGGTGGCAGTGGCGGTTGCAGTGTTCCTGTAACACCCAAGTACTCAAAACTTGGAGATAAGGCTAAGAGATGAAGGAAAGAACTTTAACTAACAAAGAGAGGTGAGAAACCACCATGGAGGCGGCGGCGCGCGGTGCTTACCGCGGTGGAGACGATCGCGCAACGGCAGCAACCAGTGCAGGCGGTGGCGCCATCGCATCTCCTCCTCCCTACGTTGAGCGGCGGCCGGCGAGCTTCCTTGTGGGGTGGCGGCGCTGCTATGGTAAGAGGAAGAAGGAAGATGAAGTTAAGGTGGAAGGAATAAGAAGAAAAGAGAAATAAGAAAGAAAGAAAGAAGGAAAGAGAAGAAGCAGAGAAGAAAAGGGAGAAAGAGAGAGGTAGCGTCGAGAAATATAGAGAGAAAAGAGAGAAAATGGGTTTTTAAACAAATTACTTAGTGATAGGTACAAAATGAGTGATAAATATTAGGCCTAAAATAAACATGTTTTTACTTTTTAGAATCTAAAAATAAAGATTGATAAGGATATGTTTTCGAAATTCAAATTAGAGTAAAGATTAATAGTTGAACTGATCCACTAAGAAAATACTCAGTCCACAATTTAATCTCCGATTAAGGTCAAACCAAAATATTTTTAACTCTAAAATTAAATAGGATGAGAATATGAAAATGCTTTTCTATTAATCATATTATGAAAAATATTTTTCTGTACTGGTATATTAGTGACAATAACGTAATTATTGTCTAGTAAGCGTGCATTCACTGAATTGAGTCAGTGCTAACGCACCCAATAAAATAATTTGAAGAGAGTAATTTAATTACTCAAACTAAACCACATAACATAATAAATTTAAACATCCAAATAAAATAATTAATCATAGGTGTAAAAACTAGGGTGTTACAGTAAGTGTGCATTCAATGAAATAAGTCAGTGCTAACACACCCAATAAAATAATTTGAAGAGAGTATTTTAATTATTCAAACTAAACCACATAACAAAATAAACATAAACATCCAAATAAAATAATTAATCATATGGGTAAAAACTAGGGTGTTATAGTAACCACTTTACCTCGTTTTGGACTGTGGTATGGTTATTTGAACTTTGCCTTATCTGGCAATGATTCTGCCTTATTGGCATTGATTCTGCCTTATTCGACAATGAGAGCCTGATCAACTCCTTTATTGGTTGGTTGGAGCTTCGGAGATTAGGTATCAAAGTTAGTTGATTAATATTGAAGTGCCATGGTTTTTAAAACGGCTACGACTGTCGGGTATGAAACCCTTTGATAAATATATTGTTTATATTTGAATATTCATGTTAATTGGTATTTGAGAGTCGTGCATATGGTTATCGTTTTAAAATCCATATATTGGAACTCGCCCTTGCATATACATGCTCTTCTGTCTTGCTTGTACCTTGGTACACGAATGCAGATGTTGCAGAAGAGTTCCTTAAGTCACTTGGAGACTTAAGTCCGGATTGCGGAAAGAGATGTGTGATCCTAGAAATGATCACGAGGTCTTATCAATGACTGTCTTGTAGAGTTACCAGCTTATGATATTTTAATATTTGTTGGGTGGTATATTTTGTGAAAGTCTGTGCAGGCATTTTGAAAACATTTATAGGGTTGAAATTCTGTTGTGAATAAGATGACAATTATTATTGTGTTATGCACGTTATACTTGAAGTATTCAGGACAAATTATTTTACATCCAGATTTTCTGACTCCAAATAAATCAATTTTCCGAAAGCAACCAACTAAATTCTTTTAATTTATTTCCATACGTGTTCAAATAGTAATATCCAAGGGGTGTTACATGAACTGGATATATTGAATCCATTGGTTTACTTTTGTTTTCAAGCCTCACTTCAATTAACGTGAATTCCATTGAATTCATTATGCATTGTAACTTTATGCACAAGTCATGCGCACAGGAGGTTCAATTGGCCATGGTCATGCGCACAAGGTCAAATGGCCATGATTTTAGGGGAAATTGTTCCCCTGATTTCCATTATGTTATAATTAATATAAAAAAATATGTGATTTGCAAACTGGGAATTCGTCAGACCCGTACACATTCGTTTAGTGTTCAATGGTCCTGTACATGAGTGAACTATGTTTCAAATATAAATTAGTTTATTTGAATTCTGTGCAAGTAAAATCACGTGTCATAGTCTTTTTCAAATTGAAATGTTCAAGTTTGATTTTAAGAGGTTGAATTTAAAAAGGAATCAGAGTGTGCAAGTCCAGTACGTGATGACCAACTTGATGGCTTTGCCTTAATTTAGAATTTGGATTCAAATGCTATTTGGATATCCGTACAGTATCATTTCAAATATGATTTGATCTTAATGTGATTTTGTTTTTGAAACCAATACGTGAATTTGACACGGTCAAATGCAATCAATTGGAAAATAGGTTTCTAGTTTAAATTAATCATGGGAAAGTTGCTATGAAAAATCAATTATGTGATTTTGTGTGATTTGGATATCCATCCAGTGTGATATTATTTTGGCAATTTATTTCATGAAGATTTTTACCTTAAATATTATTTAATAATAATTATAATATTAATAAAGTGTTTATTATAATTGATTGTTATTAAATATTTTATTTTTAAGGTATATGGTTATGACCCTAGATTATGGTTTTTTTGGGTAAATATGACCTGCGTGTCATGATTTATTTATTTAAATATGGCCTGTGTGTCGTGTCTTTTTAAATTTATTTATTTTAAATAAATGTAATTATTCGAGTTGAAGAAGAAGCAACACCAAATGATGACACCGTGGGAGAGGCTTGAGAAGCTTGCTTGAGGGTCAAAGAATTGTACTAAATTAGTTATTTAATCTTGCTTTTTAGGAGGCCATAACTATATTACCTTATCTTATATGTTTATGTATGAGATGTATATTTTTGTATGTGATGCATGAATTTTAAGTATACATGTATGTTTTAAATGTTATATATGTTTATTAAATGTATGATAGCATGTATGCATGTATTCTGAGAGACGTCTTGTATGAGATACAACATCGGTGAAATCATTTTAATAAAAAATCCCTCAAAAGGAAATATTAAGTTTAGGAGCCTTCCGATGCTTAGCACTCGTCAATACTAATATCGAATGAGTGTAGGTCCGCCAAAGCGAGGTGCGTTCTTCTATACTAGTAAGGCGCGATGGGACAATTGTAATGTCCAATTGCTATCCATTGGGTCTAACTTAACTAAGCCAAATTCAATAGGATTGAAAGGCTTAGAGGCGTTGAGTTGGGCTTTAATTCATGAGATGGATTAGAATAAGAGTTATTCACCCAACCGATCCAAGAGTTACATGAGATGTAATTGGAAAGGGGTTTCCTACCTAAATAACTGAGTTTTGGTAGATCAGCCAAAGTTGACTCAACGAGGTGAAATATGGATCTTGGTCTCACTAGAAAATCTTCCAACGGGATTTTCCGATTCAATGATGAGGGTCATTAATTTGAGTAAAATAGTGGGAGCGTATTTAATAAAAGACCTTATTAAATATGTTTTTATCATGACACTTATATTTTGCATGTTTCTGTAATTAGAATTACTATGAAATAAAACACTATAATTTATTACTGCGATTTGTCCTTGAGAAGGACAAGATATCCGAAATTAAATTCCTGGATTGGTACAAGAATTTGAGGATTGTCCTCAACTACGAGACGAAGTTGTAAGTTCTCGAGCAAATGATTTCTGAGTAACCAGATCCTACTAGAATCGAAAATATGCTTACGAGAAGCATCAAGTCGATGTCCTAGATGTAGGATTCCTCATGCTTGAAACCATGAAGGTGTGTGATATGATCATGCACCTCATGATGCTCTCTTGAGAGCATGCAATGCATAAGAACCACAAGTCATCCCGACTCTTTTTCAGTTGTGAACTGATAGAAGGGAAATCCCGAGAGTTTTGATGTGCTTCATATTATTGAGTACATTAAGAACTTGGTAAACTGGGCTTTCCTTTAGGCCAATTGTTGGCCAGTGAAATGATCTTGCAATTTTTGTCGGATAGTTATAGTCAATTCGTTGTGAATGATTATGACAAAACTTTACTAGAGATTGCAAGGAAGTTGAGAACTTCCAAGTGGAGTCTCTACAGTAGAAAAGGGTATACTATTGTGATAGTCTTGAAAGGGAAAGTCTTAAGCCTGCTAAACAAGGAGAATAACAAGGGCAAGAACAAGTTCAAGGCCAGTACTTCTGTCTTGAAGCTAATAGGCAAGGTTGCAAAGGAAGGCAGTTGATTTCATTGTGGTTTGACCAGGCATTGAAAAACTGCTAGAAGGTATAAGAAAGAGTATGAGAAAATAAAGGAAGTACGACTTCCTCTTCGAGCATTGTGTTGTAGAAGTCAACCTACTTCAAGATCATGTGTATTTGATACCGCATGTGGATCTCACATTAATGTGAAGGATCAAAGGGAGTAGGACGTTGACTATAGGCAAAGTCAATATGTGAATAGGAAATGGAGCAAGAGTTGCTGCATTAACTATGAAGCTTTTGACTTTGCCTTCGGGGCTTGTTTTGGAACTAAATAAATGTTATTATGTTCCAATTATTGGTAGAAACATCAGTCACATGATATTTTCTATGCTAGCATGTTTTTGTATAATGGATTTTGTGCCCTTAATCCTCATATGCCCATTTCTAACATAAATGTGAAAAAGGTCAAAACAAGTGATTTGAACTCTACATGCCTTTGGCAATGTCATCTAGGCAGATAGGTGAGAAACACATCTCCAAGATCCTTGAGGATGGACTCTTGGACTCGTTCGATTATGAATCGTTTGATGTCTGCGAATCATGCTTAATGGGGAAGACGACTAAGGCCCCATCCACCGTGCAAGGTGAAAGGGCCAGTGGTCTTTTGGGCTTATACATAGCGATGTACGTGGCCCCCTAAACAAGTCGGCTAGAGGTGGTTATCCTTACTTTGTCTCATTTACTGATGATTTCAATAAATATGGATTTGTGTCTCTTATGAAACACAAGTATGAAACTTTTGAAAAGTTCAAAGAGTTCAAGAAATGAAGTGGAGAACCGACTTGGCAAAAGTATTAAGGCCATACGATCAGATCGTAGTGGAGAATACTTAAGCCAAAAGTTTGATGACTATCTAAGAGAGTGTGGGATATTGTCCCAACTCACTCCACCTGGAACACCACAATGGAATGATACGATCCATGATGAGTCATTCAGACCTTTCTGACTCTTTCTGGGGATTTGCTCTACTTACAGCTGCATTCACTCTTAATTGTGTTCCATCTAAGGCAATTGAAATGACTCCATATGAGATATGGATGGGCTGAAGGCCTAGTTTGTCATATATGAGGATTTGGGGATGTTAGGTTTATGTGAAACGTCTTATGACGGATAAACTTGGGTCCAAATCGGATAAGTGTATATTTGTGGGATATCCTTAGGAAGCCAAAGGATATTATTTCTACAACCCTTTCGAGGACAAAGTGTTTGTCGCTAGAACTAGAGTGTTCCTTGAGAAGGAATACATCTCCAAAGAAGGTAGTGGGAGAAATGTGGGACTTGGAGAAATCCAAGTACTACAAATACTGATCCGCCTACAATGGAACAAGAACTGGTTCCACAAGATGTTGTGGTGGAGATTATGGTTCAAGTAACACAAGACGTGTGTTGGTTTAACAGGCCACGTCACTAACCTGAGAGATATTGACTTATCTTGACTTAGGAAGGTGATGTGCTGCTCATGGATTAAGATGAGCCTGTAACCTACCAAGAGACCATAATTGGCCTAGAATCTGAGAAGTGGCTTGAGGCCATGTGATCGGAGATGGAATCCATGAACACGAATCAGGTAGGGACCTTGGTTGAGCCACCCGAAGGAGTAAAACCCATAGAGTGCAAATGGGTCGTCAAGAAGAAGACTGACATGGATGGTAAAGTGGGTACCTTTAAGCTGCGACTGGTTGGGAAAGGTTTCAAGCGAATTCATGGTTTAGACTATGATGAAACTTTCTCCCCGGTAGTGATTCTTAAATCCGTTCGGATTTTGCTTGCTATTACTGCATAGTCTGACTATGAGATCTGGCAGATGGATGTCAAGGCTACATTCCTTAACGGGAATCTCCTTAAGAGTGTGTACATGACACAAACCAAGGGTTTTGTCGATCCAAAGGATGTTAGAAAAATAGGTAAGTTGCAAAGATCCATTGTTGGATTAAAGTAAGCTTCCAGAAGCTGGAATCTTCGTTTTGATAAAGCTGTAAGAGAATTTGGATTTATCAAGAACGAGGATGAACCTTGTGTGTACAAGAAGGTTAGTGGTAGTGAGATTGTCTTTCTCGTTTTGTATGTTGATGACATACTACTCATCGAAAACGATATCCCTACACTACAAAATGTGAAAACATTGTTGGGAAATTGTTTCTCGATGACGGACTTAGGCAAGGCTTCCTACGTGTTAGGAATTAGGATCTATAGATATATATCGCTAAAGTTGTTGGGCCTTAGTCAGAGTACACTATGTACTACATCAGTTATCTTGTATGCTTTGAGCATGACAAGAAGGTACCAATTAGTATCCGTGAAAGTCATTGAACTATAATTAAGAAAATCCTTAAGTATCTGAGAAGAACTGAGGATATATTCTCAACAAATTAATGTGAGGAAGAAGTCGTTGTAAGGTGTTGCATCGACATTGTTTCCAAACCGTTAAAGGTTATTCCAGATCGCAGTCTGTATTTGTGTTTTATCTTAATGGTGGCATTGTGAGCTTGAAAAGGTTCCAAGCGTGAGACACTTGCATATTTTATTACAGAGGCCAAGTATATAGTTGTCTTAAATGCAGATTTAAAGGTCGTTCGGATCGGGAAGTTCATTTACGAACTAGGAATGATTCCTAACTTTGTGAACTCCATTGATCTCGTTGCGATGATGATGGAGTAATCGTAAAAGCAAAGGAAACATGATTTCACCAGTGATCCGAACATATATTTGTTGGTAGTGGCTACAGTCTCAAGAGACGGGTGATAAGCCTCTGGCTTATCTAGTTTTATGACTAGATGAACTAGGGATTATGTGCCAATTTATTCGAGTTCACTCTCGTTTTCGCCCAAATTTGCCTTGTTTTGTCCTAAGTTGGACTTTGACTCGTTTTGCATCTTTTGTGTAGTTTTTAGCTTATTTTGGATTGAATTACGCTTGTGGGTGCTTTTTGTGTTTTCAGGTTAAATAAGTGAAGCTCCGGGAGTCAAGGAAAGCAAAGAAATAGTGGAAATTGAAATTCTGAAGACTCGCCCTGCGAGTGTACTCTCGCCTCGCGAGAGTCTGAAGACCTGCAAGACAGAGAGCATCACGGCTTGGCCGTGATGAATACCACGCCCGTGGCAGTTTAAGGTTTGAAGACTCGCCCTGCGAGAGGAAGCTCGCCCCGCGAGAGAATGAAGACTTGGAAGTCAGAGACCATCACGGCCCAGCCGTGATGAAGGTCACAGGCTAGAATTGAAGACTCGCCCCGCGAGAGTCTGCTCGCCTCGCGAGAGTTTAAATTGAAAGCGCGCCAATTTTTATTCTCGCCTCGCGAGAGGCTGTTCGCCTCGCGAGAGAGCGCATATCAGGATTACTATTTAAAGGCTGTTGCATATCAGAACAAGGGGATAGAGAGGAGGCTGTAGGGTTTTAGGAGGGCTGCGAATCCTAGTAGTTTTCCACTGTTTAGAGTAGCGTTTAGGGTAGTTTCTTTTCTCTTTGGAGCTGCGTCTCCCTCTTTCTTATGGAGATGAATTCCGATTGTTTGTCTATGAGCATGAGGAACTAATCCCCTCGTCCGAGGGAACGATGAAGCCACCCATGGCGATGTAAATCCGATATGATGTATGTCTTTCTCCTTTAATTCAATTCTTGTTTTCTAATTCTGATTTTCATTGTGTCGATTATATGCTAGCGTGATCGACTAGTTAAACGTGTTGAGGCCTAGTCAGCGATTCGCGTTTAGAACTTGAATTAGGATCATCGATCGAATATTGCACGAGAGTGAGTAGGAGATCGGTGCGACCTTATAGGGAACAAGAATTAACAGAATTCGAGATTAGGATTATGAGACCTAGTAAGTAATTAATCCAATCGTCGAATACGTCCTAATGAGCACGAGAGTGGATTTAGGAGAATTTAGGGGTCCCGGTTGACATCGTAATTGAACTTAGGGAGGAATTCATCATCACTTGGGTGTACATATTGGGTAGGTGGATTTGTGACCTTGGACATTTTAGTTTTTCTGATTTTTAGTTAATTAGTTTATTAGATTCGTTAATTGAATTTCTTATATTAATCTCTCTCTCAACCACCTTCTTCTGTAACTTGACCGAACGTATCTGACTTCCCGCGGATTAGTCAAATTGGTATCCCAATCCTTGAGTTCGACCTCGGTAATTACTTACCGTGTTATTTTTATTACTTGCGACGACCCGGTACACTTGCCGGAGTCACAACAAGTTTTTGGCGCCGTTGCCGGGGATTGGCACAACCAATTTTTCTGATTTTAGGGGAGTTTGATTATTTGGTTAAGTTATTTTTGTTCTTATTTTTATTTTTATATTTTCTTTTTATTTTCTACTATCTCTCTACTTCTTTGATTCCACTTGGTCTTGCCTTGTTTTGTATGCGAGGTACACGAAGGAATGCTTCCGGGTTGCGAGTATTGTGATGGGAACCATGACACTTGGAGTTGTCCGTTCTACTTCCCTCAAGTTTATGTGGAACCATGGCATAATGACAGCGTGCCCCAGAACAACTATCAGAGTCAGAATCAGTATTGGGGTGACATGAGTAGAGACCATCCGGATTTCGCTTGGAGTAATGCTGACGATGGTCTAGCCTGGCAGCCACAACCTCAACAGAGTTGGCAACCACAACCTTGGGAGTTGGCTCTTGAGAAGTTGAGTGCGACACTTGAGAAAGTGTCAATCAATACAAACGCAGCCATTGACAAGTTGGCAACTCATACAGGGATGGCACTTTAGAATCTAGAGATGCAGATTGCCCAGCTGTCAAAACAACTAAATGAGCCTCTCCTAGACACTCACCCAGGTGAAACCGAGAACCACCCTAAGAACCTATGCGATGCCACAACAACTAGAAGCAGTGGGGTGTTGGGATATGACTGGGATGTAACTAGTTCTCGGGGAGTTGAGGAAGAACTACCACATGTTGAGGAAGAACAACCTAAGGAAGAGGAGTTGGCAAGTGTCATGCCCCGGAACAACCACATGTTGAGGAAGAGCAACCTAAGGAAGAGGAGTTGGCAAAGGACAAGGCGCCGGAGCAAGGGGGTAGAGAACAAAATGCGGATAAAGTGGTAAAGGATTCCACCATGCTTGCTAAGCAACCTGAAAATAATGCATTGGATAAATATGTTGGCTTGCATGCATGTGTGGACATTGGTAAATTAGACACTCCCACTTGTCTGGCACACTTCCTCGTGAGGACACCATTTGACCCGAGAGGAAGTGAATTCATAATAACAAAGGTCAATGGAATTTTCATACACTGGCTGGGTGGAGTTGATGAAGTCATATTACTGCTACGATCTCCACTCCAATTACCATTTGATCCTGGTGGAAGACCTCACATGATGAGCATCTCTTGGCCTCTGTACCACAGACTATGGGATCCAGGTGGATGCTTCTTAATAAGTCAGGCTCGGGACGTTAAACAAGCGCTTCTTGGGAGGCAACCCAAGCTAGGTATCTCTCTCTTTTCCTAACTTTTGTTTTGTTTTTGTTTGTTTTTTGTGTTCTGTTTTTGTTTGTCGCTCTTGAATAATTTGAGAAGATCAAGAGTTTTTTTTTGTATGAAATGTCGTGTCGGCAAGCTTGTTGGAATTTAATTAGATTGAGCGTAGATTGATTGCATGAATTATTTGACCATTGATGATTTCCCCCTAGGTTCTAATAATAGAAAAGTTTATCCCCACTTAAAAATTGAAAACTGAACTTTGAGAACTTTGTTGTGATTACTTGATTTATGATAAGTTTGGGGTGAGGGGGTGCACACACTAGGAATCGTATCTCGGTCAAACAATTTGCAAAATGTCCAGGTGAGGATTTGAGCCTCCAACTCTGTTTTTGAATGTGTGAATCACTGTTAAGTTGCACTTTCCCGAATTTGCTTGAATCTCTATATGGTTTGCATGTTTATGTGTTGCATCAAATGATTTAGGCAATTTTCTTTGAATTAACTACTTGGCCTAAAATGAACCATCCCTCATGCATGTTCCCTAGTTAGCCAAATTGAGCCCAATTGACTTATTGTTTCTTGATGACCCTACATTACGAGCCAAAATCTGAAAAAAAAAACCATGTTAACCCAATCTTAGGATTAGGAGAGCATGGAAATGAGCAAGAGAAAGGTTGTGAGAAACTAAGTTTGGGGTGGCTACAAGGAGATATGTCATTTTGGGGTGAGAAAAAGAAAAATAAAGGTTGAAACCCAAGGCAATAAAATAAAAAAATAAAATAAAAAAAATAAATTAAAAAAAAATTATATTCAAAATAAATTGCCAAAAGAAAAGGGGCAAATCAAGAGATTAGCAAGGAAAAAAGGCTGTAGTCACCCGAGACAAAAAGAAAAATGAAAAAAGGAATTTGAGTGGAATACGTGTAAAAAGGTTCATGCTCTCTTAGTTCCTAGGGACTTAAGCCTAAATATCCTTCATTATCCTACCCTCAGCCAGGCCCCATTACAACCTTTAAAAGACCTTCTGATGTTGCATGCATGTTTTCGTGGGAACCATTTTTGAGATGAAAATCAAATTCATGGGAAGTGCTCTTGATAAGTGAAATTGAGTGAAAAAGTTGAAAGCCTAGACGAATTTGAACGAATGAGTGAAATTTTACATACCCTTGTGAGGAAGGCAGTTGTTGAAATTGGTGATCTTCCTTTTGTGTGTGACCCTGATCCTCAACTTAGACTAATGATTGCATGAATGATGAAGTTCTCAATGGTTTAAAGTAGATGAATGTGGGGATTACATTAATGTAGGGGGGAGATCATTGGAGAAAAAACTGTTTTGTAAAGTTGCATTAAATTTGTACGAAATCGATTGATTCTTTTAGGCTTGCCAAGTCTTGAGTCGTTTTTGAGTTTTAAGCTTGCTTGGGGACAAGCAAGGTTTAAGTTTGGGGTATTTGATAAGCCTCTGGCTTATCTAGTTTTATGACTAGATGAACTAGGGATTATGTGCCAATTTATTCGAGTTCACTCTCGTTTTCGCCCAAATTTGCCTTGTTTTGTCCTAAGTTGGACTTTGACTCGTTTTGCATCTTTTGTGTAGTTTTTAGCTTATTTTGGATTGAATTACGCTTGTGGGTGCTTTTTGTGTTTTCAGGTTAAATAAGTGAAGCTCCGGGAGTCAAGGAAAGCAAAGAAATAGTGGAAATTGAAATTCTGAAGACTCGCCCCGCGAGTGTACTCTCGCCTCGCGAGAGTCTGAAGACCTGCAAGACAGAGAGCATCACGGCTTGGCCGTGATGAATACCACGCCCGTGGCAGTTTAAGGTTTGAAGACTCGCCCCGCGAGAGAATGAAGACTTGGAAGTCAGAGACCATCACGGCCCAGCCGTGATGAAGGTCACAGGCTAGAATTGAAGACTCGCCCCACGAGAGTCTGCTCGCCTCGCGAGAGTTTAAATTGAAAGCGCGCCAATTTTTATTCTCGCCTCGCGAGAGGCTGTTCGCCTCGCGAGAGAGCACAGATCAGGATTACTATTTAAAGGCTGTTGCATATTAGAACAAGGAGATGGATAGGAGGCTGTAGGGTTTTAGGAGGGCTGCGAATCCTAGTAGTTTTCCACTGTTTAGAGTAGCGTTTAGGGTAGTTTCTTTTCTCTTTGGAGCTGCGTCTCCCTCTTTCTTATGGAGATGAATTCCGATTGTTTGTCTATGAGCATGAGGAACTAATCCCCTCGTCCGAGGGAACGATGAAGCCACCCATGGCGATGTAAATCCGATATGATGTATGTCTTTCTCCTTTAATTCAATTCTTGTTTTCTAATTCTGATTTTCATTGTGTCGATTATATGCTAGCGTGATCGACTAGTTAAACGTGTTGAGGCCTAGTCAGCGATTCGCGTTTAGAACTTGAATTAGGATCATCGATCGAATATTGCACGAGAGTGAGTAGGAGATCGGTGCGACCTTATAGGGAACAAGAATTAATAGAATTCGAGATTAGGATTATGAGACCTAGTAAGTAATTAATCCAATCGTCGAATACGTCCTAATGAGCACGAGAGTGGATTTAGGAGAATTTAGGGGTCCCGGTTGACATCGTAATTGAACTTAGGGAGGAATTCATCATCACTTGGGTGTACATATTGGGTAGGTGGATTTGTGACCTTGGACATTTTAGTTTTTCTGATTTTTAGTTAATTAGTTTATTAGATTCGTTAATTGAATTTCTTATATTAATCTCTCTCTCAACCACCTTCTTCTGTAACTTGACCGAACGTATCTGACTTCCCGCGGATTAGTCAAATTGGTATCCCAATCCTTGAGTTCGACCTCGGTAATTACTTACCGTGTTATTTTTATTACTTGCGACGACCCGGTACACTTGCCGGAGTCATGATAAGCCTCTGGCTCATCTAGTTTTATAGCTAGTATGACCAGGGTTTTGTGCAAATTATATCGTATTTTCACCCAAATTAGATTAGATTGTCCTCAAGCAAGGTTTTGAGTCTCTAGAGTAGTTTTAAGTTAATTTAGCAAGTTTTAAGTCAAAATAATACACTTATGCTTATTTCCTTGTTTTCAGGTTAAGTAGAAGTTGAGAAAATAAAGAACAGGGGATTCGCCCCGCGAAAGCCATACTCGCCTCGCGACCCCGAAGCCTGACTGTTCCAAGAAATTGCTAAGTCTCTGGGTCGCCTCGCGAAGAAGGTCTCGCCCCGCGAGTCTTCCAAACCTGAGAAAGTCAGAGACGATCACGGCTTGCCCGTGTTGAAGGTCATGGCCGTGGCAGTTTTGAAGCTGAAGAGTCTCGCCGCGCGAGAATCACTTCGCCTCGCGAGAATGCCAAGGGTTGCTGACAGTTCATGAAATTCGCCTCGCGAATGGTTGTTCGCCTCGCGAGCCCTCTGAATTCTGAAATTGTATAAAAGGCTGTTCTGAATATTTTGGAGGGACTCTTGCTTCTCCATTTTCTGTTTTACACTTTCTTCTGTGAGTTCGTTTGTGTTATGGAGAACTAAATTCTTAGGATTGATCTATTGTAATTGATTTCCACATACTTGAGGTTCTTATACTTTCCTGTTTTGTATGCTTTTCCCTCTTCAATGCCATGCCTTGTATTTATGTTTGTTTAATTCAGGAGTATAATGCATTGTATTGATTTATTTCCGGTGATATCATGTTCCTATAATCAATCGCGTTTGTTTAATTCGCGTGTGTACGTTCATGTTCGTTTAGTTCATGAGGGCTTAACCCCGTTTGTTTAATTCGGGAATAGGGACATGTATCTGTAGCAGTAGTTTCGTTTGTAAATTGTTGCTACAACCGGGAGGGGATAAGAATTTGCTTAGGGCCTGGAAATTGTATGAACCTATGATAGTGGGAAATCAAGAGCAATAGATTAATCTGTTTTTGACTATTGATAATCCCTTTTCAACTGCCTTGTTTTTGATTGCTCTGTTTTGTTGTTTCTTATTTTGCATTCCAATCCAAACCCCCCCCCAAAAACTTATTTTTGTGAAAAGTAATATTCTCAGAGTCCTTAGAGACGACATCCGAGTTGTCGCACTATACTACAGTTTTAAACCCGCTCGTCCTTTTTGCGCGCGTGCTGCATGTGACCAAAAATTGGCGCCGTTCTTGGGGACTCTGAGTTGTTATTTTTCGCAACTTGTTTTATTTTATTTTTCTTTATTTCTTTTATTTTGTTTTGTTTTGAATTGGTCTGGCTACTAGGTCTCATTGCCCTGAACTGTGTGATTTTGACCCGGAAATTGAAAGAACATTGCACACACTCCGTAGGGAATTTCGGGCTAGCACTAGTAGTGATACCAATTTTAAAACTGCTTTTGAAAACATGGGAGACCAAAGGACTTTGAGGCAGCTTGCTGCCCCGATGTGAATTACAATGGTTTGTGCATTGCTTATCCCGGTCTTTGACACACCTTTTGAGTTAAAATCCGGGCTAATCCATTTGTTGCCAAGATTTAATGGTCTTGCGGTGAAGATCCACACAAGCACTTGAAGGAGTTCCAAGTTGTCCTGCTCCACAACTTTGAGGCCGGAAGGAGTAGCGAGGATCATATCAAGTTGAAGGCTTTTCCATTCTCACTCCAGGGAGCTGCAAAAGATTGGCTTTTTTACCTTGCGCGGAATTCCATTACCACATGGAACGACTTGAAGAAGCTCTTCCTGGAGAAATATTTTCCTGCCTCCAGAGCAGCTGCAATTAGGAAAGAAATCTGTGGAATAAGGCAAGGAAATGAGTCGCTAGCTGAGTATTGGGAGAGGTTCAAGCAGTTGACATCTAGTTGCCCCCAGCACCAAATTTCTGAACAGCTCCTCATCCAATATTTTTATGAAGGATTGCAGCCTATGGATAGGAATATTTTGGATCTTTGCTAGTGGGGAGCATTGGTTGACAAGACCCCAGTCTCTGCTAAGCAACTTATTGAGAACATGTCGATGAATTCCCAGCAATTCACTACAAGAAGAAATTCTGTTGAGACTAGAGGTGTACATGAGGTCCGCACTTCCTCTTCCAGCCATGACAGTGATGATAGAATTGATAGGCTCACTTCTTTGGTAGAGAAATTGGTAATGGATAGGGTTCAGCCTGCGGTGTTGTGTGGCATGTGCAGTTCTCCTGAGCACCCATATGAAGCATGCCCCATTTTGCAAGGAGGGTCAGTTACTGAATCACCTCAAGCCTTTGCATTCAATCAGTATAATCGGGGCAATAACCGGAGCGGAATCTGACATTCCAGATCTTTCAACAAATAGGTACCATCCCAGCTGGAGTAATCACCCTAATCTGCGGTATGGGAACTCATCCCAACAGCCGATGGCACCTCAGAATCCTCCTCCAGTGACTACTTCAGCACCCTCCGGACCTTCAGTAGATGACATGCTCAATAAAATGGCTGCACAAATGGCTGCACAAAATCTACAGTTTCAGCATCAAATAGGACAGTTCCAAGCACAGTTCCAGGCCTCACAGGCACAATTTCAGCAGAGAACGGATGCGAGTATTCAGGCATTGCATACACAGATTGGACAGATGGCTACAGACATAAATAATATAAAGCAAGGTCAAGGAACAACCCAGCTGCCCAAGCCGACCCGGTGATCAATCCTAATGCCTCCAATCCCAATGTGAGTTCTATATCTCTCGAGGTCCGGAAAGGTTGTTGAGGCCACTTCCGGAAAGAATGAAGAAACTATGAAGGCTACTCCCGAGCCTCTTGTTGAAGTTACTCCCGAGCCTGTGGTTGAAGTTGAAACCGAGAGAGTGTATAGACCACCCATTCCATTCCCACACGAGAATCCGAGAAAAATTTGAAGAGTGGTGGTGAAGATAAAGAGAAGGCAATTCTTGATGTGTTAAGAAAGGTTGGTGTTAATATCCCTCTGTTGGATGTGATCAAGCAAGTGCCCAGATATGCCAAATTTCTCAAGGACCTATGCACCAACAAGAGGACGATGAAGACTAATGAGAGGGTTGACTTGGGAAGAAATGTCTCAGCGCTTATCCGGTCCGAGGCGAGAAAGAGTTGTTGCTTTCACCCAGTGCTTTGCCACCGAAGTGCAAGGATCCAGGCACCTTCACTATCCCATGCACTATTGGGGACAAGAAGTTTGAAAACTGCATGTTGGACTTGGGAGCATCTATCAATGTCATGCCTACCTCCATCTTTAACAAACTGGATCTTGGTCCTTTGAAGTACACAGGTATCACCATTCAGTTGGCCAACAGGACCTGTGCCCGCCCATGGGAATGGTGGAAGATGTACTAGTGCAAGTTGATGATCCGATCTTCCCGACTGATTTCTACATCTTGGACATGGCGGGCGAGACACATTCCAAGTAAATCACCAATCATCCCTGGGCGGCCATTCATGAAGACACCAAGACTAACATTGATGTGGGTGATGGAACCATGTCTATGAAGTTTGGGGATATAGTTGCAAAGTTCAACATATTTGATGCCATGAAACATCCAGCGGAAGAGCACTCTGTATTCCACATTGAGTGGTATCCGAGACTATTGAGGATAACCATGAGAACTTGTTTTCTAATTCTCCACTTAATTCTGGCTGTGATGATATTCTTTCTTTTCTTGATTGTACTAACGCTAACCATTTTGTGGTTTGTCTTGAGATTGCTTGCATGTTTAGGAGGTGATAAGATTGTCGGTGCGGTGGATGAGAAACATGAAGAAGATGAAGGAGCACTTGGAGGCCCTCTCTACCTCTTTGGACTTAGACGCAAGGAATGGGATCGGTGTGACAGCTCCCGCTTACACCGCACTTGATCGGGAGTACTCTTTTCCTTTCCCTCACTATGATCTTATAATTCTCATTGTTCATTGGGGACAATGCATGTTTTAAGTGTGGGGGAGGGAATTAGTTGTAGTTTTTCTCTTCTTTGAATAAAGTTTTCTTTTCTTTGAATAAAGCTCCTGAATAATTTGAGAAGCTCCGGAGCATTTGTGTGTTGAGTCTTTTGATTGGCAAGTTTGTTAGATTTTGATTGATGTTGCACAGATTGCTTGCATGATTGATATGTGATGATCCCCCCTAGGCTGAAAAATTTGAAAAATTTTTGTGATTCCCATGTGAAATTGAAAACTGAACTTTGGGATTTTGTGATGATAGCATGATGAATGATAAGTTTGGGGTGATAGGGAGCACACACTAGGGATAGTATCTCTGTTCAAATAATTTGCAAATAATGTCCAGGTGAGGTTTTGAGCCTCCAACATGTTTTAAAATGTGTGAAAATCACTTTCAAGTTGCACTTCCCTGGATTTGATTAAATCTCTTTTTGGTTTGTATGATTATATGTGTGTAGCAAATGATTTAGGCAGTTTCTTTGTAAATAGCTACTTGGCCTGAATAAACCAATTCCTAATGCATGTTCCCTAGTTAGCCCTTTTGAGCCTATTAGCCTGTTAATTCTTGATAACCTAATGTTATAAGCCCTAAAATCTGGAAAACCATGTTAACCCAATCTTAGGATTAGGAGAGCATGTAATCTTAGAATGGGTGCAAGAAACTAAAGTTTGGGGTGGCTGCAAGGTGTAATATGTTGTTGAAAAAAAGAAAAAAAAAAAAAAAAAGAGTTGGAGCCAAAAGCTTGTGAAAGAAAAAGTGTACAAATATTGAAAAAAAAATGCCAAAAAGAAATAAAAAGAGCTGTAGCCACCCAGAAGTGTAAAGAAAAAAAATAAAATAAAGAAAGGAACTTGAGTGAAATTCAAAGTGTAAAAATGTTTCATGCTCTCTTAGTTCCTAGGGTCTTCAGCCTAGTACCTTTGTATATCCTACCCTTAGCCAGGCCCCCCTACAACCTATAAAAGACCTTTTGATGTTGCTTGCATGTTTTCTGTGGGAACCATTTTGAGGTGAAAATCAAACTTTTGGGAAGTGTACTTGAAAAGTGAAACTGAGTGCAAGTTGTTAGCCTGACATAAACTGAGTGACTGAGTGAACAAATAATGCCCTTGTGAGGAAGGCAGTTGTTTGGATTTGGTGATCTCCCTCTTGTGTGTGACTTAGATTCCCTACTTAGATTTCTGATTGTTTTCATGATGGAACTCTCAATTGTTTGGAATAAATGAATGTGGGAATTGCTCTGTTTGAAATAGGGGAAACAATGAAGAAAAATTGTTTTTGAAGTTGCTTGAATTTGTGCAATGTTGGTTGAATCTTTTAAGCTTGCCAGGTCCTGAGTCTTTTTGATTTTTGAGTCTTAGTTTGCTTGGGGACAAGCAAAGTTTAAGTTTGGGGTATTTTGATAAGCCTCTGGCTCATCTAGTTTTATAGCTAGTATGACCAGGGGTTTTGTGCAAATTATATCGTATTTTCACCCAAATTAGATTAGATTGTCCTCAAGCAAGGTTTTGAGTCTCTAGAGTAGTTTTAAGTTAATTTAGCAAGTTTTAAGTCAAAATAATACACTTATGCTTATTTCCTTGTTTTCAGGTTAAGTAGAAGTTGAGAAAATAAAGAACAGGGGATTCGCCCCTTGAAAGCCATACTCGCCTCGCGACCCCCGAAGCCCTGACTGTTCCAAGAAATTGCTAAGTCTCTGGGTCGCCTCGCGAAGAAGGTCTCGCCCCGCGAGTCTTCCAAACCTGAGAAAGTCAGAGACGATCACGGCTTGCCCGTGTTGAAGGTCATGGCCGTGGCAGTTTTGAAGCTGAAGAGTCTCGCCGCGCGAGAATCACTTCGCCTCGCGAGAATGCCAAGGGTTCTTGACGAGTTCATGAAATTCGCCTCGCGAATGGTTGTTAAGTCTCATGAGCCCTCTGAATTCTGAAATTGTATAAAAGGCTGTTCTGAATATTTTGGAGGGACTCTTGCTTCTCCATTTTCTGTTTTACACTTTTCTCTGTGATTTCGTTTGTGTTATGGAGAACTAAATTCTTAGGATTGATCTATTGTAATTGATTTCCACATACTTGAGGTTCTTATACTTTCCTGTTTTGTATGCTTTTCCCTCTTCAATGCCATGCCTTGTATTTCTGTTTGTTTAATTCAGGAGTATAATGCATTGTATTGATTTATTTCCGGTGATATCATGTTCCTATAATCAATCGCGTTTGTTTAATTCGCGTGTGTACGTTCATGTTCGTTTAGTTCATGAGGGCTTAACCCCGTTTGTTTAATTCGGGAATAGGGACATGTATCTCAGCGATGTAGTTTCGTTTGTAAATTGTTGCTACAACCGGGAGGGGATAAGAATTTGCTTAGGGCCTGGAAATTGTATGAACCTATGATAGTGGGAAATCAAGAGCAATAGATTAATCTGTTTTTGACTATTGATAATCCCTTTTCAACTGCCTTGTTTTTGATTGCTCTGTTTTGTTGTTTCTTATTTTGCATTCCAATCCAAACCCCCCCCCAAAAACTTATTTTTGTGAAAAGTAATATTCTCAGAGTCCTTAGAGACGACATCCGAGTTGTCGCACTATACTACAGTTTTAAACCCGCTCGTCCTTTTTGGCGCGTGCGCGACAGCGCGACCAAGTCACAACAACGGGGGGGGGGGGGGGGTGGTGAATCGAGACAATGAAAACTTTTTCAATAGTTTAACAGAAAACAGTGTTTCTTTAGAGAAAATTGGTTTTCACTCAATTTTATTTCCCAAGAACTAGGTTATGGAACCAGTAAAGATGGCAAGAAGAATTATAAGTGGTAACAACAGATTTTAACACAGATTATAGATTTAAAGATTCAAGTTTAAACAAGTATATGGAGTTTAGGGATTAGAAGAACATGTAAACTGATTTATCCTGGTTCAGCTACCTCCTCTGGTAAGCCTACGTCCAGTCCCACACCTCTGTGGATTTATTAACTATAATCATCAATTTACACAATTCTAATTACAGCAACACAAGGATAACCTCCTTGCTTGAAAATTTTTCAGAAAGCACACTAGCTTTCTTTACCCGAGGATCCCTTCTATCCTTGTCGAACCCTAAGAGATACCCTCTCTTAGTCACTCTAATTCACAAAAAGAATTGAGTAGAAGCAAGACTCTAAAAGCCTGATAAAACAAATTGAAGTTCTAACTATCACACTTTTCTCAGAGATAAAGCACTTTGTTTCACAATCAGTATGAGTTGCGTTGTTGTTGTTGTATGTGTTATGTTGAAAAATGTTCCTTTGATTCCTCTTTATATAGAAGCAAATTATAGCCGTTGGGATCATTTAAAACAGATTTGGATCTGATTCAATAAAATTTGCTTTCTTGATTTTCTTGATCTCAAAATGTGATTATGTTTGATCTTTGTGGAGATTGCTTCCTTCTTGAGATATAACTGTTTCCATCTGAAAGGATAGCCAAGTCTCGAGTGACAAATCTGTTTTTAATTGAAGAATAAAATATCCGTGTCCATTTGCCAAGTTAGCAGACGGGAGTTCTAGCTCAAGGTTATTGGACGGGCTCCGAATGGTAGACGAGCTTTAGATGCTATGTAACTGGACGAAGCTTCTCATTAGTAGACGAGCGTGCTAACACAAGGCAATTGGACGGGACTCCAATTTTTCATCAGTGGACGCGCGCTGCTATTACTTTTAGTGGACGAGCTCTCATTTTATATTAGTGGATGCGGGCTCCTTTTTCATCAGTGGACGCGAGCTCCTTTTTCATTAGTGGACGCGAGCTCCTTATTTACATCAGTGGACGCGCGCTTGTTTCATTAGTGGATGCGTTTCTTTGTTCTTCCAGTGGACGTCAGCTTTTTAATTGTTCCTTGGACTTCAGCTCTTTACTTTGTTGGACGTCATTCTTGGTTCACTTCAGTGGACGAGCGCTTATATTGTCCCTGTGATGGACGTGCGCTAGTTTTGCTTTGTTGGATGAGTGATCTTGCATGCAACTTAACACGTAATGAGTACGTAGTCAGAATTAAAAATCTTATGCAAAATACACTTTGTTTGTCATACATCAAAACATGAATGAGGGCTTAGTCTTACAAACTCCCCCTTTTTGATTATGACAAACCTTACCATACTTAACCTTAGTTATTAAGAAATCAGAGTGCAGCTATTCAGTAAGCATGGTTCTTGAGTTATTTTCGCCCTCCCCCTGTGACATTGATATCTTTCAAAAGATCAAGTGTTATCATATCATTATGAAAAAAAAAAATTCATCTTGCATTCTTTTCAAAGCAGTTCATAATCAGGTATCAGAGAAAAAAAATTGCATATTAGAAAATGTATGGTTCATTTTTATGGTTCATATTTCTTCCCCTTTGTGGTTCATATTTCTCCCCCTTTGTTAGAGAAATAAAAATTTGCATATTAGAGAATGCATGGTTCATCTTTCTAGTTCATCTCAGATGTATGGTTCATCTTTCTCCAATGTATGGTTTATGTTTCTCCCCCTTTGTCATTATCAAAAATAAACTCTGGAGAATATTGACATCAAACTTAAAAACAGTCTTGCATTCATTGATAATAAAGCATTTCAGAATTTATACAATTTATTCAAAATACCAAACAAAATTACAGATACCTACGGACGCTTAGCATCTTGACCATGTCCTTCATAATTTTCAGCACTTTGTGCTGCCTTGCGTGCCATCCGTTATCAATTATTTTGAGGATCAATTATGCCAAGTTCCCTTCTTATAAAGAAGAAACTTTCCTTATTAAGTGGTTTGGTGAATATATTATCTAATTGCTTAGATGTATCTATATGTTCAATTACAACATCACCACTTTAAATATGCTTGGTTCTTGAGTGCATAATTGGGTTCTTTGTTAGATTAATTGCACTAGTGTTATCACATTTTATTGGTACATGATCTAGATAAACACCATAGCCAATTAATTGTTGTTTCATCCATAGGATTTGAGCACAACAACACCTAGCTGCAACATATTCTGCTTTAGTTGTGGATAAGGCCACACTAGTTTGCTTTTTACTAAACCAGGACACTAGGGAATTTCCTAATTAATGGCATGTTCCACTTGTTCTCTTCCTATCTAACTTGCATCCAGCAAAGTCAGAGTCGGAATATCCTATTAATGTGCAAGTGGATCCCTTGGGATACCACAGCCCCATTTCTTTTGTTCCTAAGAGGTACTTCATGAATCTTTTAACTGCAGTAAGATGTGATTCTTTAGGATTAACTTGATACCTTGCACAAATACACACACTGAACATTATATCTGATCTACTAGCAGTGAGATAAAGTAAGGATCCAATAATACCTCTATACTTGGATACATCTATAGATTTACCATGTTCATCTTTGTCCAAGTAGCAGGCTGGACTCATTGGTGTTGCCATTTCCTTTGCGCTTTCGATTCCAAACTTCTTTAGTAGTTCCTTGCAATACTTTGTTTTGCTTATGAAGGTTCCATCTTGGCATTGTTTAATTTGAAGTCCAAAAAAGAAGGTAAGTTCTCCCATCATGGACATTTCAAATTCACTTTGCATTAGTTCACCAAATACCTTGCATAAAGACTCATTAGTAGCACCAACAATAATGTCATCAACATATATTTGAACAAGTAAGATATTGTGTGCTTTTGTTTTAGTAAATAGTGTTGTATCAACTTTTCCTCTTTTACAGCCTATCTGTAGTAGAAAATTGCTTAACCTTTCATACCAAGCTCTAGGAACTTGCTTAAGTCCATAGAGGGCTTTGGTCAGTTTATGGACATGATTTGGGAACTCACTATCAATAAAGCCAGGGGGTTGTCTTACATATACTTCCTCTTGTATTATTCCATTTAAAAAGGCACTTTTTACATCCATTTGGTACAATTTAAAGTTCATTATACAAGCATAAGCTAAGAGCATTCTTATGGCTTTTAATCTAGCTACGGGAGCATATGTTTCATCACAATCAATTCCTTATTCTTGATTGTATCCCTTAGCTACTAGTCTAGCCTTGTTTCTTATTATTATTCCATTCTCATCCATTTTGTTTCTAAACACCAATTTAGTTCCGATTATTTGATTACTTTTGGGTTTTGGAACTAAATCCCAAACTTTGTTCCTTTTAAATTGATTTAATTCCTATTGCATTGCAATCATCCAATGTTCATCATTAATAGCATCATCAACACATTTTGGTTCTATTTGAGATACAAACACCATGGTATTGCAAATATTCCTTAAAAAGTTTCTAGTTGTTACCCCTTTGGTGATCTCACCAATGATATTGTCTAGGGGATGATTCTTTGAAGCTTGCCACTCCTTAGGAAGATTTTCTTGTTGAAGTTCTGCTTGAGGTTCTTTATTGCTTTCTTCATCTTCCTTTTCTGTTTTGCTCTCCTTTCCTTCATCAGATATCACTTCATGCTCAAGAGTTTTTGCATCATCAAAAACGTCCTTTCCCAACCTTTTGGGGTTAGACTCATCAAATGTTATGTGAACATTTTCCTCTATTGATAAAGTACGCTTATTAAACACTCTATATGCTTTGCTAGTTAATGAATAACCTAGGAAAATACCCTCATCAGCTTTGGGATCAAATTTTCCAAGATTATCCTTGCCATTATTTAGCACAAAACATTTACATCCAAAGACACGAAAATGAGAAATGTTAGGTTTTATTCCCTTGTAAAGTTCATATGGAGTTTTCTTCAAAATTGACCTTATTAGTACTCTATTTAAAACATAACATGCAGTACTTACAGCATCAGCCCAAAAATACTTTGGTAAATTAGAGTCACTTAATATGGTTCTAGCAATTTCTTCAAGTGATCTATTTTTCCTCTCAACTACTCCATTTTGTTGTGGAGTTCTAGGTGCAGAAAAATTATGTTTTATTCCATGCTCATCACAAAAGTTAGCAAACTCCTCATTTTGGAATTCTCCTCCATGGTCAGTCCTAATTGAAACAATTTTCACATCTTTCTCATTTTGAGCAACCTTAGCCATTTTCTTAAAAGCTTTAAAAGCTTCATTCTTTTGAGCTAAGAAAAAGGTCCAAGTGAATCTAGAGAAGTCATCAACAATTACAAGAGCATAGAGATTTCCACCAAAGCTTTTTGTCCTAGAAGGTCCAAAAAGGTCCATGTGCAGTAATTGTAAGGGTCTACTAGTTGAAACAGTGTTTTTAGCCTTAAATGGGGTCTTCACTTGTTTACCCTTTTGGCATGCATCACATAGGCCTTCTTTAACAAACTTTATATTTGGTAAACCGATTACAAGTTCTTTGGAAATTAATTTATTCAAGTGATCCATATGAATGTGAGCTATTCTCTTATGCCAAAGCCAATTTTCATCTTGCGCCTGCTTCTTCTTGCTTCCTTTCTTCTTCTATTTTATATACCTGTTAAAATACAACTTCAACTAGAACAACAACAAAACATCATCACGGATATAAATAGGGATATCAACCATGCTAACATATGAGATAAACTCCAAGGCATATCAATGTACTGCCATCAAAAATATAAAATAACCTTTAACTTCACCCTCAACCGATATTCACGGATTTTTGCCAAGACATAATGCTCTGATCAGGGACTTTCACCTTGACTCGTATCCGAGATCTTGCTCGTCTGTAAGGGCTTTGAGTGCCTTTTACCAAGATCATTCTCGTTTTAAGGACTTTGAGTACCTTCTACCAAGATCATTATCGTTTTAAGGACTTTGAGTGCCTTTTACCGAGATCATTATCGTTATAAGGACTTTCAGTATGACTTTTATCCGAGATCTTGCTCGACGTTGATGAACATGGGGTCACAGGTGGATGAACAAAGTGGAGAAGATGAAGTATAGGGATTGATTGTGATTTTAGAATAGAAACCCTTATTGCTGTGTTTTTGATTTTTTTAATCTGGTTATAAATTTACAAAATGGTCCTTAGGGGCAGAAAGGGCAAGAGTTGTGTGAGTGTTGTTGATGTGGATTCATTAAATAAGTTGTCATGTTGGGATTGGGCCACGTAAGGAGTGTAAAAGTTACACTAAACTTATCAATGGCACCAGAGAATTCACCTAAATGTATACATAAATGGATACATTTATAATATATATATATATATATATATATATATATATATATATATATATAGTTTCATAAAAAGGTCGAGACTCGAATGCATGCCTAAGACTAGACCTAACCCTGCTCCATGGAGACTATACTGTTGTCATAATGTTCTGTCAAGAAAGCATTCTGGTAATATGCGTAAACAACTCAGTGCACAAGTCCCAAATGGAGTACGCTAACTGCCATCTCCGCGATCCTTTCACACGAGAGTACTTATATCTGAATATTTAGTTTAGTGGAGAGTCAAGATAGCCCTGCTATCCACGTCTCCACCAGCACAGTGCAGCTATACACTGAACCATTGACAGGATCCACGCCTGACTATCCCCAAGGTCTCCGTGGCCCCCACACAGTCCCCTAATATCCTATGAATATGTGTCTATGCTTCCAGAACGACAACGACTATGATTAGGTTGGAATGTTGTCCGAAGACAAACAAAGCAGGAACTAAAAGTTCCAAACCACTGGTATAAATTTAAAAAGAGTTGTTGTCAAGAATTGGGCTTGAATAAACCATTATCCAAAATCATTCTTTTCAACACAAGTTCATTTGAACACTTAAAATTATTTAAAGCATACTTAGGCTAAAATTAATTGAATGTAATAGTTAAAATTAACACTTGATATTGAAAATTAAGTACAAACCATAGATCTAAAATTGTCATAAGACTAAGATTTGAAATTCTTTAACTTTCCAATAATTTGGTCTATTCGTTTCATCTCAAAATTCCACTATACTATATGTGACATTAATTTCAACCCCAAGACTTAGCAAAATATGAATAAGGATAAACCTTAAGGTTGAATTCATAAATTCAATAAATAAGAATTGATACCAACTAATAATAACATTCCAACATCTCCCGAATCTAAGTTCAGAAACAATGCAATTCACACAAGTCCCTAAGTGACTTAACGATCACTACAACAGATTAGACTTTTAATAACGTACCTTTTATCGCATTTCCGTGTGGAAATGCTATTAAAAGTGATGGGGGGACTTTTAATAGCGTTTCCTAAAGGAAACGCTATCTTAGGTATCACCTAAGATAGCGTTTCCTTAAGGAACCACTATTAAAAGTGCCACTGCAGGAAAAGATAGCGGTTCCACACGGAAACGCTATCTTAGGTGATACCTAAGATAGCGTTTCCTAAAGGAAACTCTATCTTAGGTGATATACCCGTGCGCGCGTATCCTTTTATCCTTCAATTCCCAATTTCTGCGTACCACTGACCTCATCAGTTCAAGTCTAGGGTTGCTATCTCCGCAGAGCTCGTCCCCTCTCACGCCTTCTCCCTCTCACTGTTGCTCTCATGCCTCAGACTCCCTCTCACGCCCCCATTGCTCCGCCACTCATCACCACACCACCTACGACCAAGGTATGCTCTCTATGTC
Organism: Sophora flavescens; assembly: GCA_030762895.1. Taxonomy (NCBI): domain Eukaryota; kingdom Viridiplantae; phylum Streptophyta; class Magnoliopsida; order Fabales; family Fabaceae; genus Sophora; species Sophora flavescens. Next base: position 2,277,108 of record JAUPTC010000014.1, read on the forward strand.
CCTCTCCCCTATTGCGAACGAAAATGAATGTAGTTCTTGGGTCTGAGAGTTCTTGGTCCGAGTTTGGTAACAATGAGAGGTAATGAGCAACTTGAAAATACCACCTACTCTGGCCGCCGTGGATAACTTACTATTTAATGTTATCCTCAGATTTTTGTTGTTTGCCGCGTCAGTGGTGGCAATCACGGTGATTGTCTTTAGTGAAGAAACGGAGCTGGTGCTTTTCGGAGGACCATTCAGTTCAACTTTTCCAACAAAGACATCAACATGACCTAAAGGAAGGGATAACAAGGGTGGCGTGAGTTTCCAAGGCAATGATGAATTTCCAATAGTGTAAAGACATGAATATATCAGCTGTGGAGTATTCAATTTATGTGTTCTTATTTGTGTTTTTATTAGGTTTTGATTGTTCATATCAGTGTTCAAAACACTGTTTTTATCAGGGGTTTTTTCAAGCTTTGATATCAGTGTTTGATTCAGAACACACCATAACAGGTTAAAATTCAGTTTCAAAATCATATATGTGTCAAAGTTGTATATACTAGTTTGCTTCATTGCATCTATTTCTGGTTCAATAAAATTTAAGATAACAGGTATTGATGAAACAAGTGAATGTTAGACTAAAACAAACCCACTGCATAACCCCTGAATGTTAACCACCAAACTCATACAACATTTGCTACATCCCAACAACATGAAGATGACTAACACTGCAATAATCTATCCAACATTACAAGGCCAACTAAGAAATTTTCCCTCAACTTCCTCTCATCATATTTCGTCAGTAAAGCTTCTATAATTGGCTTGTGTTTGTTGTTCACCTCATCATCATCATCATAACATAACTGCCTTAGTTTTTTTTAGGTTGTTGAGCATGGTCTAGGTCATCTGCCATTCACTGAAAAGCAAGTGGTTGCTCCAACAGGTAATCATCTGTCTTTGTGTCCTGTCAGTTTTTATGTTCATCATAATTGCTTCTCTTGTTTTGGGAACAAGAGTTGTGCTTTGTGAACTGCAACATGTGAGGTAAAGAGGCAATAGTAGTACATCAATGGAGGTTTAGTTTGGCAACACTAATTAACTGAAATGATATTTATATTGCAGGGTCTGTCTATACTGGTGTTGATTTCTTCAAGAAATTGTGTGGTGTTTCAATTGTTCGAAGGTGAGATTTCAACCAGGTATTAATTTTGGCAGGTCCACCCTAAATGACATGGTGCTACTAGAACTGCAGAAATAGAAGAAATAATCTCAGTTCCCTAGTTTAGTTTCTTTAGTTGTATTATGAACTGAGAAGTGAGAGGATTAGGATCCTCTCTTTTTGCTCTCTCCTTTTTCTCTTATATTATGAGCAAGAAAGACAAAAAGCAAGTTTTAGTGGATCCTATACACAAGGAAATTTGATTTTGTGTTTGTCTCTAACGTGAGAGGAAAAAAGAGAGAATCCAAATCCAAAGTGAGACAATAGAAGAGAGAGAGAGAGTTCTCTAGAACTGATATTGAATCGAATATTGTAAGTTGAAAAATGTGATACACTGGTGAAGCTGTTACTTACAACTGTCACTTCTAACAATCCCTTAACGGTCTGTAACCATCTTGCTTAGTCAGCAAGGATCTAAGTTACCTAACCTGATGTGAGTGGCGTGCATAGTACACCATACTCTAACAAGTTGTCTCAGATTCTTAGTGTCAGTGTGTTTATCATCAAGCCATATTTTGTGTTTTCCAATCCTAAAACTGGAATTGTTCACTGTCCGAACACAGTGCCTTGTTTAGGCGGTTCCTCTTTAGCTGAATATTTTAGTTGTTTTTGCATTGCAGTTTAATTTATGTAAGTTGAGAACCATTCAGTTCTCTTGCAGACTTACTATGTTTATTATAATTCTCTTCTTTCTTATATCTTTTTAGTCTGTGCCATATGCTTGTCTATACTTTGGTTATTTGCAATATGATATCAAATATCTTGTGTGATAAAGAATAATCGGCAATGAAAAACCTATATGAGTATTAAGAGTACCAACCTTTTAAAGATAAATAACCTTTCCTTGAATGCCTGAAGTTTTGTTTTTCTTCAAGGGACCTGAAACTGCTACACTGATCCTTTCCTTTACCCAACTGAATACCCCTCCTCTCTCCCATCTTTCCCTTTTGATGCTTCCCCACTAATACACAACCCCTGTCCACACTCAATTTGCCATGCGGAAAACCGGTAACAGTTTTCATTCCTTTAATCTGTATACATTGCATGTAGACATCAACCACTCCAAACTCATAGTAAATATGTTTAATAAATATTTTTGTAGATCGGGAAAGCATGGATCGGAAATGGATGTCTGCCAATCGTTTAACGAAGGAGTATGAGGATGGGGTGAAAGAGTTCATTAGGTTTGCAGTTCGGAATGCGGAAAACCCTAGTACAATCATATGTCCTTGTTTAGATTGTTGTTATGCAAGGCGAGTTAGTGCAGCCGATTTGGAAGAACATTTAGTGTGTAATGGAATCGATCAAAGTTATACATGTTGGACAAAACATGGTGAGACAAGAGCTGAGTCTAGTGAAATGAGGAATCGTGTGAGATATTCATCATACGATACCAACACAAATACTTATGAGGGCGATCGTTTTGAAGACATTGCAAATGCTGTTGAAGAGATCTTCGAGATTGTCCTCAAATGTTTGAGAGGTTGGTAAGTGATGCAGAGCAACCATTGTATGATGGTTGTACTAAATTCACAAGATTGTCGGCGATGTTAAAGTTGTATAACTTGAAATCGGGCAACGGATGGACTGATAAGAGCTTTACGGACTTACTCACACTATTGAAAGACATGTTGCCAGAGGATAATGTGCTTCCTAGTCGGACATATGAGGCTAAACAAATGTGACGCTCTATTGGCATGAGCTACGAGAGGATACATGCTTGTCCTAACGATTGCATTTTATTTCGGAATGAATATGCATCATTAAAGATGTGTCCTAAATGTAATGCCTCATGATATAAGAAGAAAGAATCAGATCGAGAGAAGGTTGTGTGGTATTTTCCCAAAATACCCAGATTTAGGCACATGTACCGTAGTTCAGAAGATTCAAATCACTTGACATGGCATGAGGATGAAAGGATCAAAGATGGCAAGCTGCGGCACCCGGCAGATTCTCCTCAATCGAAGAAATTTGATCATGATTATCCTGATTTTGGGCAAGAATCAAGAAACCTACGACTTGCATTGGCTACTGACGGATTTAACCCTCATGGTGTTCAAAGTAGCTCTCACAGTACATGGCCTGTGATTTTGGTGATTTATAACCTATCCCCATGGCTATGCATGAAGCGCAAATTTATTATGTTATCTATGTTAATTTCTGGGCCCAAACAACCAGGAAATGATATAGACGTCTATTTGACTCCTTTGATTGAAGACTTGAAACAACTCTAGGAGACAGGTGTGGAGGTGTATGATGGGTATAAGGAAGAAAGTTTCAATTTGAGAGCTATGTTGTTTGGCACAATTAATGATTTTCCAGCCTACGGTAATCTGTCAGGATATAGCATCAAGGGTCAGTGTGCATGCCCTATATGTGAAGAGGGTACGGATTGGATGCGGTTAGAACATTGTAAGAAGAATGTCTTTCTTGGGCATCGTAGATTTTTCCATCCAAGTCATCATTACCGGTGGTTGAGAAAGGCGTTCAATGGGAACTCGGAAGAAGGTAGAGCTCCTTCACCATTGACGGGTGATCAACTTTTTGAAAAGGTAAAGGATTTGAATATCCAATTCGGTAAACCTTTTGCGAGAGATATTGTCACAAGAGGGTGGAAGAAAAGGTCGATTTTCTTTGAGTTGCCATATTGGAAATCATTATATGTAAGACATTTCCTCGATGTGATGCACGTTGAAAACAATATCTGTGATAGTGTCATTGGTACGTTACTCAATGTGCCAGGGAAGACTAAAGATGGCATCAATGCAAGGTTGGACTTGGTTAGTATGGGAATAAGAAGAGAATTGGGACCGACGAATAAGGGTAAAAGTACATATCTTCCTCCGGCTGCTTACACTCTATCTAGAAAAGAAAAAACTGTTTTTTGTAAGTTTCATGACGGAGTTAAGGTTCCGGAAGGGTACTCTTCAAACATTAGGAACCTCGTATCGATGAAAGATCTCAAGTTAAAAGGTCTAAAGTCCCACGATTGTCATGCTCTCATGGAGCAGTTGATACCCATTGGTATACGGTCTATTTTACCTAACAAAGTGCGAGGGGCCTTAACTAAACTCTGTTTCTTCTTCAAGGCAATTTGCATCAAAGTGATTGACCCTGGGAAGTTGCCATCATTGCAAAGAGAAATTGTTGTGACTTTATGCAAGCTTGAGATGTACTTTCCACCTTCATTCTTTGACATAATGGTTCATCTAACCATTCACCTTGTTAGAGAGACACAACTGTGTGGGCCAGCTTATATGAGATGGATTTACCCGATTGAGCGTTATATGAAGATATTAAAAGGGTATGTGAAAAATCGATCACGACCAGAAGGTTGTATTGTTGAACAGTATATTGTAGAAGAAGCTGTTGAATTCTGTACCGAATACCTATCCAATGCTGATTCTATAGGGCTGCCAAAGTCTCGTCACACATGGAGAATGATGGGGCAAGGAATTACTGGAACTGAAATACTGACTATATCAAGGACAGAATGGGAGCAAGAACACTTATATGTTATGCACAATGTCGATGAGGTTGAGCCATATGTTGAAAAACACAAGGACATGCTTAAGAGTCTGTATCCAAATAAGAATCAAAATTGGCTAACTAGAGAACACAATCATTGTTTTATAACGTGGCTAAGAGATCACATTTTTGCAGAGTTGACTGAAAATGCTACTTCAGTTTCAAGTAGATTGAGATGGTTAGGCAAAGGTCCAAGTTTGCATGTCTTCTCTTACCACGGTTATCAAATTAACGGGTACACATTCTATACAAAAGAACAAGATGGTCGGAGTACAATGCAAAACAGTGGTGTGACTCTTGTAGCTCAGTCAATGCATATCTCAAGTGCCAAAGACAGAAACCCGATATATGCAAATATGTCATACTTCGGCGTCATTGAATGCATATGGGAGTTGGATTACACAAAGTTTAAGGTTGGTGTGTTTGGTTGTAAGTGGGTTGACAATAATAACGGTGTTCAGATTGATGAGTCAGGGTTCATGCAGGTGGATCTTAATAGGGTGGGGTATAAAGATGAGCCTTTTATATTAGCGTCTCAAGCTCAACAAGTGTTCTATGTCACTGATCCAGCTGATATGAAAAGGTCCATTGTTCTTTTGACTAACAAAATAATTACTAAGATTGATGATCAAGACCATGGAGATGTTGATATTGAAGATGATCCTTTCGTCGGGACATTACAATCACTTGAGATTGATCCAACTAGGGATGATGGTATGTATATGAGAGATGATCATGATGAGGGGCTTTTGGTCAATCCACCATTTCGTACTAATAAAGGACAAACAAATCTCAATCCAATGAAGAAAAGAAAAAGGTTGACTTAAACATGTATGTAGTGTTTGTGTTTAAATGAACTTTCTGATCCTTTTATATTATAATTAGAATCTTCCGGTAATGCTAGTGTTGATTTTGTTATCAATTGTTGTTTTATATTTTGCATCAATTAATATTATATTAATGTCCATTGATGTTTTACTTGTGTCTAATATTTTTGTAGGTAAATGGCATCTTCAAGTAATGCTAGTGCTGCCAAAGTGACGCGACGTGGGCCAACTGTTATGAAGGCGGTCATCCGCGCTAGGAGTAAAGGACAAAAATTTGAGGTAATTTACTTACTAATCTAAGGATTTCATAATGTTGTTTGTGATGATTGAAAATATGTTTCTTAATGAAGTCTGTTTGATTTTGTGATTAGTGCTTTGCAAGTTTATCGTGCAAATATCGGAGCTAAGGTGCCGCGTTTAAAGGCAACCAACATTAAATGGACTCAGATAGAGGTATATTTGCAAAAACTTAATGCGAAATTAGATAAAAAAAACTATATTGATTTACTATTTTATTTTTTATAGTGCCCAAGACAACCCAACAGTACAGATTGTGGGTACTATGTCATGCGTTTCATGAAGGAAACTATCTTGCGGAACCAAGTTAAAATACCAATGGCGGTATGTTGTTTACTTAGCTTTTAACTGTGACTGTTCAAATGTTTTAGCAATTGTAACTTAATTTATTTAATTTTTATGTCGCAGTACTTCCCTGACTTCAAATGCTCCACATACTCCACTGCTCAACTATCTGAAGTCAAGGAAGATTGGTGAGCTATATTGTTGAAAAGTTTATTTGATTATGTCAAATTGCTCACAGTAGTTGCAGCAATACTCATTGGTATGTGAATAATGCTTTAGATTTCTAACTAGAGATCCACATCAACATTTTGTGTTGTTAATAGACTAATGGTCGAGGATAAAGTATTTTGCTCTTTGATATGAAGTCTATGAAGGAATCATTTTGGTAGCATCACCTCTGGATCCATCTTATTTAGTTACTCTGTCTGACATTTAATTTAGTTTAGTTAATCAGAACTCATTGTTTTATATGTTGTTCATTGATGTTGGAACAATGATTTCTCCAACCAATCATGTTTTGGCTGGCCTAGGTGAATCTTATGCTGTTATGAGATTGAAAATATCATATTTTTCACTGCCAAGAAGCTTGAGGATATTGTGCCATGTTCCCACAACTGTGATGTATGTGCACTTAATTGTGTTGACTTATTATGATTTCTTTCCTCTCAATGACTCAGTAATTTTTTGTTGTCAGGTCACTCATGTGAATCGTACTGACTACCAGCTCATTGATATCTCTGAGGATGGATTTGTGAGTTGTCATTTCTCTTACCAACTCCATTGATTTACTCATTATTAGTCTTGTTTCTGTATTCTGAATGTGTGATTGCTGTAATTTTTTTTCTTTCTTTTGGCCTCTGCATGAAATATTTACGTACTCTCATAATAATACCATGAGTCAGTGAGAATATGAGATGTGGCATAGAAATAAATCCGTTCCACTCATTTGTCTTCAGTATAGTAATGGTTAGTTTTGCTTAAAATGTTTGGCAGGTGGTGTATGGCTTTTGGTTGCTAAGTTGTTGATTCTATACTGTCTGTTCGTGTTGTTGGTCTGTGTTGTGGTGGCAGCTCCAGGTTGTGTCTTTGTCTTTCCCTTTAATGAGTGATCCCAATGTTTTTCTATATTGGAGAGATTGGGTGCTGGTAATATGTCGCGTGGGGGGGTAGCCTTGGTTTTAAATCTGAAATCTAATGTGGTGTTCTTTTTCCTGTTGGATTCATAGTCTAAAAGCTAAACTTGTCTGAATTCTATTAAAATTTCAAATCAGCCCTTTTCGGATTTTTTATATTTATATTAATTAATTAAAGATACATATATTTCTAGTTTTCTGATATTCACTTTCCATCAGGCTCCGGCTATCATGTTACTTGCTGGAAATGGTTCTAAACGCATTCAGAACATGACAGTTTCTGAACCTAAATTGCAGCCAGAAATCTCTATTCCCTCCAAAGATGATGGTTTCATTATAAGCCAATCCTATCCCTCACTCATGCCAAGTCCTCTCCCAGTGACCTCTCATGCCAGTTTTTCACTGGTAGTGGAACTTCTACCAGCAATGAACTCGCAATACTAAGACCAGTAGGACTTTCAGCTACCCCTAGTAACCATTTGGAAACTCCTAATGTTGTTGGTTCTGTAGTATCTGCAGCTACAAAAATGGTTCAACCAGGTACATATAACATTGTTTGTTCTCTATATTTCTTAATAGCTAGTAACTTCTAATAGTTTATGTAAGGTACATAAGCTAATGTGATAAATAACAAAGTATTGTTGTGTTTCCAGTTGGCTTGCCTCAGGCACGAAAAGCATCCTTGGCCCGATTTTTGGAGAAGCAAAAAGAAAGGTAATTGCTGCAGCTGCTCTATCTTTTTTCTTTTTTCTCTATCACTTATTGTTTTGAATTGAATATGATATAAGGTATAGAAAATTTGTAAAATTCTCTCTTTTTCTTTTGTATGTGATTCCATGTTCTCTTCTATTAAACCTTGTTAGTGCCAAATGAATTTTCTGTAGTTGAAAATTACACACACACACTGACACACATTTACACATACACATGAGGAAGCATGCATTTGTAGAACTTTGTAGCATTTACTTTATTCTTTTTAGGCTAGGCTAACATGATAGCATTTAGATACATTCAATTCTCTTTAATGGGAGTTTCTGATGCTATCTAAAATGTTTGTTATTCCTCTATTTTGTTTATTTGTTTGTTGGTTGTCTATTTACTCTAATTGGGCATATATAATTGACTGGTCTCTGCAGATAAAGGATGGATTTGCTGGGGGAAAGGACCTTGTTGTTTCTGTCATGTCTTCTATGGGTGAGGAACAGATTAGTGCTCTGAAGGATATTGGGCCAAAGAACTAGATTCAATTGCTTCCAGTTTGTTTGTTGTTTCTATTTAAGTAAATATATTTCTGTAAGACTTTATAGCTATTGGTTGAAGACCAGACTTATAAAATCTAGTCAGACCACCAGTCGTACCAAGGTTATTTATTTATGCATGTGGTGACAAAACTAGATCACATTTTTCTGTTTTCTATGTTATCCTGTGACTTTCTTATAAAGGAGGAGTCTCTTTTAAGAAGTGATGTTTATTTTGACTGCAGTGATGATGGAATATTATGTGCTAATGTACTACACCTTCTGCATGAATTGTCAAAGTAGCTAACAATATATGCATATGGATTGTGCTTCATTTCTTTGTTTACACCTGTTTTTTATAAACAATATGCAGGAATGGAGGTAAAGTTAAGAAATATGTAAAATAAAAAAAAAATGGGGGGGGGGGGGGGGGGGAAATATAGCGTTTGTTTTAACAAAGGCTATCTAAAGTCTGTCTTTAGATAGCGTTTGTTAATACAAACGCTATCTAAAGTCAGACTTTAGATAGCGTTTCCGTGTACAAACGCTATCTAAAGTCTGACTTTAGATAGCGTTTGTACACGGAAACGCTATCTAAAGTCTGCCTTTAGATAGCGTTTGTTTTAACAAATGCTATCTAAAGGCAGAATTTAGATAGAGTTTCCGTGTACAAACGCTATCTAAAGTCACCTTTTAATAGCACTTCCTAAATGCTATCTTTGCTAACAAGTTTTAATAGTGGTGGCATAGATAGCGGTTACAAACGCTATTAAAAGGCATCCGGAAACGCTATCTAAAGTCATTTCTGTTGTTGTGGATTATACTGATAGGCTTACACTTAAAGCCTAATTATAACAAAATCGAATTGGCGCTCAACATCCAAAAATCAAGAGTAATGAAGATTCTCAAATTCGAACCTTATCCAAAAATTCACAAGGGAACCTGTGTCATAAAAATAAGATAATTACTTTCTAAAAAAATAACATAGCACATAGAGGTGTGAGCTCCATTTAAAAAAATGTCATCAAAATCAAACACAATTTAAAAGAATACGTATCAAGCTCACGACACCATTTTTTATCCTTATACACAACTTGTATGATTTCATCTCCTCAAACATATCATATACTCATATTATCTATTTCGTCATCTTAAAGCATTATACACATAAATCCCATCCTAATTACAGGCTTCAATAAACATACCTCTCATCATAATAATCAACCTAAAACAATACGCCTCGTAATGCACTTCATTGCCTTTTATTGCTATCCATCCTAAGTCATAGTACTATCCCTCATAATTCCCATAACTCAAGTCCATTCTTATAAATTCCTTACCCTTACAATATTCCACTTCGAGGAAATTCTAACACTATAATATTATCTTCTTAAATCACCAACCATTATAATTTGAGAGAAATCCATTTCAAGCCAATCCTATATCATCCTTTATTCCACATGATACTTTGTCATGTTAGATTATCTCAACTTAAGTTTAAAGAATCTTTCTTACCCAACATCCCAAAACATTCTCACCATCATCCTGAGCTATTTAACCTAAAACTTAAGGTCCTTCTAAAATCTTTGACATAATAAAATCAAATTTATATCATATATCTATGAATCCTTAATCATTGTCTAAAGTCATACCTAATCTTATCCAAATGGTGTCCTTAACATCGAATCGACACTCAACGTTTAGTTTACATCATAAGTCATCATAAATCGAAGTATTATACACATCCCATATCATATTCAAACTTAGCTCCTCATTTAATAAATATTTTGAATCCTCTCGATAACTCCTACATCCACAAAATTCATTCTTCCATGATGACATGAACTTAACCATATTACACAACTATCATAATTAATCAATCCAGATATTTGCCTAAGTTTGCCATTAAATAGCACTTGTTCAATACCAGACTAGAACACAATTACCTCCATAGGTTGAAAAAGGATATCATCAATCAAAGGCATAAATCAACTTAAACACGCATTTTGGTCATCACAGGGCAATCATGAAAGAGGCAAATATACACATCATATAAAGCACATTAAGGAATCCAACAATTATAATCAAGCAATGCATAACAATTATCTCGATATAATTTTCTGAGCATACATACTACAACCCGCATTAAAACTCATACTACATCTAGAGTATTATCTTTCCCTACCTGACATGACGTTTCATGTTCCTTTGGCGCTTCAGGTAACTCCTGTCAGCTCCAGGAATGCATCACATGAATGAAAATTCTCCATCAACACAAACAACAACATGCAGGACCAAGATCAGTACAATAATCACCAAATAATTAATTTGAACCACTGATTTTCAGATTTAAAATAAAACAAATTTAAAATAGAATTAGAGCATAAATCAAGAACTTCAGGTTCAAGCAGTTTGAAAGATACGCACAATGAAGGGTGATGAGAGGGTGGAATCAACTCACCACTGGAAGAGGAAGAGAATGGTGGTGGTGGTAGCAGCTCCGGCGCGGCGTCTATGGAAACCTCCGACGACGGTGGTCAAAGCAACGGTGGCCAAAAGAAAAATTAAATAGTGGAGAAGAAAGAGCATGATGAGAGGAGTCCGGATCTGGTCTCCTTTTTGACAGACGGTGCCGGAAACCACCGTGGGTGGTGGTGGAAATAGCGACGCGACGGGGCGCATTTCATACGACGACACCATGGCGATCTTCTCCTCCCTGTGTTGAGCGGCGGCGACCGGCGAGCTTCCAGGTGGTGCAGACGGCAGCGCGTTCTGGTCCAGCAAGAGGAAAATATAAGAAATAGAGTTTGGGAGAGAGAAGAAGAGGTTCTTTGATGAAGAAGAAAGAAATGGAGTGATATAACATAAAAGAAAAAGAAATAAAAGGAAATGGCGTTGGAAACGTGGAGGTGAGCAGAGCCAAGGAAAAAAAAAACTACATAAAAATATCTCTTTTATTTTTTTGGTGTTAGAAATTTCTTTTACGGATTACGAAAATAAATTTTTTTGACCAAAATAATTTTAGATTGTATTTTTCTAAACAAAAAATAATAGCATAATATTATTATCTAACAAACATACACATCCTGTAACAATAAAATGTTAACACACTCAGTAAAATATATTTTAATAAACAAATAAAAATCAAATAAATCAAATCACATAAAAATAAATATATATTTGACCAATTAATAAACATCATTATTAAAATATATGTATATATATATATATATATATAATTTTCGGGTTGTTACATCTCTTATCATCTTTAATAAGGACAAAAAAGTAGCACTGTCAAAAATAGTTTTGTAACATATTAGACCTTAAAGGGCCCAGATCTGATTTCACATCTTATAGTGTTCTATGTGTCTTTCACATATTCAACAATGATCATATGCGATTACGCATGCAATATGATAAAAGGAAGCTTAATGTCGCGCTAGCCTATTGAAACGCTGTCGCGCACGCGTCAAAAAGCGAGCGGTTTGTAAAAATATGCAGTTATGGAAAGTGCGACAACTCGAGTATTGTCTCACAAGGACTCTCGGATTGCTATTAGCAGAAAAATCAGTTTTTTTTGGGGGGGGGGGGGGGGGGTGGTGGTTTAAGAATTTGAAACTAAATAAAGAAAACAAAGAAGAAAACAATGCAAACTAAATAATTATCAAATAAGCTAAACGATCAACCTACTGCTTTTGGTTTCCCACTATCATTGATTCATATAACTCCGAGCCCTAAGCGGATTCTAAACCCTTTTCGATTGTAGCGACAATTTACAAGCGAAACCGGCACTACGCGATGTATGTTCCTATTCCCGAATTAAGCAAATGGGGTGAAGCACTCGTGAATTAAGCAAACATGAATGAACATACGCGAATTAAGCAAATGCGATTAAGTATAAGAACACACAATCATCGAAACAAATCAATACACGTTCTATACAATCCTGAATTAAGAAAACAGAACATATAGAACTATATTGAAAGAGAGTAGCAATTAAATCAGGAATTACATAACCTCAAGTGGCGGCGGAACCCGATTACAACAGATTAATCAAAGGAGACTAGTTCTCCATTACAAAGGAAACACAAAACGCTAAACCTAATTCGCAGCCGTCTATAATCAAAAGTTTGGATCCCCCTCTAATCTGCCCTAAACAGCAATTTATGAGCCCAGGATCGGCGCGCGCTTGCGAGCTAAGCATACTCTCGCGACGCGAATATTAATTATGGTGCGAGTTCAAATTGGGTTCCCGCGAGGCGAGAGAGCAGTTCGCGAGGCGAGACTTCAAACTTCAGTTTGTCACAGCCATGATGCCTATCACGGGCAGGCCATGATCACTTCTAACTTTGGGTGCTTATCTGTCATGGCCGTGACCTTCATCACGGCTGGGCCGTGATGGTCTCTGTCCTTGAGGGTGTGGATTTCTCGTGAGGCGAGACAGTTATTCGCGGGGCGAGACAGAGAGGATGGCATTTCTGGCACAGCAAGGCTTCAGACTCGCGAGGCGAGTAGCCTCTCGCGGGGCGAATAATTCCATAATTGCTTCTCTTTATTAACTTGAAAACATGTAATAGCAGTAAGTGCTTTATTTGACTCTAAATCAGCTAAATTACCCTAAAACTACTTTAGAAGCTCAAAATGTTGCTTTAAGACAATCATGTCTAATTTGGGCGAAAATGAGATTAAACTTGAATAAAACCATGGTCTTTACTAGTCAAAAACTAGTCGAGCCAGAGGCTGATCAAAATACCCCAAACTTAAACTTTGCTTGTCCCCAAGCAAACTAAAGCTCAAAAAGAAATCAGACTTGACAACCTTAAAAGATTCAATCAAATTCGCACAAACTTCATGCAATTTCAACAAATCAATTTTTCTTCAATGTTTTCACCCTTTTGAACAATGTAATCCCCACATTCATTTACTTTAAACATTTGAGAATTCCATCATTCATGCAATCAGAAATATAAGTTGAGGATCCAAGTTACATACAAAAGGAAGATCACCAAATTCAAACAATCGCCTTCCTCACAAGGGCATTTAGTGTTTCGCTCATTCGCTCAGTTTGTCTAGGCTATCAACATTTCACTCAACTTCACTTTTAAGAGAACTTCCCATGAATTTGATTTTTCATCTCAATCAAAGTTCCCACGAGAATATGCATGCAACATCAAAAGGTCTTTTAAGGTTGTAATGGGGCCTGGCTAAGGGTAGGATATTCAAAGGCACTAGGCTTAAGTCCCTAGGAACTAAGAGAGCATGAGTATTTGACACGTTGAATTTGCACTCAAGTTCCTTTTTCCATTTTTCTTTTCTTTATGCTTTTGGGTGACTACAGCCTTTTTCTTCTAATACCCTTTTTGACATTTTTCCATTTTTCTCTTTTTTTTTTTCTTTTGCCTATGGCTCCAACCTTTTTTTTTTCTTTTTCTCAATCCCAAACAACACATCATATCCTTGTAGCCACCCCAAACTTAGTTTCTTTCAAACCTTCTATTGCTAAGCTTCCATGATCTCCTAATCCTAAGATCGGGTTTACATGGTCTTTCCAGATTTAGGCTCATAACATAAGGCCATCAAGAAACAACAGGCTAATTAGGCACAACGGGGCTAACTAGGGAACATCTGTTAGGGACTGGTTCAATTTAGGCCAAGTAGCTAATTCAAAGAAAAAAATTGCCTAAATCATTTGATGCAAACACATAGATATGCAAACCATGAAGAGATTCAAGCAAATTCAGGAAAGTGCAGCTCAAAAGTGATTCACACAGTTAAAAACATGTTGGAGGCTCAAATCCTCACCTGGACATTTTTACAAATTTTTTGACCGAGATTCAATCCCTAGTGTGTGCACCTTATCACCCCAAACTTATCATAAATCATGCAATCAAAATAAAATATCTCAAAGTTCAATTTTCAATTTTTCAAATGGGGATCAATTTTCAAATCTCAAGACCTAGGGGGAAGTCATCAAAAGTCAACAAGTATCATGCAATCCATCTATGCAAAATTCGACAAAACCCAATCAAGCTTGCCGACACAAGACTCAACACACAAACTCTTGATCTTCTCAAATTATTCAAGAGCTAAAAGAAAACAAAACAAAAACAAAGCAAAGATAATTAAAAAGGAAAAGGTTTAGAGAAAACTCATGGAGGCGGTTCCACCGGGATCCCACTGTCTGTGATACAACGGCCAAGGAATGCCTAAAGTGCAATATGATCCTCCTGGATCCCATGGCTTGTAGCATAAGGCCCAAGTGATAGACAAGGGACGGAAGCTCATTCCATGATCCCCTAACTTGCAGCCTTGATATGGAGGTGAGCACTTGACAATTATGGTGACCTCGCCAAGTGCGGCAGACTTCTCACTCCCTCTTGGGTCAAAGATGACCTCCTTGTCAACCTTGTCAACAAAGTCCTCCCAATAAAAATGGGGTTCAACCTCTTGGACTGGCCATAGTGTCTTCATATCCAAAGGTGTAAAATCCAGAGGTTTGAACTCCATCACTGGTGGTTCCACAGGGGGATGTGGCAAATAGGTAGAGAGGGTCTCTGGTGCTGCTTCATCTTCTGCACAATTTTCATCCACTACATTACCAGATTCATCACCTTCTATATATGCAGTAACCTCAGCACGCACCACACAGGTATTTCTCCCACCACAATTGGCACATGCGTAGGAGCCAATGGAATAATCTAATTCCAGAATTTCTTCACCATCCTCTAGCATGGCGGAATGGATGTCCTCCATATGCCTCTTCCTCTCGATTTCCTTAGTCAAGGGTTCTGATCCTTGAGCTTGATGCATGGCATTCATCGAAGTGGCGAGCTGTCCAATCTGTGTCTGTAAGGCGTGAATGCTAGCATCCGTTTGCTGCTGAAATTGTCCAATCTGTCCAATCTGTGTGTTCAAAGTATGGATACTGGCATTTACTTGCTGCTGAAACTGGAGATTGTTGTCAGCCATTTACTTGATCAGGTCCTCTAGTGAAGGTCTAGAAGGTGCAGAGGTGGTTACTTGGGGAGAGTTCTGTGGTGGTGTCAGCGGCAACATCAGTTGTTGTTGCATGGGTGAGTTTCCATACCAAGGGTTTGGATGGTTACTCCAGCTGGGGTGGTACTCATCAGTGGAAGGGTCAGGCAAATGGGAATGATATTCAAAATTAAATTTTAGTAACCAAGCAATACCAAATTGTGCACAAAAATGGAGTAACTTCCCATAAATTGATAATGATGGGGTTAATTGCTTATATTGGAAGTAAAGGTAATAAAGTGAATTGGGGAGGATTTCAGCAGATAAGACATGCATCCAGAACCATTCCATAAACCAATTAGGATACCTGGCTTGGTTATTGAGGAAAACAAAGTACCATGAATGACGGGGATTAGATTGGAACAAGAATAAAGACAGCTACAGTAAACGCATGAGTCAAAGTCAAAAGTTCAATAGTACATGCATTTCTGGATTTCAATTCATTTCAAGTCCGCTTCCTCGAAGGTTTCTCCCTCTCTATTTAAGAAGACTTCAGACTTCATTCAGAGGCAGACTTTCACCTTCGCTCTAAGTTACTAATTAAGTTTTCTTTGTAATCTTGTAGTGTTGAAAGCTAAGTAAAGCAAGTTTACATTGAAGCTCTATATTTGTAAGTTACTTTGATAATTTTAATTTACCCTGATGTAATGTACTATCAAGTTTTATGATTTAAAAATTGATAGTTTAATAACAATACTTTCTCTTATACTCTGATTTCCTCTATTTCATCTATTTTCTCTAATACTTATTCTTGAGATGATCCACAGTGGCACTCTGGTATCAGAGTCTTAGTGCTCTAGTATCTATATCGGTTTTGAGTTGTCCTTTTATACAGCATTGGTCAGCCTGAAGGGTGTTCTCGGTAGTAAAGCCCGACGTATAGGGTAGTAAATCCGTTGGTAAGCCTGGTGGTCCCGGTGTCTTGGTAAGATAACTCAGTCTCTGTTATAGGTACTAGATCATTAAGGTTAGGTTATCATGTCTAGCCTCATAAAGATGGTTTCAAGAAAAGGTAAAGAAAAAATAGATGAATTAGAAAAACTAAGTACAAGTGAAAGTTCAAATTCATCTTTAATTAATGAACAATAAATAATTTTGCCTGATATAGAACAAAAATTACATAATTGGAGTATTCCTTCAATTAATGTTTCTGAAATTTATAAAACAAAATCAATGGATAAATTTAAATCCGATTTCATAATTAAAACTGCTGAATACACAATTAAGGTAGATAAAACTCAAGAGAGTTTAAATCTTTTGAATTTATCTATGCTTAAAGAACATAAACAAAAATACAGATTTTTCCACATTGGTTTAATACAGGTTGCAATTAAACCATTGCACAGATTAGGCATAGACACACCTGTGTGTGTATGCTTAAGAGATACTCGACCTGCAAGGTTCGAGGATCAAGTGCTTTCAATAATTGAGACCAATCTTCATGATGGTCTAACTTTTTTCAATAATTTTCCAAATTATACAATGTCTCTTGAAAGTCTTGGAAAAAACAAACATAATATCAAATTGGATATTAAAATAAAGGAAGGAATTTGGAATCCCAATTCCTATCCCATGGCAGTAATATACAAAATATATTACAAAGATATGAAAACAAATATTTCTCCAAAAGCATTAAATATTTCTTCAAAAGAAGACACCCTTCTTTTACAAGTAAATCTTGAAAAATCTAATGATGTAACACCAAAGAGACTTAATCACAATGAAGTCTCTAGAAATTTAGAATGGAATTTACAAGAGATTCTGCCTCCGGAGGAGGCAGAACCTTCTCAAATGACAATTCCAGATGAATATGCATCTGGAAATGTTTCAATAAGTTTTGCTCCATTTAGTAGAAGTAATTCTACTAGACCATTTAGAACCCCTGAGGGTTCTAGGCAAACAAATAATTCAAGAAGATCGGTAGATTCATTTCATTCACAAAGATTAGTAGGAGTGAGAGATCATCCTTTACTCCACAACCAGAATATAGGGTTGAAACACCACAATCAGTTCAACCTGTAACTCAGAGAGAGTCTCCGACTCTATCTGAAATTAATCAAAGTTTTGAAACTCCAAATCAATGTTTTGTAATAACAAAATTCTACATTGATAAATAGAAACTACATAAAGAATTTATGAAACCAATAAATGAAGGGAAAAGAAAATGGTTCTTTTCTACTTTTACACAATCAGAGATAAAGCATTATAGAGAATCCTATTATGCTTATCTCGAGGAGGTAGAGGGTGACAACATTCCCTACTTCACGTGGTTTGAAAATCACTGTTTTAAAACTTTAGAATTCCAAACTCTAAATTCTGCAAAGAAGATTTGGAGAACCACAAAAGGAAAATAGGTTATTTCAGTAATTCCTCCTTTGGAAGAGATATCCTTTCCAAATATTGATAATGTTGAAATTACAGCGTCTCCTTTCAAAGTCATGAAAGAAGATCATAAAATCTTAACTGATCAACAACCTAATCGAAATGATATAAAAAATATTCAACATCAGCTAAACTATACAAATCAACTTTTATATCAAGTAGCAACTACTTCTGAAGAAGTTGTTACCCCAAAAAGGTGAAACTTCTTCTAAGAAATTAGAAAAATCATTAATAACTCCTTACAAATTGTCAGATTCTGAAATAAAAGATATTTAAATAGGAAAAGAATCCAGCAGTGAACTCCTGGATGAAATTAACAAAAGATTATCTTCATTAAAATTATCATCATCAAAATTAAATATGATAAAAAAATGACGATATTTTAGAATTAGAAAAACATTTTGATGATACAGAAATAGATACAATTAATAAAATAAAAAATATTTCAAAAACATACCCCACTTCAAGAAATTATTATCACAGACCTACATTACCTGACATACAATTTGAGGATAATATGTTAGATAATGCTTCTCAATATACTGGAGAAGGAATTGTAGAATGGAATATAGATGGATTTTCAGAACATCAAATAATGGGAAAATTAGAAGAAATGTCAATGACAGCTACTGCCTATAGAGGAAAAAGAAATAATGCCCTAAGTACAGTTAAATTATTAATCCAAGGTTTCACAGGAAGCCTTAAAGGATGGTGGGATAATAATTTGAGAGAATCAGATAGGCAAATAGTTCTCTCTTTCACAAAATCTGAAATAAGAAATAATGAACAAGGTCAACCTGTTGAAATCCAGATAAACCAACAGGTAGAAGCCCTAATATTTGCAATATCTTAAGCGTTTATTGGTGACGCTAATGTTTTTGCAGATAGGTCCCTTGAAATTTTAAATAATCTTTACTGTCCAACTCTTGGAGAATTTAGATGGTATAAAGATAATTTTTTAACAAAAATTTATACAAGGACAGATTGTAGAGAATCATACTGGAAGGATAGATTTATTTCTGGTCTTCCTAAGAATTTTGACCAAAAGGTAAGAGCTCAAATTAAATTAGAATACCCAGGAACTCCTTTAGAAGAATTAACTTATGGAAGAATAATATCAATAATAAACAAAACAGGTTTATAGTTTTGTATTGATATTAAAATGCATAGGCAAGCTAAATTTGATGTAAAACTAGTAATAAAGAATTAGGAAATTTCTGTGAACAATTTGGCTATGAGAAATTAACTCCTCCTTCTAAACAAAGAAGAACTAAACCTCAAAAATTTAGAAGTTATAAAAGATATAATAAAAAAGCACCAGTAGAAAAGCCTATTAAGCCTTATAAGAAACCTCCAAAACGTCTTTTGCTGCTTTGCAATCAATTCGAAGTAAAAATTTTTGTTAAATAAATCATCTTGAAATTTAGTAATACATAGTACTGTAGATAAAATCTCTTTTTTAATAGTACTATATTTTTCTTGAGAAGAAATCCAGAGACCAGAGTGATATCTGACAACTTGCTCAATTTTGGACTCTGGAAGGATTTGGAGTAGGATACCACCATATCCTTTTTCAGATCCATCTGTCTGGACGATTAGACTAGCATCGGGATGTGGAATTCCTAGACAAGGAAGTGACTTGAAATCTTTCTTTATTTCTAAAACTAATTTGGATAACTCAGGAGACCATGGTTTAGGATTTTTAGTTTTCCTAAGCCTATAATAAAGAGGTTTACATTTTATCCTAATATTTGGAATAAATTCTGAGACATAATTTAAACATCCCAAAAATCTTTGTAATTGTTTTTTATCTTTTAATTCATTTGGAAAATTATTAGCAAAAGCAATGCTTCTTCTTATTGGAGTTATTGTTCCTTGATAAATTTCTTGACCCAAAAATCTTATCTTTGTTTGGAACATTTTTGTTTTCTTGGCAGATAATACCATGCCATTTCTTTTTATTGTCTCTTTAAAAATGTTTAAATGTTTAAAATGTTGTTCTAATGATTGTGAAAAAATTAGAACATCATCTATATAAATAATAGTAAATTCAGAATAAGGAGTCAAAATATCATTCATTATATGTTGAAATTCTGAAGGAGCATTTTTTAGTCCTAATGGCATGACATTCCATTCATAATGACCAAAAGGGACAGTAAATGTAGTTTTATATTTATCTTCTTCTTTTAATTTTATTTGATAAAATCTTGATTCCAAATCAAATTTTGAAAAGATGATTCCATTATGTAATCTTCTTACTAAATCTCTTTTATTAGGAATTGGATACCGAATCCATTTTAAAGCTTTATTTAATGTTTTATAATTTATAACCATTCTTGGCTCACCTCTTTCTATTTCAGTTTGTTTATTAACATAAAAGGTTGTGCAATTCCAAGGAGACTTGCTTGGCCTTATCAATTTTTTATCTAAAAATCCTTTTATTTCTTTTTTACAATATTCTAAAGTTTCACTATTCATCTGAATAGGTCGAGCTTTAGTAGGTATTTTACTTTCATGAAAATCTTCTTCATATGGTAGAGATACCATATGAGTTTTTATTTCCCAAAAAGCATTAGGAATCCTATTTTAGCATAAAGAATTTCCTTTTGAAGAAATCCTATTTGACTTTCTTTTCTTTTAATGATAGTTACGAAATTCTTTTCTTCTATGTTATCATTTATATTATTAAATTCTTTTGTCTTTATTGGATTTATAAATTCGAATAATATTTCTTGATTATTTTTTATAGTTTTTATTCCTTCTTCCGTTATTTGAATAGGATAAAGTTGTGTTAAAAAAGGAGTTCCTAATATTATTTGTTCTGAGGTATCTTTAACAAGAAGGAAAGAGTTTTTAAAACAAATTCCCTTGTTAATTTTGATTGTTTGCAGTATATAATTTTTGAATTGGTTTTTGGTAGTATTGGGTAGGAATTAGACCTTCCTGAATGTAATTAAGGTCTGCTCCTGAATCAATTAAGGCAATAAATGGCTGATGGAAAAATTTATTAATTTTTAGATTTACCTTTACATGCCATTTTTGTTGCATAGTTTTTATTCTTAAAAAGAAATTTGTCTCTTCATTGTAAAGATCATCAAATTCTTTTTCTTCATCGAATTGTGTGCAGGAAGAATTGGAAATAGTTTTCTTCTTTCCCTTCCCCATGGATTTTTGAAAATTTTGATGCAAAATTTTGTGTTTGTTTTTTAAATCAGCAATTTCATTTTTTAAATTTTTAACTTCTTTATAAAGAAATAGAAGACTTATTGGTTCCTGATTAAAAGAAGAGCCAGGGATTGATTGAGGATTCAATATATCTTTTAAATTATAACTTGTAAATTCTTTGTTTGTTACTTATTGGGTTTCTAATTCTTTATATTTTTAAAGCATTGCGAGTTTAACTTGTGGGTCCTCAATTTGACCAACAAGATCAAGTAGGACTCTTGCTTCTTTGGAAATAACATTGATTATAAAATTACAATCACAATTATCTCCAAGACAACCACAACTTAAACATCCAACATCAGAATCAGAGGATGTCTCTTGATTCTGATAAATTATTTCTTGTTTATCTTTAGAAGATGAGTCAACAGAGGATTCTGTTTGGTAGAGTAAAATTTTAGCAATTTGTTCTTTAATTTCATCATCCATTTTAAGTTCTTTAATTTTTTGTTTAACTCTGCATTCTTTTGCCATGTGCCCTGCACGACCACACTTATAACAAATTATATTTTTCTTAAATCCTTTTATATATATATATATATATATATATATATATATATATATATATATATATATATATATATATAAGTATTACATGATATATATTATATTTTATAACATATAGTATATATAATAATGTATAGTATTATAATATAAGATTTTATAATATGTTAATATATAATAATATATACTATATTCTATTATATATATATATATATATATATATATATATATATATATATATATATATATATATAAACGTAACAGTAGAAAGAGATGGAGGGAGGGGGAGAGAGAGAGCATAATTATTAAATAGTAAAGGGTGTTTTTGTTTTTTAGGTACTTGGCTCATGATACAAATAGTTATCCCATGATTTAGTGAATAACAAGAATTCGAGTTTTTGTGATATCCCTCATCTCACTTTTTGTTTTGTCTTCTGACCATTTTATAAATCAAATATGGGACAACTATTCTTGTTATGTCCAATCCGTTACATCTTTACAAAAATTAACAAACTGAAGGGTAAAGCACTCACTTCCATCATTGTTTACAAAAAATTCCAATAAAGAATTAACATAATTAGCTATTAAGTTGTTAAAACAGGCCAACTCGAGTAAAAGTAGGTAAATCCAATTCGGCTCACAAGTGAGTCAGGTAATAGCCAACCCAGCTCAACCCACCACAGGTTGGTGAGTTATGCGGGTTGGCTCACTTTTATTTAAAAAAAACTAGAAAAATAGAAATAGGTCTGAGAAACATATTAAACTTTTACTTTCTATTAGTTTCGGTTAACAATAAGTGGATGCTGTGAATTATTTTTTTAAAGAAAAATACGGTGCAACCCGTGAGCCAACTCGGCTCACACTGGGTTGAATCCACCCAACCCTGGGTGAACCGGGTCAAAATAACTCAGGGTTTAAATGAGTCAAATTTTTGTCAACCCAACCCACTGTTGGATCGGGATGAGCCCGGTTGGCTCACGGGTTCTAACCCATTTTGACAGCTCTAATTATATGAACTTGCATAGGAGCATCAAAGCCACGACTAAGAGTGTATTTCGATGAGCGTTTCATAAAAGTGATTTTGAATGTAATTGATTTTGTAAAATTGATTTGGTTAGAATTGAGTTTGAAGTAAAGTAATTTATGTTTGAATGTTTTTATTTTGAAAGCAAATTTGATGTAAAACTTAGTATAAAATTTTCAACTCAACTCAAAAATTACTTATTATATCTTCTAGTTAGAATCGCTTCTAGAGGCAAAATCAATTTTCCCTGACAGTAACCAAACATCTCATTTTTACTAAAATCATGTTTGACAGAGAACATAATCAATTATAGAGGTTTTTAACGTGAAACGAAGCACACACTAAGTGTGTGTTTGGATGAGCGTTTAATAAACGTGATTCTAAATAAAATTGATTTTGTAGAATTGATTTTGGTTAAAAGTGAGTTGAAAGTTAAGTGATTTATGTTTGGGTATATTAATCAAAAAGTGATTTTTATCAATTCATGTTGTTTGGATAATTTGGATCAAAATTGCTTTTGGGTGTATAATTACTAAAATGGGTTTTAATATATATATATATATATATATATATATATATATATATATATATATATATATATATTATATAAAGTAAATTGCGCTCATTCCTTTCCTCCTATGGCAACAACATTGACGTGAAATCCCTCTTTTTCATCATGGGCCCATTTTCTAATATTAATTATGCATAACTTGGGTCAAAACTGTCCTTCATGTTCATTTTTTTCATAGGCCCATTTTTTGACCCATGGTCCGGATAATCCCTTTTCTTCTCCATCAGCTTTCTTCCTCAGAAATAACCCTAGCAGCTGTAGGGAGACAAAAACACAATACAGAAGGAACTCAAAAATAGATTCGAAGCTGCAACAAAAATGCAGTGGAGAAGGAACAATGAGAAGGGTAAATAGGAGAACATACCTTAGCTTAGATGGGAAATCGATTTCGGCAAACTCAGAAGGTAACCAAGGGAGCTTCAACTGAAACGCGATTTTGACACACTGAATCATGTTTCCACACTCCATCCAAACATCTAGGTCAACCATTTTTTCACGTTTGACCCAAAAAAAAAACGCATGTTCAAGGTTCGACACCCTAATCTAGGGTCATCACACTATTACCCAAGAACGGAAATTAAATTATTAATGCTGGTTACTTTCGGAAAATATATTTACAAGAGACTTTTTCTTTACAAAAATAGTGCTGAATTTTTTTTTAAAACATAGAATCATTGCCACATACACAATATATATATATACACACACACACATCACCTTTTTACATACATGAAACCTATAATAGGAGATAACAAAAGAGCCCTCACAAGCACATGCTATTCTCCATATAGAATAATGTGGAAAATTGTGGCTGAATTTGTGTCATAGATATTTTAAGAGAATTCAAGAATGTTTGAGAAGAACCAAGAATGATATAGAATAATGTGGAAAATTGTGGAACACTCTAGAAAAATCTTGATTCATCCAACAACAAATGAGGTCAGCCTTCAATCCCTCATGGGCTTGCACATGGGCTTGACAAATTTGGGCTTGGATTCATTTTTGTGGGGCCCACTTAAAGATTTAAGCATTAAGCTTGACATAGGAAACTTGTATAGGTTCAAATAGGCTTTATGAAATTAATCCATGAACTAGAAAATTTTGGGCTTCAAAGCCACGTCCATTAGAGATTGGGAACAAGGATTCTATCCCAATTAACTTGAAAAAAACTTAGAAACTAATTTAGGGACAAAAGGGTAATTAACAGAAAGTTCAGGGACTTGAGCGTAAGATTCCTAAATATTCACTTTAACCCTGGAAAACCTTTTAGACTTAAAAATATGATTCATTCCCTTGAATCATCTCAAAATACTAAGATAAACCTTCTATCGGCTGTTAGAAATTCCAAAATCCCTTCCGTCGTCTACCCAATTACGCGTTCCGCCCGTAATACGTAAATTATTTTATTTTTTTCTGAAAAAAATTCTTAAAATACAGAATTGTAGAAAATAAAATACTAAACTTAAGTCTTTCGTTCATGAATTAAAATTAGGTCTTTTGAGCAGTATTATTATACTGTCAATGGAATTCGCGGGCCGAATTTCGCCTGGCTTTCCAACCTAAATTTTAATCGTAACTTCCTACATTCAAGTAGGATTAAGTGGTAAACTCCGTTTATTTAAAATAATTTTCTAAAACTCAAATAAATTTATAAACATATTTATATGTATTACTGTTATTTAAAACAGTGAAATACAGGGTGTTACATTACTACCCCACTAAAAAAAAATCGTCCTCGAAATTACGTACCTGTAAATAAATCAGGATATTGTAACTTCATTTTATCTTCTACTTCCCACGTTGCTTCTACAACATTCGCTTTTCCAAGATGATACTGTAGTTGCAAATCATAATCCTTTAGAAGTTCCAACCAACGCCTCTGTCTCATATTCAGCTCCTTCTAATCAAACAGGTATTTCAAACTTTTATGGTCACTGAAAACATTAAAAGTTGCTCCACACAAATAATGTCTCCAGATTTTTAAAGCAAATACCACTCTGCTAGCTCCAAATCATGTGTAGGATAATTCCTTTCATGAATTTTCAATTTCCTTGAAGCATATGCCAAGACTTTCCGGTCTTGCATCAATACACATCCTAACCCTTGATGTGAAGCATCACAATAAACCTCAAAAGGTTCATGGGGATCAGGTAGTATCAATACCGGTGAAGTAGTCAGCCTTCTCTTTAACTCTTGAAAACTTTCTTCACAGGCTTCGGTCCATACAAACGCTTGCTCCTTTCGAGTTAATTGGGCAAGATGTCCTACTATTTTAGAAAATCCCTCAATGAATCTTCTATAGTATCCCGCTAAACCCACAAAACTACGAATTTCGGTCACCGTCTTAGGCCTTACCCATTGCAAAACAGTCTCAACTTTCGACGGATCAACAACAATTCCTTCACTCGAAACTATGTGTCCTAAGAATTGAACTTGGTCTAACCAAAATTCACACTTTTCAAGTTTCGCGTAAAGTTGTTTCTCCTTTAAAATTTGGAGAACCACACTGAGATGTTCAGCGTGTTTTTCTTTACTGGGAGAATAGATTAGAATATCGTCGATGAAAACAACGACAAACTGATCTAAATAAGGACGAAATATCCTATTCATGTAATCCATGAATATTGCTGGAGCATTCGTAACTCCGAACGGCATCACAAGGTACTCGTAATGTCCGTAACGTGTCCTAAACGCTGTTTTAAGAACGTCCTCCATCTTCAGGAGAATCTGATGATAACCCGAACGTAAGTCTATCTTTGAGAAAACAACTGCTCCACGTAACTGATCCATTAATTCATCTATCCTTGGAAGTGGATACTTATTCTTAATCGTCACTTTATTCAACTGACGAAAATCTACGCATAACCGAGAAGTTCCGTCTTTCTTCTTCACTAGTAAAACTGGAGCTCCCCAAGGTGATACACTGGGTCTAATGAATTCCTTCCACATCAGTTCCACTAATTGTCCTTTTAATTCCTCAAGCTCTGATGGCGACATTCGATATGGTGCTATGGATATTGGTTCAGTGCCTGGAACCAGATCTATCGCAAACTCAATCTCCCGAACAGGTGGTAATCCTGGTACATCTTTAGGAAAAACTTCCAGAAACTCATTGACCACGTGTATACACTGCAAGTCTAACTCACTCTTAACGTCTAAGGAAAATAATAGCATGTATCCTTGCGCTCCCTATTTTAAAGAAGCTTTTACTTGATTAGCATTTAACAATCCAGAAATCTCATTCGTAGGAAAAACTAGGGTTTTACGAGCACAAACGATCAAGATATGGTTAGAAGACAACCAATCCAAGCCTAAAATTACATCTAACTGTATTAAAGGCAGGCAGATCAGGTTAACAAGAAAACGTTTATCCTGAATAATGATAGGACAATTCAAGCAAACATAAGTAACTACGACTGGCTTAGTAGTAGGAGTTGAAACAATAAGATCACACAACAAGGAAGAAACAGGCAATTTCAACAGTTTCATACAATCCATCGAGATAAAAGAATGCGTTGCACCTGAATCAAATAGTATAGTTAAAAGATTACCGTTTATGTCACACTTACCCTGTACGAGATCGTTAGAATTTGAATCTTCAGTCCCACTCATCGTATAAACTCTCCCTTTGGCCATCGGTTTATTTGCTCCGATGTGATTGACAATCGACTCCCGCTTTGGTACCTTGCAATCCTTCATCACGTGTCCCAATTGATTACAGTTATATCATCTTAGTTCCTTCCTATGGCAAACATTTGACACGTGTCACGGATCTCCACAGTTATAGCATCTCCTAATCTGACCTTGATTCTGATTTTTTTGACCTTCACTCCCTGATGCAGCAAAATTCGAACGATTTTGTTATCGATTCTGATTATTTCCTTGTGGACGGAAATAAGGCTTCCTCTAATTCTGTTTTCCTCTCCAATTCTGATTCTGGTTCTTGAATTGCGAAGGTCCACCAACATTCCCTCTATTATCCTTTCCCTTCCTCATTTGCTCGATCTTTCGACTCATTTCTACTAGAGCTTGAAAATTACGAAGTTGCAAAGGTAAAACGGACTCCTTAATCTCAAATTGCAGTACTGCTTCAAATCTTTCACGCTTCCAGCTTTCATTGGGTTGAGCTTGAAAGAAATGGAAGTATTTAGCCAATGATTCAAACTTCGTCGCATACTCCCCTATAGATAACTCTCTCCGTTGTAACACCAGAAATTGTCGTTCTCTCTCGATCCTTATGCACTCTAGAAAATATTTTTCCATGAACGCAGTTCGAAAAACGTCCCAAGTAATGTCTTGATGATCAGCCTCCAACAGTAGCCTAGCACCTTTCCACCAATACTCCGCATCTCCCACGAATAGAAAAGCATCATAAGTAACCCGAACATCTGTCGGCGTAACAACCAATTCGAAGATATTCTCCAACTCATGGATCCACAGATCAGCCTTCTCAGGATCAGCATCCAGACCAAACTATGAAGGGTTTTGACTTCGAAACGCAATCAAAGCCTTGCCTTCCGCAGCTTGCAGATTCTGGACATTCATCGCTGCAGTTTGATTTGCAATTGTCGCTGCCATATTCTCCATTGCTTGAGCCGCATAGTCCACTCCTCCTTTATACTCCTCGTTCATATTACCACGACCACCAATATGATCACCTCTACGACCTCGTCCCCGACCACGTCCATGTCCACGTCCACGTCCAGCTTCTGGTTCCATAACTGACCTACAAATCAAAATCAGTTACACCAAAACCCGAAACTGAAACGCAAACTTACTCACTACCACACATTACTTCTAATAAGTAATTAAAACAAGTCTAAGTCAGAGATCACACAACATAGACATAACAGACCTATTTCCCGACAATCCCGAAATACTCGACCAGCTCTGATACCACAAAATGTGACACCCTAATCTAGGGTCATCACACTATTACCCAAGAACGGAAATTAAATTATTAACAATGGTTACTTTCGGAAAATATATTTTTAAGAGACTTTTTCTTTACAAAAATAGTGCTGAATTTTTTTTTAAAACATAGAATCATTGCAACATACACAATATATATATATATATATATATATATATATATATATATATATATATATATATATATATACGTCCCCTTTTTACATACATGAAACCTATAATAGGAGATAACAAAAAAGCCCTCATAAGCACAGGCTATTCTCCATCAAACTAAATAAAGAAAATAAAGACATATACATAACAGCAACAGGTAGTTCAGAACCATATTCAAAAACGTATGGCTCTCAGAAGCCAGATCAAAAACTGTCAAGACTCACTACCCCAAAAACTCTACCTAAAGCTGGTCAAGCTACTAAAACCCATTGGAAGATCATGATGATCAATCCCGCCTACAACTGACGAATCTGACGATGATGCCTCCGCTACAGCTGTATAATCTGAAGAATCCTCATCATCAATCGCAGGAGGTTGAAACTCAGGATCGTCCTCAATGTACTCCTCCGAATCTTCCTCCCCCTCATCTAGCTCCACTTCAGCAGGAGGTTCTTCAAGTCCCACTATCTGAAGAGGATGTGGCTGAGGCAATGGATCCATCAATCCGTGCTCTTCCAAGTACTGTAGGTAAAGCCAAACTGGAGGTAGAGATACCTCGACCGTCTCCACCACATGAATTCTTTGTTGTGGCCCTTCCTTTATTGTACCGATAACTTCCCTACTCGGACCATGGTAGGTGGCGCTGAGTACCCCAAGATTAATCTCCCAGCCACCACCGTACTGTGCACGATCAAATATGGTCGTTCGAACCCTCGATTGCACCAAAGGTATATCCGGGTTCATCTGAATATGTAAGAGTGGGAAACCAATACATGGATCTTACTCAATAACTACATACTAGCCACCACATAAACACATCAGCATTCACCAAATACCAGCAGTTATAAACAAATAGTTTATCAGTGGGTTCAACACCCCAAACATCATCGATTTAAAATTTATGCATGACAGTTCATATTCATCATCTAATTTTCGTCCTAATCTCATGAGATATCCCAACACATAATGAGTTGATCAGACTCCTGAGCCATACTAGCTAACCTGGCACTCTGCCAATAGGTGCGCAACCTCTTCCCATCCACACAGGCACACAAGTCCAGGCACACTGCCAAACACATTGCTAATGTCCACACTCAGGGCACCGATAGCAAGTAAGATGGGGTATCCATGTCCTCCCTAGGAACATGAGAAAAATGCATATCGGAATTACCTTTCGCCGCTGGTAATTAATGCATCAAACCACAAACCGCAGGCACATCTGCCAAATGCATGCAAAACACTATTGTTTCGTTCTTTTCTTTGTGTTCAATCTTTCTTTGTCGAAGCTCAAAATGTCTTACGACTCACATAGTTTTAAAACACTTGTTAAAACTTTTATTACAACACAGGACCTCACTGTCCGAGTGCTCAATCACGACACCTCTCGACCGATGCACCAGTCTTAGGTTCGTGCTACTAGAAAACATCTTCAATGTTTCAACACGGTATACCTCACGTATACGGTATAGGTCCTCAAGTCCAAATGACCTCGAGTCCTTCACAACACAGAACCTTAGTACCCCGACGTCTCGGTTACTAAGTTCCACACCACTTTCAACACTGGTTGAATTAACTTTTGAATTTCAGAAATTCTTTTCCAAGGTAGAAATTCATTATAAAATCCTTAAATAATAAAACTTAGTTTTTCACAAACCAATGAGTCACTTGAGGTTTACTTTCTTCAAAATATGCACTGCCGTTTCAAAAATACTTACCGTCTACACTTTTCCAAACTTGCCGTCAAATATTATTTTTAATGCTTTTTAAGCCAAAACTTAGCTTTTTCCACTTAATTAATTTTCTAAAATCATGATTAGCTTATTTTCACCAGTTAATTTCATAAAAGAATATTTTGTAATATTCCGGAATTTCTTACGTAAAAATTAGCAGTGCTAAAATATTTTCACGTTTTCGTGCTCATTTTGACTCATAATTCACTTCTTCAGAAATAAATTATTAAAATAATAATATTTTCCAAAACTCCTTATTTTTCTCAAAATAAATTCCCTTTAATATTATATATCAATATTTTCCATTAAAACATTGAATATAATTTGCGAAGCTTCTTAAAGCTTTTATCCGATTTGCTTAATTGTGCACTGACCACTGTCTGGCTTCTCACACATCAACCAACAGTTATATCACAGATATTTCCCAGGCAGATCATGCATCACAGTAGAATGTTTGAGAAGAATCAAGAATGATATAGAATAATGTGGAAAATTGTGGAACACTCTAGAAAAATCTTGATTCATCCAACAACAAATGAGGGCAGCCTTCAATCCCTCATGGTCTTGCACATGGCATTGGCAAATTTGGGCTTGGATTCATTTTTGTGGGGCCCACTTAAAGATTTAAGCATTAAGCTTGACATAAGAAATTTGTATAGGTTCAAATAGGCTTTATGAAATTAATCCATGAACTAGAAAATTTTGGGCTTCAAAGCCACGTCCATTAAAGATTGGGAACACGGATTCTAGCCCAATTCACTTGAGAAAAACATAGAAACTAATTTAGGGACAAAAGGGTAATTAACAGAATGTTCAGGGACTTAAGCGTAAAATTCCTAAATTTTCACTTTAACCCTGAAAAACCTTCTAGACTTAAAAATATGATTCATTCCCTTGAATCATCTCAAAATCCTAAGATAAACCTTCTATCGGCTCTTAGAAATTCCAAAATCCCTTCCGTCATCTACCCAATTACGCGTTCCGCCCGTAATACGTAAATTATTTTATTTTTTTCTGAAAAAAATTCTTAAAATACAGAATTGTAGAAAATAAAATACTAAACTTAAGTCTTTCGTTCATGAATTAAAATTTGGTCTTTTGAGCAGTATTATTATACTGTCAATGGAACTCGCGGGCCGAATTTCGCCTGACTTTCCAACCTAAATTTTAATTGTAGCTTCCTACATTCAAGTAGGATTAAGTGGTAAACTCCGTTTATTTAAAATAATTTTCTAAAACTCAAATAAATTTATAAACATATTTATATGTATTACTGTTATTTAAAACAGTGAAATTCAGGGTGTTACATTACTACCCCACTAAAAAAAATTCGTCCACGAAATTACGTACCTGTAAATAAATCAGGATATTGTAACTTCATTTTATCTTCTACTTCCCACGTTGCTTCTCCAGTCACGTCATCCCAAATAACTTTGACCAACGAGATTTGTTTACCTCTGAGCTGCTTACTCATCTTATCCGCGATTCGTACAGGTAAAGTCTCATAAGACAAGTTTTCTTTTAGTTTTACTAGATCAGGTTCAATTACGTGAGATGGATCAGGAATATACTTTCTTAATTGTGAAACATGAAAGACATCATGAAGATTGGATAGAAACGGCGGTAAAGAAATTTTATAAGCTACTGGACCTACCCGACGAAGAATTTTGTAAGGTCCAATGAATTTAGGAGTGAGTTTCTTGGATTTAATTACCCTACCAACCCTAGTCGTTGGCGTGACTCTCAAAAACACATGCTCACCTTCCTCAAATTCAAGAGGTCGTCGTCTCTTGTCAGCATAACTTTTCTGTCGACTCTGAGTTGTCCGTATTTTCTCTTGGATCATTTTCACCTTTTCCGTCGTTTGTTGCACGATATCTGGTCCAACCATAAAACTCGCACCATACTGGTACCAACATAAAGGTGTTCTGCACCGTCGACCATACCTTCATAGGGTGCCATTCCTATGCTCGAGTGAAAACTGTTATTGTAAGTGAATTCTATCAATGATAGATATTCATCCCAGCTTCCAACATTTTCCAATACACAGGCTCTCAATAAATCTTCAAGAGACTGAATAGTCCTCTCCGATTGTCCATCCGTTTGAGGATGATACGCAGAACTCAATCTAAGTTTCGTTCCCAACGACTCTTGCAGACTTTGCCAAAATCTTGATGTAAATCTCGGATCACGATCTGAAACAATAATCAAAGGCACTCCATGTAATCTAACAATTTCATCGATTACAACTGGGTTAGTCTTTCCAATGAGTATTTCACATTAACTGGTAAAAAGTGGGCTGACTTTGTCAGTCGATCGACTATTACCCATATAGAGTCATACCCTTTCCGAGTTTTTGGCAAACCTGATACAAAATCCATTGCAATACCATCCCATTTCCATTCTGGAATGTCTAAGGATTGTAGCATTCCTGCTGGACTTTGATGTTCTACTTTAACCTTTTGGAAAGTTAAACACGCAGCTACAGATTCCATTACATCTTTCTTCATGCCATCCCACCAATACAATTTCTTTAAATCCTGATACATCTTAGTAGCTCCGGGATGCAAACTCAACTTACTCCTATGAGCTTCTTCAAGAATCAACTTCCTTATTTCAACATCATTTGGTACACAAATCCTTTCACCAAACCTTAAGATTCCATCATTTCCTTCTTTAAATTCCGACACAGCTCCCTGCCGCACTAATTCTCTTTCTCTTTGTAGTTACTGATCACATTCTTGTTTTTCCTTAATTTGTTCCATTAGTCCACTTGAAACAGTAATCATACCCAAACACAATTTTCCTGGAAACATCTTAATCGTCAATCGCATATCTCGGAATTGTTCTAACAACTGTTGCTCTTTATCCATCATTACCGATATATGCATTGATTTCCTACTCAAAGCATCTGCTACAACATTTGATTTTCCAGGATGATACTGTAGTTGGGAATCATAATCCTTTAGAAGTTCCAACAAACGCCTCTGTCTCATATTCAGCTCCTTCTGATCAAACAGGTATTTCAAACTTTTATGGTCACTGAAAACATTAAAAGTTGCTCCATACAAATAATGTCTCCAGATTTTTAAAGCAAATACCACTGCTGCTTGCTCCAAATCATGTGTAGGATAATTCCTTTCATGAATCTTCAATTGCCTTGAAGCATATGCCACGACTTTCCGGTCTTGCATCAATACACATCCTAACCCTTGATGTGAAGCCTCACAATAAACCTCAAAAGGTTCATGGGGTTCAGGTAGTATCAATACTGGTGAAGTAGTCAGTCTTCGCTTTAACTCTTGAAAACTTTCTTCACAGGCTTCAGTCCATACAAACGCTTGCTCCTTTCGAGTTAATTGGGCAAGAGGTCCTACTATTTTAGAAAATCCCTCAATGAATCTTCTATAGTATCCCGCTAAACCCACAAAACTACGAATTTCGATCACCGTCTTAGGCCTTTCCCATTGCAAAACATTCTCAACTTTCGACGGATCAACAACAATTCCTTCACTCGAAACTATGTGTCCTAAGAATTGAACTTGGTCTAACCAAAATTCACACTTTTCAGGTTACGCGTAAAGTTGTTTCTCCTTTAAAATTTGGAGAACCACACTGAGATGTTAATCGTGTTTTTCTTTACTGGGAGAATAGATTAGAATATCATTGATGAAAACAACGACAAACTGATCTAAATAAGGAGGAAAAATCCTATTCATGTAATCCATGAATATTGCTGGAGCATTCGTAACTCCGAACGGCATCACAAGGTACTCGTAATGTCCGTAACGTGTCCTAAACGCTGTTTTAAGAACGTCCTCTGTCTTCACGCGAATCTGATGATAACCCGAACATAAGTCTATCTTTGAGAAAACAACTGCTCCACGTAACTGATCCATTAAATCATCTATCCTTGGAAGTGGATACTTATTCTTAATCGTCACTTTATTCAACTGACGAAAATCTACGCATAACCGAGAAGTTCCGTCTTTCTTCTTCACTAATAAAACTGGAGCTCCCCAAGGTGATACACTGGGTCTAATGAATTCCTTCAGCATCAGTTCCATTAATTGTCCTTTTAATTCCTCAAGCTCCGATGGCGACATTCGATATGGTGCTATGGATATTGGTCCAGTGCCTGGAACCAGATCTATTGCGAACTCAATCTCCCGAACAGGTGGTAATCCCGATACATCTTCAGGAAAAACTTCCAGAAACTCATTGACAACGGGTATACACTGCAAGTCTAACTCACTCTTAATGTCTAAGGAAAATAATAGCATGTATCCTTGCGCTCCCTCTTTTAAAGAAGCTTTTACTTGATTAGCAGTTAACAATCCTGAAATCTCATCCATAGGAAAAACTAGGGTTTTACGAGCACAGTCGATCAAGATATGGTTAGAAGACAACCAATCCATGCCTAAAATTACATCTAACTGTATTAAAGGCAGGCAGATCAGGTTAACAAGAAAAAGTTTATCCTGAATAATGATAGGACAATTCAAGCAAATAGAAGTAACTACGACTGGCCAAGCAGTAGGAGTTGAAATAATAAGATCACACAACAAGGAAGAAACAGTCAATTTCAACAGTTTCACACAAACCATCGAGATAAAAGAATGCGTTGCACCTGAATCAAATAGTACACTTAAAAGATTACCGTTTATGTCACACTTACCCTGTACGAGATCGTCAGAATTTGAAGCTTTAGTCCCACTCATCGTATAAACTTTCCCTTTGGCTATCGGTTTATTTGCTCCGACGTGATTGACAGTTAACTCCCGCTTTGGTACCTTGCAATCCTTCATCACGTGTCCCAATTGATTACAGTTATAACATCTTAGTTCCTTCCTAGGGCAAACATTTGACATGTGTCACGGATCTCCACAGTTATAGAATCTCCTAATCTGACCTTGATTCTGATTTCTTTGACCTCCACTCCTTGATGCAGTAAAATTCAAACGATTTTGTTGTCGATTCTGATTATTTCCTTGTGGACGGAAATAAGGCTTCCTCTGATTCTGTTTTCCTCTCCAATTCTGATTCTGGTTCTTGAATTGAGAAGGTCCACCAACATTCCCTCTATTATCCTTTCCTTTCCTCATTTGCTCAATCTTTCGACTCATTTCTACTAGAGCTTGAAAATTAAGAAGTTGTAAAGGTAAAACGTACTCCTTAATCTCAAATCGCAGTCCTGCTTCAAATCTTTCACACTTCCAGCTTTCATTCGGTTGAGCTTGAAAGAAACGGAAGTATATAGCCAGCGATTCAAACTTCTCCGCATACTCCCCTATAGATAACTCTCTCTAGTAACACCAGAAATTGTCGTTCTCTCTCGATCCTTATGCTCTCTGGAAAATATTTGTCCATGAACGCAGTTCGAAAAACGTCCCAAGTAATGTCTTGATGATCAGCCTCCAACAGTAGCCTAGCACCTTTCCACCAATACTCCGCATCTCCCACCAATAGAAAAGCAGCATAAGTAACCCGAACATTTGCCGGCGTAACAACCAATTCGAAGATTTTCTCCAACTCAAGGATCCACAGATCAGCCTTCTCAGATCAGCATCCAGACCAAACTCTGAAGGGTTTTGACTTCGAAACGCAATCAAAGCCTTGCCTTCCGCAGCTTGCAGATTTTGGACATTCATCGCTGCAGTTTGATTTGCAATTGCCGCTGCCATATTCTCCATTGCTTGAGTCGCATAGTCCACTCCTTCTTCGTACTCCTCGTTCATATTACCACGACCGCCAATACGACCACCTCTACGGCCTCGTTCCCGACCACGTCCACGTCCACGTCCACGTCCAGATTTTGGTTCCATAACTGACCTACAAATCAAAATCAGTTAAACCAAAACCAGAAACTGAAACGCAAACTTACTCACTACCACACATTACTTCTAATAAGTAATTAAAACAAGCCTAAGTCAGAGATCACACAACATAGACATAACAGACCTATTTCCCGACATTCCCGAAAGACTCGACCTGCTCAGATACCACAAAATGCGACACCCTAATCTAGGGTCATCACACTATTACCCAAGAACGGAAATTAAATTATTAACACTGGTTACTTTCGGAAAATATATTTATAAGAGACTTTTTCTTTACAAAAATAGTGCTGAATTTTTTTTTTAAAACATAGAATCATTGCAACATACACAATATATATATATATATATATATATATATATATATATATATAGACACACACACACACACATCACCTTTTTACATACATGAAACCTATAATGGGAGATAACAAAAGAGCCCTCACAAAAACAGGCTATTCTCCATCAAACTAAGCAAAGAAAATAAAGACATATACATAACAGCAACAGGTAGTTCAGAACCATATTCAAAAACTTATGGCTCTCAGAAGCTAGATCAAAAACTGTCAAGACTCACTACCCCAAAAACTCTACCTAAAGCTGGTCAAGCTACTAAAACCCATTGGGAAGATCATGATGATCAATCCCGCCTACAACTGACAAATCTGACGATGATGCCTCCGCTACAGTTGTATCATCACAAGAATCCTCATCATCAATCGCAGGAGGTTGAAACTCAGGATCGTCCTCAATGTACTCCTTTGGATCTTCCTCCCCCTCATCTAGCTCCACTTCAGCAGGAGGTTCTTCAGGTCCCACTATCTGAAGAGGATGTGGCTGAGGCAATGGATCCATCAATCCGTGCTCTTCCAAGTACTGTAGGTAAAGCCAAACTGGAGGTAGAGATACCTCGACCGTCTCCACTACATGAATTCTCTGTTGTGGTCCTTCCTCTATTGTACCGATAACTTCTCTACTCGGTCCATGGTAGGTGGCGCTGAGTGCCCCAAGATTAATCTCCCAGGCACCACCGTACTGTGCACGATCAAATATGATCGTTCGAACCCTCGATTGCACCAAAGGTATATCCGGGTTCATCTGAATATGTAAGAGTGAGAAACCAATACATGGATCTTACTCCATAACTACATACTAGCCACCACATAAACACATCAGCATTTACCAAATACCAGCTGTTATAAACAAATAGTTTATCAGTGGGTTCAACACCCCAAACATCATCGATTTAAAATTTATGCATGACACTTCATATTCATCATCTAATTTTCGTCCTAATCTCATGAGATATCCCAACACATAATGAGTTGATCAGACTCCTGAGCCACACTGGCTAACTTGGCACTCTGCCATTAGGTGCGCAACCTCTTCCCATCCACACATTGCTAATGTCCACACTCAGGGCACCAATAGCAAGTAAGATGGGGTCTCCATGTCCTCCCTAGGCACATGAGAAAAATGCATATCGGAATTACCTTTCGCCGCTGGTAATTAATGCATCAAACCACAAACCGCAGGCACGTCTGCCAAATGCATGCAAAACACTTTTGTTTTGTTCTTTTCTTTGTGTTCATTCTTTCTTTGTCGAAGCTCAAAATGGCTTACGACTCACATAGTTTTAAAACACTTGTTAAATTTTTTATTATAACATAGGACCTCACTGTCCGAGTGCTCAATCACGACACCTCTCGACCGATGCACCAGTCTTAGGTTCGTGCTACTAGAAAACATCTTCAATGTCTCAACACGATATACCTC
Organism: Sophora flavescens; assembly: GCA_030762895.1. Classification (NCBI taxonomy): domain Eukaryota; kingdom Viridiplantae; phylum Streptophyta; class Magnoliopsida; order Fabales; family Fabaceae; genus Sophora; species Sophora flavescens. Next base: position 2,314,783 of record JAUPTC010000014.1, read on the forward strand.
ACGTATACGGTATAGGCCCTCAAGTCCAAATGACCTCGAGTCCTTCCCAACACAGAACCTTAGTACCTCGACGTCTCGGTTACTAAGTTCCACACCACTTTCAACACTGGTTGAATTAACTTTTGATTTTCAGAAATTCTTTTCCAAGGTAGAAATTCATTATAAAATATTTAAATAATAAAACTTAGTTTTTCACAAACAAATGAGTCACTTGAGGTTTACTTTCTTCAAAATATGCACTGCCGTTTCAAAAATACTTGCCGTCTACACTTTTCCAAACTTGCCGTCAAATATTATTTTTAAGGCTTTTTAAGCCAAAACTTAGCTTTTTCCACTTAATTAATTTTCTAAAATCATGATTAGCTTATTTTCACCAATTAATTTCATAAAAGAATATTTTGTAATATTCCAGAATTTCTTACGAAAAAATTAGCAGTGCTAAAATATTTTCACGATTTCGCGCTCATTGTGACTCATAATTCACTTCTTCAGAAATAAATTATTAAAATAATAATATTTTCCAAAGCTCCTTATTTTTCTCAAAATAAAGTCCCTTTAATATTATATATCAATATTTTTCCATTAAAACATTGAATATAATTTGCGAAGCTTCTTAAAGTTTTTATCCGATTTGCTTAATTGTGCACTGACCACTGTCAGGCTTCTCACACATCAACCAACAGTTATATAACAGATATTTCCCAGGCATATCATTGTTGTGACTCCGGCAAGTGTACCGGGTCGTCGCAAGTAATAAAAACACGGTAAGAGTCTACCGAGGTCGAACACAAGGATTGGGTTACCAATTCGACTAATTTCGCAAGAAATCCGATAAGTTGGTTAAGTAGAGAAAGTGGTTGGAAAGAAATTAGGATCACAATTTAAATTAACAAATCGAAACAATCAAAGATATGGTGATGAAATCTGGAATTAAAAACATCTAAGGTTTCGAATCCACCTACCCAATCATGCAAAGTACCCCAAGTGATGATATTCTCCTCCCTAAGTTCAATTTTAATGTCAACCGGGACCCCTAAATTCTCCTAAATCCACTTCCGTGCTCATTAGGACGTATTCGACGATTGGATTAATTACTTACCAGGTCTCATCATCCTAATCTCGAATTCTATTAATTCTTGTTCCCTATAGGTTGCACCGATCTCCTACTCACTCTCGTGCAATACTCGACCGATGATCTCAATTCAAGTTCTAAAACGTGAATCGCCGCTAGGCCTCAACACGTTTAACTAGTCGATCACGCTAGCATATAATCGACACAATGAAAACAGAATTGGAAAACAATAATTGAATTAAAGGAGAGAGAGTTACATTACATGAACACTATGCCGCCATAGGTGGCTTCATCGATCCCTTAGACAAGAGGATTAGTTCCTCATGTCCGTAACAACGACGCACGTACAATCGGAAATCATCCTAAGACTAAGAATTAAGAGAAGAGAAGAGGAGACGCAGCCCCAGAATAAGGATTACAAAAGATCTCCAATCAGTTCTGATCCCAAAAAGTCCTCTTTTTCTGTTCTGATCTGCTCTATTTATAAGGAGGCCACGCGTCACGGCCGTGATGGCCATCACGGCCAGGCCGTGACGGCTTCTGTTTCTGGCGCACTTCTGGAATTCAAACTCTCGCGACGCGAATGATGTCTCGCGACGCGAGCCCTCTTGTCACGGCCCGTGATGTGAATCACGGCCAAGCCGTGATGTTCTCTGCCTTGTGTGGATTTTGGGTCACGGCCGTGATATATTTCACGGCATGGCCGTGATGGTCTCTGACTTTGGTGCTTTTCTGGAGTTCACACACTCGCGACGCGAAGGACGTCTCGCGACGCGAACCTTCCTTTCACGCCCCGTGATGTGAATCACGGCTAGGCTGTGATGGTCTCTGTCTTCCCGGGTCTTCAAACTCTCGCGGGGCGAGGATCTCCAGAATGGCAATCTCCACTATTTCTTGACCTTCCTTAATTCTTAGAGCTTCACTTATGGACCTGAAAACAACACAAGCAACCACAAGCGTAATTCTATCCAAAAGAAGCTAAAAACTACACAAAAGATGCAAAACGAGTCAAAGTCCAACTTAGGAACAAAACAAGGCAAATTTGGGCGAAAACGAGAGTGAACTCGAATAAATTGGCACATAAACCCTAGTTCATCTAGTCATAAAACTAGATAAGCCAGAGGCTTATCAAAATACCCCAAACTTAAACCTTGCTTGTCCCCAAGCAAGCTTAAAACTCAAAAACGACTCAAGACTCGGCAAGCTTAAGGGATTCAATCGATTTCACACAAATTTCATGCGACTTTACAAAGCAGTTTTTCTTCTTTGATTCCCCCCCTTTTTTCATCAATGTAATCCCCACATTCATCTACTTTAAACAAATGAGAATTTATCATTCATGCCATCATTACTCTAAGTTGAGGCTCAAAGATACACACAAAGGAAGATCACCTATTTCAAACAATTGCCTTCCTCACAAGGGCATTTAGTATTTCACTCATTCGCTCAAGTTTGTCTAAGCTTTCAACTTTCTCACTGAATTTCACTTATCAAGAGCACTTCCCATGAATTTGATTTTCATCTCAAACATAGTTCCCACAAAAACATGCATGCAACATCAAAAGGTCTTTTAAAGGTTGTAATGGGGCCTGGCTGAGGGTAGGATAATCAAGGATATTTAGGCTTAAGTCCCTAGGAACTAAGAGAGCATGAGCATTAAACACATTTTCCACTCAAATTCCTTTTTTCCATTTTTCATTTGGGCTCGGGTGACTACAACCTTTTCCTTGATATTATTTTTGTTTTGCCCCTTTTCTTTTGGCAATTTTTGTTTTCTTCTTTTCTTTTCTTTTCTTTTTGCCTTGGGTCAACCTTTATTTTCTTTTTCTCATCCCAATATGACACATACCTTGTAGCCACCCAAAACTTAGTTTCTCACAACCTTTCTCTTGCTCATTTCCATGCTCTCCTAATCCTAAGATTGGGTTAACATGGTTTTTCAGATTTTGGCTCGTAATGTAGGGTCATCAAGAAACAATAGGTCAATTGGGCTCAATTTGGCTAACTAGGGAACATGCATTAGGGATGGTTCTTTTCAGGCCAAGTAGTTATTCAAAGAAAATTGCCTAAATCATTTGATGCAACACATAATCATGCAAACCATATAGAGATTCAAGCAAATTCGGGAAAGTGCAACTTAACAGTGATTCACACATTCAAAAACAGAGTTGGAGGCTCAAATCCTCACCTGGACATTTTGCAAATTGTTTGACCGAGATACGATTCCTAGTGTGTACATCCCCTCACCCCAAACTTATCATAAATCAAGTAATCACAACAAAATCCTCAAAGTTCAGTTTTCAATTTTTAAGTGGGGATAAACTTTTCTAATTTCAGAACTTAGGGGAAATCATCAATGGTCAAATAATTCATGCAATCAATCTATGCTAAATTCAATTAACATCCAACAAGCTTGCCGACACGACATTCATACAAAAACTCTTGATCTTCTCAAATTATTCAAGAGCGACAAACAAAAACAAAACAAAAATCAAAAACAAAACAAAAGTTAGGAGAAGAGAGGAATACCTAGCTTGGGTTGCCTCCCAAGTAGCGCTTGTTTAACGTCCCGAGCCTGACTCAAGTCACCCCTAAGGGTTAATCCGGACGTAGATCTTGCTTGCCATTCCCTGCCTCAGTCCGTATTCTGTAGGCTCTTGCCCTTTCATATACTTGCAAGCTGTTCCCGGACAGCTCATTTAAGTCCAGCATCCTTCTATAATCCGCACGAACTCTCCACTCCGTGGTGATCCTTTTTGAGATCAATTCATTGTCTGTACTGACCACCACGGTTGTGCCACCCTTCAACCTTGGTGCTTTACCCTTCTTTTTCATTCCTTTGCTGCTGAGTTCTTTCCTTTCACATTCTTCCCTTGGGAGACTCGGTATGGGTTCCATGTCTCGTAGCCACTCAAGGTAGACTTCATCCCCCGAAGGGCCTTTTTTCTCACTGTCTTTCTCATGAGATTCTACCGATACTGTTGCAAATGAAGGATCATGGTCTTCTCGAGTTGTCTTCACCTTTTCAGTTGGGTCCACCACATCCACTCGATACACTTCCGACCTCTCTGCAGGGTGCTTCATTGCTTCAAAGAGATTGAAGACTACCTCATCATCTTGCACCCTCAGAGTGAGTTTCCCTTGCCGCACATCTATCAAGGCACCCCCAGTGGCCAAGAAGGGCCTACCCAATATGAGAGGAACCTCGGCGTCTTCGTCCATATCAAGCACTACAAAGTCCGCCGGAAATATGAGCTTGTCCACTTTTACTAACAAGTCTTCGACCACCCCATAAGGATATTTTATAGAGCGATCGGCTAGTTGGAGCGACATCCGTGTATCCTTGAATTCTTTGATCCCCAACCTCTTCATCATAGAGAGGGGCATCAAGTTGATACTTGCCCCTAGATCACACAATGCCTTCCCTACAGTCATCCCCCCAATGGTGCATGGTATCGAAAAAGAACCGGGATCCTTCAACTTTGGAGGTAGTTTTCTCTGAAGAATGGCACTACACTCCTCGGTCAAAGCAACCGTTTCTTCATCTACTATCCTCCGCTTCTTGGTGAGAAGCTCCTTCATAAACCGGGCATATGATGGCATCTGTTCCAAGGCTTCCGCAAATGGAATGTTAATCTGAAGCTTGCGGAAGACATCAAGGAATCTGTTGAACTGCTTATCCTGTTGAGGCTTCTTCAATCTTTCCGGATATGGGACCTTCATGTAGGGTGGGAGGTCTTGGGGTTCAACACACTTCTTCTTTCGGAATTCTTCATCCACAAGTTTCAGCCTTCCCCCTTGCTCCGGTCCTTTGTCACTTGCCAACCCTTCTTTCTCTGGTTGCTCTTCCTCAACGGGTAGTTGTTCCGGGCCCTTGTCATCCTGAGAACTAGTGGTACCCCTGCTAGGTCCCAACACCCTTCCGCTTCTAGTTGTGATGGCATTGCATTGGTTCTTCGGGTTGTTCTCGGTGTCACCTGGGAGAGTGCCTGGGAGACGCTCATTAAGTTGCCTTGCGAGCTGAGCAACCTGCGTCTCTAGATTGTGAATTGCTGACCCTGTATGAGTTGCCAACTTGTTAATGGCAGTATTTGTGTCGATTGACAACTTCTCCATTGCTGTATTCATCTTCTCAAAAGATGTGCCTGTAAAGGTTGACAACTTCTCAAAAGCCATCTCCCAAGGTTGTCTTCCACTATCTGTCAGTTGCAACTGATTAGGCCCCGGAAGAGCCTGCTGAGTATTGCGCTGCTGAATTCCAATGTTCGGTCTCAGACCCTGTTGAGGTTGTTGCCAATTCTGTTGCGGATGTTGTTGACCGGCTAGACCACCATTAACATCACTCCAAGCAAATCCCGGATGGTCTCTTCTCATGTAGCCCCTATTCTGATTCTGATTGTTCCTCTGATAGTTGTTCTGGGGCACAGTATCATAAAAGTTGTGGCATGAGTCCACATGTTCCTGAGGGAAGTTGAATGGACAGTTTCGAGTGTCATGATCTCCATTACAATTACCACAACCTGGAGGCATTCCCTCATGTATCACATTAGCCTTCTTGTTCTCTGACAAAGCCGCCACTTGCATCTTCAATGATTTGACTTGCTCTAGAATGGCTTCCATTGTTCCAGCACTGACTCCACTTGAGTTTTCCCTACCACGGCTGTAATCATTATATGACATCTTCTCTAATAGTGCCCATCCATCCTCAGCTGATAAATATGAGAAAGAACCGCCAGCTGCGGCATCACAGTTCATCTGATAACGTCCCCTCAACCCATTAAAGAAATGTTGAACTTTAGAGACGGGGTCAAAGAACGCTGAAGGGCATCTTCTCAACAGTCCGTTGTACCTCTCCCAAGCTTCATTATACGTTTCATCCTCTGTCTGCCTGAAAGATGTAACGGCTATTCTTGCTTGTGCCGCCTTCTGAGGAGGAAAGTATTTGGTTAGGAACTTCTGTGCCATTTGCTCCCAAGTTCTGATGCTGTTCCTATCCAAACTGTCAACCCAATCGCGAGCGACATCCCTAAGAGAAAGAGGGAAAAGCCGCAAGCGAAACTCATCCTGAGAGACTCCTCTGGTCTTCTGCAAGTCACAAGCTTCAAGGAAGCGAGTGATGTGTCTATGAGGGTCCTGTTTGCCACTCCCATCAAACTGATTCTCTCGGATCTGGAACGTGACACATGCTTCAACTTTGAAGGAGTCTGTGTTCAGGTTGCCCCTCACAATAGAAGAGTCACAATCTCCCAAGCTTGGTAGATCGTACTCAAAGAGATGCTTGTAACGAGGAGGAGGAGGAGGATTTTCTTCAGCCATGCCCTCTATTTTAATTGCTTCCAACCTCTTCCTTTCTCTGGCCTCTTTTCTTAATTGCCTCTCGGTCCTGGTGATCTCTGAATCGAATAGCAAGTCCTCTTGTAGAAGGGTACCTCGCATACAAAAACACGGCAAGACCAAGTGGAATCAAACAAGTAGAGAAATAATAACAAAGAAATAACAGAAAAATAAAATGAAAAATCAACTTAACCAATCAATCAAATTTCCTAAAAATTAGGAAAATTGGTTGTGCCAATCCCCGGCAACGGCGCCAAAAACTTGTTGTGACTCCGGCAAGTGTACCGGGTCGTCGCAAGTAATAAAAACACGGTAAGAGTCTACCGAGGTCGAACACAAGGATTGGGTTACCAATTCGACTAATTTCGCGAGAAATCCGATAAGTTGGTTAAGTAGAGAAAGTGGTTGGAAAGAAATTAGGATCACAATTTAAATTAACAAATCGAAACAATCAAAGATATGGTGATGAAATCTGGAATTAAAAACATCTAAGGTTTCGAATCCACCTACCCAATCATCCAAAGTACCCAAGTGATGATATTCTCCTCCCTAAGTTCAATTTTAATGTCAACCGGGACCCCTAAATTCTCCTAAATCCACTTCCGTGCTCATTAGGACGTATTCGACGATTGGATTAATTACTTACTAGGTCTCATAATCCTAATCTCGAATTCTATTAATTCTTGTTCCCTATAGGTTGCACCGATCTCCTACTCACTCTCGTGCAATACTCGACCGATGATCCCAATTCAAGTTCTAAAACGCGAATCGCCGCTAGGCCTCAACACGTTTAACTAGTCGATCACGCTAGCATATAATCGACACAATGAAAACAGAATTGGAAAACAATAATTGAATTAAAGGAGAGAGAGTTACATTACATGAACACTATGCCGCCATAGGTGGCTTCATCGATCCCTTAGACAAGAGGATTAGTTCCTCATGTCCGTAACAACGACGCACGTACAATCGGAAATCATCCTAAGACTAAGAATTAAGAGAAGAGAAGAGGAGACGCAGCCCCAGAATAAGGATTACAAAAGATCTCCAATCAGTTCTGATCCCAAAAAGTCCTCTTTTTCTGTTCTGATCTGCTCTATTTATAAGGAGGCCACGCGTCACGGTCGTGATGGCCATCACGGCCAGGCCGTGACGGCTTCTGTTTCTGGCGCACTTCTGGAATTCAAACTCTCGCGATGCGAATGATGTCTCGCGACGCGAGCCCTCTTGTCACGGTCCGTGATGTGAATCACGGCCAAGCCGTGATGTTCTCTGCCTTGTGTGGATTTTGGGTCACGACCGTGATATACATCACGGCATGGCCGTGATATACATCACGGCATGGCCGTGATATACATCACGGCATGGCCGTGATGGTCTCTGACTCTGGTGCTTTTCTGGAGTTCACACACTCGCGACGCGAACCTTCCTTTCACGCCCCGTGATGTGAATCACGGCTAGGCTGTGATGGTCTCTGTCTTCCCGGGTCTTCAAACTCTCGCGGGGCGAGCTTCCTCTCGCGGGGCGAGAATCTCCAGAATGGCAATCTCCACTATTTCTTGACCTTCCTTAATTCTTAGAGCTTCACTTATGGACCTGAAAACAACACAAGCAACCACAAGCGTAATTCTATCCAAAAGAAGCTAAAAACTACACAAAAGATGCAAAACGAGTCAAAGTCCAACTTAGGAACAAAACAAGGCAAATTTGGGCGAAAACGAGAGTGAACTCGAATAAATTGGCACATAAACCCTAGTTCATCTAGTCATAAAACTAGATAAGCCAGAGGCTTATCAATCATGCATCACAGTAGCATAATATAATTGCAGATAAACAATTAAACACAATTAAAATCACACAGACGCAAATAACACAACAATTAACAACTTAAATCAATACTAACAACCAAATAATTACAAACAGCCACAGGATAACATATAGCCATTGAATAAATCCTCAGGTGTTCCCCTCTTACCTCTTGAAGACTTTCTTGTGAACTTACTGATTCCTTCGGAAACTCGAATACCTCGTAAACGTCGTACTCACTTAACCTTCAACCATTACAATCAAATAGTTACAATCCAAGAAACTAAAACATTCTAAACACTAATACATAGTCACGGCCTCTAGGGTTTTGAATGACTAAAACTTCTAATCATGATTAAGTCATGGATTAATGATCCTTGACTAACCTAAATCATAGATTAGTGATTAAACAACTAACTTTGAAACTCAAAACTTCCTAACTCTTTTATACAAGGATTCAGCCTCAACATGTTCATAGGGCTAGGGTTCTTAATTTAATAAACTAACTTGGATTTATAAGCATACATACTAATAGCTTGATTAACAAGATCATTTATGAAAACCGTGAACAAAACTCAACAAATCTAACCCACCTAGGGTTTCGGCCAACATAAAGATTTTTGAGTAAAGATTTTCATTTTAAGAAACTAACATGGATTAGACTGTGTAGACATACATGCCATATAGAATACATGATCATACATGACAACACACGAGCAAAACTCTACCAAACCTAATTTGATAGATTCGGACAAGGCTAGGTTTTTAGGAAAGAAATTTTTGATTACATCATGCTCTTGGATTTTGATAATATGCATGATATCAAGAAGATAGAAAGTAGTTTCATCATCATGTGATTTTTCTAGAATTTATAATGACTTTTCAAAGTTCTAGGGTTAGAAACTTTAAAGTGATGAACAACTATGATATAAGCCTTGAATCAAGAAACTTGCTAAAGAACATAGGCATGATTAAGGAAGAAGATTAGGATTTACCTCTTGAAAATCAATGACAAAGGAAATCCAAGAAACTTGCTTCACAAATCTAACACTAGAAGACTTATAAACTTAGGATTTTTGAACAAATGGCAACAGAAACTAAGTGAAAAGTGAGAGTATGGTATTTATAGAGCTTGCTTGCGCCATCTTGGGAAGGATCTAGATGATGATGAGTTGTCTTGCTAAAAGGATTGAAATGCAAATACTTCCTAGGGACCATTTTGCAAAGATTCCAAAAGTTTAAGGACTAGTTTGCAATTTGCTAATAAATTGTCATGATGACCTTTTTACCACATTTAATGCAAGCTTATATTGACTATTTTGGCTGAATTTGTGTCATAGATATTTTACGACAATTCAAGAATGTTTGAGAAGAATCAAGAATGATATGGAATAATGTGGAAAATTGTGGAACACTCTAGAAAAATCTTGATTCATCCAACAACAAATGAGGGAAGCCTTCAATCCCTCATGGTCTTGCGCATGGGATTGGCAAATTTGGGCTTGGATTCATTTTTGTGGGGCCCACTTAAAGATTTAAGCATTAAGCTTGACATAGTAAACTTGTATAGGTTCAAATAGGCTTTATGAAATTAATCCATGAACTAGAAAATTTTGGGCTTCAAAGCCACGTCCATTAGAGATTGGGAACAAGGATTCTATCCCAATTCACTTGAAAAAAACTTAGAAACTAATTTAGGGACAAAAGGGTAATTAACAGAAAGTTCAGGGACTTAAGCGTAAAATTGCTAAATTTTCACTTTAACCCTGAAAAACCTTCTAGACTTAAAAATATGATTCATTCCCTTGAATCATCTCAAAATGCTAAGATAAACCTTCTATCGGCTCTTAGAAATTCCAAAATCCCTTCTGTCGTCTATCCAATTACGCGTTCCGCCCGTAATACGTAAATTATTTTATTTTTTTCTGAAAAAAATTCTCAAAATACAGAATTGTAGAAAATAAAATACTAAACTTAAGTCTTTCGTTCACGAATTAAAATTAGGTCTTTTGAGCAGTATTATTATACTGTCAATGGAATTTGCGGGCCTAATTTCGCTTGACTTTCCAACCTAAATTTTAATTGTAGCTTCCTACATTCAAGTAGGATTAAGTGGTAAAATCCGTTTATTTAAAATAATTTTCTAAAACTCAAATATATTTATAAACATATTTATATGTATTACTGTTATTTAAAACAATGAAATACAGGGTGTTACACAAGGTGAGGAAAAAGTGGAACCAAACACACTAAGAAATCTGCACGTTTGTTGGATTCTCTAAAAGAATACCGCAAAGAAGCCTTCCAATCACTTTGTCGAAGAAGGAACTTAATATGTTCCAAAAGAGATTTAAATTGAGGTTGGATGAAGAAACCTCCAATGACATAATTCACCACAGCAATAGCATTAGTCTAAAAAGTGACTCCAAAAAATATTTTGATATGTACTATGAACCTTCTTATTAATATTAAATATTAAAATAACATAAGCACGTATTTAAATATGATTCATTAAGTTTGAAACAAAGATATTTTAAAAGAGTTTTTTTAAAAGCAAAAGACATGCAAAAAGCATCACTATGAGACAAAAGATCCCAACTAGGTTGGCACCTTAGGACTCAACAATCATCTGCAGCATGCCCAAATATTATTCAAAAAGAAAAGAATAAAGAATACAAAAAAACCATGGGGGACCAGACCAAAACCCATGGAAATAACAAATCATCTAAACCTGTAGTTTGGAAGCCAAAACCTATTACGATTAAAGTCTTTCAAAATAAAATTAGGGACCAAATCCCACCAACTAAAACCATTAGTAATAATCCCGTTATTGGCCAGCTTAATCGCACAAGAATTACCTTCTCTAAACATATGAGTAACAAAAAAATGCATTTGTTTGGAAAGCATTAAGCAATTCCTCCATCTAACTCTAAGCTTCCATGGAACTAAATTAGGGGACTTGAAGGCAGCAACCACTAAATTTGAGTCACACTCCAACCAAAGCTTGTGCCAACATTTATCAAAAGCAATTTCAATTGCAAGCATAACACCAATAAGCTCGGCATAAAAAGAATTGGAAATGCCAATATGGAAATCATAGCAATAGAGTATAGCAGATCTGTTGTCCTTAAAAAGACCTTCACAAATTGCAACCCCGAGGCTACCTCTAGCAGCACCATCAGAATTACACTTAACCCAAGTGCATAAGGGAGGAATCCAATCAACTTGAATGATCAAAAGAGCTTTTGGAGGATGGCCATCAATAGCAATGTATACCAATGTTAGTTATCGCGTTCAGACTCACTACCCAACTTCTAAGCATAGTCAATATCCGATGTGGATTCAACTAGACACGCCCAGTGACAACATCCTAAACCTCGCAGTCCTTGATTCTGATCGGACATAACCCACAGTCCGTTTTAGAACCAAACTTCTTGATACCAAATAAGACACCCCATTGTGGCCCTTTGTGTCATTTAGTTTTAAACCTCATTATTTAATTACTTAATCGCACACTTAACGTGAAAATTATGTAAAAATTAAAACTTAATTTCTTAAGCAAATAGATTCATATAGAATAGAATATGAAAATCATAAATATATTAAACATACTTAAAGCATCAGAGTTATCAAAACACTGTTTCAGGGCATCCCACCAATGGGATCCCAAATTGGTGCATAGTTATACAAAACATAAGCGGAAAGATAAAGCTTCACGACACAGACGCACTGGCCATAACTAACTAGACCCTAATCACCATGGGTCACAGCTCGTCCTCCGGCATCCGGTTCGTAGGGAGTTCCATCCAACTCCTCCTGGTTACGTTCATCCATAGGGTCTTCTTGTACGGTTCCACAAGGAGACAAAATACAACATATAGAAATATACAGGGGATAAGAAACAGTTCTATCATCAAAAGTGGAAAAGAGTCATAGGAAACTATACAGTAATTATCACAGACACAACATCAGTCAAGTCATCCATCTTCCATAAAATTCTTATATCCATCCTACCCTCACTCCTGCAACTAAAACTTGATACTGAAAATGGCTATGGTTTCCCTATCATAGTTATGGTTATTGGTCGGTCGTCCAAGTGACACGTCCCATTCCCGGTGCACATCCTTAGTCATGGTGAGAATGCTCATGCAAAGCAATGACACTATAGCTGCACATTAAACCCGATGCACACCCCGGACCGTGGGTGCTCATGCAAAACAATGACACTATAGCTGCACAATTATCACGGTGCACACCTTCACCATGGTAAGAACGCTCACGCAAAGCGTGACACTACAGCTGCACGATGATCCCGGTGCACACCTCGTCCACTCCCAAAGGTGCTCATGCAAAGCAATGACACTCGTAGCTGCACAAGTTAAGTTTACCCTTTGGACGGTTCCACAAGGACTTCGGGTCTTGTATGTGTTCCACATACGGATATAGAAACAACACAACTTATGAACCTCACAGACTCCTATGGTCATAACCTAGTGCCTTAACCTCTCATCAAGACCTCAACACATGCTCTAGGTCACAACACCTCTTTAACATATCTCATGTAGGCTAGGAACCTCTAAAAATCATCATGATCCTCACGCCCAAAACAACTCATCTATTAGACCACATATATATATTCGCTTAATCCACTAAGCATAAATTAAATACCACACAGATCATGCATAACATCAAATCAATCAAAGATATTTCAAAACATCAACATAGCACTAAATCAGTTCAATAAAGGTAATAAAACTCAAATCAACCATCAACAGTATAAACATCAACCTAATATCGATCAACCTACAATCCCATAATCACCATGGATGTTTTATAAAAGCAATTTAAAGCGATTCTGGTCTTGTCGATTATTCGACTTCTAGTAAGGTTTAGGTCGCCCTACATAATTACTACATAATCTACTACTTATCGATTCCAACGATAGGTTGATTCTTTCCCCCACCTGAGTTATCACCGAAAGCTCGAATTCCCGACTCCTCGTTATCCGACCACAAGGTGTTAACGCCACCTTCAACCAAACAACATAAAAACAACTAAATCAAATAAACTCATCTATGTTCTCATTAGGTAGGTTCGGCCATTTAAATCTAATGAGAGTTAGGTTTCATTTCACACTCTAAGATTTTAGATACTTAACTCTTAGGTTCTAGGTGACTTAGATAATTTGTTATAACTTGAGAATAATGAATAAAATCATCCAAACTCTTAGGTTAGGTTGCGGCCTTGAATAGTAAAATAGGTTACAAAACTTTAAACCTTCCAATCTCTTAGATTTTGCATCCCAATGTATTATGGAGCTCAAATCCATGATCATATTGAAAATAAAATAAAACAAAATATCCTAGATCCATAAACCCTAGGTTCGGCCATCATAGGATTTCTAGGCTAGAAATCTTTAAATAATCCAATCTTATAGACATAGCATCCTTTAACATTAAGGAGCTTTAATCTATAATAATTTTGGAAAAGAAAAAACAAACATCCTAGGTCCATAAACCTCATAGGTTCGGCCATCATAAGATAACTAGGTTAGAAATCTCTAAACTTTCCAATCTTTTAGACTTAGCATCCTAGTGTCTTAAGGATCTTCAAGTCCGTGATCATTTTGGAAAATGAAAACTCAAACATTCTAGCTCCAAAACATTGAGTTTCGGCCTAGCCTAGGAGAATGAGGAAAAGCATTTTGTTTGATGAAAACTCTTAGGTTTGGCATCACAAAGTATTAAGAGGTCTAAATCCATGATCATAGTTAGAAAGTTGAACTCAAGCATCCTAGGTCCAAAACCATATAGGTTTGGCCATCCTTGGATAAATAAACTAGAGATTTTCAAACCTTTCAAGACTTTAGATTTAAGATCAAGAGGGGTCTATAAGCTCAAATACATGATCATCTTTCAAAAATTTGAAACAAAACTTCCTAGGCCACCATGTATAGGTTTCGGCCATCCTTGGAAATAAGAGGTAGAAATTTTTGTTTTATACAAACTCTTAGTATGTGAAAATATAAGTTAATACAATATTATAGAAAGTGGTTTCAAATCAAACGGATTTTTCTACAATTTTCTAGAGATTTTAGAAGTTGAAAACCCATTAAAACACTTAAAGAAAAAGTAGAGTAAACCATAAGTTGAAAGAAGAAACTTTCAAAAATATTGACATAAGAGTATTACCCTTGATACAAGGATCAACTTTTGTGAAGAACTTCTGTTGAAAAGATGAATAAAAATGCAAGCTTTATGAGTATGAAGTTTGAAGAGAAAGGAAGAAGAAGAAATAGTGTTTTTGGAGAAGAAAAAGTGAGTTGAAGAAAATGAAAGTGTGATATATAGGGAGAGAGAGAGGGACACGGTTTTGAGGGAGAGAAATGAGTGCTTCGAGGCCAAGTTTTGAGTTATGTCATGTTTGGTTGGCAAAAGTTGAAAGGAATGGCTTAATTGATTATAAAATAGTAAATTTTGAAAAAAAGTAATGATGATACTTTTATGGATGTGACATAAAGCTTCTACAACCATGCCTCCTTTCCCTAACAAGTCACCTCATCTCTTTTATGTCCCCTAGTCTGCTCCATTTCGTACCCGGTTATAGTTTCGATCGAATATTCCCGAGGTGTTCACCCGAATAAAATATTTTATTTTATTTTATTTTTGAACGAAAATTTTCAAAATAACCAAAGTTGAAGGAAACATGATAAAAACACTAATCATCTCGTTCACGGGTCAAAATTAGGTTTTCTGCTCAGTAAACTTATACTGGGAGTGAAAACGCAGACCGACGTTCATCTGAATTTTCAACCGAAAATTTTACTGTGACTTCATATGATAAGGTGGATTAGGAATATGATTTTATTTTATTAAAACAAAATATTTTCTACTTTCATGTTAAAATATAATTACTTATATTTTAATTGATTAAACAGTATAATGAAAATCAGGTTGTTACACGAGCCCTAATGGTTTTGGCTCCATCCACTGGATTTGTAAGAATAACAACACTCGTTAAGAAGTCTCTGACCATCTTTGGATGAACCAACTCCTTAATATCAAAGAAGGAGGTCCACTTGGAGTATTCCAACTCCTCTGTGACATTCATACCCAATTTCTTCAATTGCTGAAGATCTACCACTTTCCTAGCCAGTATCTTCTCAGCATCAGAAATTTTCATGTTGTATTTAGCAGCAATTTCTTCAGAGGTGAGAAGTTTCTTGGGTGCCATTATAGAGAGAAGAGAGTTCTACGGTTTTGAGAGATTTAGAAGGGTTTGACAGAGAGAGACGAAGACGAAGAGATTCAAGAGTTTTGAAAGCGTAAAGGTGCAGCCTTTTTGACCCTTTGTCTATTATAGTCATCAAGGCAGGAGAGCGAAAGAAAACATTTTTAATTTAAAAAGGCACGAGTTATGTGGGGAACTACAACGCCCACTTAAACATAATGAAAACATGGTTTCAAGATTTAAAACTGTTGTGCACATGATTAGCTTCAGATTAATAAATAGTATTAAATAAATAATAACCATTTTAACAAAAACTGTTGGGTTCAATAGTAGTGACTCAGCAGAGTCAGATAAGTATCACAGACATGTGATATTAAAACAAATAGACAGGTAGCATCGACAGGTTAATCATATAACATCAGACATGTCATTCAGCAATGCAATGCATGTTTAGATTATCTCTAATATAAAAAAACCTATCTTTAGCTAAGGGTTTTGTGAAAATACCAGCCCATTGATTTTCAGTTTTAACAAACTTGATATCAAAGATACCTTTATGAACATAATCCCTTGTAAAGTTATGTTTGATTTCAATATGCTTAGTCTTAGAATGCTGAATTGGATTTTTAGTTAAGCATATGGCACTTGAATTATCACACCACACAGATATATTATGCTCATAAATAGAGTAATCCTCAAGTTGATGTTTTACCTATAAAAGTTGAGAGCAACAACTAGCAGCTGAGATGTATTATGCTTCAGCAGTAGACAGGGCAATATTTGTCTGCCTTTTGCTGGACCAGGAGACTAAGCTGGCTCCAACGAAGAGACATCCTCCACTGGTGCTTTTCCTTTCTATTATGTCTCCAGCAAAGTCAGCATCACAAAATCCCACTAGTTTGTATTCTTTAGTTCTCAGATACAGCAAACCAAGATTAGTAGTCCCAAGCAAAAATCTAAATATTCGTTTAACAGCTTTAAGATGGGATTCTCTAGGTTCAGATTGGAATCTAGCACACATACAGATACTAAATTGAATATCATGTTTGCTTGATGTTAAGTACAGTAGAGAGCCAATCATACCTCTGTAGACAGTTTGGTCTACCTTTTTACCTCCACAATCTTTGCTTAGTTTTGCATTGGGTTGCATGGGAGTCTTCATAGATTTAGCATTTTCCATCTTGTATTTCGTAAGTATCTCCTTGGTGTACTTTTGTTGATGGATGTAGATTCCATCACTTGTCTGCTTGATTTGCAGTCCAAGGAAGAACTTTAACTCTCCCATCATGCTCATCTCAAATTCTGCTTGCATTAGCTTGGAAAATTCCTTGCATAACTTTTCATTAGTTGCTCCAAAAATAATATCATCAACATATATTTGGACTATAATAAAATTCTCTTTGGAGCTTTTCTTAAACAGAGTATTATCTACTTGTCCTCTAGTAAAACCATTATGCATGAGAAAAGCACTAAGTCTATCATACCATGCTCTAGGTGCTTGTTTCAAACCATATAGTGCCTTTTTAAGTTTGAAAACATGATCTGGTTTATCAGGATCTTCAAAACCAGGGGGTTGCTGAACATACACTTCTTCTTCAATTATACCATTTAGAAAAGCACTTTTTACATCCATTTGAAAAAGAGTGATTTGGGGTTGTGCAGTATATGGCATTAATATGCGTATTGCTTCTATTCTAGCTACAAGCGCAAAGGTTTCAGTATAATCAATACATTCCTTGTTGATTATAGCCTTGAGCTACTAACCTTGCCTTATTTCTGACAACTTTGCCATCTTCATCCAATTTGTTTCTGAAGACCCATCTTGTTCTAATGACAGATTTGTTTTTGGGCTTGGAGACAAGTGTCCAAACATCATTTCTGGTGAACTGGTTGTGTTCTTCTTGCATGGCAAGAATCCAGCTTTCATCCTCAAAAGCTTCCTCAATGCCCTTTGGTTCCATTTCTGACATAAATGCCACATTGCTTGATTCTATTAGAGTAGATCTGGTTCTCACTCCTTCTGTGGGATTTCCAATGATAAGATCTTTAGGATGATGAGATTTGAATTTAGTCTCTCTTGAAATCATCATGAAGATCTTGACTTGTCTCCTGACTTGTCGAGTGACTTGTCTTGGAGCGGTTCAAGAGCAAGGCAAGGCGCTTGAAGAATCAGAGTGGAGATTACTACTGTAAAAGGGGTTCTTTTTCCTTGTTTCTTCATGTACCTTTATTTGGATTTGGTTCTCTTTTATTCTATGGATCCCTAAATACCATTACTAGGGTTATGGTGGATCTTGCTACTTGAAACTCTGTTCCTAATTTAATATGATTTCATGATTTTTCTTTCATATAGATTATTCTATTACTTTAATTCATGTTAAGTTTTGATCACTCTTGGCTTGTTTGAGTTGATTGATTGATCAACGGCCATACCGCAATTAATTGACAGACATATAGAATAATCGATGTTAGGATTATTGCATGATCAAACTTTATTCTTACTCTTTCAATTAGGTTAATCAATTAGATTAATCAACCTTTTCTTGCTTTATGCTTTCTCAGGATTTGAATTTCTTACATGACCAAATAGGAAATTAATACGGGGAAAAGATTATTAATAGTGAATGACCAAACGTATTAATAGAATTCGTTGAGGGATTGATATATGTTGCTTAATTCAAAAATCATAGAGAATTAGGAATTGGGAATTAAAAGTGCAAGTGAAACCTTGACCCTAGGCTTTTTCATAATTGAATCCTCCTTTCTGTATATTTGTGTTCTTGCTTGCGAACTCTTGTCTTTATTATTCCTTTCTAAAATTCATCATTTCACCAATTTGATTTGTCTAAATAACATAAGAATTTCTCTCATCTGGTAATTATCAATTAATCCTCGTGGGTACGTTATCTGGAACTCAAATTCCTTTATTACTATTGCGACAGGGTGCACTTGTCCTAAGTGTGTTATGCACGCATCAAGTTTTTGGTGCCGTTGCCGGGGATTAATGAACAATATTGAACGAAAGAGTCCATCGTTAATTTAGAATTTTTTTAAAAAAAGTTATTCTTGTTTTTATTTGTTTATGCTAACACTTTCCCAAGAGCTTGTTTGCAGTTGATCCTAGTTTGCAGTTAGGAGAAAGACAAGAATCATGGATGAGAGGAGAAATGTTGAAGATTATCTCATATCCACTATGGAGCTAGCAGGAAATCCTTGGAATAACTATGAGAACCATTCCAACTGGGGCCAGTATGATTCTTACTGGGATAATGTCAATGAGCCACCTTACTTGCAAAATCAGTGGCCAAAACAAGAGGAGCGAGAACCAGACTTTGAGGAGATTATGATTAAATCTATGGAGATGATTAATAGTAGACTCGAGACTTTGGAGACTCAATTATCCAACCTTGTTATATTGATGTCTCAAGAGGTTCAAGAATCACTGCCTACTAAAGCTGAGCCCAATCTAGATGTAGAAGCTCAAGTTATCACTCTTAGGAGTGGGAATTAGTTGAATGAAGAGCTTAAGCATGAGGTACCAACGTCCATAGAGAGGGGTGAAGCTCTCACTGAAGGGAGCTTTCACGTGGAAAATGAGATTGACCTTGTTTTTCCAGACACAGAGTAAAAGAAGGAAGTCCCAATTTTTTGGGGGCAGACTCTCTTAGCGATAGGTGACACTGTAATTGAGGTTCAAAAGGGAATGGTAACTTTAAGGTGTGGTAAGGAAGATGATGTTTTAAAGGTTTTAAATTCTACCCAAAACACTTCTCCTTTTGTTTCTTCCTATTTTATTAATGATGTGGTCGTTTCTAACGATTTTTGTGATCTAAGGATACAGGACCCTATGGAAAAAATTCTTACTTTGCAGGATCCTGGCATATTGGTGGGTTGTGAGAAAACTAAAATGTCATCATCTTTTGAAGCTCATCCACCACATGGGAAACGA
Organism: Sophora flavescens; assembly: GCA_030762895.1. Lineage (NCBI taxonomy): Eukaryota > Viridiplantae > Streptophyta > Magnoliopsida > Fabales > Fabaceae > Sophora > Sophora flavescens. The sequence continues at coordinate 2,334,174 of JAUPTC010000014.1, forward strand.
AAAAACCACAGGAACCACATGGTTGGAAAATTAAGAAGGGGCAATACCTTAAAGGTAAATTTTGCACTTGGAGAGCCCCCTGATTAATCACTTTTGAGGTACTGTCAAGCTCAAGACGTTAAACAAGCGCTTCACAGGAGGCAACCTATGGTATTTTTCATCTTAGTTTTTATTTTGGTTTATTTTATTTTTGCTTTATTTTTATTTTCTTTTAGCAAAGGAGCTTAGGATGCAAGCTGTCTCAGGGAAAAGTCCTCTTTACTCTCTTTCGCATTTACTTTTTATGCTTTATTTGTAACATTGAGGACAATGTTGGGTTTAAGTGTAGGTGGTGGGGTACCGATTAATTACCCCATTTATTTTTGAAAATGTGAAGAACTACACTTGAGTATTGTGAACAATTAGGCAAGATGTGACTTTGAATTTTTCGATTTAATGTTAGGAAAATAGAGATATTTTTTGAAGGGCACCTCATTGCTTATGAGAGATTGTTTTGCAAAGCAATCTTTTTCCAGTTTGATATGACATGATGTGATCCTAGTTGAAAATTAGCATGTTTGCTTGCATTTGCTTTTCATCTCAACTTACCCCAGAAAGTGAGTTTTGAGCCAAATTGATTGGATTTTCATTTTGAATCCAATTGTCTTTTGGGAGTGATACTTCTCTAGGTTTATGTATTCTTGAACTTGCTTTGATATCTTGTTGAGACTTCAATAATTCGCATGCATGCTTGAAGGTGATTAAGGTGATTAGGATTTATTTTTATTGACCTCCTGAGTTGCGTTGACAAAATTATTCCCTTAGTTGCCCCATTTGAGCTTGATATGAAATTTCCTTGCTTACCCCTTTTTGAGAATTTCAGGTTGAATGTATTTGATTATTCTTGACATTGGGTGAAGCATGTAAATGGGTTGATAAAAGGTCATTGAAGGTTATCTGTGTGTTGATGGGTAGAAAAGCATAAAGCCAAAAAAAAGACAAAAATAAAAAAAAATAAAAAGAAAAAAAGAAAGAAAAAATCAATCCATATGGATTCAAATAAAAAAATATGATAAAAGGAAGATTTTTGGTGAAGTATACTGGAAATAAGGTTGGAAGTGAAAGATTATTTTGTGCTTGTGCATTGAGCTTCACATGTTTTCTTTTCAACCTGATTTTACTATGTTGTGACTTATCCTAAATATCTCCATCCTTTTTATCCTACCTATTATTGTTCCCCCGTAACCCCGTTACAACCATTGCAAGTCCTTTTGATTCATGTTGTGCATGTGAATAAGAAAGTGGAGATGAGATTGACAATCAAGCCTATGGTAACGCATCTTCCTAGAAGAAGTTTGGAGTGATCTCTTTGTCCCTGAAGCATGGTTTTGCCAAGAGATGTAACCCCCCGATTTTCGCTGCTTCGTGATATCGGTAATAAATATATAAATATATATTTTTATCTGAGACTTAGAAAATGATTTTGGATAAACCAAGGTCATTTCCTTGTTATACTTATTTTCATAAGGTTACGGGGAAGTTTTTGGTTGAAAATTCAGACGGAAGACGATCTGTCGTTTTCTGTGTTTTCACTGACAGTAAAAGTTTACTGCTCAGAAGACCTAATTTTAATTCATGAACGAGATGAAAAATGTTTTTATCGTATTTTCTACGATACTGGAAGTTTTGAAAATTTTGGTAAAAAAATAAAATAATTTACGTTTTACGGGCGGAATACGTAATCGGGTAGACGACGGAGTGGATTTCGGAGTTTCCAAGAGCATAAAAAGAGGCTATCTTAGGATTTTGATATGATTCATGGGGATGAATCATACTTTTAAGTCTAGAAGGTTCCACAAGGTTAAAGTGAAAATTTATGAATTTTACGCTTAAGTCCCTGAACTTTCTGTTAATTACCCTTTTGTCCCTGAGTTAGTTTCTAAGTTTTTTCAAGTGAATTGGGCTAGAATCCTTGTTCCAAATCTATAGAGGACCGTGGCTTTGAGGCCCAAAGTCCTTACCCATGACTTAAGTTTCATAAAGCCCATTTGAAGCCATATAAGTTTCCTATCTTAAGCTTAATGCTTAAATCTTCAAGTGGGCCCCACAAAAATGAAACCAAGCACAAATTTGCTAAGACCATGCGCAAGCCCATGAGGTATTGATGGCTGCCCTCATTATTTGTTGGATGAGTTAAGAATTTTCTAGAATGTTCAACAATCTTCCACATTATTCTACATTCTTCCACTTTGTTCTATATCATTCTTTGATCTTCTCAAACCTTCTTGATTTGTCTTAAAAGATATATGACAAAAATCAGCCCAAAAGTCATCAAGATAAGAACACATTTATTGTGGCAAAAAGTCATCATGACAATTTAATGACAATTTGTAAACTAGTCCTTAAACTTTTGGAATCTTTGCAAAATGGTCCCTAGGAAGTATTTGCATTTTAATCCTTTTAGCAAGACAACTCATGATCTCTAGATCCTTCCAAGAGTGGCGCAATCAAGCTCTATAAATACCATACTCTCACTTTTCACTTAGTTTCTAATGCCTTTTTGTTCAAAACCCTAAGTTCATAAGTTCTTTAGTGATAAGTTTGTGAAGCAAGTTTCTTGGATTTCCTTTATCATTGATCTTCAAGAGGTAAATCCTAATCTTCTTTCTTAATCATGCCTATGTTCTTTAGCAAGTTTCTTGATTCGAGGCTTATATCATAGTTGCTCATCACTTTAAAGTTTCTAACCCTAGAACTTTGAAAAGTCATAACTAATTCTAGAAAAATCCTTTTGACATGAAACCAATTGCTATGATCTTATAATCATCTCTATTTTCATCATCTAGAAGCATAATATCATGAGATATTGCTTTCCCTAATTTATGGACTTGGCCGAACCTAGGTCAATGTTGTGTTCATAGGTTTTGTTTCATTTTCATGTCTTGATTCATGATTCAATCTTCAAATACCTTGATAGTTCTTGTATCCAAGCATATAGAAGATCAAAAATCAAACTCTCACCTATTGATTTCATCAAGGCCGAAACCCTAGTTCTTGGAACTAGATGAGTTTTGTTCAAAGTTTTCATAAATGATCTTAGTAATCAAGCTATTAGTATGTATGCTTAATAAATCCAAGTTGGTTTATTAAATTAAGAACCCTAGCCCTATGAACATGTTGAGGCCGAATCTTGGTATAGAAGAGTTAGGAAGTTTTGAGTTTGAAACTTAGTTGTTTAGTCACTAATCCATGATTTAGGTTAATTAAGGACCATTAATCTATGACTTAATCATGATTAGCAATTTTAAGGATTTTGAACCCTAAAAGTCTGCCTTTGGCCGAAACCTAACCCTTATGAGCTAAGTATGTTGTGGTTTGATTTGATTTATTTTGGTTGCAATTCGTTTGAAGGAATCAATCGGGTTGGTTTGACCTAAAGCCGACGGAGGAAACCGGATTAAATCGGGAGGTTGTTTGAAAACGTTAGTTGAGTCTTCAAGAGGTAAGGGGAGCTTACCTAAGGGATTTTCCCTATAACTATTTGTTTTAGTGTGGCTTATATGATTTATATGTGGTTTGTGATTAATTGTTTATGTTGTTTATGATGTGTTGTTTATCTGTGTATCGGTGATTGATCTGCTTTTAATTATCTGCAGTAGTATATTATGTTGTTATGATGCATGATCTGCCTGGGGATATAATTATGATGATGTTGTTGAATGTTGTTTGAGAGGCCTGACAGTGGTCAGTGCACAACCGATTAAGTAGATAAAAGATTTAATAAGCTGTGAAAGTTATATTCAACGTTTTATGGGGAATGTTGCAATATAATAGTAGAGGAAAATATGATTTTGGAAAAATAATGAGTTTTGAGAAATATTATTATTCTAATGATTTATTATTGTAAAAGAAGTTTTTGAGTCACGGTGAGAGCGTAACCGTGAAATCTTTTTAGTAATGCTATTTTTTACACAAGAAATTCCGAAATATTATAAAAAGTGATTTTGTGAAATTAATATTCGAAAAGACCTTATTTATTATATAAGAAAATTATTTTAGAAGAAATGTCAAAGTTTGACTTAAAGACGTTTTCTTTGAAAATGCTAAACGACGGCAAGTTTCGAAATTCTTTACGGTAAGAGTTTAAAAATAGCAGTACTTATGTTGAGAAGAGATTTAATCTGAATTGATTTATTAGAGTTGAAGTTTCAGTAAAAAAAGAAGTTGTTGATGATTTGACGTTATTTTGGAAAAATGTGTTTCCAAAGGAAAAGTGGATTTTTTTTTTTTATGAATTGACATTTTCTAAACGAATTTCAAGTAGAAAGAATTTTCGGTAAATGAGTTTTACTTAATAACGTAACGGATGATATAGAACTTAGTAACCGAGATGCCGGGGTACTAGTGTTCTTATGACGTTATCCTATTTTGGATTTGTTTTTCACAGACAGAAAAGATGTAAAACGATGTAAAAGATGTAAATGATGTAAAAGATGTATAAACGATGTAAAAGATGTAAACGATGTAAAAGATGTAAAAGATGTAAAAGATGTAATACGATGTGAAAGATGTAAAACGATGTAAAAAGATGTACGAAGATATGGAACTTAATAACCGAGATGTCGGGGTATTAAGGTACGTTGTGTTGTAAACTGGGTATCTATTTAAAGAAGTTAAAACATTTTAAGTTGTTTTCTACTACCACGAATCTAAGACTGATTGCAAGGTCTAGGGGCTTCGTGATTGATCACTCGGACTTTGATGTCCTGTGTTGTTAATAAAATATGTAAAGATGTTTTAAACGATGTTAGGTCATAAGCTTTTGAGAGGTTCCATGTTTTAACGATGATGCTTTTGAGAGCATTAGATGTTTAAAACGATGATGGGATGTAAGCTTTTGAGAGCTTTGACAACAAAGATATAGCACAAAGAAAAGTGTTGAGAACAAAATGTTTTCTTGCATGCATTCGGCAGACGTGCCATGATTAAACGAGGGATTACATTGCGGCGTCAGGGTAGATCATACAAAGATGTTCTCATTGTGCCCAGGGTTTGGACAATGAGGCCCCATCTAAGATTGTTATCACTGTGCCACGATGTTGGACAGTGTGCGATGGGCGTGCCTGTGGCTGTATGCCTGTGGCAATTGAGTCTGATCAACTCATCACGAGGTTCACGAGGTTGGAGATATCTCATGAGATTAGGTATGAATGATTAGAAGATGTATTGAAGTGTTCATGCATAGTTTTCCAACGTTGATGTTTGGGGTGTGAAACCCATTGATAAACGATGTGATATAATATGAATGAGTACGTTGTTACAGACATGTATATGTGTATGCGCAGTCTTTTGTGTTGTGCATTTAGTTATGGTGATAAATCCATATATTGGAGTCTCACCCTTACAACCATATCAGAGTTGTACGAGGGGTATGATCCTTACAAGAAGACGAAGGCTGTCTAGTTCGAGGCATGCTGTGCTATTTTTATCGGTTGTAGTGTCCGTTAGTTACGACCAGCTTAGGTAATGTTATGTTTTAAGAATAAATTTTATTATGATTTATGTGAGAAAAATATGAGGCAGTATAGTTGGAGGACTTATATACATTATGTAGTTAAGTGTGATTTGAATACGTTGTTGTGGTTATGAGGTTAAAAGAAGGAGGAAAAGAAAATTTTTTATCACCATATTTTGAAAAGATAAATTTGAGAAAATATGATTTTCCGAAAGCAACCAGCAAATTAAGTTTTATTTCCGCAAACGGGTAACCATGTGATGACCCGAGTTTAGGGTGTCACAAGAGACACAGCGGTGTCCCCTAATAGACACGACTGTGTCTGTTCTGTTTGTTCTGAAAATATCAATTTTACCCTTTTTTTAGTTTAAATAGGGTTAGAACCTTTGTTTAGGGGATCTTTCGATGGTTGGAGACGGCTAAAACACTGTTCTTGGGGGTTTTAACTATTGTGAGAGTTCTTCCAAACTTTTGGAGCGATTCAAGAGCAAGGGAAGGCGCTTAAAGAATCAGAGTGGAGATTACTACTGTAAAAGGGGTTCTTTTTCCTTTTTTTTCATGTACCTTTATTTGGATTTGGTTCTCTTGTATTCTATGGATCCCTAAATACCATTACTAGGGTTTTGGTGGATCTTGCTACTTGAAACTCTTTTCCTAATTTAATATGATTTCATGATTTTGCTTTCATATAGATTATTCTATTGCTTTAATTCATGTTAAGTTTTGATCACTCTTGGCATGTTTGAGTTGATTGATTGATCGGCGGCCGTACCGCAATTAATTGACAGACATATAGAATAATCGATGTTAGGATTATTGCATGATCAAACTTTAATCCTACTCTTTCAATTAGGTTAATCAATTAGATTAATCAACCTTTTCTTGCTTTATGCTTTCTCAGGATTTGAATTTCTTACATGACCAAATAGGAAATTAATACGGGGAAAAGATTATTAATAGTGAATGACCAAACATATTAATAGAATTCGTTGAGGGATTGATATATGTTGCTTAATTCAAAAATCATAGAGATTTAGGAATTGGGAATTAAAAGTGCAAGTGAAACCTTGACCCTAGGCTTTTTCATAATTAAATCCTCCTTTCTGTATATTTGTGTTCTTGCTTGCGAACTTGTCTTTGTTGTTATTTTCTAAAATTCATCATTTCACCAATTTGATTTGTCTAAATAACATAAGAATTTCTCTCGTCTGGTAATTATTAATGAATCCCTGTAGGTACGATATTTGGAACTCAAATTCCTTTAATACTATTGTGACAGGGCGCACTTGTCCTAAGTGTGTTCTGCACGCATCACGTGACGGAGGGAGGGGTCATTTCTTTTCCTTTTTTTTAAATATGATAATTACATAGTTAGGTGGTTAAAATTGAGTCTAGAAAAAAAGATATTTGTCTTTAAACTTTGGATCTAAATATAATAATTGACAAATATATATTTTCAAAATTCAAAATAAAGTAAAGATTGATAGTTGAATCGATCAACTAAGAAAATCCATGGTCCAACATTTAATCTCCGATTAATGTCAAACCAGTTTATTTTCAAATCTAAAATTAAATAGAATGAAAATAGGAAAATGCTTTTCTCTTAATCATATTATTTAAAATATTTTTTTGTATTGGTAATAATAGTGATAATAACGTAAATTATTGTCTAGTAAGCGTGCATTCACTGAAATAAGTCAGTGCTAACGCACCCAATAAAATAATTTGAAGAGAGTAATTTAATTATTCAAACTAAACCACATAACAAAATAAACATAAACATCCAAATAAAATAATTAATCATATGGGTAAAAACTAGGGTGTTACAGTAACCACTTTACCTCGTTTTGGACTGTGGTATGGTTATTTGAACTTTGCCTTATCTGGCAATGATTCTGCCTTATTGGCATTGATTCTGCCTTATTCGACAATGAGAGCCTGATCAGCTCATTTATTGGTTGGTTGGAGCTCCAGAGATTAGGTATCAAAGTTAGTTGATTAATATTGAACTGCCATGGTTTTTAAAACGGCTACGACTGTCGGGTATGAAACCCTTTGATAAATATATTGTTTGTATTTGAATATTCATGTTAATTGGTATTTGAGAGTCGTGCATATGGTTATCGTTTTAAAATCCATATATTGGAACTCGCCCTTGCATATACATGCTCTTCTGTCTTGCTTGTACCTTGGTACACGAATGCAGATGTTGCAGAAGAGTTCCTTAAGTCACTTGGAGACTTAAGTCCGGATTGCGGAAAGAGATGTGTGATCCTAGAAATGATCACGAGGTCTTATCAATGACTGTCTTGTAGAGTTACCAGCTTAGGATATTTTAATATTTGTTGGGTGGTATATTTTGAGAAAGTCTGTGCAGGTATTTTGAAAACATTTATATGGTTGAAATTCTGTTGTGAATAAGATGACAATTATTATTGTGTTATGCACGTTATACTTGAAGTATTCATGAGAAATTATTTTACACCCAGATTTTCTGACTCCAAATAAATCAATTTTCCGAAAGCAACCAATTAAATTCTTTTAATTTATTTTCATACGTGTTCAAATAGTAATATCCAAGGGGTGTTACATGAAATGGATATATTGAATCCATTGGTTTCCTTTTGTTTTCAAGCCTCACTTCAATTAACGTGAATTCCATTGAATTCATTATGCATTGTAACTTTATGCACAAGTCATGCGCACAGGAGGTTCAATTGGCCATGGTCAGGCGCACAAGGTCAAATGGCCATGATTTTAGGGGAAATTGTTCCCCTGATTGCCATTATGTTATAATTAATATATAAAAAAATGTGATTTGCAAACTGGGAATTCGTCAGACCCGTACACATTCGTTTAGTGTTCAATGGTCCTGTACATGAGTGAACTATGTTTCAAATATAAATTAGTTTATTTGAATTCTGTGCAAGTAAAATCACGTGTCATAGTCTTTTTCAAATTGAAATGTTCAAGTTTGATTTTAAGAGGTTGAATTTAAAAAGGAATCGGAGTGTGCAAGTCCAGTACGTGATGACCAACTTGATGGCTTTGCCTTAATTTAGAATTTGGATTCAAATGCTATTTGGATATCCGTACAGTATCATTTCAAATATGATTTGATCTTAATGTGATTTTGTTTTTGAAACCAATACGTGAATTTGACACGGTCAAATGCAATCAATTTGAAAATAGGTTTCTAGTTTAAATTAATCATGGGAAAGTTGCTATGAAAAATCAATTATGTGATTTTGTGTGATTTGGATATCCATCCGGTGTGATATTATTTTGGCAATTTATTTCATGAAGATTTTTACCTTAAAGATTATTTAATAATAATTATAATATTAATAAAGTGTTTATTATAATTGATTGTTATTAAATATTTTATTTTTAAGGTATATGGTTATGACCCTAGATTATGGTTTTTTTTGGGTAAATATGACCTGCATGTCATGATTTATTTATTTAAATATGGCCTGTGTGTCGTGTCTTTTTAAATTTATTTATTTTAAATAAATGTAATTCTTCGAGTTGAAGAAGAAGCAACACTGACACCGTGGGAGAGGCTTGAGAAGCTTGCTTGAGGGTCAAAGAATTGTGATAAATTAGTTATTTAATTCTTGCTTTTTAGGAGGCCATAACTATATTACCTTATCTTATATGTTTATGTATGAGATGTATATTTTTGTATGTGATGCATGAATTTTAAGTATACATGTATGTTTTAAATGTTATATATGTTTATTAAATGTATGATAGCATGTATGCATGTATTCTGAGAGACGTCTTGTATGAGATACAACACCGGTGAAATCATTTTAATAAAAAATCCCTCAAAAGCAAATATTAATTAAGTTTAGGAGCCTTCCGATGCTTAGCACTCGTCAAGACTAATATCGAATGAGTGTAGGTCCGCCAAAGTGAGGTGCGTTCTTCTATACTAGTAAGGCGCGATGGGACAATTGTAATGTCCAATTGCTATCCATTGGGTCTAACTTAACTAAGCCAAATTCAATAGGATTGAAAGGCTTAGAGGCGTTGAGTTGGGCTTTAATTCATGAGATGGATTAGAATAAGAGTTATTCACCCAACCGATCCAAGAGTTACATGAGATGTAATTGGAAAGGGGTTTCCTACCTAAATAACTGAGTTTTGGTAGATCAGCCAAAGTTGACTCAACAAGGTGAAATATGGATCTTGGTCTCACTAGAAAATCTTCCAACGGGATTTTCCGATTCAATGATGAGGGTCACTAATTTGAGTAAAATAGTGGGAGCGTATTTAACAAAAGACCTTATTAAATATGTTTTTATCATGATACTTATATTTTGCATGTTTCTGTAATTAGAATTACTATGAAATAAAACACTATAATTTATTACTGCGATTTGTCCTTGAGAAGGACAAGATATCCGAAATTAAATTCCTTGATTGGTACAAGAATTTGAGGATTGTCCTCAACTACGAGACGAAGTTGTAAGTTCTCGAGCAAATGATTTATGAGCAACCAGATCCTACTAGAATCGAAAATATGCTTACGAGAAGCATCAAGTCGATGTCCTAGATGTAGGATTCCTCATGCTTGAAACCATGAAGGTGTGTGATATGATCATGCACCCCATGATGCTCTCTTGAGAGCATGCAATGCATAAGAACCACAAGTCATCCCGACTCTTTTTCAGTTGCGAACTGATAGAAGGGAAATCCCGAGAGTTTTGATGTGCTTCATATTATTGAGTACATTAAGAACTTGGTAAACTGGGCTTTCCTTTAGGCCAATTGTTGGACAGTGAAATGAACTTGAAATTTTTGTCGGATAGTTATAGTCAATTCGTTGTGAACGATTATGACAAAACTTTACTAGAGATTGCAAGGAAGTTGAGAACTTCCAAGCGGAGTCTCTACAGTAGAAAAGGGTATACTATTGTGATAGTCTTGAAAGGGAAAGTCTTAGGCCTGCTAAACAAGGAGAAGAACAAGGGCAAGAACAAGTTCAAGGCCAGTACTTCTGTCTTGAAGCTAATAGGCAAGGTTGCAAAGGAAGGCAGTTGATTTCATTGTGGTTTGACCAGGCATTGAAAAACTGCTAGAAGGTATAAGAAAGAGTATAAGAAAAGAAAGGAAGTACGACTTCCTCTTCGAGCATTATGTTGTAGAAGTCAACCTACTTCAAGATCATGTGTATTTGATACCGCATGTGGATCTCACATTAATGTGAAGGATCAAAGAGAGTAGGATGTTGACTATAGGCAAAGTCAATATGTGAATAGGAAATGGAGCAAGAGTTGCTGCATTAACTATGAAGCTTTTGACTTTGCCTTCGGGGCTTGTTTTGGAACTAAATAAATGTTATTATGTTCCAGTTATTGGTAGAAACATCAGTCACATGATATTTTCTATGCTAGCATGTTTTTGTATAATGGATTTTGTGCCCTTAATCCTCATATGCCCATTTCTAACATAAATGTGAAAAGGTCAAAACAAGTGATTTGAACTCTACATGCCTTTGGCAATGTCATCTAGGCAGATAGGTGAGAAACACTTCTCCAAGCTCCATGAGGATGGACTCTTGGACTCGTTCGATTATGAATCGTTTGATATCTGTGAATCATGCTTAATGGGGAAGACGACTAAGGCCCCATCCACCGTGCAAGGTGAAAGGGCCAGTGGTCTTTTGGGCTTGATACATAGCGATGTACGTGGCCCCCTAAACAAGTCGGCTAGAGGTGGTTATCCTTACTTTGTCTCATTTACTGATGATTTCAATAAATATGGATTTGTGTCTCTTATGAAACACAAGTATGGAACTTTTGAAAAGTTCAAAGAAGTCAAGAAATGAAGTGGAGAACCGACTTGGAAAAAGTATTAAGGCCATACGATCAGATCGTAGTGGAGAATACTTAAGCCAAAAGTTTGATGACTATCTAAGAGAGTGTGGGATATTGTCCCAACTCACTCCACCTGGAACACCCCAATGGAATGATACGATCCATGATGAGTCATTCAGACCTTTCTGACTCTTTCTGGGGATTTGCTCTACTTACAGCTGCATTCACTCTTAATTGTGTTCCATCTAAGGCAATTGAAATGACTCCATATGAGATATGGATGGGCTGAAGGCCTAGTTTGTCATTTATGAGGATTTGGGGATGTTAGGTTTATGTGAAACATCTTATGACGGATAAACTTGGGACCAAATCGGATAAGTGTATATTTGTGGGATATCCTTAGGAAGCCAAAGGATATTATTTCTACAACCCTTTCGAGGACAAAGTGTTTGTCGCTAGAACTAGAGTGTTCCTTGAGAACGAATACATCTCCAAAGAAGGTAGTGGGAGAAATGTAGGACTTGGAGAAATCCAAGTACTACAAATATTGATCCGCCTACAATGGAACAAGAACTGGTTCCACAAGATGTTGTGGTGGAGATTATTGTTCAAGTAACACAAGACTTGTGTTGGTTTAACAGGCCACATCACCAACCTGAGAGATATTGACTTATCTTGACTTAGGAAGGTGATGTGTTGCTCATGGATTAAGATGAGCCTGTAACCTACCAAGAGACCATAATTGGCCTAGAATCTGAGAAGTGGCTTGAGGCCATGTGATCCGAGATGGAATCCATGAACACGAATCAGGTAGGGACCTTGGTTGAGCCACCCGAAGGATTAAAACCCATATAGTGCAAATGGGTCGTCAAGAAGAAGACTGACATGGATGGTAAAGTGGGTACCTTTAAGCTGCGACTGGTTGGGAAAGGTTTCAAGAGAATTCATGGTTTAGACTATGATGAAACTTTCTCCCCGGTAGTGATTCTTAAATCCGTTCGGATTTTGCTTGCTATTACTGCATAGTCTGACTATGAGATCTGGCAGATGGATGTCAAGGCTACATTCCTTAACGGGAATCTCCTTAAGAGTGTGTACATGACACAAACCGAGGGTTTTGTCGATCCAAAGGATGTTAGAAAGATAGGTAAGTTGCAAAGATCCATTGTTGGATTAAAGTAAGCTTCCAGAAGCTGGAATCTTCGTTTGTATAAAGCTGTAAGAGAATTTGGATTTATCAAGAACGAGGATGAACCTTGTGTGTACAAGAAGGTTAATGGGAGTGAGATTGTCTTTCTCGTTTTGTATGTTGATGACATACTACTCATCGAAAACGATATCCATACACTGCAAAATGTGAAAACATTGTTGGGAAATTGTTTCTCGATGACGGACTTAGGCAAGGCTTCCTACGTGTTAGGAATTAGGATCTATAGAGATATATCGCTAAAGTTGTTGGGCCTTAGTCAGAGTACACTATGTACTACATCAGTTATCTTGTATGCTTTGAGAATGACAAGAAGGTACCAATTAGTATCAGTGAAAGTCATTGAACTATAATTAAGAAAATCCTTAAGTATCTGAGAAGAACTGAGGATATATTCTCAACAAATGAATGTGAGGAAGAAGTCGTTGTAAGGTGTTACATCGACATTGTTTCCAAACCGTTAAAGGTTATTCCAGATCGTAGTCTGTATTTGTGTTTTATCTTAATGGTGGCATTGTGAGCTTGAAAAGGTTCCAAGCGTGAGACAGTTGCATATTTTATTACAGAGGCCAAGTATATAGTTGTCTTAAATGCAGATTTAAAGGTCGTTCGGATCGGGAAGTTCATTTATGAACTAGGAATGATTCCTAACTTTGTGAACTCCATTGATCTCGTTGCGATGACGATGGAGTAATCGTAAAAGCTAAGGAAACATGATTTCACCAGCGATCCGAACATATATTTGTTGGTAGTGGCTACGGTCTCAAGAGGGGGGGGGGGGTGAATCGAGACAATGAAAACTTTTTCAATAGTTTAACAGAAAACAGTGTTTCTTTAGAGAAAATTGGTTTTCACTCAATTTTATTTCCCAAGAATTAGGTTATGGAACCAGTAAAGATGGCAAGAAGAATTGTAAGTGGTAACAACAGATTTTAACACAGATTACAGATTTAAAGATTCAAGTTTAAACAAGTATATGGAGTTTAGGGATTAGAAGAACATGTAAACCGATTTATCCTGGTTCAGCTACCTCCTCTGGTAAGCCTACGTCCAGTCCCACACCTCTGTGGATTTATTCACTATAATCAGCAATTTACACAATTCTAATTACAGCAACACAAGGATAACCTCCTTGCTTGAAAATTCTCCAGAAAGCACACTAGCTTTCTTTACCCAAGGATCCCTTCTACCCTTGTCGAACCCTAAGAGATACCCTCTCTTAGTCACTCTAATTCACAAAAAGAATTGAGTAGAAGCAAGACTCTAAAAGCCTGATAAAACAAATTGAAGTTCTAACTATCACACTTTTCTCAGAGATAAAGCACTTTGTTTCACAATCAGTATGAGTTGCGTTGTTGTTGTTGTATGTGTTATGTTGAAAAATGTTCCTTTGATTCCTCTTTATATAGAAGACAAATTATAGCCGTTGGGATCATTTAAAATAGATTTGGATCTGATTCAAAAAAATTTTCTTTCTTGATTTTCTTGATCTCAAAATGTGATTCTGTTTGATCTTTGTGGAGATTGATTCCTTCTTGAGATATAACTGTTTCCATCTGAAAGGATAGCCAAGTCTTGAGTAATAAATCTGTGTTTAATTGAAGAGTAAAATATCCGCGTCCATTTGCCACGTTAGCAGACGGGAGTTCTAGCTCAAGGTTATTGGACGGGCTCCGAATGGTAGACGAGCTTTATATGCTATGTAACTGGACGGAGCTTCTCATTAGTAGACGAGCGTGCTAACACAAGGCAATTGGACGGGCTCCAATTTTTCATCAGTGGATGCGCGCTGCTATTACTTTTAGTGGACGAGCTCCCATTTTATATTAGTGGATGCGGGCTCCTTTTTCATCAGTGGACGCGAGCTCCTTTTACATTAGTGGACTCGAGCTCCTTATTTACATCAGTGGACGCGCGCTTGTTTCATTAGTGGACGCGCTTTCTTTGTTCTTCCAGTGGACGTCAGCTTTTTAATTATTCCTTGGACTTCAGCTCTTTACTTTGTTGGACATCATTCTTGGTTCACTTCAGTGGAAGAGCGCTTATATTTTCCCTGTGATGGACGTGCGCTAGCTTTGCTTTGTTGGACGAGTGATCTTACATGCAACTTAACACGTAATGAGTATGTAGTCAGAATTAAAAAATTTATGCAAAATACACTTTGTTTGTCATACATCAAAACATGAATGAGGGCTTAGTCTTACAGACTCCCCCTTTTTGATTATGACAAACCTTACCATACTTAACCTTAGTTATTAAGAAATCAGAGTGCAGCTATTCAGTAAGCATGGTTCTTGAGTTATTTTCGCCCTCCCCCTGTGACATTGATATCTTTCAAAAGATCAAGTGTTATCATATCATTATCAAAAAAAGAAAATTCATCTTGCATTCTTTTCAAAGCAGTTCATAATCAGGTATCAGAGAAAAAAAAATTGCATATTAGAAAATGTATGGTTCATTTTTATGGTTCATATTTCTCCCCCTTTGTGGTTCATATTTCTCCCCCTTTGTTAGAGAAATAAACATTTGCATATTAGAGAATGCATGGTTCATCTTTCTAGTTCATCTCAGATGTATGGTTCATCTTTCTCCAATGTATGGTTTATGTTTCTCCCCCTTTGTCATTATCAAAAATAAACTATGGAGAATATTGACATCAAACTTAAAAACAATCTTGCATTCATTGATAATAAAGCATTTCAGAATTTATACAATTTATTCAAAATACCAAACAAAATTACAGATACCTAAGGACGCTTAGCATCTTGCCCATGTCCTTCATAATTTTCAGCACTTTGTGCCGCCTTGCATGCCATCTGTTATCAATTATTTTGAGGATCAATTATGCCAAGTTCCCTTCTTATAAAGAAGAAACTTTCCTTATTAAGTGGTTTGGTGAATGTATTATCTAATTGCTTAGATGTATCTATATGTTCAATCACAACATCACCACTTTGAATATGCTTGGTTCTTGAGTGCATAATTGGGTTCTTTGTTAGATTAATTGCACTAGTGTTATCACATTTTATTGGTACATGATCTAGATAAACACCATAGTCAATTAATTGTTGTTTCATCCATAGGATTTGAGCACAACAACTCCCAGCTGCAACATATTCTGCTTTAGTTGTGGATAAGGCCACACTAGTTGCTTTTTACTAAACCAGGACACTAGGGAATTTCCTAATAAATGGCATGTTCCACTTGTGATCTTCCTATCTAACTTGCTTCCAGCAAAGTCAGAGTCGGAATATCCTATTAATGTGCAAGTGGATCCCTTGGGATACCACAACCCCATTTCTTTTCTTCCTAAGAGGTACTTCATGAATCTTTTAACTGCAGTAAGATGTGATTCTTTAGGATTAACTTGATACCTTGCACAAATACACACACTGAACATTATATCTGATCTACTAGCAGTGAGATAAAGTAAGCATCCAATAATACCTCTATACTTGGATACATCTATATATTTACCATGTTCATCTTTGTCCAAGTAGCAGGCTGGACTCATTGGTGTTGCCATTTCCTTTGTGCTTTCGATTCCAAACTTCTTTATTAGTTCCTTGCAATACTTTGTTTGGCTTATGAAGGTTCCATCTTGGCATTGTTTAATTTGAAGTCCAAGAAAGAAGGTAAGTTCTCCCATCATGGACATTTCAAATTCACTTTGCATTAATTCACCAAATACCTTGCATAAAGACTCATTAGTAGCACCAACAATAATGTCATCAACATATATTTGAACAAGTAAGATATTGTGTGCTTTTGTTTTAGTAAATAGTGTTGTATCCACTTTTCCTCTTTTAAAGCCTTTCTGTAGGAGAAAATTGCTTAACCTTTCATACCAAGCTCTAGGAGCTTGCTTAAGTCCATAGAGGGCTTTAGTCAATTTATAGACATGATTTGGGAACTCACTATCAATAGAGCCAGGGGGTTGGCTTACATATACTTCCTCTTGTATTATTCCATTTAAAAAGGCACTTTTTACATCCATTTGGTACAGTTTAAAGTTCATTATACAAGCATAAGCTAAGAGCATTCTTATGGCTTCTAATCTAGCTACGGGAGCATATTTTTCATCATAATCAATTCCTTCTTCTTGATTGTATCCCTTAGCTACTAGTCTAGCCTTGTTTCTTATTATTATTCCATTCTCATCCATTTTGTTTCTAAACACCAATGTAGTTCCGATTACTTGATTACTTTTGGGTTTTGGAACTAAATCCCAAACTTTGTTCCTTTTAAATTGATTTAATTCCTCTTGCATTGCAATCATCCAATGTTCATCATTAATAGCATCATCAACACATTTTGGTTCTATTTGAGATACAAACGCCATGGTATTGTAAATTTTCCTTAAAGAGTTTCTAGTTGTTACCCCTTTGGTGATCTCACCAATGATATTGTCTAGGGGATGATTCTTTGAAGCTTGCCACTCCTTAGGAAGATTTTCTTGTTGAAGTTCTGCTTGAGGTTCTTTATTTCTTTCTTCATCTTCCTTTTCTGTTTTGCTCTCCTTTCCTTCATCAGATATCACTTCATGCTCAAGAGTTTCTGCATCATCAAAAACGTCCTTTCCTAACCTTTTGGGGTTAGACTCATCAAATGTTATGTGAACATATTCCACTATTGATAAAGTACGCTTATTAAACACTCTATATGCTTTGCTAGTTAATGAATAACCTAGGAAAATACCCTCATCAGCTTTGGGATCAAATTTTCCAAGATTATCCTTGCCATTATTTAGCACCAAACATTTACATCCAAAGACATGAAAATGAGAAATGTTAGGTTTTCTTCCCTTGTAAAGTTCATATGGAGTTTTCTTCAAAATTGGCCTTATTAGTACTCTATTTAAAACATAACATGCAGTACTTACAGCATCAGCCCAAAAATACTTTGGTAAATTAGAGTCACTTAATATGGTTCTAGCAATTTCTTCAAGTGATCTATTTTTCCTCTCAACTACTCCATTTTGTTGTGGAGTTCTAGGTGCAGAAAAATTATGTTTTATTCCATGCTCATCACAAAAGTTAGCAAACTCCTCATTTTGGAATTCTCTTCCATGGTCTGTCCTAATTGAAACAATTTTCACATCTTTCTCATTTTGAGCAACCTTAGCCATTTTCTTAAAAGCTTTAAAAGCTTCATTCTTTTGAGCTAAGAAAAAGGTCCAAGTGAATCTAGAGAAGTCATCAACAATTACAAGAGCATAGAGATTTCCACCAAAGCTTTTTGTCCTAGAAGGTCCAAAAAGGTCCATGTGCAGTAATTGTAAGGGTCTACTAGTTGAAACAGTATTTTTAGCCTTAAATGAGGTCTTCACTTGTTTACCCTTTTGGCATGCATCACATAGGCCTTCTTTAACAAACTTTTATTTGGTAAACCGATTACAAGTTCTTTAGAAATTAATTTATTCAAGTGATCCATATGAATATGAGCTATTCTCCTATGCCAAAGCCAATTTTCATCTTCTTTGGAAATTAAGCAACATGCATCATTGGAAATTAAGTTGTCTATGTCTAGCATATAGATGTTATTGATTCTGTTTCCAATGAATTTTATGTTATTGTCATGAATAGATTTGATCATACACAGATTTGAGTTGAAGTTTACCTTGTAGCCTTTATCACATAATTGGCTTATACTAAGTAGATTGTGTTTGAGTCCTTCCACATAGAGAACATTCTCAATCATGATTGTTGGACTTTTTCCTATTATTCCAACACCAAGGATTCTTCCTTTGTTGTTATCTACATAGGTGACATTTCCACCTTCCTTGGGAGTGAAAGATGTAAATTTTGTGATGTCTCCGGTCATGTGTTTGGAGTACCCACTGTCCAAAAACCAGCTTGAGGTTTTGGCCTTCAGACACACCTACAAAACATATTCTTTTATGCTTTTCCTTTAGGTACCCAAATCCGTTTGGGTCCTTTTGTGTTAGTAGCAACATAAGTTCATTTTGGAACCCAAATTTGTTTAATGCCAACATGAATGTTCTTTCTAAGTCTACAAGTAGCAGCTGTATGACCTTTCTTTAAATAATAATAGCATTTAACAAAAGGACTATTTGAGGAAATGGGTGGAACAAAAATATTTTTAAAAGATTTTACATGTACCATTGGCTTATATCCAATTCTAGCTTTGTCATACACACCCTTTTGCTATCCTAATATTGCATTCAAGTTATCTCTACCCGAAGTAAACTTAGATAGAGTTGTATTCAGTTTTTCAACTTCCTTTTCTAGTGTAGTGCAATTGTTGCAAATCGAACTAGATGCTAGTAATTTTGAATTTTCATCTTCTAGTTTTTAAGCTTTATTTGTAAAGATGCATTATCACTACATTGTTTTGCGATGATCTTTCTAGAAGATTTAAGTTGTTTACCAATTTTAACATATTCTTCATACAATTCATCAAAAGCATCTTGTAACTCATCATAAGTAGGAGAGGAATCATTTACCTCGGTTTCACTGTCACTTTGATGATTTGCCATGAGACATAGGTTGACTTCATCATTTTCTGATTCACTACTAGTGGAATCCATATCATTATCTTCCCAAGCTATGTATGCTCTTCTAGGCTTTCTTCCTTTCTTTTGCTTGCTGTCATTCTTCTCATACTTTTCTTTCTTTTGTAGCTTTTGACATTCATTTTTGTAGTGTCCAAGCTTTCCACATTCAAAGCATTTGATAGTTGAGGAAGAGCTTTCACCTTTGTTCGTGTTCTTTTTGGTAGGAAAACTGGATTGCTTCTTGTTTCTATTCTTCTTGATGAATATTTTAAATTTCCTCACAAGCAATCCCATGTCTTCTGTTGACGGTTGTGGGCAAGTATACCCAGTCGTGTAAGTAATACGGTGGTTAGACCGTTTATCGTTCCCACGAGGACTGATACAAGTACTAGCACTTACCAAACCAATCACTATCTAAGCGGATTTTTGGATTGAAGGGAGTTCTATACTAACAAAAGTTAAAACTAACGAAATAGAAAGAAGAAGTTCTTTGAGGAATTTTGTCAAACAGTTGAAGTGCAGAAAAACGGGTTTTCAAATGTGATAAAAGGCACTAGGATTAGACTTCACTAAACTTCATCCTCATGCAATGAAATGACTAACAAATAGTTTTTACTTCAAATATTACAATCAATCCACTAAATTACTCAAGCCCCGATGTCTCGGACGACAAGAGCCTAAATCCACTAATAGATCCTAATTTCTTAGGTGGCCTAGATTAATGAATTTGCATTAGGATTAAGGATTACACGATTGCGAATAAACCTAAATCCATCCCTAGATACAAGGTTTGTCAGGTGGTTGATTTCAATTCTGGTTCCAATAGGAATTTGTCAATTGCATATCGAAACACAAATCGAGTCATGGGGGTGCTAGTCACAACAAGCATTAAGCATGGAAAATCAATCACTCATAAAGAAGTAAAAACTGTATTACAAATCAAATCAAATACATGAGAGTTCAGAAATAGCTACATCTAATCCCAACTATGGGAGTTTAGCTACTCATGATCATAGCTAAAACAAAAGAAATAAAGATGAGGGAGAGAATGGATTCCATGGGGGCAATCCTAGGCAGCTGCTTCTGCTTCAGAATGAGAGTTTGAAGGTTCAAAAACTGTTTTTCTCTGATCTACTCGTGCCTATTTGTAAAGAGGTTACGCGTCACGGCCGTGATGGCCATCACGACCAGGCCGTGATGGTCTCTGCCCTGGGCGCGCTTTCAACTTTTCATCTGTCACAGCTGTGACACTCATCACGGCCAGGCCGTGATAGCTTCTGTCTGTGAGGATCTGGTTGTCACGGCCGTGATTCTCATCACGGCTAAGCTGTGACCAGTTCTTCCTGTTGAGGGTCTGGTTCAGCTGGCATGTCACGGCCGTGATAGTCATCACGGCTAGGCCGTGACAGCTTCTGACTTTTGCCTTCTTTTCTGTTCTGCTTGATCACGGCCGTGATGGTCATCACGACCAGGCTGTGATAGGCTCTGCTTGGCTCAATTTCTTCACTTTTCAAGTTCCATCCTCATCAAAGCTCCATCATGGTCAATCTCGAGCATTTTTCCTTAAATTCCTGCAAAACAACACTGAGAAACCGCTTCACCCGTTCCAAGGGAAAATCTAACTAAAATCAATTTAAATATGCCTAAACTATATTAAAATGCATACTGAAATGTACAAGAATTATGGTGTGAAATCACACTATCAAATCACCCCAAGCTTATTCAATTGCTTGTCCTCAAGCAATCACTAAGGCTAGAAGAAAAATTAGAATATGGATAGTGAATCAAGAACCCGAGCAAATAATTCAAGTAACAGGCATTTCAAATAATTCAACAAGAGACAATCAGTTTCAAGTCCAATTAGAACTTAGGTTTTCTAGATTCATGTTCTCACTGATTCGGGCACTCTCTCTCACCTGAAGCTCACCCCAAGCTTGTTCATTTGCTTGACTCTCTTTCTCGCCTCACTCAAGTGTTTAGGGATAGGTAACATTTCGCTCCGTTTTCCTCAAGGAATGAATTCTACCATAGGCTTGACTATCAACCAAATCCCTACTTTATTAATGAAAACAATTAAGAATCAAGAGGTCTTTACTTCGGTTGTAATGGGGCCATGGGATCAATCGTTAGGTGGGGCAATCAAGAAAGGGACATTTCAATAGGCTACACAAAACATTAAGCATTGCAAATCATGACACCTTCTAAAATACCCTTTTGGGTTTCGATTCACTTTCGCCACCTTTCTTCCTTTCTTTTTTTTCATTTTATTTCTCATTTCTTTTTGTCATCCCCTTCTCTATATTTTTCTTTCTCTTTTGTTTTGTTTTGTATTTTTTTTTTGAGAAGGGGAAATTTTTCAACTCAAGAGAAATAATTTTATGATTCTTTCATCCCAAACTTTTTTCCAACTACCTTTTTACCCTTTTGTGTAATACTTTAGAAGGTATCCTATCAAGCACTTTTATCAACAAATTTCAAGGTACCAAGAAAAATATTTCATTCTTTCGGCTCAAAGTTGGGCAACTAAGGGGTAGCATTTGTTCAATCAAAGCTCAGAAGACCGGAAAAAATACCTATTGCCTCAATCATTTTCAAAAATGTTTCAAAAACTTTTAAGCTTCAAAATGGTTTCAAGTCAAGTTCTTGAGAAAATCATCTAAGAGGAATAACACTCTAACACAAAAAGTGGGGTAGATTTAGTGAGTACCCCTTTGGCTCAAAATCTCACATTTTAGTAACAAAACCACAAGCTAATTATCAACTATCACAGATCATCTCAAGCATTGTCATTTGCAGCCTTATCACCAGAATAAAGAAGTTGGGTTCAAGAATTCACTATCACAACTTATTTGGCACTTAGTTCTCACAATTGGATGCAAAATTTAGGCAGGGGCAATCTAATTGTGTGATCATTCATAGATATCATGCAAAACTATATGAATGCAACATGAACAAATGCAAAAATATCCCTACCCCAAGCTTAAGAATTTACATTGTCCCCAATGTAAACAATCAAGATGGAGAGAGGAAAGAAAAATCGGAATGACTTATCGAGGCGGTAGTGGGTGCTGGCTCACATACCTAGTCAGAAGGAATTGCATGAAAATTGGGTCACGGCCGTGATGCTTATCACGGGTAGGCCGTGATGCATTCTGGTTCAAAGGGGTAGCCAGTCATGGCCGTGACCATCATCACGGCCAGGCCGTGATGCTCTCTGATCTTCATGGTTCTTCCATCACTCCCGTGATGGGGATCACGGCAAGGCCGTGATCCTTTCTGATCTTCTTGGCTGGCCCATCACGGCCGTGACCAGTGTCACGGCCTGGGCGTGATGGTTGCTCACTTTGTCTGCTCCTGCCCCTTTTGCTTCTTCTTCCTCCTTATCCTGAAAACACTTAACAAACCTATTAATCTATGATATTTTCCCCTTGATATTCTCAAATTATTCAAGAGGGCAAAATCAAAAACAAAAGGAAAATGAAAAGAAAACTTGGGTTGCCTCCCAAAAAGCGCTTCTTTAACGTCACTAGCTTGACGTGTCGGTGATCTCAAGGATCACGAAGGTGCACAGCTGTGGCCAGTCTCTCGATGTCACCACCCAAGTAGGCCTTGTGTCTTTGGCCATTGACTTTGAAGGTCGTTTTTGAAGAAGGATCCTCCACTTCTATACCTCCATGAGGTGAGACTTCTCTGACAATGAATGGTCCTGGCCACCTAGATTTCAACTTGCTTGGAAACAATCTCAGCCGGGAATTGAATAATAAGACTTGCTGTCCCGGCTGAAATTATTTCATCATGATCTTCTTGTCGTGATAAGTCTTGACTCGCTGCTTGTAGATAGCTGCATTCTCATATGCAGTAAGGCGCATCTCTTCTAATTCATGCAACTGATTCATTCTTCTCTCACCCACCAGAGTAGCATCAAAATTCAAGAACTTCAATGCCCAAAAGACTCGATGCTCCAACTCTACGGGTAGATGACATGCCCTCCCATAGACCATTTGAAATGGAGATAACCCCACAGAAGTTTTCAGTGCAGTCCGGTAGGCCCACAAGGCATCGTCAAGCTTCTTGGCCCAATCTTTCCTTGAACTGGCCACAGTCTTTTCTAGAATTCTCTTAATCTCCCTATTGGAGACCTCCGCCTGTCCATTTGTTTGCGGATGATATGGGGATGCCACCTTATGCCTCACATCATACTTTTCCAGAACATTTCCTAGTTGTGAGTTGCAGAAGTGGGATCCTCCATCACTTATAAGAACCCTTGGGACACTGAACCGGGCAAAGATATTCTTCTTGATGAACTTGATCACTGTTTGGGCGTCATCCTTCTGTGTTGCAATTGCCTCCACCCATTTGGAAACATAGTCCACCGTCACCAAGATATATTGATTGGAGAATGAAGATGGAAGTGGACCCATAAAATCAATGCCCCAACAGTCAAATACTTCTATCTCCAATATATTCTGCAGTGGCATCTCATCTCTTTTGGAGATATTCCCGGTCCTCTGGCACTTGTCACAGCTCTTCACATGATTGAAAGAGTCCTTGAAGATTGAGGGCCAAAAGAACCCATATTGGAGGACCTTAGCAGCTGTCCTATCCCCATTGTAATGTCCACCATATCGGGAGTTATGGCAATGCCACAAAATCTTACTTTCTTCCTCGTTGCTCACACACCTCCTCCATAAGCCATCTGTACCAACCTTGAACAAAAATGGGTCGTCCCACATGAAATGGTTGGCATCCCGGAAGAACTTTTTCCTTTGTTGCCAAGTGAGGTGCTCTGGAACAATGTTGGCTGCCTTGAAGTTTGCCATGTCGGCAAACCATGGTCTTTCATGCACTAGAAATAAGGCCTCATCCGGGAACTCATCCCGAATGTCCTTTTCCTTTGCAACCACTTCTTCATTCACAAGCCGAGATAAGTGGTCAGCCACTACATTCTCGCTGCCCTTTTTGTACTTGATGACTAAGTCAAATTCCTGCAACAATAGAATCCACCTTATGAGGCGTGGTTTAGAATCTAATTTAGTCAACAAATATTTGATTGCTGCATGATCAGTAAAAACAGTGACTTGTGACCCAATCAAGTAGGAACGAAATTTTTCCAAAGCAAACACTATGGCTACCAACTCTTTTTTAGTGGTTGCATAATTTATTTGGTTCTCATTGAGAACCTTGCTAGAATAGTGAATGGCATGGAAAAACTTGTCCCTTCGCTGCCCCAACTGCGTAGTCACTGGCATCACACATTAATTCAAATGGTGACTCCCAGTTGGGTGCAACAAGAATGGGGGCAGTAATCAGCTTGCCTTTCAAAATTTGAAAAGAGTTAAGACAAGCAGTGTCAAACAGAAATGGAGTGTCCTTGTTCAAAAGGATACACAGCGGCTTGGCTATCTTGGAAAAGTCCTTGATGAACCACCGGCAAAATCCTGCATGCCCAAGGAAACTCCTCATACCCTTGACATTCACTGGTGGAGGTAGCTTCTCAATCACATCGATCTTGGACTTGTCCACTTCGATCCCCTTCGCTGAAATTTTTTGCCCAAGCACGATGCCTTCCTGCACCATAAAATGACACTTCTCCCAATTTAAGACTAAATTGGTGTCCATGCACCTCTTTAACACAGCAGCAAGGTTAGACAAACAGTAATCATAAGAGGAACCGAAAACATCAAAATCGTCCATGAAAACCTCAATGTACTTTTCTACCATATCAGAAAAAATGGACAGCATGCACCTTTGAAATGTCGCAGGCGAATTGCAAAGACCGAAAGGCATCTTCCGATAGGCAAAAACTCCAAACGGGAATGTGAAAGCAGTTTTCTCTTGGTCTTCCGGGTTAACCGCAATTTGGTTATAACCCGAATAACCATCCAAGAAACAGTAGTAAGCTTGCCCGGTCAACCTCTCCAACATCTGGTCCATGAATGGAAGTGGGAAGTGATCCTTCCTAGTAGCTTGATTTAGTTTCCGGTAATCTATACACATCCGCCAACCTGTGACCGTTCTAGTTGGAACCAACTCATTCTTCTCATTATGAACGACGGTCATGCCACCCTTCTTCGGAACCACTTGTACCGGACTCACCCAAGCACTGTCGGAAATCGGATATATCATTCCAGCTTCAAGGAGTTTCAGCACCTCCTTCTTCACCACTTCTTTCATTGTAGGATTGAGCCTCCTCTGCGGTGGGACCACCGGTTTAAATTCAGCCTCCATCATGATCTTGTGCATACAAAACGTGGGGCTAATACCTTTCAAATCTGCGATGGACCATCTAATAGCTGTCTTGTGCTCTCGAAGCACCCTTACAAGTTTCTCCTCCTCCAATTTGGACAATTCATTGCTCACTATGATAGGGTTTTCTTCATTCACACCCAGGAACACATACTTCAAATGGGGAGGTAGGGGCTTAAGCTCTAAATGGAGCTTCTCTTGAACTTCATCCCTCTTGAACTCTTCCTTCTTAGTATTCACAGTGAGTTGCTTGGGTTGAGCTTCCAAATCATGCAAACATTCCTTGATTTCCTTCTCCTCTATCTCATCAAGATTTTTAATGGAATTCACAATTACCTTCTCAAGAGTGGAGGAATGGTACTAATGTGCAACGACTTCTTTACCCACTACTTCCACAAGATCCATGCGGAAATAGTTTTCTTCATCACTCGGACGATGCATAGCTTCAAACACATTGAAAGTAACCTCTTCATCTTGCACTCTGAGTCGAAGCTGGCACTTTTGTACATCTATCAAGGCACGTCCGGTTGCAAGAAAGGGTCTCCCCAATATAAGTGGAACCTCTGCATCCTCCTCCATGTCTAAAATCACAAAGTCTGCTGGGAAGATAAACCTGTCCACTTTAACCAAGACATCTTCTAAAATACCATAAGGACGCTTGATTGATCTATCAGCTAGTTGCAATGCCATCCTTGTTGGTTTTACCTCACCACCTCCCAGCTTATTCAAAATCGAAAGCGGCATCAAATTCATACTCGCCCCCAAGTCACATAATGCCTTCCCAATAACAACACTCCCAATAGTGCAGGGGATTGTAAAACTACCAGGATCCTTAAGCTTTGGAGGGAGCTTCCTTTGAAATATCGCGCTGCACTCTTCAGTCAAGGCAACAGTCTCGCCTTCTTTAAACTTTCTTTTCTTCGTGAGTAGTTCCTTCATGAATTTTGCGTAAGTGGGTATCTGCTCTAGTGCTTCAGCAAATGGTATGTTGATCTGTAGCCTCTTGAAGATGTCAAGGAACTTGACAAACTGTTCTTCTTTCTCCTTTTTATTGCTCAAATGAGGATAGGGCAACTTCATATAAGAGGGAATCTGACTTTTAGTTCTCCTCGAGATTGAATTCTCATCCACTAGCTTCTACCTCTTGTCTTGTTCACTGGCCTGTTCTTCTTCCTCAACTACAACCTCTTTACCTTTTTCTTCACTAAGTGCAGTTCTTTCAGCATTCATTTTTGTATCTTCAGCCTCTCTCTGATTTGTCAACAAAGGCTCACCACCCTCTTGCTCAAGATTTTTACCACTCCTCAAAACAATGGCCTTGCAGTGCTCTTTAGGATTTGTCTGAGTGTTACCTGAAAAACTGCTGCTGGATTGCTCTGCTAGTTGCTTTGCAATCTGTCCAACTTGAACCTCCAAGTTTTTTATGGATGCATCAGTGATTTTCTATTTTGACATGGACATCTGCATGAACTGGTTGAGAGTATTCTCCAAGATTGAAGTCCGGTTCTGAGGTGGTGGTGTGGGTTGAGGCTTGCTTGTTTGTCCGGCATCTTGCTTCCAACCAAAACTCGGTTGATTCCTTCATCCTTGGTTGTAGTTGTTGGAGTATTGGTTGTTGCCTGGTCGCCTATAGTTCCCCATATAATTAGCTTCCTCATGGGAACTAGGCGGTGCCTCACATCTTCCATTATCATGATCACCTCCACAAAAATCACACCGTATTACCTGTTGAGGTGGCATAGTTGTCTCTTGAACAGTTTGGAGTTGTTGTGGGAGTTGAGTGAGTTGCTTGGTGATGGACTCCAGTTGTTGTGTCATGAGTTTATTCTGAGCCAAAAGTGCAGATTGTGAATCTAACTCCAACACTACCCTTCTTGATGTAGGACCCCGATCATGATGCATCAAATAATCATTCGATGCCATAGCCTCTATCAAAATCAGTGCTTCCTCTGCTGTCTTCGTATTCATGGAACCTCCAGCTGAGGCATCCAACATATACCTGGTTGATGGCCTCAGTCCATTGCAGAATGTTTGCATCTGAGTAAGATCATCGAACCCATGATTTGGACATCTTTGAAGTAAGCCTTTGAACCTGTCCCATGTGTCATGAAGAGTCTCACCTTCCTGTTGAGCAAAGCTTATGATGTCACTCCTTGTCTTCACAAATTTTGAGGTGGGGAAGAATCTTGCCAGAAATTTTGCCTCTAGGTCATCCCATGTAGTGAAGCTCCCCCTTGGGTGAGATTGGAGCCAAGACTTGGCTCTATCTCTCAGAGAGAAAGGGAACGACCTTAGGCGAATTGCATCATCGGAGGCACCATTTATCTTCACCGTATCACACAACTCCAGGAAGTTGGACACATGACCATTAGGATCCTCTTTCTCCAACCCGGCAAATTGATTCTGTGAAACCATATTGATGAGAGCCGACTTGATTTCAAAATTGTTGCAGTTCACTGGAGGCCTAACTATGCTAGTGGCATGCCGATTGAAATTTGTATTGGCATAGTCACCAAGTGTCCTCCGTGGTGGTGGAGCACCTTCACCATTGTCTGCCATTCTGAGTCTTTCTTGCTGCACTTGAGAGGTGGAAGTCTCTTGTTCTTCTTTTTGCTGTTCTAACAGTTTCTGCTCTCTTACTTGCCTTCGATTCTTCCTAGCCGTTCTTTCAATTTCAGGATCGTGGAGTAGTTGGTCAGATGGGACAGTACCTCGCATACACAAGCAGTCTAGAAAACAAGAGTGTTAGCATTAAAAGTCAGCACAAAACAGCAAGTATACCAGAAAGATGACAGTAAAAACAGAACAGAAAATTATGACAGAAAACAGATTGTCACAGAATTTTTTTTTGCTTAAATTAGTAACCAAAATGGATATGCTAGTATTGAAACGCAGTCCCCGACAACGGCGCCAAAAACTTGTTGACGGTTCTGGGCAAGTATACCCAGTCGTGCAAGTAATACGGTGGTGAGACCGTTTATCGTTCCCACGAGGACTGATACAAGTACTAGAACTTACCAAACCAATCACTATCTAAGCAGATTTTTGGATTGAAGGGAGTTCTATACTAACAAAAGTTAAAACTAACGAAATAGAAAGAAGAAGTTCTTTGAGGAATTTTGTCAAACAGTTGAAGTGCAGAAAAACGGGTTTTCAAATGTGATAAAAGGCGCTGGGATTAGACTTCACTAAACTTCATCCTCATGCAATGAAATGACTAACAAACAGTTTCTACTTCAAATATGACAATCAATCCACTAAATTACTCAAGCCCCGATGTCTCGGACGACAAGAGCCTAAATCCACTAATAGACCCTAATTTCTTAGGTGGCCTAGATTAATGAATTTGCATTAGGATTAGGGATTACATGATTGCGAATAAACCCAAATCCATCCCTAGATACAAGGTTTATCAGGTGGTTGATTTCAATTCCGGTTCCAATACGAATTTGTCAATTGCATATCAAAACACAAATCGAGTCATGGGGGTGCTAGCCACAACAAGCATTAAGCATGGAAAATCAATCACTCATAAAGAAGTAAAAACTGTATTACAAATCAAATAAAATACATGAGAGTTCAGAAATAGCTACATCTAATCCCAACTATGGGAGTTTAGATACTCATGATCAAAGTTAAAACAAAAGAAATAAAGATGAGGGAGAGAAGGGATTCCATTGGGGCAATCCTAGGCAGCTGCTTCTGCTTCAGAATGAGAGTTTGAGGGCTCAAAAACTGTTTTTCTCTGATCTGCTCGTGCCTATTTGTAAAGAGGCCACGCGTCACGACCGTGATGGTCTCTGCCCTGGGCGCACTTTCAACTTTTCATCTGTCACGGCCGTGACACTCATCACGGCCAGGCCGTGATAGCTTCTGTCTGTGAGGATCTGGTTGTCACGGTCGTGATGCTCATCACGGCTAGGACGTGACCAGTTCTGCCTGTTGAGGGTCTGGTTCAGCTGGCATGTCATGGTCGTGATAGTCATCACGGCTAGGCCGTGACAGCTTCTGACTTTTGCCTTCTTTTCTGCTCTGCTTGATCACGGCCGTGATGGTCATCACGGCCAGGCCGTGATAGGCTCTGCTTGGCTTAATTTCTTCACTTTTCAAGTTCCATCCTCATCCAAGCTCCATCATGGCCAATCTCGAGCATTTTTCCTTAAATTCCTGCAAAACAACTCCGAGAAACCTCTTCACCCGTTCCAAGGGAAAATCTAACTAAAATCAATTTAAATATGCCTAAACTATATGAAAATGCATGCCTAAATGTACAAGAATTATGGTGTGAAATCAAATTATCATCTTCTTCTTCGGATTCTTCACTTTCATCAAGGTGTTCATCTTCATCACTTTCTATTGATTCTTTGGAAATATGAGCCTTGAGTGAGAGTCCTTTCTTATTTTTCTCCTTAGCTTCATGATATTTCGATCTATTTAGTTCCAATTCATGTTCTTTTAACTTGCCAAATAGAGTAGCAATCTGCATTGTGTCAAGATCCTTTGCTTCAGCAATTGCAGTAATCTCTGGCTGCCATTCACGACTCAAACATCTCATGATCTTGTTAATCTTTTTCTCATCTGTAATTGTATGTCCGAGTCCTTCTAACTGGTTTACAATGTGTGTAAACCTCTTTTGCAGATCATCTATCTCCTCACCATTCTTCATGTGAAAGAGTTCATATTCATGGAATAGTGCATTCATCCTTGGTCTTTTCACATCGTTGGTTCCTTCATGAGTGAGTTGAAGAGTATCCCACATCTGCTTTGCCATTTTGCAATTGGAGACCTTGAGAAACTCATCATAATTCAAAGCAGCTGTTATAATATTCTTTTCTTTAGCATTATAACATACTCTTCTTTTATCATCATCATTCCAGTCATCTTTTGGTTTAGTTTGTTTATTTCCCTTAGTATCAAGAGTAAATGGAACATAGGGACCATTTTCAACAACATCTAAAACATCTAAACCTGCAGCCTTAAGAAAGATAAGCATTCTTTCTTTCCAATACATGTATTGGGAGACATTAAAGGCAGGGGTTCTAGTGAGTGAAGCCCCATCACCCAGGATATCATTTGTAGCCATCTCTTGAAGCTGTTAAACTTTGTAACAAGAGTTTTAGCTCTGATGCCAATTGTTGGTAGTGGCTACGGTCTCGAGAGGGGGGAGGGGGGTTGAATTGAGACAATGAAAACTTTTTCAACAGTTTAAAAGAAAACAATGTTTATTTAGAGAAATTTAGTTTTCACTCAATTTTATTTCCCTAGAATTAGGTTATGGAACCAGTAAAGATGACAAGAAGAATTATAAGTGGTATCAACAGATTTTAACACAGATTACAGATTTAAAGATTCAAGTTTAAACAAGTATATGGAGTTTAGGGATTAGGAGAACACGAAAACCGATTTATCCTGGTTCAGCTACCTCCTCTGGTAAGCCTACGTCCAGTCCCACACCTCTGTGGATTTCTTCACTATAATCAGCAATTTACACAATTCTAATTACAGCAACACAAGGATAACCTCCTTGCTTGAAAATTCTCCAGAAAGCACACTAGCTTTCTTTACCCAAGGATCCCTTCTATCCTTATTGAACCCTAAGAGATACCCTCTCTTAGTCACTCTAATTCACGAAAAGAATTGAGTAGAAGCAAGACTCTAAAAGCCTGATAAAACAAATTGAAGTTCTAACTATCACACTTTTATCAGAGATAAAGCACTTTGTTTCACAATCAGTATGAGTTGAGTTGTTGTTGTTGTATGTGTTATGTTGAAAAGTGTTCCTTTGATCCCTCTTTATATAGAAGACAAATTATAGCCGTTGGGATCATTTAAAACAGATTTGGATCTGATTCAACAAAATCTGCTTTCTTGAATTTCTTGATCTCAAAATATGATTCTGTTTGATCTTTGTGCAGATTGCTTCCTTCTTGAGATATAACTGTTTCCATCTGAAAGGATAGCCAAGTATAGAGTAATAAATCCGTGTTTAATTGAAGAGTAAAATATCCGCATCCATTTGCCACGTCAGCAGACGGGAGTTCTAGCTCAAGGTTATTGGACGGGCTCCGAATGGTAGACAAGCTTTATATGCTATGTAAGTGGACGGAGCTTCTCATTAGTAGACGAGCGTGCTAACACAAGGCAATTGGACGGGCTCCAATTTTTTATCAGTGGACGCACGCTGCTATTACTTTTAGTGGACGAGCTCCCATTTTAAATTAGTGGACGTGGGCTCCTTTTTCATCAGTGGACGCGAGCTCCTTTTTCATTAGTGGACGCAAGCTCCTTATTTACAATAGTGGACGCGCACTTGTTTCATTAGTGGACGTGCTTTCTTTATTCTTCCAGTGGACGTCATCTTTTTAATTGTTCCTTGGACTTCAGCTCTTTACTTTGTTGGACGTCAGTCTTTGTTCACTTCAGTGGACGAGCTCTTATATTTTCCCTGTGATGGACGTGCGCTAGTTTTGCTTTGTTGGATGAGTGATCTTGCATGCAACTTAACACGTAATGAGTACGTAGTCAGAATTAAAAATCTTATGCAAAATACACTTTGTTTGTCATACATCAAAACGTGAATGAGGGCTTAGTCTTACAATATTTAGGTGCTTCCATCTTATTCGATAGATGATCGATATAGGAGAGATGCGAAGATATGTAGAATAACAACACTAAATAATCCGCTAATGGAGTCTCTTGCTAGGTGGTAGCATGACACTCACACTAGATCAATGGGTGTTAGATTGATTCCCGATTGGCTCCAGTGCTAGTGGGAGTTTGTTGGTGTAAGCCCTAGTGGCCAATCTATTTTGAATAGATCATCATTTCTATCATGAATTTAATCATATATTTGATATATGAATAAGGCATTCATTTATTATTTTATTAGTTTATAGCATAATGAAGTCCTTAGAATAGGCATTTCATTCAATGAGATATTAAGTACGTGTCTTAATCGTGAGACCTCATTGAATAATAGAACGCTATTCTTAAATATTCGTAGTCGAGTATTATTGTTAATTAGGAGTAATATTTATACCGGATGACCCACTATGAGAATACTTCATAATAGTTATGTAAGTGTCATAAGTATTCTCATGGCGACCATAGTGAAGTAGTCCTTCGACTTGAAGTCACTATGATTCCTACATGAGGAGTTGTAGGCTTTAATGCTATCAAACGTCAGGCGTAACAGGGTGATCATAAAGGTAGTTATTGGGCTAGCAGTAAATCATGTGGAGGAGTGTGAGTGATCTAGACAGAATTCGTCCCTCCTACATAACAGGGGTAATGTCTTGGGCCCCTCGATAGAGTGAGACGTGAAATATGTGTGGCCACGCGGAAGTGGGCCAATATATGATATTGGGCCCAATTGTGATTACACGTCTACTTGGGGATCAAGGAATAACTACTTGAACATAACAAGGATGACACTCTTATGCCTTGTGTTCAATTAAGACATATAAGCGAAGGGACATTTACTGCACGGTAAATTTTGTTTGCGGTAAGGCTAAAATCGGATCATCGATACTCTCGCTAATTGGGTAGTAATGATGCATTGCTAGATGCCGCTCATTATTTATAATATTTAATATTATAATTAATATTTGATATTATTATAATATTTAATATTATTTCCAACTTAGTGGGAGCCTATAGGGTCACACTCATAGAGCAAATGCGGAGCAATTATATTAATTAAATATGATTTAATTAAATAAGGATAATTGGGCTTGTAGTGTACAAAGCCCAATAGGGTAAGCAGTTAGGTTAAAGGGAGCTGCCAACTTATAAATAGAAGTGTTCTCCCCTAAACCTAGTCTAGCTAATTATGTCTCCCCATAGCCGTCAGCTAGCACAAGACGCATAGCTCCAACACCCATTTGCTCGCGTGGACTGAGTAGAGGTGCTTCTCTTTCGTGGCACTGGTGATCGAAAAGTAAAGCACGCTTCAAGAGGTAAACACTATTTGCCATTTATGATTTATGTTTGTAATGCACGATCCATGGGATAGTTTTCTTCCGCCTTGAGATTTGATTTTAGAAGAGGATAATCTCAGGAAAACCCAACATATCGGAGTTTTGGGGAGCTCGTTTAGTGTGAGGCAGATTCGAGAGAGGTCGAGACGGAGTGGTCTCGTAGCGTTTTCGTGGTCGTACGTTTGTCAGGTGAGGGAAATAAATTATTTAACGTCGGAAATGGCACGTTGACGTTTAATTCGATAATGGCGTAGGGTGACCTAAACCCTACATGATTGCGAATAACGGACAATGTCCATATCCCGGTTTTTAGAGTTTTGTTTTACGTAAGAGGAACATGTTTAAGACTTGGATTGTGGTTAAAATGTTAGTCAAAGTCTAGGAAATTTTATTTTTTTTGGCATAGAAAGTAAGCAATCATCGGGAGTGAGTGAAAATGTGAGCAAAACTTGGGGTTTTCCCAATTATCGTCTTTAGGACGTTTGAATGTTAAATAAAAAATTTGGATTTAGGATTGATATTAGACATTTTTAATGGTTTGAGGGTGTTTATTAGGTCTTAATGAGCCTATATCTCAAATTTGGGATCAATCGGACTTCGAACGAGCTCAGAACATGAAGAAACTCGCGAGAGCAGTGTTGCTACCGAGAAGTCTTGTGCTGAGCGTTGGGAACTGGAGATGAGCGCTCGAAGCAGCCTGCACAGTGACATGTGGCGCGCATGCAGCACCCTCGGAGCAGACCCAGCGCTAGGCGCTGGAAACCGGCGCTGAGCGCCCAGCCGGGTTCTTTGAAAAAAGCAATAGAGTTCAATGAGTTGAGTTACCTCATTTGCACCCCAGCGAATAGAGAATAGATAAGTCAGAGAACAAACAATAGAGTTCTAGAGAGAGAGATGGAGAGTTCTAGAGAGAGAGATAGAATTTGAGAGAGAGGAAGGCTAGCAAGAGCCCTAAACCACCATTGTTGAGCTGGAACAGCTTCTGAAACTCTATCACCTCGCCTTCTTCCACCGTTAGATCGTGTTGAAATTTCATAGCGAGGTTTTGGGTTGATAGTATTTCATATCCAACGGTTTAAATTTCTACATGTTCCCCAGAGTGAGATTTATTCAACTCAGAAGAAGGAGAGAAACTCAACCCGAGTGGGTCCTGACCAGTCACATTGGAAGGTTGGATATAGGCTCGTTCACCGTTGGATCGAGCTGAAATTTTTGGATAAGGTAAATGAAAGGTATCTCTTTACACGCAACGGTCAATTTGTTAAACAAAGATCTAGATTGTGATAAATCGAGCTGATACTGGCGGATTTTGTGGGTTTATTGCAGATTTTGAGATTCTTACTTTGTGCCTTTCAAATGTGATATTTAGGAGGAATATTGGAGTTTCGAGGACCTCGTAGTGTTTTCATGGTCGTACGTTTGTCACGTGGGGGAAAGAAATTATTTAACGTCGGAAACGACACGGTGACATTTAATTCGATAATGGCATAGGGCGACCTAAACCCTACATGATTGCGAATAACGGACAATGTCCATATCCCGGTTTTTAGAGTTTTGTTTTACGTAAGAGGAACATGTTTAAGACTTGGATTGTGGTTAAAATGTTAGTCAAAGTCTAGGAAATTTTATTTTTTTTGGCATAGAAAGTAAGCAATCATCGGGAGTGAGTTAAAATGTGAGCAAAACTTGGGGTTTTCCCAATTATCGTCTTTAGGACGTTTGAATGTTAAATAAAAAATTTGGATTTAGGATTGATATTAGACATTTTTAATGGTTTGAGGGTGTTTATTAGGTCTTAATGAGCCTATATCTCAAATTTGGGATCAATCGGACTTCGAACGAGCTCAGAACACGAAGAAACTCGCGAGAGCAGTGTTGCTACCGAGAAGTCTTGTGCTGAGCGTTGGGAACTGGAGATGAGCGCTCGAAGCAGCCTGCACAGTGACATGTGGCGCGCATGCAGCACCCTCGGAGCAGACCCAGCGCTAGGCGCTGGAAACTGGCGCTGAGCGCCCAGCCGGGTTCTTTGAAAAAAGCAATAGAGTTCAATGAGTTGAGTTACCTCATTTGCACCCCAGTGAATAGAGAATAGATATAAGTCAGAGAACAAACAATAGAGTTCTAGAGAGAGAGAGGGAGAGTTCTAGAGAGAGAGATAGAATTTGAGAGAGAGGAAGGCTAGCAAGAGCCCTAAACCACCATTGTTGAGCTGGAACAGCTTCTGAAACTCTATCACCTCACCTTCTTCCACATTTAGATCGTGTTGAAATTTCATAGAGAGGTTTTGGGTTGATAGTATTTCATATCCAACGGTTTAAATTTCTGCATCTTCCCCAGAGTGAGATTTATTCAACTCAGAAGAAGGAGAGAAACTCAACCCGAGTGGGTCCTGACCAGTCACATTGGAAGGTTGGATCTAGGCTCGTTCACCTTTGGATCGAGCTGAAATTTTTGGATAAGGTAAATGAAAGGTATCTCTTTACACGCAACGGTCAATTTGTTAAACAAAGATCTACATTGTGATAAATCGAGCTGAAACAGGCGGATTTTGTGGGTTTACTGCAGATTTTGAAATTCTTACTTTGTGCCTTTCAAATGTGATATTTAGGAGGAATATTGGAGTTTCGAGGACCTCGTAGTGTTTTCATGGTCGTATGTTTGTCAGGTGGGGGAAAGAAATTATTTAACGTCGGAAACGACACGGTGACTTTTAATTCGATAATGGCATAGGGCGACCTAAACCCTACATGATTGCGAATAACGGACAATGTCATTATCCCGGTTTTTAGAGTTTTGTTTTACGTAAGAGGAACATGTTTAAGACTTGGATTGTGGTTAAAATGTTAGTCAAAGTCTAGGAAATTTTATTTTTTTTGGCATAGAAAGTAAGCAATCATCGGGAGTGAGTTAAAATGTGAGTAAAACTTGGGGTTTTCCCAATTATCGTCTTTAGGACGTTTGAATGTTAAATAAAAAATTTGGATTTAGGATTGATATTAGACATTTTTAATGGTTTGAGGGTGTTTATTAGGTCTTAATGAGCCTATATCTCAAATTTGGGATCAATCGGACTTCGAACGAGCTCAGAACACGAAGAAAATCGCGAGAGCAGTGTTGCTACCGAGAAGTCTTGTGCTGAGCGTTGGGAACTGGAGATGAGCGCTCGAAGCAGCCTGCACAGTGACATGTGGCGCGCATGCAGCACCCTCGGAGCAGACCCAGCGCTAGGCGCTGGAAACCGGCGCTGAGCGCCCAGCCGGGTTCTTTGAAAAAAGCAATAGAGTTCAATGAGTTGAGTTACCTCATTTGCACCCCAATGAATAGAGAATAGATATAAGTCAGAGAACAAACAATAGAGTTCTAGAGAGAGAAAGGGAGAGTTCTAGAGAGAGAGATAGAATTTGAGAGAGAGGAAGGCTAGCAAGAGCCCTAAACCACCATTGTTGAGCTGGAACAGCTTCTGAAACTCTATCACCTCACCTTCTTCCACCGTTAGATCGTGTTGAAATTTCATAGAGAGGTTTTGGGTTGATAGTATTTCATATCCAACGGTTTAAATTTCTGCATGTTCCCCAGAGTGAGATTTATTCAACTCAGAAGAAGGAGAGAAACTCAACCCGAGTGGGTCCTGACCAGTCACATTGGAAGGTTGGATCTAGGCTCGTTCACCTTTGGATCGAGCTGAAATTTTTGGATAAGGTAAATGAAAGGTATCTCTTTACACGCAATGGTCAATTTGATAAACAAAGATATATATTGTGATAAATCGAGCTGAAACAGGCGGATTTTGTGGGTTTACTGCAGATTTTGAGATTCTTACTTTGTGCCTTTCAAATGTGATATTTAGGAGGAATATTGGAGTTTCGAGGACCTCGTAGTGTTTTCATGGTTGTACGTTTGTCAGGTGGGGGAAAGAAATTATTTAACGTCGGAAATGACACGGTGACATTTAATTCGATAATGGCATAGGGCGACCTAAACCCTACATGATTGCGAATAACGGACAATGTCCATATTTAGAGTTTTGTTTTACGTAAGAGGAACATGTTTAAGACTTGGATTGTGGTTAAAATGTTAGTGTCTAGGAAATTTTATTTTTTTTGGCATAGAAAGTAAGCAATCATCGGGAGTGAGTTAAAATGTGAGCAAAACTTGGGGTTTTCCCAATTATCGTCTTTAGGACGTTTGAATGTTAAATAAAAAATTTGGATTTAGGATTGATATTAGACATTTTTAATGGTTTGAGGGTGTTTATTAGGTCTTAATGAGCCTATATCTCAAATTTGGGATCAATCGGACTTCGAACGAGCTCAGAACACGAAGAAACTCGCGAGAGCAGTGTTGCTACCGAGAAGTCTTGTGCTGAGCGTTGGGAACTGGAGATGAGCGCTCGAAGAAGCCTGCACAGTGACATGTGGCGCGCATGCAGCACCCTCGGAGCAGGCCCAGCACTAGGCGCTGGAAACCGGCGCTGAGCGCCCAGCCGGGTTCTTTGAAAAAAGCAGTAGAGTTCAATGAGTTGAGTTACCTCATTTGCACCCCAGTGAATAGAGAATAGATATAAGTCAGAGAACAAACAATAGAGTTCTAGAGAGAGAGAGGGAGAGTTCTAGAGAGAGAGATAGAATTTGAGAGAGAGGAAGGCTAGCAAGAGCCCTAAACCACCATTGTTGAGCTGGAACAGCTTCTGAAACTCTATCACCTCACCTTTTTCCACCGTTAGATCGTGTTGAAATTTCATAGAGAGGTTTTGGGTTGATAGTATTTCATATCCAACGGTTTAAATTTCTGTATGTTCCCCAGAGTGAGATTTATTCAACTCAGAAGAAGGAGAGAAACTCAACCCGAGTGGGTCCTGACCACTCACATTGGAAGGTTCGATCTAGGCTCGTTCACCGTTGGATCGAGCTGAAATTTTTGGATAAGGTAAATGAAAGGTATCTCTTTACACACAACGGTCAATTTGTTAAACAAAGATCTAGATTGTGATAAATCGAGCTGAAACTGGCGGATTTTGTGGGTTTACTGCAGATTTTGAGATTCTTACTTTGTGCCTTTCAAATGTAATATTTAGGAGGAATATTGGAGTTTCGAGGACCTCGTAGTGTTTTCATGGTCGTACGTTTGTCAGGTGGCAGAAAGAAATTATTTAACGTCGGAAACGACACGGTGACATTTAATTCGATAATGGCATAGGGCGACCTAAACCCTACATGATTGCGAATAACGGACAATGTCCATATCACGCTGGGGACTACTTAGTGGTACCCGTGATGATATTGATATTGTTCATTTATCACTGTTACGTTTATTATATGCTATTTTATTATTTTATGATTGTCTGCTTGGATGATTTGACTGGTTGAATTGATGTTGATAACTGCTGGATGATGATGTTATGAGTTGTGATTATTTTATGAATATGATATACTATAATTTTATTATTATTTTATTAGATTTTGATAATGATTATTATTTTGGAACTGATGATATGAATGTAATGATGATTTTATGACATGATGATAATGATAATGATTTTGATAACATGATGACATGATGGTACGATGTGATGAGTGTTATGATTATGCTTAGAGGTTGAGTAAGCGATAAGTAATGTTGAGACATGATGATGTATTGGGGAATTCATACCATATGTGTTAATAGTGCCTAACCAAGATGATTACTATGATATGATGATGAGATTGATGAGACAAGATTATTATTGAGGTTATTTATGAGATTATGATGAGTGGTTAGGGCACTAGGGGGTGACCTGAAACATGGTCTGTGATGTGGTTGACCTGAAACATGGTCTTTGGGTTCTATTCCCCGGAGGGAGAATTCCCGAGGTTTAGGCTAACGGGGGACCGTCCCAGACATTATTTCATTTTAGTTGCAGCTATAGTTCGTGCGTTGCAAGAGCACCCTGGTCGAGGTTTAGAGGTGTGCACCGGATGGTGCAACTATAGTGCCATTGCTTTGCATGGGCATCCTCCATCCGCGGACGAAGGTGGGCGCCGGGGACTCTGGGACGTGTCGATTGATGTGGATATCTGGATATGGCCGATACCTGGTAAGATGATTTATGCAACATTTGCATTACATCATGATGGAGGGTAGAGGAAAAATCCTAGATGTGGATTGAGGATGGTTATGTTATATACATATACTTATACATTTGGAGACGGATGTTTTGTGTGATGTTATAGAATTAAATGTTGCTAAACACTTTCCACATTCGGTGTTATATTGTTTCTTATCCCCTTTTCTTCTTGCTGTTGTGTATGTTTATTTATGTGATGGCTATAAGAAGACACGGTGGAGGAGCAAGCTATGGACGAGCTAGATGGAACCCCTTATGAGCCAGATGCTGGAGGACGAGCAGTGGACTTGAGTATTTGAGTAGAGAGTCTACGGCCAGTGCGTCTTTTTGAGGCATTTTATCTTTTTTTGTTTATATCAGTTTGTACATATTAGGATCCTACTGATGGGATTCCCCTTGAAGTACAGTACCAGGAGGTTGTGTATATATATATGGTTATGTTTATGTATGTATGTTTATACATGTGGTCTTCTATTTTAAGTTTTTAATTTTCCGCTGTTTTTAATATATCCGCTTAACGATAATAACGAAATTAGGTCTTAATATTTTGGGTTTTTTTAATGGGACATCGGGGCGTCTCACCTGACAATTTTGAGATGAAAAAGATGATTCTCGAGGAATCACACAATAGCAAACTGAGTATTCATGCCAGATCAACCAAGATGTACCAAGATCTAAAGCAGAGATTCTGGTGGCCAGGCATGAAGAAACAAGTGGTAGAGTATGTGGCATCTTGCCTGACTTGTCAGAAGGCAAAAGTGGAACATCAACAACCCGGTGGAATGTTACAATCTCTGGATGTACCAGAATGGAAGTGGGATAGTATATCCATGGATTTTGTGGTAGGATTACCAAGGACTTCCAAAGGCTTTGATTCAATTTGGGTAATCGTTAACAGGCTAACGAAGTCGACACACTTCTTACCTGTTAAGGCCATTTATACGGTGGA
Organism: Sophora flavescens; assembly: GCA_030762895.1. Taxonomy (NCBI): domain Eukaryota; kingdom Viridiplantae; phylum Streptophyta; class Magnoliopsida; order Fabales; family Fabaceae; genus Sophora; species Sophora flavescens. The sequence continues at coordinate 2,374,497 of JAUPTC010000014.1, forward strand.
AAATCTAATTGAGGTGTATATCAGGGAAGTGATAAGACTCCATGGAGTACCTTCTAGTATTGTCTCGGATCGAGATCCAAAGATCACTTCGCGTTTCTGGGGAAGTTTACAAAGAGCTCTAGTAAACAAGTTAAGGTTAAGTTCAGCTTATCATCCGCAAACTGATGGGCAAACAGAAAGGACAATACAGACGTTTGAAGACTTACTGAGAGCGTGTGTCCTAGATAATTGTGGAAGTTAGGATGACCTTTTGCCGCTTATTGAGTTCACATACAGCAATAGCTTTCATTCAAGTATAAGGATGACACCCTACGAGGCTGTGTATGGAAGAAAATGCCCAACACCGCTGTGTTGGTACTAGGATGGAGATAGCACAATTTTAGGACCCAAAATTGTGAAACAAACAACGGAAAGGTGAAATAGATCCGTGAGAGGATGAAAGCCTCACAGAGCAGACAAAAGAGTTACTCCGATCGGGGAAGACGACCTCTCGAATTTTGGGAAGGCGAACATGTATTTCTAAGAGTCACACCCACGACTGCGGTAGGTAGGGTTACAAAGTCCAGAAAACTCACTCCTAAATTCATTGGACCTTACCAAGTTATTCACCGTATCGGTCCAGTAGCCTAACAAATCTCTTTGCCACCTTTTCTTTCAAATATCCATGACGTATTTCATGTCTCACAACTAAGAAAGTACATTCCCGATCCATCGCATGTAATCGAGCCAGATATAGTACAGTTAAAAGAAAACCTATCTTATGAGACCTCACCTATACGGGTTGAGGATAAGAGGATTAAGCAACTCAGGGGAAAACAAATTCCCTTAGTTAAGGTTATTTGGGATGAGACAACTGGAGAAGCGATGTGGGAGGCTGAAGAAAAGATGAGATTACAGTACCCTGATCTGTTTTTAGGTGCATAATTTCGAGAACGATTTTTTTTCTTCAGTGGGGTATTAATGTAACACCGTGATTTTTTCTGTTTATTAATAATCTGTTTTTATGTATGTGTATGTGTGATTAATATTTTAAATCTGAGAAAAATATTTTGATAAACTAAAATTATTGTCATAATTTATTTTATTTTAGGAAACTATAGTTGAAATTTCGGTTGAAAATTCAGACGAAGCCGGTCTGCGTTTTCACTGTCAGTAAGACTTTACTGATGAGGAAAATGAATTTCGACTCGTAAAATGAAACTGTAGATTTCATAACTCGTTTACAACAATTTCCATAATTTTAAAAAAAATTTGGTTATAAATATCACAACATTTATTTTTCCGGGTGGAAAATTAACAGAGGAAATACGATCGGTTTTCACAGTTGGGAAATTGATGGAACCGGAAGGAAGCAAATTAATTTAAAATATGTTAGATTCAAATTTATGAGATGTGATTTGACATGAAAGTCATGTCACATTTAAAAGAGCATCATTACTTACACAACAACATTTTACTTATTTTTGCAAGAAACCTTATATTTTAATAAAACCAAGTTTTATAATTACTCAAAAATATGAAAATCCCTCCTTCCTCTCACCTAGCAGCAGCGCCCCCCTCTCCCCTTTTCTCTATAAATACCTCACTTCAACTCCTTTCATCACTTTTCTATCCTCTCTCAAGGTTCACTCACTTACATACTCTCCTACTCCCACACTCACTTACTTCATTTCACCATTGTTGATCTTGTAAGCATGGAACTTCATTCATCTTCAACCTCTCATCATTCACTAAGGGTATATTTTCTCTCCTCTACTCTTCATCTCTTCAAATATCTACTTTTATCAACATGCATGTCATTTTTCATTATTGCATGTTCAAAGTTTTAGTTAAAAATTTGTAAGAGAAATCTTTTAGCAAGGAAACCAATTTTTATGAACTCATATGCATCTCAACCTTCATCCTACATGCTTGCATGTGAAAAAAAGCTTTTCCAACACATTTTTATAGGGTGGTTGAAACCCTATGTAGAGGAAAGTTGATGTTTTTGTTACATTTTCACATGCATGATGAGAATCCTTGATACATGTATTTTTAAGCTCATTAAGCTACATCAAAGAAATGAGTTTTTCTTCCCTATTTTGCTTATACGGCTGAAAACCCTAGTCATGGAAGTTAAGGAAGCTTAGTTTCAATTTTTAAGAAAAATGCAAATTTTGATCATCTTTTTGAGGACATGCATGTGATTCAAAAGTTGAAAAATAAATTCCTAGCCTAGAATTTTTATGTAGGCTGAAACCTACTCTTTTGTAGAGTGGATAGATTGAGTTTTATTTTTAAGTATTAAGCTTTGATTTTATCTCTATAGTGCTTAAGGATCATTGATCCAAAAGCTTGTAAAAATTTGAAATTTTTGTATTGGCAAATTTAACCCATATTAAAATAATGTTTTTTGATTAAAAAAAACTGATTATATTGCAAAATATTATTGACAACGAACATTATTTTAATTCATATTAAAATATTATTTTTTAATATAATCAGTTTTTTTAATCAAAAAACATTACTTTAATATGGGTTAAATTTGCGAATACAAAGAGTACATATACTATACTACAATATATTGTATTCATATATTTGACTACAGTAGAAATACAACTAGAAAGTTTGAAATTTTGACCAAACCCATGTGGCAATTTGATTGGTCCAAAATTTGCCACATATGGGTGATGTAGTGGGTGGTGCAAAATATGGGTGGTACATCTTAGCCCAACCCATTTTATGGATAGAAATCATGAAGAAAACAAAATTATTTTGAAACTTTAAAAGGACTTTATTTGAAAGTTTCAAATGTTTTTAGAAAAAGAAGATTCAAAATAAAATGGATTTTTAGAAAAAAGAATGGATTTTCCATAACTTAAAGTGTTAAACAAATGAATTTCAAAGGAAAACATTTTTTAAAAGGTTTTATTCAAAAAGGGAATATCCGATGACTTGGATAAGTTACGGAAGTTTTGTTTTGTATTTGTATTTCACTGAACGAATAATAACGTTGAAAAGTGATCCTAGTAACCGAGACGTCGGGATACTAGTGTTTTAAAGCACGTTGATCTATGATCCGTGTCACGTTGTTGTGGAGTGCGTCTCCTATATACGTTGTTGTGGACTGTGTGTCCTACACACGTTTTAAACATGATGAACGAAGTAAAAGGTGAAAGTTGTTTTCTATGACCACAAAGTCTAAGATTGGTGCATCGACCTAAGACTGTTGTGATTGGACACTCGGACTTACAAGTCCTGTGTTGACAATGAAAGTTTTAAAACATTGAAAATTTATGGATGGTCGTGAGCCTTGAGCCTCGAAGAAGGGAAGAATGAAAACACAAAGAAAAGCTACGAGAATAAAATGTTTTTCCATGCATTATTCAGCAGACGTGCTTATGTTGACCATTGTACCTTAACGGACAATGTGCCATGTGAATTTGATCATTGTGCCTTAAAGGACAATGTATCTTTATGGAAAAATGTTCCATTTATCAAGTTGACCATTGTGCCAGGATGTTTGCACAATGTGTCATGTTTAAAGTTGACCATTGTGCCAGGAGTTTGGACAGTGTGCTATGTTTAGGTTGATCATTGTTTCTTTCGTTGACAATGTGCCATGTAAGAGCCTGATCAGGTTAAACGAAAAGAAGTGTGGATCTCCGAAGATTAAGTTAGATTATTGAAATATAGAAGTGCCATGTGTTTTGAAAATGACGATGATTCTTTGTTGTTATATTTTTATATGAGTATCTTATGTTGTATATAACTGCTCATCTATACCAGTTGTTTTGTGTGTGTAGTACATGTAGTTATCATAATTGATCCATATATTGTTTTCTCACCCTTGTGTTTTATTTTCCCTATGTGGTATATATCTGTTTCTGGTATAGATGGATCTGCCTTTCCCCCTAGCCCACTCGAGGGTGAGTGTAACAGCCCGTTTTTAGTTACGCTGTTTAAGCGGTTAAAATATAATTAAACATATGATTAATTATTTTATTTGGATGTTTATGTTAATTTTGTTATGTGGTTTAGTTTGAGTAATTAAATTACTCTCTTCAAATTATTTTATTGGGTGCGTTAGCACTGACTTATTTCAGTGAATGCACACTTACTAGACAATAAGTTACATTATTGTCACTATTACTACCAGTACCGAAAAATATTTTAAATAATATGATTAAGAGAAAAGCATTTTCATATTTTCATATTTTCATTTAGTTTAATTTTAGAGTTGAAAATAAACTGGTTAGACCTTAATCGGAGATTAAATTTCGGACCGAGTATTTTCTTAGTTGATCAGTTCAACTATTAATCTTTACTCTAATTTGAATTTCAAAATTATATCTTTATCAATCCTTATTTTTTTGATTCAAAAACTAAAAACATGTTTATTTTAGGCTTAATATTTTATCACTCATTTTGTACCTATTACTAAATAATTAATTTAAAACCCAACTTTCTCACTTTTTTCTCTCTCTCTCGACGCCTCTCCCTCACTTTTTCTTTTCTTCTCTGCTTTTTCTTTTTCTCTTTCTTTCTTTTCTTCTTTTTCTCTTTCTTCTTTTTCTCATTTTCTCTTTCTTTCTTTTTCTTCTTCTCTCTCTTCCTTTTCTTTCTCACCCGTAACCCTCTCTTTCTTTCTTTCTTTCTTTCTTTCTTTCTTTCTTTCTTTCTTTCTTTCTCCTTCTTTCTCTGCTGTGCTTTCTCCCTTTCTCCCTCAACTTCATCTTCTCCTCCTCCACCCTATTTCCCAGCCACCGCTTGAGCACGTCCAGCCACACGCCATTGTCAAGGAGACCGCCGTCACGGTCGCGTGACCTAGCTCCTCCTCACTGTGCGTTACTATGCGCGTCGCCGTGAGCACGTCGTCCTCCAACGCGTTTGGTTCGTTCCGCCACTGTTCATCATCATCTCCGCCGCGAGCGTCGCCTGCAACCCGTCTTCCAGACGCCGTTTGGCCGCGCCTGGTAGGGAGCAACACCTAGGGCCGGCTGGTATCTTCCCGGACTGTTGCAGCAGCTCAAAAAATGGAGCTCCGCCGCTGATCCGTCGCATCTCCACCGTCAGCCGCCGTGCCGGACCTCCAAGACAGCACCATCATAACTTCTTCTTCACCTTGGGTAAGAGTTTTACCCCTAACCTCTTCTCTTTTGTAAATCCCCAAATTGATTTTGAAACCCTAACCCTAGGTTTTGATTTTAATTCTCAAAATCTGAAATTAATTGGTGTTTTCTGAAATTGGGAGCATGATTAAGTGTCTCCCTAAATGAATTTTGTCAATCTCTTGTTCAACTAATTTTTTCTCAATTTTCACCTTGAGCCTAAAAACCCCAAATCTGTTTTTAATTTAAATCAATGAGTTTTTGAGAAATTAAATATATTATTGAATTATATTTATATTTTGATTGTTGAGAAAATAATTTGGTGAATTGTTTGGTTGTTTCTATGTTTAAACTGACTCTCTGGGTTGTCGTTCGTGCTCGTACTCGCTTGCAAGAAGAAGAAATTACTTTCTGGGAACTATTTGGAGCTAACTGCATCGCCGCCAAGTGCTTTTAAAAACTCTGAACATCTTTAAGGTAGGGGAAAGAATCAACCTATCGTCAGAATCGATAAGTAGTAGATTATGTAGTAATTATGTAGGGCGACCTAAACCCTACTAGAAGTCGAATAATCGACAAGATCAGAACCGCTTTAAATTGCTTTTATAAAACATCCATGGTGATTCGGGGATTGTAGGTTGATCGATATTAGGTTGATCTTTATATTGTTGATGGTTGATTTGATTTTATTACCTTTATTGAATTGATTTTGTGCTATGTTGGTAATATGAGAATATTTTGATTGATATTGTGTTATGCATGATCTGTCTGGTTATTATTATTATGCTTAGTGGATTTTAAGCTAAGATATATATGTTGTCTAAGAGATGATTATTTTGGGCATGAGGATCATGATGATTTTTAGAGGTGCCTAACCTACATGAAATATGTTAAAGAGGTGTTGTGACATAGAGCATGTGTTGTGGTCTTGATGAGAGGTTAAGGCACTGGGTTATGACCATAGCAGTCTGCGAGGTTCATAAGTTGTGTTGTTTCTATAACCGTTTGTGAGACACATACAAGACCCGAAGTCCTTGTGGGACCGTCCATTGTGTAAACTAAACTTGTGCAGCTACGAGGGTCATGCTTTGCATGAGCACCTCTGAGTGGATGAGGTGTGCACCGGGATCATCGTGCAGCTGTAGTGTCACGCTTTGCGTGAGCGTTCTTACCATGGTGAAGGTGTGCACCGGGATAATCGTGCAGCTATAGTGTCATTGCTTTGCATGAGCACCCACGGTCCGGGGTGTGCACCGGGTTTATTGTGCAGCTATAGTGTCATTGCTTTGCATGAGCATTCTCACCATGACTAAGGATGTGCACCGGGAATGGGACGTGTCGCTTGGACGATTGACAAACTTTATTATGCAGCTATGAGTGTCATGCTTTGCATGAGCACCTCTGAGTGGATGAGGTGTGCACCGGGATCATCGTGCAACTGTAGTGTCACGCTTTGCGTGAGCGTTCTTACCATGGTGAAGGTGTGCACCGGGATAATCGTGCAGCTATAGTGTCATTGCTTTGCATGAGCACCCACGGTCCGGGGTGTGCACCGGGTTTATTGTGCAGCTATAGTGTCATTGCTTTGCATGAGCATTCTCACCCTGACTAAGGATGTGCACCGGGAATGGGACGTGTCGCTTGGACTATTGACCGATAACCATAACTATGATGAGGAAACCATAGCCATGTTCAGTATCGAGTTTTAGTTGTAGGAGTGAGGGTAGGATGAATATAAGAATTTTATGGAAGATGAATGAATTGACTGATGTTGTGTCTGTGATAATTACTGTATAGTTTACTATGACTCTTTTCCGTTTTTGATGGTAGAACTGTTTCTTATCCCCTGTATCTTTCTGCATGTTGTATTTTGGTTTATGATGAAATCGTACTAGAAGACCTGGTGGACAAACTTAATGATGGGGGATTGGACGGGATTCCCTATGAGTCGGATGCCAGAGCTCGAGTCTTGACCCATGGTGATTAGGGTCCAGGTAGTATATGGCCAGTGCGTCTTGTGAGACGTTTTAGATGTTTTCAGTTGTTTAGTATTTTTGTCTAAGTCTATGCGTGTGAGGGCTCCTACCGAGAGGATACCCTCAACAGTGTTTTGGTAATATAGTAGATAAACTTGGCGTATTTATATTATAATCTTGCGAATATTTTATGTTATTAATGAAAACTGTTTATGTGCATGAAAATCAATTTGGGATTACTGTATCTATTTATCTCCTAAGTCTTTATCACGACTGGAGTTTGTGTATTTATTCTTCCGCTCCTGGCAGTTGATGTAAGACCAGAGACCATTTATTGTTGGATTAAATTTTGAAGTTATAAAACTGTCTATCAGGTGTTTTCCGATGTCATACAAATCTCCGATTTTTAAAGGGGACATTTCGAAAATGATTTGTGAAAATCTCTAACGCTAAACACGCGCTTAAGGAACTAATAATTGTGGTTTTAAACTAAATGTCACAAAGGGGCACATCGGGGTGTCTCATTTGGTATCAGAGCAGTTTGATTCTGATCGGACTGTTCAAAGTTAGGGTGTTGTTACTGGCCGTGTCTAGTTGAGTCAACATCGGATATTGACTATGCTTAGAAATTGGGTAGAAAGCTCGTAGCTTCGTCGTTTTAAGTTCCTAAGTCGAGTAGGGAACTGAAATGATCAATATTCTTACTCATGATAAAGACAATATTTTTGGGGTAAGGTACTTGGGTCAGTTCTTGTATAAAAGAGAGTATCATGGTTGATGTGCCTTGAAGGTTACAAATTAAGATTTGGAATAAGTGTTAGACAATAAGTTTATTCGAAGAATTAATTCTTGTTGAGAAGATATAGTGAGCAATTAGTGGTAGAAAGAAATTGTTATTACGGGAATTTATTTTAAGTACTAAATATATTTGGATAATGTGGGTAGTTGTTGAAGATGATAAAGAGACAACAAAATTAGTTTGGGTCTTAAATAGTATAGGATTGAATTAGTTGAAGCCTTTTATGGTTGAGATGATGGTTATAGTTGTGGATTTGATTGGAAATCTAGGCTTATAAGTTGGATACTTAGTCCTGAATCTAGTGTTTAACGATGAGAAAGGAATTAGACTCAAGTTTATGAAATTAATACTTGGATGTGAAGATGAACTTATTTTCTAATGATGTTTTCTAATGATGATAGGTTGGTTTAAAGAAAAGGACGTTTAAGCATATGGTGTTTATAAGAAGTGTTGATTTGAGTGTGGCTTGTACATGATTAGTATTTAAGTCCTTTTGTTGAGAATAGAATTAGTTTCTAATCACTTTGATGTTATTGGGGTTTATTAAGATAAAGTGTAAACCCTAACTTGTGATGGGATTATTCTTTAAAGTGATATTTGATTTATGGAAATAGTATTAACTCGAACTTGGTTTGAGACACAAGGTTATAAGGTAAATTTAGGGGGATTTGAAATGATTTGGGAAACATAATGAAGAAGTTTGAGTATATAGAAATGATATATATAGTTAAATCGAGGTTATTTGGAAATGTTGTGTGGACACACGACAATTAGTAGTAGTTCAAACTAAGAGAGGATGTTAAGTTAAGATTTTGATATAAAGAAGCACGGTAGATATGGAAATAGTGTGCCAGTATTTAGGTACATTACTAGGATATGATATTTGAAGGAGATTGTTGATAATGATGAAGGTGATTCTAAGGGAAGGATATGTAAGTAAGTGCTAGTACGTATCAAGTTCATATCTACGGATTTAATTCGTGAGTCGGGACTTGTTATTATTAAAGGGGGACTAAGAGCGGAATGACGATACTTTAGATGAGTAATATTATGGTGATTTCGGATTTGAGAAGGGATGTTTTACCTAGGCATGGTATTCTTGTTAAGATGATGAGTTTGAGCTTCTAGTAAAATCTTAATTGTTATAGAATATACTTTTTTTGGTTTAATTTGGCAGTTAATGTAGTTAATGGCTTAGAGTCATGTTTTATATTTCAAATAAGATGTAAGCCTTCATATTTCTTTTTGTAAAGTGTTGGTGTGTGATAATTGAATAGAGAATTGTAGTTATAAGGTTTGAAGATCAATAGTTGAAGTATAATGATAGTTTTATTGCATATATTTTGAGATATTGAAGTTAAGATGTGGATTAAGGGGATATTATTTTTTTTATGTTAACTTTTGGTCACTAAGTTAGTGTTTGGACAGAAAGGTAGATTCTTAAACTAAGGGACTTACTTATGTTGACTTTGTCATTGTTGATCATGCCTTGAGGATTGGAGTAAAGACTTGATCAGGCAATACGTAGGATAAATTCAGATTTCCCTTGAGTGCGATAATTCTAAATTGGTTTTGTTAAGGTTTAAGGTGAATTAGAGATATTGAAAACGGTGGGACATGCGATGATAGGAATTTAGATGAGGTGTAGTTATGAATGGTAATATTAAGAGTAATATCAGCAAGTATGACAAATTACTATAGATCGAAGGATCAAATTTTGACTGAGGCGGAGTATAATTAAGGAGATTTAGGGTAATGATCAAATGCTTATGGTTATGATTGAATGTAGGAATTTGGAAGATCAAAAGGAAAGTTCCTACTGTAGTTTCACCTAGGTTGGATGTGAATACAAAGGATGACTTCTTGAGTAAAACTAAGTTTTCTAGAGTGGTTCAAGGTTGTGGAGTTAGATAACCTTAACTGACATGGTTTCTGTTGATTTTAGTGTGGAGATGTTTAACTTGGATACTAGAAATGTGTAATCTTGTTGTAATTGGAGTGATGGAATATGTTCAAAGGAAACTAAGACTACAATTGTGTGCTTTGGGTTGAAGGTTGATGTATGATGGGGTAAAGTTAGTGTTGAACATGATGTTCGTTGTGAGGATAAGGTGTTGAAGGAGTTTTGCTAGCAGACAAATTTTGAGGCAAGAAGTGATTAATATTTTATTGTGTCTTCGAGTGTAATAAGCTAAGGTGAAATATCGAAGGTAGTGGAGATAACGCGGTAGTGAAAAGTTTTGAGAATAAATAGAATGGCATAAGAATCAATCATGTTATAGAGTTATAGATGAAAGGAATGAAGCGACGAGAATACAAAGTAAGATTTTAGAGTCTAGGTGTGATTACGAAATCCTGTTTAGTTTTGAGCTACGAAATTTCGAGGACGAATTTTTTTTCTAAGAGGGGTAGTAATGTAACAACCCGTTTTTAGTTACGTTGTTTAACCGGGTAAAATATAATTAAACATATGATTAATTATTTTATTTGGATGTTTATGTTAATTTTGTTATGTGGTTTAGTTTGAGTAATTAAATTACTCTCTTCAAATTATTTTATTGGGTGCGTTAGCACTGACTTATTTCAGTGAATGCACGCTTACTAGACAATAAGTTACATTATTGTCACTATTACTACTAGTACATAAAAATATTTTAAATAATATGATTAAGAGAAAAGCATTTTCATATTTTCATTCATTTTAATTTTATAGTTGAAAATAAACTGGTTTGACCTTAATCGGAGATTAAATTTCGGACCGAGTATTTTCTTAGTTGATCAGTTCAATTATTAATCTTTACTCAAATTTGAATTTCGAAATTATATCTTTATCAATCTTTATTTTTTTGATTCAAAAACTAAAAACATGTTTATTTTAGACTTAATATTTTATCACTCATTTTGTACCTATTACTAAATAATTAATTTAAAACCCAACTATCTCACTTTTCTCTCTCTCTCTCGACGCCTCTCCCTCACTTTTTCTTTTCTTCTCTATTTTTTCTTTTTCTCTTTCTTTCTTTTCTTCTTTTTCTCTTTCTTCTTTTTCTCGTTTTCTCTTTCTTTCTTTTTCTTCTTCTCTCTCTTCCTTTTCTTTCTCACCAGTAACCATCTCTTTCTTTCTTTTTTTCTTTCTTTCTTTCTTTCTTTCTCCTTCTTTCTCTACTGTGCTTTCTCCCTTTCTCCCTCAACTTCATCTTCTCCTCCTCCACCCTAGTTCCCAGCCACCGCTTGAGCACGTCCAACCGCGCGCCATTGTCAGGGAGACCGTCGTCACGGTCGCGTGACCTAACTCCTCCTCACTGTGCGTTACTGTGCGCGTCGCCGTGAGCACGTCGTCCTCCAACGCGTTTGGTTCGTTCCGCCACTGTTCATCATCATCTCCCGCCGAGCGCCGCTCGCAACCCGTCTTCCAGACGCCGTTTGGCCGCGCCTGGTAGGGAGCAACACCTAGGGCCGGCTGGTATCTTCCCGGACTGTTGCAGCAGCTCAAAAAATGGAGCTCCGCCGCTGATCCGTCGCGTCTCCACCGTCAGCCGCCGTGCCGGACCTCCAAGACAGCACCATCATAACTTCTTCTTCACCTTGGGTAAGAGTTTTACCCCTAACCTCTTCTCTTTTGTAAATCCCCAAATTGATTTTGAAACCCTAACCCTAGGTTTTGATTTTAATTCTCAAAATCTGAAATTAATTGGTGTTTTCTAAAATTGGGAGCATGATTAAGTGTCTCCCTAAATGAATTTTGTCAATCTCTTGTTCAACTAATTTTTTCTCAATTTTCACCTTGAGCCTAAAAACCCCAAATCTGTTTTTAATTTAAATCAATGAGTTTTTGAGAAATTAAATATATTATTGAATTATATTTATAATTTGATTGTTGAGAAATTAATTTGGTGAATTGTTTGGTTGTTTCTATGTTTAAACTGACTCTCTGGGTTGTCGTTCGTACTCGTACTCGCTTGCAAGAAGAAGAAATTACTTTCTGGGAACTATTTGGAACTAACTGCATCGCCGCCAAGTGCTTTTAAAAACTCTGAACATCTTTAAGGTAGGGGAAAGAATCAACCTATCGTCGGAATCGATAAGTAATAGATTATGTAGTAATTATGTAGGGCGACCTAAACCCTACTAGAAGTCGAATAATCGACAAGATCAGAATCGCTTTAAATTGCTTTTACAAAACATCCATGGTGATTTGGGGATTGTAGGTTGATCGATATTAGGTTGATCTTTATATTGTTGATGGTTGATTTGATTTTATTACCTTTATTGAATTGATTTTCTGCTATGTTGGTAATATGAGAATATTTTGATTGATATTGTGTTATGCATGATCTGTCTGGTTATTATTATTATGCTTAGTGGATTTTAAGCTAAGATATATATGTTGTCTAAGAGATGATTGTTTTGGGCGTGAGGATCATGATGATTTTTAGAGGTGCCTAACCTACATGAAATATGTTAAAGAGGTGTTGTGACATAGAGCATGTGTTGTGGTCTTGATGAGAGGTTAAGGCACTGGGTTATGACCATAGCAGTCTGCGAGGTTCATAAGTTGTGTTGTTTTTATAACCGTATGTGAAACACATACAAGACCCGAAGTCCTTGTGGGACCGTCCAATGTGTAAACTAAACTTGTGCAGCTACGAGGGTCATGCTTTGCATGAGCACCTCTGAGTGGATGAGGTGTGCACCGGGATCATCGTGCAGCTGTAGTATCACGCTTTGCGTGAGCGTTCTTACCATGGTGAAGGTGTGCACCGGGATAATCGTGTAGCTATAGTGTCATTGCTTTACATGAGCACCCACGGTCCGGGGTGTGAACCGGGTTTATTGTGCAGCTATAGTGTCATTGCTTTGCATGAGCATTCTCACCATGACTAAGGATGTGCACCGGGAATGGGACGTGTCGCTTGGACGATTGACAAACTTTATTATGCAGCTACGAGTGTCATGCTTTGCATGAGCACCTCTGAGTGGATGAGGTGTGCACCGGGATCATCGTGCAGCTGTAGTGTCACGCTTTGCGTGAGCATTCTTACCATGGTGAAGGTGTGCACCGGGATAATCGTGCAACTATAGTGTCATTGCTTTGCATGAGCACCCATGGTCCGGGGTGTGCACCGGGTTTATTGTGCAGCTATAGTGTCATTGCTTTGCATGAGCATTCTCACCCTGACTAAGGATGTGCACCGGGAATGGGACGTGTCGCTTGGACTATTGACCGATAACCATAACTATGATGAGGAAACCATAGCCATGTTCAGTATCGAGTTTTAGTTGTAGGAGTGGGGGTAGGATGAATATAAGAATTTTATGGAACATGGATGAATTGACTGATGTTGTGTCTGTGATAATTACTGTATAGTTTACTATGACTCTTTTCCGTTTCTGATGGTAGAACTGTTTCTTATCCCATGCATCTTTCTGCATGTTGTATTTTGGTTTATGGTGAAATCGTACTAGAAGACCTGGTGGACAAACTTAATGATGAGGGATTGGACGGGATTCCCTATGAGCCGGATGCCAGAGCTCGAGTCTTGACCCATGGTGATTAGGGTCCAGGTAGTATATGGCCAGTGCGTCTTGTGAATTGAATTTTCTTAAAATATTTCCCTCTTAAAATTTTTTCACAAAACTTTAGTTTTCAGATTTGTGGCTGACCGCGCTGTCGCCACGCGCCAAAAAGAACGAGCGATTATAAAATAATGCAGTATAGAGCGACAACTCGGATCGTCTCTCAAAGACTCTTTAGGTGTTGTTATTATTAACAGAAAATTATTAAAAGTTAGAAATGGGGGTTTTGAGATTAAAACTAAATTAACAAAACAAATCAAAAACAGAGAAAAGAAACAAAGCAGTTTAAGAAATTAGCAAATAAACAAAAGCGATTAACCTACTGTTCTCAGTTTCCCACTATCATTGGTTCATGCAAATCCTAAGCAGATACTAATCCCCTCCCGGTTGTAGCAACAATTAACAAACGAAAACCGCTACTACAGATGTATGTTCCTATTCCCGAAATAACAAACGGGGTTAAGCTCTCATGAACAAACGAACATGAATGAACACACGCGAAATAACAAACGCGATTATATATAGGAACATAGCATCACCGAAATGAAACAATACCACACTATACATTCCTGAAATAACAAACAGAAACATATAATATGGCATTGAAAAGAGAAAAGCAAATGAGACAGGAATCACAGAACCTCAAGTGTTAACAGAAACCAATTGCAGTAGATTAATCTAGGAGACTAACTCTCCATTACAGACATAAGCAGAAAAGAAAAGAAAAGGAAAATAAACTATTGAAACTACCACTACTCCTACTGACTCCCCCTCTGCCTAACTATGACTAACTATTTATACAAATTCTCTCAAGACCTCTCAATATCTGAATACTCCTTTAATTCACTTCAACCTCTGCCTCTTAGCTTTCCAAATCCACTCAATTTGCTTAATTATGAGTTAAGATGAGGGAGTTATGTCCACATTCAACTCATAGGGCAGCTGAAACGTCTCTGACTTCACATGGATTAAAGCCCTTCAAAACGGCTCTGTTTGGAATAATGGTCTTCATGAGAGTTAAACCTCTTTGTTTGATCTTTCATTTGCCACCGGTTTCAGTTCAAACCGACATCTACAGCCCAAGTTATGGCCCAATCTTCATGACCAGTTCAGGTTCCATTGACAGCAATTATGTTCTGACTTCAAGGGCTCGCGAGGCGAATGGATGATCGCGAGGCGAACGCTTCAACTTCAAAACTGCCACAGCCGTGATCTTCAACACGGGTAAACCGTGATCGTCTCTGACTTTCAGGGCTAGGTGACTCGCGGGGCGAGAGATTCTTCGCGGGGCGAACCAGAATTATTTCCTATTTATTAACCTGAAAATAAGAAAATAACATAAGTGATTTATTTAACTCTAAAACAACTAAATTAACCTAAAAATACTTTATAGACTCAAAATACTGCTTAAGGACAATAAAGTCTAATTTGGGTAAAAATGATATAAAATAAGCACAAAGCTATGGTCTTTACTAGTTATAAAACCAGTCAACCAGAGGCTCATCAAAATACCCCAAACTTAAACTTTGCTTGTCCCCAAGCAAACTATACTCAAAAACTTAAAACGACTCAAGACCTGGCAAGCTCAAAAGATTCAATCAACTTTCGCACAGATTTCAAGCAATTTATCAAAATATTTTTCAATGTTCCCCCCTTTCAAACAAAACAATCCCCACATTCATTTATTCTAAACAATTGAGAAATTAATCATTCAGACAATCAGAAATCTAAGCAGGGGGGTCTAAGTTACACACAAGAGGGAGATCACCAAATTCAAACAACTGCCTTCCTCACAAGGGAAATTTGTGTTCACTCATTCGCTCAGTTTGTCAGGCTAACAACATTCACTCAATTTCACTTTTAAGAGCACTTCCCATAAATTTGATTTTCATCTCAAAATGGTCCCCACAGAAAATATGCAAGCAACATCAAAAGGTCTTTTATGGGTTGTAATAGGGCCTGGCTAAGGGTAGGATATACAAAGGAGCTAGGCTGAAGACCCTAGGAACTAAGAGAGCATGAACATCATTTACACTTTGAAATTCACTCAAGTTCCTTTTTCATTTTTCATTTTGCTTTGGGTGACTACAACCTTTTTATTTCTTTTTGGCATTTTTGCACTTTTAATTTTTATTTTTTTTTATTTTTTTCACAATTTTTTTTTTATTTTTTTCTTTTTCCCAATCCCAAACAGCATATTACACCTTGTAGCCACCCCAAACTTTGGTTTCTTGCACCCATTCTAAGATTACATGCTCTCCTAATCCTAAGATCGGGTTAACATGGTTTTCCAGATTTTTGGGCTTATAACATTAGGTTATCAAGAATTAACAGGCTAATAGGCTCAATGGGGCTAACTAAGGAACATGCATTAGGGGTGGTTATTTTTAGGCTAAGTAGCTATTTAGAAGGAAAATGCCTAAATCATTTGAAGCAAACACATAATCATGCAAACCAAAAGGAGATTCAAGCAAATTCAGGAAAGTGCAATCAAAAAGTGATTCTCACACAGTCAAAAACATGTTGGAGGCTCAAAACCTCACCTGGACATTCATGCAAATTGCTTGACAGAGATTCTATCCCTAGTGTGTGCTTCCTATCACCCCAAACTTATCATAAATCATGCCATCATAACAAAATCTCAAAGTTCAGTTTCATTCATATGGGGATCATTGTTCAAAAAATTTTCAAATCCTAGGGGGAAAACAGTCAATACATAATATGCAATCCATCTATGCAAAAATTAATAAAATCCAATAAACTTGCCAATACCAGACTCAACACAACTCCTGAGCTTCTCAAATTATTCAGGAGCTTTATTGAAAACAAAACAGAAATAAAACAAGGAAAAGAAAATTAAAAAGAAGAAAGGGTTAAGAAAACTCATTGAAGGGCGGTTCCACCAGGATCCCATTGCTTGTAGCATAAGGCCCACGTGATGGACAAAGAGTGGGAGTTCATTCCATGCTTCCATGACTTGCAGCCTTTATGTGGGGATGAGAACTTGACAATTATGATGACTTCGCCGAGTGCGGCGGACTTCTCACTCCCTTTCGGGTCACAGCTGACCTCTTTATCTACAAAGTCTCCCCAATAGAAGTGGTGCTCAACCTCTTGGACCGGCCATGGTGCAAAATCCAAAGGCTTAAAATCCATCTCTGGTTCCTCAGGGGGAGGTGGTAAACAGTTAGCTGGGGTTACTGGTGCTGCTTCCTTTTATGCACTTTCTTCATTCACTGCACTAACAAAGTTATCACCTGCTATACATGCAGAAATTTCAGCACACACCACACAAGGGTTAGAGTTAGTACATATATTACAAGAAAATGAATCAGAAAAAGTTAGAATGTCTGGGAATTCTTCACACAGTGCATCCACCCCATTACTCTCAACACATGCATTTGCTTTAATTGCATCATCTACTCCCAAAGGTTCTTCATCATCCTCAAGCACGGTGGAGCAGATGTCCTCTTGATCCTCCTTTTCTAAGTTTCCTGAAAAAAATAAACCTGCAAAACGATCTGCATTTTCTATTTTTCCTGAAAAGTATAAACCTGTAAAACATTCTACACACAAAGCAGTTCCATCACAATAACAAGCATTAGGATCAGGGGATTCAACACATAATTCATCATCAACAGAAACATTATCAAAATCATCATCAGAAATATTTTCAAGAATGACTTGTGAATCTTTATGTTCTTCAATGGGCTGTGGAGTTAGCATTGCAGCTGAGTTGGCGGTAACTTGATCAATTAGAGCCCACAACTTCCGAGATTCAGCTTGGTCCCTCTGGTAGTCAGCCTCCATCTTCTGTTGAAATTCAAGAAAGTTTGCTTCCATTTGTGCACTTATCTGTGCAGTCATCTGTTTGCACAGGTCCTCTAGGGAAGGTTCGGAAGGTGCAGCTATGAAGGCATGATAGTATCTACACAGGAAGGCTTCCTTCAAATCAAACCAGCTTGAGATGGAATTTTCATCAAGACAATACAACCAATCTCTTGCAGCACCTTCAAGCGAGAATTGGAAAGCTTCCATCTGAATGTGTTCTTCTGTTATTCCTGCAGGTCTCAGCATTATAGAACAAGCAATCTGAAATTCCCTCAGATGCTCCTGCGGATTTTCTCCTGCAAAACCACTAAACCTTGGCAACCAGTGTGATAAACCAAGAAAATCAGGAAAATATACGCATGGTGGTTGCTCATAATAAGCATTAGGCATGTAATTTCGCATATAATTATCCATGGGGGGTGCTAAAATTCACAACCAGACAAAACAGACAAAATTAATTCAGCAAAGAAATTTTTTTTTTTTTTAAATTTTATTTTCTGCTAATAACAACAAACCAGAGTCCCCGGCAACGGCGCCAATTTTTGACCGCGCTGTCGCCACGCGCCAAAAAGAACGAGCGATTATAAAATAATGCAGTATAGAGCGATAACTCGGATCGTCTCTCAAAGACTCTTTAGGCGTTGTTATTATTAACAGAAAATTATTAAAAGTTAGAAATGGGGGTTTTGAGATTAAAACTAAATTAACAAAACAAATCAAAAACAGAGAAAAGAAACAAAGCAGTTTAAGAAATTAGCAAATAAACAAAAGCGATTAACCCATCTGTTTCTCGCTTCCCACTATCATTGGTTCATGCAAATCCTAAGCAGATACTAATCCCCTCCCGGTTGTAGCAACAATTAACAAACGAAAACCGCTACTACAGATGTATGTTCCTATTCCCGAAATAACAAACGGGGTTAAGCTCTCATGAACAAACGAACATGAATGAACACACGTGAAATAACAAACGTGATTATATATAGGAACATAGCATCACCGAAATGAAACAATACCACACTATACATTCCTGAAATAACAAACAGAAACATATAATATGGCATTGAAAAGAGAAAAGCAAATGAGACAGGAATCACAGAACCTCAAGTGTTAACAGAAACCAATTGCAGTAGATTAATCTAGGAGACTAACTCTCCATTACAGACATAAGCAGAAAAGAAAAGAAAAGGAAAATAAACTATTGAAACTACCACTACTCCTACTGACTCCCCCTCTGCCTAACTATGACTAACTATTTATACAAATTCTCTCAAGACCTCTCAATATCTGAATACTCCTTTAATTCACCTCAACCTCTGCCTCTTAGCTTTCCAAATCCACTCAATTTGCTTAATTATGAGTTAAGATGAGGGAGTTATGTCCACATTCAACTCATAGGGCAGCTGAAACGTCTCTGACTTCACATGGATTAAAGCCCTTCAAAACGGCTCTTTTTGGAATAATGGTCTTCATGAGAGTTAAACCTCTTTGTTTGATCTTTCATTTGCCACCGGTTTCAGTTCAAACCGACATCTACAACCCAAGTTATGGCCCAATCTTCATGACCAGTTCAGGTTCCATTGACAGCAATTATGTTCTGACTTCAAGGGCTCGCGAGGCGAATGGATGATCGCGAGGCGAACGCTTCAACTTCAAAACTGCCACAGCCGTGATCTTCAACACGGGTAAACCGTGATCGTCTCTGACTTTCAGGGCTGGGTGACTCGCGGGGCGAGAGATTCTTCGCGGGGCGAACCAGAATTATTTCCTATTTATTAACCTGAAAATAAGAAAATAACATAAGTGATTTATTTAACTCTAAAACAACTAAATTAACCTAAAAATACTTTATAGACTCAAAATACTGCTTAAGGACAATAAAGTCTAATTTGGGTAAAAATGATATAAAATAAGCACAAAGCTATGGTCTTTACTAGTTATAAAACCAGTCAACCAGAGGCTCATCAGTGGCCTCAGGATCTTTTACAAAATCAATGAAGGGTTTATGTAAAATCTTGAATTGAAGATGATGAGGATAAGAAAGATTGATTCAGAATAAATAGATTTAGAATAGGTTTGGGTTCAAGACTCAATAATAACAAAATACAGGAACCGATTAAGCCTTTAAAAATTAATAACAAGTTATGCAAGTTTCAGATACAAGCATTAACAATCAAGAACAAACTTGCAGGTTTCAGTTTCAGTATATGATGCAAGATTCAATTCAAATATTGATCCTTAAGAATAGAATTGAATACACAGTTATTTTTACAGTTTACTCAAGATTCAATATTGATTATGCAGATCAAGAACTGATATCAATTGAATACTTAGAACATCAAGATCACTGTTATATGCGCAAGACAGAAATTAAAGAGTTTGAGTTTAGAGATACCACACAACCAGATTTATCCTGGTTCAGTCACCATCACTGTGACCTACATTCAGTCCCCACTCCACCTGTGGGTTTTCACACACTAACACAATAAGATTTAGCCAGGTAGCTTGAAAAACATTTACACCACAGAGCACTCCTTCACCTCGAGATACCAGACTCTTGTGAAGAGCCTCAATGTTCTTCCTTAGGGATACCTCAACCTAATCACTCAGAGAGACTCCCTCTCTCGTTACAATCAAATAAAACGAAAAATTAAGATAAACAAATTGAAGCACTTATGAGAATGAAACACTCCTTTTCACAATAAGCTCAAGAAAGATGATGAATGATATGTGTATATTGTATTCGATATGTTCGTTGTTGATAAAAGTGTTCCTTTGATCCCACTTTATATAGAAAACAAGTTATAGTCGTTGGGATCAATCAAAACAGATTTGAGTCTTGATAACAGAATCTCTTTTCTTGATTTTGGTTCTTGAAATAAGATTCTACATCAGTTCTTATAGCATTCGCGTCCATCATAAAAATAAGTGTGTCCATCTTGCCGCGTCATTGGACGGATACTCCTTTAACTGGTTGAATGTAACCTAAAAGATGAGCTCCATATGTCACTTTTGTGGACGAGCATTTCTGTCACTTTAGTGGACGAGCACTTCTGTCACTTTAATGGACGAGCGCTTGTATCACTTTAGTGGACGAGCACTTCTGTCACTTTAGTGGATGAGCGCTTGTATCACTTTAGTGGACGAGCGCTTGTATCAATTTAGTGGACGAGCACTTCTATCACTTTAATGGACGAACGCTTTTATCACTTTAGTGGACGAACGCTTCTGTCACTTGTGTTAGACGAGTGCTTCTATCACTTGTGTTGGACGAGCTCTTCTATCACTTGTGTTGGACGAGCGCTTCTTATGAAATCTTATTTCCAAAAATCATTTTCATTAATGAAAACTTATTCCTTTTAATGCAGGTTATGAAAATTGATTTTCTTACTGTATCTTTTTAATTGAGCTATTTTGTGACTAAGGGATTTCTTTCTTTTACAAATCATCTAAGACTTAAATCTAAAATTCTCCGTTAAGCTTTTGTCTTGATGATTCCTTGATCTTTGTCTTTGCTCTTTGATTCCTCCATGTAGCTCTTTTGATTTCTTCAAGTTCTTCCTTGAATATTTTCCTTTAATTGCTCACTAAACTTGTTTATTACTACTTGATACCTGTCTTTGTAACTTGACACTAAAACACTTGTACACACATTAAATTGTATTTGTCATAAATCAAAATCTCTAAGTCATTGAGTCTAACAGATGGTTGTTTCTGATTTCCGAGAACTGTTTTCTTTTGACATGTGACTCTTGTAGCTTTGAACTTTTAACCCTCTTAGTGTATAAATCCGCTTTGCACTCATGTAAACTTCTGTCAAGTTGCCTGTCTTCAAGATGGTCTTATGTTTAATATATAAGATATTCTGCAACCCTTACTTTATTTACGTTTCAGTCATTTATGTTTATTGAGGTATGAGAGAAAAGTTCTATAATTATTAAGAATGTAAATTTTCAGAACAATCTTATATTTCCGAAAGTAATTCAACAACTTTCTAAAAAGTTTTAATTTTCGCAAAACAAAGTAGTTAATGTGATGCTCAAGTAAGGGTGTCACAATGACAAATATATTTATCACTAAAAGCAAATTGTGCTAAAATAGTAGCAATTTATTGGTTACTAAAAGTTTTAATAGTGGCGACAAATCATCCCTATTGTGATATATATTTGTGACGATTCATGTTTGTCGTTGTTATTTATAAATATTAGTGACGTTGTTTTCGTCATAATAAATGCCTATTTTCAGCGACGATTCAAAAAAACGTCACTAATTAAATAGTGACTTTAGTTATAGTGACGAAAGGTGACGAATTAAAATATCGTCACAAAACAGTCCTAGTGACGCTTTTTGAAGCTTTTAGTGATATGACAGTAACATATATGACAGTATGAATATTCATCAAGTATCAATGTTGTAAAAACACAAGCAAGTGGATTATACCTGACAACCATCATAAGTTGTAAAAATGCATGATACTTCAAATATCTACTTTTTATTTTGTAATCTTCAGGGATCCTAGCTTTCCTACATTGAGCAATATAGGCCGCAATATCCCCATAACACAATTGTTCACATGAGGTTGGTCTCTCAATTTTGGTCTGAGCTCCAATTGTTCAAGGGTATCACTTCAAAACCTAAATAATATTGAGTAGTCCTTGATTGAGTACATCCACGTTTGGCCGTCGTTCATCCACCGCTGGAGGTTGCGAGGCCCCGGCCTTTTGTGTCACTATAGACCCACTTTGGTCTTGACTTCCCTAATTTGTCAATCCACAAAGTCTTAAGTCATAAAGCATCTGACTCGTCATGCGTCTGACTCACATTCCCATGGCCCGTGTGTGTTTTGGTGAACTCAAACATTAAGTAATTGATTTTACATTGAACCATATGAACGTTGCTAATCATCTACTTGAGTTGTGTAGCCAAAGCTTTCTATCTTAGCAGAACAAGTCAACAAAATATTATGAAAGAATCAAATGGTTGCATACAAGTGTCTGAAGTACAATGCGTCTGAGGTCTAGCTCACTGAAGCCTACATCAACATCTTTCAGACTTATCAAACTATGAAGAAGAACAACTAGAAGCAATATTGAAGAAGTATCAAAGCAAAGCAACCAGTGATTGTCATCTTCACTCAAAACTAAAGGAAAAGGACTTATTCATTCATAAGCAAAAGAAAGAATAGAAAGTGTCACGCAATATTCTTATGGAAGACTGTTCATTCTTACTTGACTAACTATGCTTAAGACCAAAGAAGCATGAAGATTACCAGTCAGAATAATGATCAAAGTATTTGAAGAATACAAACACCATCTTCTGAAGTAAGATGAAAGAAGAAGAAGGATCAAGATTACAGATCATGAAGTCTCACTTCAATGAATCGTTTATCTTTCTCAGTATGCATCTAAGCCTTTGACAAAGTCAGAATCACTCTCCTATTAGATTAACATGTTTGACTCAACAAATGTTCAAACATTCACAAGCTTAGAATATATGAAACACTAAGTCAATTATGTGATTGAAGCACGCGCCAAGGAGAAAAACTCTCTATGAAGGAATCACTTAATCTCTGATTCAAAGTTAAGAGTGATTTGAAATATATTTAATTAAACCTGAAAGAAGTTTATTAATATATTTCCTATCTTCAATTGAAGTCAGACAAAGAAGATAAGACACAAAGGGCAAATCTACAGAAAAACATTTCTTATGTTAGTAAGAGAAAAGCTACTTTATCTGAGCCTTTCTATGTGTTACACAAATAAGGAAAGAACACTGCCCAAAGACAGAAAAGCATATATGCTATACTCAGATATCAACAAGGAATCCTCAAACGTTTTTCAAAGCATTTATTATCAAGTCAGAACGGCTATTTCCTGAAGAACAAAGATGAAGACTCTCAAAAGCATCTCAACGGATCTTTGTGATCAAGTATAAATAGAAGAAGTCGAAGACTGAACTGCAAGTGTTGTGATACAGTGATAAGCTACCAGAGAAATTACTCATCAACTGAAAAGCTATATTACTCAAAGAACAGTACTCATCTTATCATATCTATAGCTGACACTACTAGAAAACTTGAATTTTCGGAAGGAATTTTCGGACGGAAATGTTTCCGTCTGAAATTTTTCGAAAATGTCGGACGGATTTCAGATGAATTGTGTTATTTTTTTATATTTTCCTTGATCCGTCTGAAATCCGTCCGAAATTTCGGATAGATTTCAGACGGATTGTGGTATTTTTTATATTTTCCTTGATGCGTCTGAAATCCGTCCGAAAATTTCGGATGGATTTCACACGGATTGTGCTATTTTTTATATTTTCCTTGATCCGTCTGAAATCCGTCTGAAAATTTCGGACGGATTTCAGACGGATTGTGGTATTTTTTATATTTTCCTTGATTCGTCTGAAATCCGTCCGAAAAGTTCGGATAGATTTCAGACGGATTGTGCTATTTTTTATATTTTCCTTGATCCGTCTGAAATCCGTCCGAAAATTTCGGACGGATTTCAAACGGATTGTGCTATTTTGTTTATATTTCTTACATCCGTTTGAAAATTTCGGACGGATTTCACACAGAATTTGATATTTTTTATATTTTCCTTGAAAAAAGATTAAATAATTTATCCTATAAATATGATTAAAATATTTGATCTTAATAAATTTAAAAGTAAACAAGATTTATGAAAAAAAATTAAAAAACATATTTAGACTAATAAAATGAAATCAATCCCTATTAAAGCAATCCATATACAGTGAATGCACGCTTACTAGACAATAATTTACGTTATTGTCACTATTATACCAGTACAGAAAAATATTTTAAATAATATGATTAAGAGAAAAACATTTTCAAATATTAATCTTTACTCTAATTTGAATTTCGAAATCATATATTTATCAATATTTATTTTTAGATTCCAAAAAGTAAAAATGTTTACTTTAGGCTTAATATTTATCACTTATTTTATACCCACTAATACAAAAAAAAAAGATTTTCTCTCTCCTCCCTCTCTTGTTAACGTCGAACTCCCCCCTTTTCACTATTTTCTTTCTTTCTTTTCCTGATGCCTTCTTCTTCTTCTTCCTCCCTCCAACTCAAGTCCTCCACCTTCCTTTCCTTCAACCTTGCTCCGCCCAGATCGCGCCACCGCCGAGCCTAGCCGGCCGCTCGACCGTCGCACGAGGAGGAGACGGTCACGTCTTGCGTCCCTACACGCGTCGCCGGAGCAGTGAAGCCGAGCCGCCGTTGTCTTGCGTCGGACCGCCGTCGCCTCACCATGGTAAGCGCCGTTCATGGTGGTTTCACCACCCTAGAGTATTAGATCTTCATTTCTCCTTCACCTATGATTCCTTTCATCTCTTTTTACCATGGTTGATGTAGAGAACTACCTCGAATCGCCACTGGCCGCCATGTCGCTGCCGTCCACCGCCACGCAGGAGGTCTCAACAGCCACCACAACTTCTTCTTCTTCCTTGGGTGAGTCAAAACCCTCTCTCGTGTCTCAGATTCAAAATCCCCAAATTGATTTTGAAACCCTAACCCTCCCGCTGATTTCAGATTTTAATCTTAAGATTAAACCTTACTTTATGAAATAGGGACTGTGGATTAGTGTTTCCCTAAACCAATTTCATTATTCTTTAGTTAAAATGAGTTTTCCCCAAATTGTATTTAGGAGCCCTAAACCCCAATTTGATTTTATTTGAATTTGGTTATGTTTTTGTGAAATTAATTATGATTTAGTGCAATTAGGACTCTAAATTGATGATTCCCAAGTTCTCTTTCACGATCCTTTAATCAAAACAAAGTTTCCTTAAAGGGTATTGTGAAGCGTAAGCTTCAAACATGATTTTCTTTGAAAATAAACTTGTTTGGTAATAAGATTAAGTGTTTAGATCAAATTAGAATGTGTGTTTGATCATGTGTAATTGATTTCTTGATTTCTGGTTGTTGCGCGTTACACTCTTGGAGCTAACGTGAGCATTAAGACGAGGATCCTTTAATTGTCTTCAAAGGTAAGGGGAGACTGCCTGAGGGATTTTCGGTAACTGCATGCTATTTGTGCGTTGTATTTGAGTTTATCTGTTGTGATGTGTGGTGTTAAATTAAGTTGTTATATGACTGTTATGTGGTTTTTAATGTTTTCTGTGAAAGCATGATTATACTATGATGTATGGATATCTGCTATGTGTGGATTATCTGTTGGTTGGTTGATTGACTGAGAAGCCTGACATTGATCAGTGCTCAATTAATGGGGGGTGTTACATTTGGCTGGTTGCAACCTCCTTATTTTTAGGCTTTGCTGTTTCAGTTTATTTTGCTTTTAGTTTTTGGCATCTAGCTTTTAGTTCTTTATTTTGCTTTTAGCTTTTAGTTCTTGATATCTGATTTCTGTTGAATGTTCATTTGCGCAGATTGAAAAGCCCTTGCAAAGACATGGAGGCAGGCTTGAGCACAATGAGACTAATTTGAAGCATATAGAAACCCGATTAAATGGGATTTATATACTATTGTTTGTACTTGTTAGCCGCCCATTGTCTGTAGCTTGTTCTAAGGCTAAGTTGATGTTTGATGCTAAAGCATAATAGTAGTATGTTTTTCAAAAATGTTTGATGTTTGATGATTCTTATCCCCTTTGGACATAGGGCTTTGCAAAAATCATCCATAGAATGTGCGTCATGGCCGTGATGGGCATCACGGCCTGGCCGTGACAGATTCTGACTTTTCATTCTTCCTTGGGAAATCCATCCCAAATCCATTGGAAAATAAAAATAAATCTGTCCGAAATCCGTCCGAACAATAACCAACAAAATCACACCATCCGTCCCAAATCCGTTGGAAAACAAAAATAAATCTGTCTGAAATCCGTCCGAACAATAACCAACAAAATCACAACATCCGTCCCAAATCCGTTGGAAAACAAAAATAAATATGTCCGAAATCCGTCCGAACAATAACCAAAATCCGGATTTCCACGTTGTCCATATTCCGTCCGCAATCCGTCTGTAAATATTTTCGGACAGAATTTGGGACGGATTTTATAATTTCCCACGAGACTTTTTCAGACGGGTTCCATTCCGTCCGAAATCCGTCCGAAATGAATTATCCGTCCGAAATCCGTCTGAAATTTGTCCAATTTTTGTCCGAAATCCGTCTGAAATTCTGTCCGAAAAAGATGGATTTCTAGTAGTGTGAAAGCTCTCATCACTCATATATCTTCTTCACACTTAGAAAAATCAATTGAAGAAGAACTCATCGGCAACTCACCAAGTTCCAAATTCATATTCACTCTCTGTAGTGTTTAAAGATTGGTTGAATTGCTTTGTAACTTTGAAGCTGTACTTCAAAGCTCTCTCAAAACTCTGAGCCTGAAGAGGCTTGTTTCAAGAATACTTGTTGATCCTTAAGAGGCTAGGTGTGCAAACAATACTTGTGGTTGAGCTTGGAGAGTCTAGGTGTACAAATAATACGTCGGTAACCTTGATCAGTTATAGTGTTTGAAACTTGGTAAAGCCAACGACTGGATGTATCCCAAGGCTTGTGGGTGAACCAGGATAAATCTCTGATTATACTTTCTCTATATCCCTCTCTTTATTATTCAGTTGTTTATCTGTCTTAAGTAACTAACTCGGGCACGTTATATAGTTGTTAATCAGTATGTTGTGAAAAGCGTTTGTGCTAAGAGATACTTTCATTCATTGATTTTGTTTTGTGCTTCTTAAACTCTGATTTTTGAAAACACTATTCAACCCTCCTTCTAGTGTTGTTTTGTGCCATTCCAGTTGGTATCATAGCTCAGCCTCTGGGTTGAGCACCTCACAATGTAGAGGAAAAGATTCTGAAGAATGGAAAGTGAAGCAGCCTCAAGCAATAGTATGTACAGTCAGGGTACATATCTCAGCAAACCACCCATGTTCAGTGGAAAAGACTATAGGTACTGGAGGAGTAAGATGAGAATGTTCTTAGAGTTAACTGATCTAGATATATGGAAAATCATATCTCAAGGTCTTTAAAGTCCAACTGATGAAAGTGGAAATGATATTCCAAGAAGCAGATGGACATCTAAACACAAAAATATGGTTCAGCTTAATGCCAAAGAAAAATATCTTCTTGTATGTTCTCTTAGCAGGTCCGAATATGATAAAGTCAGCAACTGTGAAACAACTAAAGACATTTGGATCAGACTTGAAGAACTATATGATGAAGATACTGTTGTCAAAGAAACATATGAAGAAAGGTCAGTTAACAATGTTGACATGCTTCCATCTTCAAATACACCAATAGATCAAAATTCTCAAAATGATGATGAAGATGAAGAAGTTTATAAAGCAACTAGAAAGATGAGAAGATTCTGGAATAAAATAAGAGTTAAGAGAATAGCAATCAGAACAACAGGTTGAAGAAGCCCCTAGAAGAGTCTCCGAGGACTCAGATGATGACAAGCCCATAGCTTGTATTGTGAATAGAAAAAGGAAGGAAGTGTCTGTAGTTAAAAAGCAGTAGGAAGAAGAGAAAAGTAAAGAAACCAAAGTCTGGAGAATCATCACTCTCAGTAACTAAATCTGTATCTGAACTAGTTGCTGGTGTGTCTGATTGTTTCAATAAAAATAAAATATTACCAAGCAAAAGAAAAGGAGGAAGGATTGACAAGGAGGAAGGAAGACTAAGTAAAGGAATCAAAATATGTGAACCAAGGAATGAAGAAGCAAGACTGTCTGAACAAGAAAAAGAACAAGAAGAAGATCAATTGGAACAAGAAGGAATGCTACAAGAAGAGACCATTGAAGAAACAGAGGAATAAAGAAAAAGAAGGATGATAGAGGTTGAAGAAAATTGGAACATATATAAGTTTGGTTGGTGTGCCAAGTTTAGGCCTGACCAGGACATCACTCCCAAACCTATTAAGACTGTTGAAGGCTTCCCCTTTGAAGCCCTGCAGGCTCTTGAAGTGTTGAAGAAACCTATTAAGGCAAGGAAATTCATTGAAAAAGATACTTATGTCCCCATTCCAAGATTTCTTCTAGATGACACTCAGGAAAGATCTCAAAAGAAAAATTGATAAGAGAATTTGTACTCCAAGGGATGTGGCTGTGTATCTAGAGGACGAAAAGGGTCAATGGGATGCAGAATCATCTGGATCTGGGCTGATAGAATATCATAAGTGGAAGACTCCCACTAAGAATGGAAGGATCGGCTTTGTTGCTTTGCAACACTTTGGGTACGTTGGACCCTCTCAACCATTACCTTTCTATCATTTTTTCAGAAGTTATCTGTTTATGGTTGTATCTGGAACAAGAGTGTATATGTTCAAAAACACCTTCTATATCATCTTTGTTGGACCAAGAGAACTCATCACATGGATGGAGGATTCCATCTTCTATGAGGATGAAAAAGAGACTCTTCCTCCTCAAAGGTCAACTGACAGTTTGTTCTATACCATTGTGACCCATTCTCTGATTAATAGATTGAGCCCGTGGTGCAGAATTCCCGTGTTTGAAGAATCTAAATCTGGAAACCTCCTTCACTTGTACCAATTCTTGTGTCTGAACAATTTGCATCATTTCGTTTGCTCCATTTCTAACACTTTTCTTGTGTTAAGAAACGATTTCTCTATTCCTTTTGAAAACTATGTTTTAAATCTGATCATCACATCTGAACTAAACATATATGATATTGATGATGAAGACTATGTTCCTATCCATCAAGTATCTGTATCTGTGTCTACTCCATCCCTGATTAACTTCTCTGCAACAATTCCACCTGATCTTTTTGAAGAAGAAACAAGAAATATGTTGGTTGTATCTTTTGAGAAAACTATAGTAGAAGAAGGTCTACAATGCGCTGAAGTGATAATGGAAGAGGCTATGACTGCTGAAGTTTCTAAAACAAGTCTGGTTTCTCTATTTGCTCCTGATGAGTTAACTGCAACCTCTTCAAATCTCTTACTTCTGCCATGGTATGATAACTACCTTGAGGCAATGATTTCTGATGAAGATATGGTTGAAGCTACCCCTCTTTCTGAAGAAGTTTCTTAGACAGAACAACAAGCCAATCAACATGAACCAAGAGCTGAACAAAATCCTGTAGTGGTCAGTGATCCTGTAGCCAGAGCTGAACTGCGAGGAATTCGCCAAGAAATGCAACAAGTCGTGACTCTCCTACATAAAATTCAGGAAAAGATGAACTAATCTGTCTTTCGATGATGATCTTATTTCACCCTATTTCTGATATCATGTTCTAAATATCTGTCCTTTTTGAGCCGTTTTTATGGACTCTGTATGTTTTGATAAGCTTTCTTTTGAGCCTTTGGTTGGACTCATTATGTTCTATTTGCTGGTCAAATGTTTATCTTAGATCTGTGTGATAGTACAGATTGCTGTGTTATTTATCAACCTTTACTTGTCTTTCTAGCAAAATGCCTCCCCAAAAGTACCAAAGTACTTTTCTTTTTGATGATGCCAAAAGGGGAAGAAATAACATGAAGCAACATAGCAAATAACTTGACGCAACATAGACTAAAAGCAAAAGAAAATAAGTTTTAAAAGAGCAAGAATGTATGTTAGGACAATGCACTTTGCTGTTTTAAAAATAGCATAAGTTTAGGGGGAGTCTCTAAACTTTCTTGCAAACAAAAGGTTTTGATAATCTCTTATTTGTTAGTGCTAAAATTTTAACATCTTTTGTCTCTGCTGCTTGTTCAATATAAAATCTTATGGAATGTTTGTCATCATCAAAAAGGGGGAAAATGTTAAGTCATAAAGCGTCTGACTTGTCATGCGTCTGACTCACACTCCTGTGGCCCTTGTGTGTTTTCATGAACTCAAACATTAAGTAATTGATTTTACATTGAACCATATGAACGTTGCTAATCATCTACTTGAGTCATGTAGCCAAAGCTTTCTATCTTAGCATAACAAGTCAACAAAAGATTATGAAAGAATCAAATGGTTGCATACAAGCGTCTGAAGTACAATGTGTTTGAGGTCTGACTCACTGAAGCCTAGATCAACATCTTTCAGACTTATCAAACTATGAAGAAGAACATCTAGCAACAATATTGAAGCAGTATCAAAGCGAAGCAATTAATGATTGTCATCTTCACTGAAATGGTTTTAATTTGAGTTTCAATGACCCATTGGCATGAGCTCTGCTAGGGTTTGCATGGTTCTCTAGGGTTTCCTACGTGTTGTAGCACCATGGAAAACTCCATTTACCCTGGCCACGTCCTCTTTCTAGAACTGATCGTTCCTCCTTCATCATCTCCTAATCTTCCTTCTCATTCGGATCATGCTCTTAGTGCACCGAATGCTCCTTCGATTTCTTCTGAGGAGGTTACATCAAAACTTCATTGTTGCCTCACAAATCCTTTGCTCTGGATCTAAATAATGCATTTGATCTACCTCTCAGCCAGTTGCCATCCCCTTGTTTAAAAGGAGACGCCATGGCAGTCAAAATTCCTCAAGATGAGTACCTTGTGGGTGTTGAAAGCTGTAAGAATAATCTCCATGGCAGGTTATTGTTAATGAAAGGAGATTCTCCTTACAGTATTGATGACTTGCGAGTTAATTTGTTTAATCTCTGGAAACCATTGAATCAATGGAAGATGATACCAATTGGGAGAGTTTTTTTTGAGTTTTGTTTTTTATCTATTGAGGATTTACGAAAGGTTCTTGCTGTAGGATCTTGGAACTTAACGCCTGGAATCCTAAGGCTGTCTTCTTGGACACTTGATTTCTTTCCTAATCGGGTGAAACAGACCAAAACTCAATGCTGGATCAGAATTGGAGATTTGCCACAGGAATAATGGAGGCCTCACATTCTTTTTTTAATTGCAAGAGGGGTTGGAGTTCCTTTGTCACTTGATGATGAAACTACATCCAGGACTATCGGTCATTTTACAAGAGTTTTGGTTGACAGAGACTTGACAAAAGAATTGCATAACAAAATTATGGTTGAGAGGGATGATTTCTCTTTCTTGGTAAGTATTGAATATGAGAAGTTACCTTTGTTTTGTTCTCATTGTAAGATAATTAGTCACTTTATTTCTAAATGCAAAAACATAAAAAGATGAGAGGATTCCAATAAGGGAATGTAGATAAAGAAAACTTTGGCTAAATATGTTCCAAAGAAGGCGGCTCAAGTGGCTCCAAGAATGCAACCAAAAATTCCTGATGATGTGCAACAATCACCAAGGCAATGGTATAAAAGATTTGATTCATTTGTTATCTCAAATGGCTATACTAGAAGTTACTTTGATAGTTGTGAGTATTTTAAAAGAAAAGATTCAGGTTATTTCATTTATCTTCTCCTATATGTGGATGATATGTTAATTGCCAGTGCTGATATTAATGATATTAACCATTTAAAGATTTTGTTAAGTTCAGAATTTGAGATGAAAGATCTAGGTGCTGCAAGAAGGATCTGAGGAATGGAAATTGCAAGGAACAAGGCTGAAGGACTACTTTGTCTAAGCCAATCAAACTATGTGAAGACGCTGCTTGAAAAGTACAATATGCGTGAGGCCAAGACTGTTTCTACTCCTATTGCTGGCCACTTCAAGCTATCAGTCTCTCAATCTCCTAAGACTGATGAAGATTACAAATACATGAGCAACATACCTTATTCAAATGCAACCGGGAGCTTTGTGTATTCTATGGTCTGTACAAGACCAGACCTAGCATATGCAGCAAGTATGGTAAGCAGGTTCATGGCCAATCCAGGGAAAGAACACTGGTTAGCTGTAAAATGGGTTTTCAGATATCTAAAAGGGACTAAGTCTCTTGGCCTTATATATGGCAGAGATAAGGAAAAACTCAATGGATTGTCTGCCTTCGTAGATGCTGACTTTGCAGGGGATATAGACAAAAGGAGATCTCAAACTGGATATATTTTCACTTTATATGGAAATACTATCAGTTGGAAGGCAAGCTTGCAATCAATAGTGGCTTTATCCACTCACTACAACAGATTAGACTTTTAATAACGCACCTTTTATAGCATTTCCGTGTGGAAATGCTATTAAAAGTGACGGGGGGACTTTTAATAGCGTTTCCTTTAGGAAACGCTATCTTAAGTATCACCTAAGATAGCGTTTCCTTAAGGAACCGCTATTAAAAGTGCCACTGCAGGAAAAGATAGCGGTTCCACACGGAAACGCTATCTTAGGTGATACCTAAGATAGCGTTTCCTAAAGGAAACGCTATCTTAGGTTATATACCTGCGCGCAAAATAAGTATACTATTAAAGAGTGCACCTAAGATAGCGTTCCTTTTATGAACCGCTATCTTTTCCCTTCTGAAAAAAATTATAAAATATCAAAGGGATCTTTAATAGCATTTTTTTTTTCCTAAAACGCTATCAAAAGATATAGCTAAGATAGCACTTATTTGTTAAACGCGATCTTTTCTAACTCCCCCCCCCCCCCCTCCCCCCGGTTTTTTTTTTTCACATCCCGCGCGCATCCCCCAACGTTCTTCTCAAACTCTTTTCTTCTCAGACTCTTTTCTTCTCTTCTCAGATTACCCTAAGTCGTTCCACTTCTCAAACTCGTCTATCTCGCCGGCCGCTGCTCGCACTTCCACTCGCCGTTCGTGCTTCCACTTCCCTCGCTCTGATTTCTCTCTTTCTCTGTCTGTACAACGGTCCTTCGGTGAGCCACCATTGCACCGCCTCTGTTGACACCACCACCACCATCATCTTACTTCCACTCGCCGTTCGTGCTTCCACTTCCCTCGCTCTGATTTCTCTCTTTCTCTGTCTCTACAACGCTCCTTCGGTGAGCCACCATTGCACCGCCTCTGTTGACACCACCACCACCACCATCTTGCTATAAGGTACTTTCATTTAGTTGCATACTTGTTTAAAGGAAATGATACGGGTCTAGTGTTTAGCTTGGATACAACCTCTTCGTAGTAGTTCATCTGAAACTTTAAGAACATCAAAGAAGAGGTTCGAAAAAAAATTAATAAAGAAGAGGGTTTTCATTCTCCATTTGTTTTATGTAGTTTAGATCTGAAATTTGTTTACCCCTGTATTAGGGATCCAAAATTCCTACTGTATTTTTTTTTTGTTGTTTCTATAAATCCCGAAATTTTGAGGGGTTTTGGGATTTGTTTTTCTTCTATATTGTGGGTCTTCATCCATTGAGAAGAAGGAACTGAGAAATAAATAAACAAAATAAAGAAGGATCTTGTTCAGCATCACAGCTTGGTATATTGCTTATCCTCTTTTTATTTGATGTATGCTTAGCAGTTCTAGTGTTGCTCACTAATGCTTTTTAAGATGATTAATTTCCTTTTTTTCGTTTCATAATCTCTTCTGTAATGAGGATTTTGCTTTGATTTTTATTCTATTTTGTGTTTGTAGATAGTAGTTCTTTCTTCTTTCTAGAAAATCTCCTTGGTTCAAAGCAAAAATAGCTTTAGCTTGATCATTACTTGTTAAAATCAAAACTTAATCTACACTAATCACTAGTTACTCGATTTTTGTTCTGTATACAAAGATTGTAGTATTGTACTATGTATTATGATCTCAGTCAACTTATAAGTTCTAACTAAAATACATCTAGTCTTATACTCGCCATGCTGAAAATTCTTGATTTCTCCCCATTTTCTTAGGTTTGCTGCATATGGAGCAACAAAGAGAAGTGTGGTGCATTTAACGAAGTCATTACAGGTTGATGTTTTGCATGTAAAAAATAATATTTCTATGGCTGTATTTTGACTGTCTACAATTCTAGTCACTTCTTGTCCAAGCATGTTCTGATGCTAACTTCGTAATGTTGTGTATGTGTTGATTAAACTTTCTTAGCATATATGATTTTTATCGGTAATCAAGCCGGGTTGCTAATTTCGTGACGTTTCTTATTGATTCTTGCTTTGACTGCTACCATTTCTAATAATATGAGAGATTGCTTGATCATGTCTAAAGAATGCTAATCTTTGAACTATTATATGGAAAAGAAAAGACAAATCAGTCCCACAAAAAGTTCTATTGAAAATTATTCTGAATAAGCAGACAATTTTTTTGTCATTTGGTCTTGGTAATAGTTCTGTCTCTGAATATAAATTCTTGGTTTTCAAAGAGAAATGAGCATATAACATGGTTTGAATGAAGAATCAGCAAGCTAGACAATATCTGGGATTGAAGTATGGGTCGGGCCTTTGAGTTGACCCACAATGCAGATCCATGTCTAAAATAAAATTCTAAATAGTATTATTGTTCAAAAATTCATTTGCTGCTTACTGCATGGTGGATAGACATTTCTAGCCATTCATTGGAGTTTCAAATTAATAAGGGCCTGTTTGGTTTGTTTCATGTTTCATGTTTTCATTTCCTATTTTTAGAAATAATTTCACGTGTTGTGAAATAATTTATTCCTAAAATGTTTAGGATGAGGATGCTTGTGCTATTGACTGATAGCAATACTACCACATGGTAATATACTGTAGGCTAAACTAAATTGTTTTTCGTTATGCCAGAGACATTTGTGGAATGCCTGGGTAACAATCTCAGAACTTCGTCATTCTGTCATACTTAAAAGAATCAAGATGGTATTGCTGAGGCAAAAGTTAAAGCTAACTTCCATCCTAAAGGGACAGGTATGATTCAGAGCATTCTATTTTAGATTAATGCCTCGTGTGCAATGCATGTAGCTGACGAAAGGTGATAAGCTTCATAAAACTCAAATTGTATTTTGAAACATTGCTTTTGTTTATAAATGCTTGCGTCCGTGATGATGTGCCTGTTTATAACTTTGATGTCAAGTCTGGTGTTCGTTAATATTTTAACAACTCAATATGTTACTTTCAAGTTGGTGGAGAGGGTGAGGCGAGGAGGCACCACAAGTAAGTGGGTCAATGGATGTGCTCTATAGAGCTTAAACGTGGATGCCATGATAGCCTTGGTTATATTTTCACAATAGTCATAAATTTAAGGTTCATTAGCATTTCTGTTGAGGGAGTTCTTGAAGTCATCGATTGTTCGAGATTGATATTTAAGTGCAAGTATATTACATGTATTTATATACTTAAATTATTGCCATTTCATTTCCATTCTGATCTCACTCCATTATTAATTGAAATGAAATTGAATTAAAATTCCATATTACAATTATGGAAATTTTTGTAGATCGGGAAAGCATGTATCATAAATGGATGTCTGCCAATCGTTTAACGAAGGAGTATGAGGATGGGGTGAAAGAGTTCATTAGGTTTGCAGTTCGGCATGCGGAAAACCCTAGTACAATCATATGTCCTTGTTTAGATTGTTGTTATGCAAGGCGAGTTAGTGCAGCCGATTTGGAAGAACATTTAGTGTGTAATGGAATCGATCAAAGTTATACATGTTGGACAAAACATGGCGAGACAAGAGCCGAGTCTAGTGAAATGAGGAATCGTGTGAGATATTCATCATACGATACCGACACAAATACTTATGAGGGCGATCGTTTTGAAGACACTGCAAATGCTGTTGAAGAGGATCTTCGGGATTGTCCTCAAATGTTTGAGAGGTTGGTAAGTGATGCAGAGCAACCATTGTATGATGGTTGTACTAAATTCACAAGATTGTCGGTGATGTTAAAGTTGTATAACTTGAAATCGGGCAACGGATGGACTGATAAGAGCTTTATGGACTTACTCACACTATTGAAAGACATGTTGCCGGAGGATAATGTACTTCCTAGTCGGACATATGAGGCTAAACAAATGTTACGCTCTATTGGCATGAGCTACGAGAGGATACATGCTTGTCCTAATGATTGAATTTTATTTCGGAATGAATATGCATCGTTAAAGATGTGTCCTAAATGTAATGCCTCACGATATAAGAAGAAAGAATCAGATCCAGAGAAGGTTGTGTGGTATTTTCCCATAATACCCAGATTTAGGCGCATGTACCGTAGTTCAGAAGATTCAAAGCACTTGACATGGCATGAGGATGAAAGGATCAAAGATGGCAAGCTGCGGCACCCGGCAGATTCTCCTCAATGGAAGAAATTTGATCATGATTATCCAGATTTTGGGCAAGAATCAAGAAACCTACGACTTGCATTGGCTCTTGATGGATTTAACCCGCATGGTGTTCAAAGTAGCTCTCACAAAGACATGGCCTCGTGATTTTGGTGATTTATAACCTATCCCCATGGCTATGCATGAAGCGCAAATTTATGATGTTATCTATGTTAATTTCTAGGCCCAAACAACCAGGAAATGATATAGACGTCTATTTGACTCCTTTGATTGAAGACTTGAAACAACTGTGGGAGACAGGTGTGGAGGTGTATGATGGGTATAAGGAAGAAAGTTTCAATTTGAGAGCTATGTTGTTTGGCACAATTAATGATTTTCCAGCCTATGGTAATCTGTCAGGATATAGCATCAAGGGTCAGTGTGGATGCCCTATATGTGAAGAGGGTACGGATTGGATGCGGTTAGAACATTGTAAGAAGAATGTCTTTCTTGGGCATCGTAGATTTTTGCATCCAAGTCATCATTACCGGTGGTGGAGAAAGGCGTTCAATGGGAACTCGGAAGAAGGTAGAGCTCCTTCACCGTTGACGGGTGATCAACTTTTTGAAAAGGTAAAGGATTTGAATATCCAATTCGGTAAACCTTTTGCGAGAGATATTGTCACAAGAGGGTGGAAGAAAAGGTCGATTTTCTTTGAGTTGCCATATTGGAAATCATTATATGTAAGACATTTCCTCGATGTGATGCACACTGAAAAAAATATATGTGATAGTGTCATTGGTACGTTACTCAATGTGCCAGGGAAGACTAAAGATGGCATCAATGCAAGGTTGGACTTGGTTAGTATGGGAATAAGAAGAGAATTGGGACCGACGAAGAAGGGGAAAAGTACATATCTTCCTCCGGCTGCTTACACTCTATCTAGAAAAGAAAAAACTGTTTTTTGTAAGTTTCTTGAAGGAGTTAAGGTTCCGGAAGGGTACTCTTCAAACATTAGGAACCTCGTATCGATGAAAGATCTCAAGTTAAAAGGTCTAAAGTCCCACGATTGTCATGTTCTCATGGAGCAGTTGATACCCATTGGTATACGGTCTATTTTACCTAACAAAGTGCGGGGGGCCTTAACTAAACTCTGTTTCTTCTTCAAGGCAATTTGCAGCAAAGTGATTGACCCTGGGAAGTTGCCATCATTGCAAAGAGAAATTGTTGTGACTTTATGCGAGCTTGAGATGTACTTTCCACCTTCATTCTTTGACATAATGGTTCATCTAACCATTCACCTTGTTAGAGAGACACAACTGTGTGGGACAACTTATATGAGATGGATGTACCCGATTGAGCGTTATATGAAGATATTAAAAGGGTATGTGAAAAACCGATCACGACCAGATGGTTGTATTGTTGAACGGTATATTGTCGAAGAAGCTGTTGAATTCTGTACAGAATACCTATCCAATGCTGATTCTATAGGGCTGCCAAAGTCTCGTCACACATGGAGAATGATGGGGCAAGGAATTACTGGAAATGAAATAGTGACTATATCAAGGACAGAATGGGAGCAAGCACACTTATATGTTCTGCACAATGCCGATGAGGTTGAGCCATATGTTGAAAAACACAAGGACATGCTTAAGAGTTTGTATCCAAATAAGAATCAAAATTGGCTAACTAGAAAACACAATCGTTGTTTTATAACGTGGCTAAGAGATCACATTTATGCAGAGTTGACTGAAAATGCTACTTCAGTTTCAAATAGATTGAGATGGTTAGCCAAATGTCCAAGTTTGCATGTCTTCTCTTACCACGGTTATCAAATTAATGGGTACACATTCTATACAAAAGAACAAGATGGTCGGAGTACAATGCAAAACAGTGGTGTGACTCTTGAAGCTCAGTCGATGCATATCTCAAGTGCCAAAGACAGAAACCCGATATATGCAAATATGTCATACTTCGGCGTCATTGAACGCATATGGGAGTTGGATTACACAAAGTTTAAGGTTGGTGTGATTGGTTGTAAGTGGGTTGACTATAATAACGGTGTTCAGATTGATGAGTCAGGGTTCATGCAGGTGGATATTAATAGGGTGGGGGTATAAAGATGAGCCTTTTATATTAGCATCTCAAGCTCAACAAGTGTTCTATGTCACTGATCCAGCTGATATGAAAAGGTCCATTGTTCTTTTGACTAACAAAATAATTACTAAGATTGATGATCAAGACCATGGAGATGTTGATATTGAAGATGATCCTTTCGTCGGGACATTACAATCACTTGAGATTGATCCAACTAGGGATGATGGTATGTATATGAGAGATGATCATGATGAGGGGCTTTTGGTCAATCCACCATTTCGTACTAATAAAGGACAAACAAATCTCAATCCAATGAAGAAAAGAAAAAGGTTGACTTAAACATGTATGTAGTGTTTGTGTTTAAATGAACTTTCTGATCCTTTTATATTATAGTTAGCATCTTCCGGTAATGCTAGTGTTGATTTTGTTATTCATTGTTGTTTCATATTTTGCATCAATTAATGTTATATTAATGTCCATTGATGTTTTACTTGTATCTAATATTTTTGTAGGTAAATGGCATCTTCAAGTAATTCTAGTGATGCCAAAGCGACGAGACGTGGGCCAACAGTTATGAAGGCGGTCATCCGCGCTAGGAGTAAAGGACAAAAATTTGATGTAATTTACTTACTAATCTAAGGATTTCATAATGTTGTTTGATATCTAGATTTAATTACTTTATTATTTTTATTAGGTTGAATGGAATTATTTGGACCAACCAATTCGTGCTAATGGTAAAATATTGAAGAGTTACATTGGGGCCGTTGTTCGGCAAACGGTCCCAATTATTTGTTCTAATTGGAAGGATGAAGCTTTGGATGGTTTCAAAGAGAGCATATGGGCTGATGTACAGGTAATTGTTAAAATTTATGAATTATATTGTAAACTATGTAAACATACTTACTTTGACATGTTGTTTATATTGTTTTGCAGATGTCTTTTAATGTTGATGAATCTCGGAAAAAATTTGTACTTCAGGAAGCTGGTAACCTACATAGGGCATTCAGAACTAGATTGACCAAAAATTTTCTAAGAGATGCCAATGGGAGTATCATAGAGGAAACTCCATCACAATATCCACACATATAAAGGGATGAGTGGATAGATTTTATAGCAATACGCACAGGAGATGCTCAATTCCTGGTATGTCTAATATCACGTTAGTCCTTATAATTTTATAGCAATACGTACATATGACATTAACCATGTATTAATATTACTTATATGTGTCTGAATAGAAATTAAGCAATGAAAATCGCAACAGAGCGTTAGATCCTGCATGCCCTTACAAAGCATCACGTAAGGGGTATGCTGACATTGAGGATGAATTGGTATGTATATATATATTTAACTGCATGTGTGGTAAATATGACTTTTAAACTGTTTGGTTAATATATATTATCTCAATATACAGATGCAGGAGGCGGGGCCAGAAGTTAAGAAAATTAAACGCCATATTGTGTGGAGGAAAGCCCGCGAGAACAAGGCGGGTGTAATTGACAACAAAAATACGCAGACCGTGTGGAATAAATGTGTTAGTAGACTAACGTTTACATTTTCATTTGTTATTTTCTTATGACAATATATAATAATTTTAACATTTGCATTTCACCAATAACTATGT
The DNA here is from genome assembly GCA_030762895.1 of Sophora flavescens. Lineage (NCBI taxonomy): Eukaryota > Viridiplantae > Streptophyta > Magnoliopsida > Fabales > Fabaceae > Sophora > Sophora flavescens. The sequence goes on from JAUPTC010000014.1 coordinate 2,414,439, forward strand.
GTCAGGAGGAACCATCACGATCACAAAGAGAGGGAGAGATACAAGATTTTGGTCGCCAGGATATTCTTGCTAAAGCCCTAGGTGTGCCAGAGAACCCTGGTCGTGTTAGGGGTGTGGGTTTTGGCGTCTCTCAAAAAGACTACTTCCCACCTTAAGGACGTGCAAAACATAACTCTGAAACGAAAAGGTGGGAGACATTGGTGTCTCAACTCTCTGAAAGATTGAACATTTTGGAAGAAAAGATGAAAAAAAAGGAGGATGAGGAGAGGCAGGCTAATTTCACAGCCCAAGCAAGCGTCAAAGATAGTTGCACTCTACCATCTGCCATCAGGCTTCCAGAGGTAATGCATGCCATTTTTTTTTACTAGTATTGCATTCGTAGTTAAATACATTCAATTGGATGCCTTAATTCACAGCTTATTCATCTATCATTGGATTAGGGCGTCAACTCATGTCAGCTATATTTATCAACCCCAAACTATCGTATGGTTGCTATGGGTAAAGTATACAATGAGCCTGGTGTTACACTGCACATTGGACCAGTACCCCTTAACCATGTGAAAGTTGGAGTTGATGTTGCAACTGAGGGGGATGCGCCATTGCCGGTACCTATCGATCGTGCAGATGTAATGACAGTAAGAGATGCAATAGGTACTTATGTGGCATGGCCAATTGATCTCGTGGTTGTAATTAATATGGTATGTAATTGAATTTTTCCACCTTTTCATATACGGCATATATGCATTACATTAGTTGATCACTAACTGGCATATTGAAATGCAAAATTTCCAGGCACCTGCAAAATCTAAAGGCAAGGGCAGAGTGTCTGGATATACAAAGGAGTCAATTACAACCCCAGAAAATAAAGGAGGCAACTCTGAGGCCAACCCTCCTACAACTGGTTCAACTACAATTTCTCTGGAATATTTGAATTTTCTTAAAATACATGAACGAAAGAATATGAAAAATGATGACCAATTGGACATATAGATGGAACAAAATATTTTTGGTCAGCATTTCATTGAGATGATCAATACTGAAAATATCAGAGAAGTTGTAAATCATGAATGGGTATCTGCCTCCGTTATTTCCGTATATATCAGGTACTAAATCAGGCTTAAAGTGTACAATATTTTTTTAGTCTTTCCATTTAAATATTGATGTCATTGGTGTAATCCATTTTTATATTTTAATTGAAGGTATTTGTATGAAGAATTGTTGCTTCCAAAGGAAAGAACGAGGAGATTTCTGTTCTTGTCCCCACACCAAACAGATACATACGGCTTCTTCGGGAGGGATTCACAGACAACGTATATAGCTGACCGCTTTGCAACTACAGAAAGAGAATATCAACCCTTGTTTCTGGCACCGTGCAATGTTGGGTGAGTCACTTATCCTATAGGACTTAATTCACAATAATGAATTACATAAAAGTTGAGGTGCTTAGGATTTGTTATCTCAACATTTTTGTAGGAATCATTGGGTGCTGTGCGCGATAAATATTGTTGAAGAGATTATTTACTATCTGGATCCCTTGAATGTTGATCCTAGGGGTCGCCCAGAATTAAAGAATTTGTTCGATAAGTAAGCATGCTTTTATATTTCTGATTTTCTATGATTCTGTCGAATGGCTTCCATGGTTGATACATGTTGCAAGTTGTCATGGTCCTAATGTGCTTTTGATTTTTGACATTAGAACATGTGTTGAATTGACATATACTGGGTTGTGGCTGTTGTGGTTCAAAATAAACAAAAGCATGCGTGTGTTTGTGATGATTGAAAATATGTTTCTTAATGAACTCTGTTTGATTTTATGATTAGTGCTTTGCAAGTTTATCGTGCAAATATCGGAGCTAAGGTGCCGCGTTTAAAGGCAACCAACATTAAATGGATGCAGATAGAGGTACATTTACAAAAACTTAATGCGCAATTAGATAAAAAAAAACTATATTGATATACTATTTTATTTTTTATAGTGCCCAAGACAACCCAACAGTACAGATTGTGGGTACTATGTCATGCGTTTCATGAAGGAAACTATCTTTCAGAACCAAATTAAAATACCAATGGCGGTATGTTGTTTACTTAGCTTTTAACTGTGACTGTTCAAATGTTTTAGCAATTGTAACTTATTTTATTTAATTTTTATGTCGCAGTACTTCCCTAACTTCAAATGCTCCACATACTCCACTGCTCAACTATCTGAAGTCAAGGAAGATTGGTGTCGCTATATTGTTGAAAAGTTCGTTTGATTATGTCAAATTGATCACAGTAGTTGCAGCAATACTCATTGGTATGCGAATAATGCTTTTGATCACAAAGTAATGCATGTTACAAGTGTATGTTTTGGCTTCGTAGGATGCAGAAAGTGAATGGCAATTTATAAATAATACATGAAATTGTATATAGCACTTGCTTTCTTTGGTGATTGGGTTATTGATGCTAAATTTCAAAATCTTGTTCATAAAATGTTCATTATGGGAGTTTTCTATAACAACCAATAGGACGTATGGTTATACTTTTCTATTGGCAATCTTTAATTTATTTTATGCCTAATGAATCTGGAAATGGTGGTTGATATACACCTTTTTCAGCATATACATGCCTTTTCTTTAGCTCGGTGGATGTGTACTATCTTCTCTTGGTCCTGGTACACTTAGTTCAAACCATATTGATTTGGTGCTTGTGTTTGCTTACAGACCCGACAGGCTTTTACACCAAAACAAATAAATGAAGCATGCTATGTTGACATGAAGGCTAACAAAGATGTTTTTGAGTATCGAGGAAAACCCAAAAGTAAAATATGATGGGCAACGGTTCTCTTATAATGATGGAGTTATTGACCTTAAGGATGCTTAAGGATACACGAGTTTCCAGAGGGCATTACTGTTATTGACCTTAAGGATGCTTACCCAACTGTGATGGAGGACTTTTATTAGTTTCTTGTTATTTGTTGAACATTTCTGACATTGATGGTTCAGTAACATTGTTCATTATGGCAGGTACAATGACTTTTATTAGTTTCTTGTTATTTGTTGAACATTTCACATTTCTGACATTGATGGTTCAGTAACATTGGTAGATTTGTTCATTGATATATGTTTGTTCTTATTTCTCACAGATTTCCCTCCTCTTTGCATAAATGAATTTTGGTGTAGTTCAATATGCAGGAATGGATGTAAAAGTTAAGAAATATGTAAAAAAAAAAAAGGGGGAATAGATAGCGTTTGTTATTAACAAACGCTATCTAAAGTCACCTATTAATAGCGCTTCCTAAATGCTATCTTTGCTAACGAGTTTTAATAGCGGTAGCATAGATAGCGGTTACAAACGCTATTAAAAGGCATACAGAAACGCTATCTAAAGTCTAATCTGTTGTAGTGACTACAGCGTCAGAATATATTGCTTTAACTGAAGTCATTAAAGAAGCTATATGGCTTAAGGGAATTGTCAATGAACTTGAAGGAAAGTCTATACCTATAACAGTTTGTTGTGACAGTCAAAGTGCAATTTGTCTCTCAAAGAACCAAGTGTTCCATGAGAGGACAAAGCACATTAACATTAGTCCACACTTCATTCGAGATATCGTTGCACAAGGAGTAATAGAAGTGAAGAAAGTAGCAGGTGAAGACAATCCTACAGACATGCTAACTAAAGTTGTTCCAGCCACCAAGTTTTTACACTGTATGAACTTGGTGAACATTGGAAACTGTTGAATTCAAGTCTCTGCGAGAGACTGAGGCAATCTAAGCATAAATTGGAAGATTCAAGGTGGAGAATTGTGAAGCACGTGTGAATCTCAATTAGTTAGCTTGACTTGTTAGTTTTTCCTTAGTTAGTTATGCGATATCAATTCTTTGTAGTGGCACTTGTGCAAGTCGTAACCACTGTAACTGATTTTAGTTAGTTAGTTAGGGATTGATATGGAAGCCATAACAATAGGAAAGCTAGGAGTCTATATAAGGATGATCATATAGGAAAGTATCAAAAAGATTGCAAATTCACCAATTTGCTGTATACTTGTAACCTGAAACAGAAAGTGATTCTCAATAATATTGACTCAGTGTGGATGTAGGAGTCTAGACCTCAGCTTTAAACCACGATAATATTCTTGCCTCTTTTCTTTAGCTTTCTTTCAATTTGCTTTCTTTCTTGCTTCTGCTTTTTCCTGTTATTGTTCTGTCCTGCAACATTTCTTCATATCAGAAGAAAGGTTTCTCATTGCCATTGTTCACAACAATAATATATAATTTTTCAAAATTGAGGGTGTGTAGAAATATATCTGCCACTGGCCAGAGATTTCAGTTGACGAAGTCAAAGCACTTGGCTTCAAGATCAAGAGAACATCCTTAGTTAGGTTTGGTTGCATGAAAGTCTCGTTCAGATTTGAAAGGCAGCCATGCATGCACTTGCTATAGCCTCTGGGTCATGGTTTGAAAGGCAGGTCCAGTTTCTACCTCTTGGGGAATCCGAATCCGGATCCTCTCCTCACTCATGCGCCTCTCCATCAGAATTCTCAATCGTTAGATTAATAAAATGGCTTGGATATTTAAAAAAAAGGTAAAAGACCCCTAATTTAGTTGTCCCTTACTCCAAAACCCGTCGTTTTTTTTCCTCGCTTTTTTCAGACTTGGCCACTACCTGTTAAATGCAAAATAATAGTACTTTTCGTGGAAAACTTATTTCAACGTTTTGTGTGTAGAATGGAAAACTTATTACAGCTTTTATATGTAACAAATACTACGATAAAATTAGGTTGCTGGAATCGTTAATGGATATGCCCAGAACAATAATACTTTCTAAGCAACCATCCAGAGTTGAAAACGGCTACATTACTTGCCAATTGCCATTATCCGCTATGACATGCTAAGTGTCTTGTTCACAAGGGATGGGAAAAGTAATTTTCGACTTGGAGAACAATTATGGGAAACTGCTTCACCTTCAAAGCTCTCTGATAAGGGGTTTTTATCGAAACCCGTTATTTCAGGTTCTTCTTCAACAAGGTCAGTGTCTGGAGCAAGATGCAATGAACTGTTAAGTGTTGCCATCTTGGTTGTTCTTGCAAATTTCCGGTTACTAGAGTCAGAAACAATAAAGAATAGTATCGCTACATTTCACACCAATTCTCAATCAAGAATAACCTCGTATATTGAAGAATGCTCTCAACTGAGACTCAGTATTACAAAATACCTTAGTCTTCCTAGTTCCCACTTAATCATCTTCCCCCCACTATTTTTTATGATAGTACACAAGTCCCCCCAAGCTCTGAGCTTCAAAGAGACGAAAGATCTTTAATAGACGTCTTTTAAGTAAAATCGGACTCTTCCCGACCTGAGCTATAAATGTCTCCAGGAAAATCTGATCTTTTTTCAAGCTGATTTGCCGGTATCTTCAAAGAAACATTCGGCGTGTCTCGTTAAAACCTTCCCAGACAAAAACCTTGTCAGGAAAAAAGCCCGGGGTAGGAAAAAGAGTACACACGCAAAAGAACTTTAATAGACATCCTTAAGAAAACAGAGATTATATGAGCTGATCATACATGTTTTAACTCCATCATCTTAGTAAATCGAACTTTCTTCTTCTTGCGCCTGCTTCTTCTTGCTTCCTTTCTTCTTCTTTTTTATATACCTGTTAAAATACAACTTCAACTAGAACAACAACAAAACATCATCACGGATATAAATAGGGATATCAACCATGCTAACATATGAGATAAACTCCAAGGCATATCAATGTACTGCCATCAAAAATATAAAATAACCTTTAACTTCACCCTCAACCGATATTCACGGATTTTTGCCAAGACATAATGCTCTGATCAGGGACTTTCACCTTGCCTTTTATCCGAGATCTTTCTCATCTGTAAGGGCTTTGAGTGCCTTTTACCAAGATCATTCTCGTTTTAAGGACTTTGAGTACCTTCTACCGAGATCATTATCGTTTTAAGGACTTTGAGTGCCTTTTACCGAGATCATTATCGTTATAAGGACTTTCATTATGACTTTTATCCGAGATCTTGCTCGACGTTGATGAACATGGGGTCACAGGTGGATGAACAAAGTGGAGAAGATGAAGTATAGGGATTGATTGTGATTTTAGAATAGAAACCCTTATTGCTGTGTTTTTTATTTTTTTAATCTGGTTTTAAATTTACAAAATGGCCCTTAGGGGCAGAAAGGGCAAGAGTTGTGTGAGTGTTGTTGATGTGGATTCATTAAATAAGTTGTCATGTTGGGATTGGGCCACGTAAGGAGTGTAAAAGTTACACTAAACTTATCAATGGCACCAGAGAATTCACCTAAATGTATACATAAATGGATACATTTATAATATATATATATATATATATATATATATATATATATATAATATATATATATATATATATATATATATATATATATATATATAGTTTCAGAAAAAGGTCGAGACTCGAATGCATGCCTAAGACTAGACCTAACCCTGCTCCATGGAGACTATACTGTTGTCATAATGTTCTGTCAGGATATCATTCAGGTAATATGCGTAAACAACTCGGTGCACAAGTCCCAAATGGAGTACGCTAATTGCCATCTCCGCGATCATTTCACACGAGAGTACTTACATCTGAATATTTAGTTTAGTGGAGTGTCAAGATAGCCCTGCTGTCCAGGTCTCCACCAACACAGTGCAGTTGTACACTGAACCATTGACAGGATCCACGCCTGACTATCCCCAAGGTCTCCGTGGCCCCCACACAGTCCCCTAATATCCTATGAATATGTGTCTATGCTTCCAGAACGACAACGACTATGATTAGGTTGGAATGTTGTCCGAAGACAAACAAAGCAGGAACTAAAAGTTCCAAACCACTGGTATCAATTTAAAAAGAGTTGTTGTCAAGAATTGGGCTTGAATAGACCATTATCCAAAATCATTCTTTTCAACACAAGTTCATTTGAACACTTAAAATTATTTAAAGCATACTTAGGCTAAAATTAATTGAATGTAATAGTTAAAATTAACACTTGATATTGAAAATTAAGTACAAACCATAGATTTAAAATTGTCATAAGACTAAGATTTAAAATTCTTTAACTTTCCAATAATTTGGTCTATTCGTTTCATCTCAAAATTCCACGATACTATATGTGACATTAATTTCAACCCCAAGACTTAGCAAAAGATGAATAAGGATAAACCTTAAGGTTGAATTCATAAATTCAATAAATAAGAATTGATACCAACTAATAATAACATTCCAACATCTCCTGAATCTAAGTTCGGAAACAATGCAATTCACACAAGTCCCTAAGTGACTTAACGATCACTACAACAGATTAGACTTTTAATAACGCACCTTTTATAGCATTTCCGTGTGGAAATGCTATTAAAAGTGATGGGGGGGGACTTTTAATAGCGTTTCCTTTGAAGATAGCGTTTCCTTAAGGAACCACTATTAAAAGTGCCACTGCAGGAAAAGATAGCGGTTCCACACGGAAACGCTATCTTAGGTGATACCTAAGATAGAGTTTCCTAAAGGAAACGCTATCTTAGGTGATATACCCGCACGCGCGTATCCTTTCATCCTTCAATTCCCAGTTTATGCGTACCACTGACCTCATCAGTTCAAGTCTAGGGTTGCCATCTCCGCAGAGCTCGTCCCCTCTCACGCCTTCTCCCTCTCACTGCTGCTCTCATGCCTCAGACTCCCTCTCACGCCCCCATTGCTCCGCCACTCATCACCATACCACCTACGACCAAGGTATACTCTCTATGTCCCTCTCCCCTATTGCAAACGAAAATGAATGTAGTTCTTGGGTCTGAGAGTTCTTGGTCCGAGTTTGGTAACAATGAGAGGTAATGAGCAACTTGAAAATACCACCTACTCTGGCCGGCGTGGATAACTTACTATTTGATGTTATCCTCAGATTTCTGTTGTTTGCCGCGTCAGTGGTGGCAATCACGGTGATTGTCTCTAGTGAAGAAATGGAGCTGGTGCTTTTCGGAGGACCATTCAGTTCAACTTTTCCAACAGAGACATCAACATGACCTAAAGGAAGGGATAACAAGGGTGGCATGAGTTTCCTAGGCAATGATGAATTTCCAATAGTGTAAAGACATGAATATATCAGCTGTGGAGTATTCAATTTATGTGTTCTTATTTGTGTTTTTATTAGGTTTTGATTGTTCATATCAGAGTTCAAAACACTGTTTTTATCAGGGTTTTTTTCAAGCTTTGATATCAGTGTTTGATTCAGAACACACCATAACAGGTTAAAATTCAGTTTCAAAATCATATATGTGTCAAAGTTGTATATACTAGTTTGCTTCATTGCATCTATTTCTGGTTCAATAAAATTTAAGATAACAGGTATTGATGAAACAAGTGAATGTTAGACTAAAACAAACCCACTGCATAACCCTTGAATGTTAGACTAAAACAAACCCACTGCATATTTCGTTAGTAAAGCTTCTATAATTGGCTTGTCTTTGTTGTTCACCTCATCATCATCATCATAACATAACTGCCTTAGTTGTTTTTAGGTTGTTGAGCATGGTCTAGGTCATCTGCCATTCACTGAAAAGTAAGTGGTTACTCCAACAAGTAATCATCTGTCTTTGTGTCCTGTCAGTTTTTATGTTCATCATAATTGCTTCTCTTGTTTTGGGAACAAGAGTTGTGCTTTGTGAACTGCAACATGTGAGGTAAAGAGGCAATAGTAGTACATCAATGGAGGTTTAGTTTGGCAGCACTAATTAACTGAAATGAGATTTATATTGCAGGGTCTGTCTATACTGGTGTTGATTTCTGCAAGAAATTGTGTGGTGTTTCAATTGTTCGAAGGTGAGATTTCAACCATGTATTAATTTTGGCAGGTCCACCCTAAATGACATGGTGCTACTAGAACTGCAGAAATAGAAGCAATAATCTCAGTTCCCTAGTTTGGTTTCTTTAGTTGTATTATGAACTGAGAAGTGAGAGGATTAGGATCCTCTCTTTTTGCTCTCTCCTTTTTCTCTCATATTATGAGCAAGAAAGACAAAAAGCAAGTTTTAGTGGATCCTATACACAAGGAAATTTGATTTTGTGTTTGTCTCTAACGTGAGAGGAAAAAGGAGAGAATCCAAATCCAAAGTGAGACAATAGAAGAGAGAGAGAGAGTTCTCTAGAACTGATATTGAATCGAATATTGTAAGTTGAAAAATGTGATACACTGGTGAAGCTGTTACTTACAGCTGTCACTTCTAACAAACCCTTAACGGTCTGTAACCATCTTGCTTAGTCAGCAAGGATCTAAGTTACCTAACCTGATGTGAGTGGCGTCCATAGTACACCATACTCTAACAAGTTGTCTCAGATTCTTAGTGTCAGTGTGTTTATCATCCAGCCATATTTTGTGTTTTCCAATCCTAAAACTGGAATTGTTCACTGTCCTAACACAGTGCCTTGTTTAGGAGGTTCCTCTTTAGCTGAATATTTTAGTTGTTTTTTGCATTGCAGTTTAATTTATGTAAGTTGAGAACCATTCAATTCTCTTGCAGACTTTCTATGTTTATTATAATTCTCTTCTTTCTTATATCTTTTTAGTCTATGCCATATGCTTGTCTATACTTTGGTTATTTTCAATATGATATCAAATATCTTGTGTGATAAAGAATAATCGGCAATGAAAAACCTATATGAGTATTAAGAGTACCAACCTTTTAAAGATAAATAACCTTTCCTTGAATGCCTGATGTTTTGTTTTTCTTCAAGGGACCTGAAACTGCTACACTGATCCTTTCCTTTACCCAACTGAATACCCCTCCTCTCTCCCATCTTTCCCTTTTGATGCTTCCCCACTAATACACAGCCCTTGTCCACACTCAATTTGCCATGCGGAAAACCGGTAACAGTTTTCATTCCTTTCATTCCTTTAATCTGTATACATTGCATGTAGACATCAACCACTCCAAACTCATAGTAAATATGTTTAATAAATATTTTTGTAGATCGGGAAAGCATGGATCGGAAATGGATGTCTACCAATCGTTTAACGAAGGAGTATGAGGATGGTGTGAAAGAGTTCATTAGGTTTGCAGTTCGGCATGCGGAAAACCCTAGTACAATCATATGTCCTTGTTTAGATTGTTGTTATGCAAGGCGAGTTAGTGCAGCCGATTTGGAATAACATTTAGTGTGTAATGGAATCGATCAAAGTTAAACATGTTGGACAAAACATGGTGAGACAAGAGCTGAGTCTACTGAAATGAGGAATCGTGTGAGATATTCATCATACGATACCGACACAAATACTTATGAGGGTGATCGTTTTGAAGACATTGCAAATGCTGTTGAAGAGGATCTTCGGGATTGTCCTCAAATGTTTGAGAGGTTGGTAAGTGATGCAGAGCAACCATTGTATGATGGTTGTACTAAATTCACAAGATTGTCAGTGATGTTAAAGTTGTATAACTTGAAATCGGGCAACGGATGGACTGATAAGAGCTTCACGGACTTACTCACACTATTGAAAGACATGTTACCGGAGGATAATGTGCTTCCTAGTCGGACATATGAGGCTAAACAAATGTTACGCTCTATTGGCATGAGCTACGAGAGGATACATGCTTGTCCTAACGATTGCATTTTATTTCGGAATGAATATGCATCGTTAAAGATGTGTCCTAAATGTAATGCCTCACGATATAATAAGAAAGAATCAGATCCAGAGAAGGTTGTGTGGTATTTTCCCATAATACCCAGATTTAGGGGCATGTACCGTAGATTCTCCTCAATGGAATAAATTTGATCATGATTATCCTGATTTTGGGCAAGAATCAAGAAACCTACGACTTGCATTGGCTACTGACGGATTTAACCCGCATGGTGTTCAAAGTAGCTCTCACAGTACATGGCCTGTGATTTTGGTGATTTATAACCTATCCCCATGGCTATGCATGAAGCGCAAATTTATTATGTTATCTATGTTAATCAGGGCGCAAACAACCAGGAAATGATATAGACGTCTATTTGACTCCTTTGATTGAAGACTTGAATCAACTGTGGGAGACAGGTGTGGAGGTGTATGATGGGTATAAGGAAGAAAGTTTCAATTTGAGAGCTATGTTGTTTGGCACAATTAATGATTTTCCAGCCTATGGTAATCTGTCAGGATATAGCATCAAGGGTCAGTGTGCATGCCCTATATGTGAAGAGGGTACGGATTGGATGCGGTTAGAACATTGTAAGAAGAATGTCTTTCTTGGGCATCGTAGATTTTTGCATCCAAGTCATCATTACCGGTGGTGGAGAAAGGCGTTCAATGGGAACTCGGAAGAAGGTAGAGCTCCTTCACCATTGACGGGTGATCAACTTTTTGAAAAGGTAAAGGATTTAAATATCCAATTCGGTAAACCTTTTGCGAGAGATATTGTCACAAGAGGGTGGAAGAAAAGGTCGATTTTCTTTGAGTTGCCATATTAGAAATCATTATATGTAAGACATTTCTTCGATGTGATGCACGTTGAAAAAAATATCTGTGATAGTGTCGTTGGTACGTTACTCAATGTGCCAGGGAAGACTAAAGATGGCATCAATGCAAGGTTGGACTTGGTTAGTATGGGAATAAGAAGAGAATTGGGACAGACGAAGAAGGGTAAAAGTACGTATCTTCCTCCGGCTGCTTACACTCTATCTAGAAAAGAAAAAACTGTTTTTTGTAAGTTTCTTGACGGAGTTAAGGTTCCGGAAGGGTACTCTTCAAACATTAGGAACCTCGTATCGATGAAAGATCTCAAGTTAAAAGGTCTAAAGTCCCACGATTGTCATGTTCTCATGGAGCAGTTGATACCCATTGGTATACGGTCTATTTTACCTAACAAAGTGCGGGGGGCCTTAACTAAACTCTGTTTCTTCTTCAAGGCAATTTGCAACAAAGTGATTGACCCTGGGAAGTTGCCATCATTGCAAAGAGAAATTGTTGTGACTTTATGCGAGCTTGAGATGTACTTTCCACCTTCATTCTTTGACATAATGGTTCATCTAACCATTCACCTTTTTAGAGAGACACAACTGTGTGGGCCAGCTTATATGAGATGGATTTACCCGATTGAGCGTTATATGAAGATATTAAAAGGGTATGTGAAAAACCGATCACGACCAGAAGGTTGTATTGTTGAACGGTATATTGAAGAAGAAGCTGTTGAATTCTGTACCGAATACCTATCCAATGCTGATTCTATAGGGCTGCCAAAGTCTCGTCACACATGGAGAATGATGGGGCAAGGAATTACTGGAACTGAAATACTGACTATATCATGGACAGAATGGGAGCAAGCACACTTATATGTTCTGCATAATGCCGATGAGGTTGAGCCATATGTTGAAAAAAAAAAGGACATGCTTAAGAGTTTGTATCCAAATAAGAATCAAAATTGGCTAACTAGAGAACACAATCGTTGTTTTATAACGTGGCTAAGAGATCACATTTTTGCAGAGTTGATTGAAAATGCTACTTCAGTCTCAATTAGATTGAGATGGTTAGAAAAAGGTCCAAGTTTGCATGTCTTCTCTTACCACGGTTATCAAATTAACGGGTACACATTCTATACAAAAGAACAAGATGGTCGGAGTACAATGCAAAATAGTGTGTGACTCTTGTAGCTCAGTCGATGCATATCTCAAGTGCCAAAGACAGAAACCCGATATATGCAAATATGTCATACTTCGGCGTCATTGAATGCAAATGGGAGTTGGATTACACAAAGTTTAAGGTTGGTGTGTTTGGTTGTAAGTGGGTTGAAAATAATAACGGTGTTCAGATTGATGAGTTAGGGTTCATGCAGGCGGATCTTAATAGGGTGGGGTATAAAGATGAGCCTTTTATATTAGCGTCTCAAGCTCAACAAGTGTTCTATGTCACTAATCCAGCTGATATGAAAAGGTCCATTGTTCTTTTGACTAACAAAATAATTACTAAGATTGATGATCAAGACCATGGAGATGTTGATATTGAAGATGATCCTTTCGTCGGGACATTACAATCACTTGAGATTGATCCAACTAGGGATGATGGTATGTATATGAGAGATGATCATGATGAGGGGCTTTTGGTCAATCCACCATTTCGTACTAATAAAGGACAAACAAATCTCAATCCAATGAAGAAAAGAAAAAGGTTGACTTAAACATGCATGTACGTATTTCATAATGTTGTTTGTGATGATTGAAAATATGTTTCTTAATGAAGTTTGTTTGATTTTGTGATTAGTGCTTTGCAAGTTTATCGCGCAAATATCGGAGCTAAGGTGTCGCGTTTAAAGGCAACCAACATTAAATGGATTCAGATAGACGTATATTTTCAAAAACTTAATGCGTAATTAGATAAAAAAAACTATATTGATTTACTATTTTATTTTTTATAGTGCCCAAGACAACCCAACAGTACAGATTGTGGGTACTATGTCATGCGTTTCATGAAGGAAACTATCTTGTAGAACCAAGTTAAAATACCAATGGCGGTATGTTGTTTACTTAGCTTTTAATCGTATTTGTTCAAATGTTTTAGCAATTGTAACTTAATTTATTTAATTTTTATGTCGCAGTACTTCCCTGACTTCAAATGCTCCACATACTCCACTGCTCAACTATCTGAAGTCAAGGAAGATTGGTGTCGCTATATTGTTGAAAAGTTTATTTGATTATGTCAAATTGATCACAGTAGTTGCAGCAATACTCATTGGTATGTGAATAATGCTTTAGATTTCTAACTAGAGATCCACATCAACATTTTGTGTTGTTAATAGACTAATGGTCGAGGATAAAGTATTTTGCTCTTTGATATGAAGTCTATGAAGGAATCATTTTGGTAGCATCACCTCTGGATCCATCTTATTTAGTTACTCTGTCTGACATTTAATTTAGTTTAGTTAATCAGAACTCATTGTTTTATATGCTGTTCATTGATGTTGGAACAATGATTTCTCCAACCAATCATGTTTTGGCTTGCCTAGGTGAATCTTATGCTGTTATGAGATTGAAAATATCATATTTTTCACTGCCAAGAAGCTTGAGGATATTGTGCCCTCTTCCCACAACTGTGATGTACGTGCACTTAATTGTGTTGACTTATTGTGATTTCTTTCCTCTCAATGACTCACAGTAATTTTTGTTGTCAGGTCCCTCATGTGAATAGTACTGACTACCAGCTCATTGATATCTCTGAGGATGGATTTGTGAGTTGTAATTTCTCTTACCAACTCCACTGATTCACTCATTATTAGTCTTGTTTCTGTATTCTGAATGTGTGATTGCTGTAATTTTTTTTCTTTCTTTTGGCCTCTGCATGAAATATTTACATACTCTCATAATAATACCATGAGTCAGTGAGAATATGAGATGTGGCATAGAAATAAATCCGTTCCACTCATTTGTCTTCAGTACAGTAATGGTTAGTTTTGCTTAAAATGTTTGGCAGGTGGTGTATGGCTTTCGGTTGCTAAGTTGCTGATTCTATACTGTCTGTTCATGTTTCTGGTCTGTGTTGTGGTGGCAGCTCCAGGTTGTGTCTTTGTCTTTCCCTTTAATGAGTGATCCCAATGTTTTTCTATATTGGAGAGGTTGGGTGCTGGTAATACGTCGCGGGGGGGTAGCCTTGGTTTTAAATCTGAAATCTAATGTGTGTTCTTTTTCCTGTTGGATTCAGAGTCTGAAAGCTAAACTTGTCTGAATTCTATTAAAATTTCAAATCAGCCCTTTTTGGCTTTTTTATATTTATATTAATTAATTAAAGATACATATATTTCTAGTTTTCTGATATTCACTTTCCATCAGGCTCAGGCTATCATGTTACTTGCTGGAAATGGTTCTGAACCCATTCAGAACATGACAGTTTCTGAACCTAAATTGCAGCCAGAAATCTCTATTCCCTCCAAAGATGATGGTTTCATTATAAGCCAATCCTATCCCTCACTCATGCCAAGTCCTCTCCCAGTGACCTCTCATGCCAGTTTTCAGCCTGGTAGTGGAACTTCTACCAAAGAATGAACTCGCAATACTAAGACCAGAGAGGGACTTTCAGCTACCCCTAGTAACCATTTGGAAACTCCTAATGTTGTTGGTTCTGTAGTATCTGCAGCTACAAAAATGGTTCAATCAGGTACATATAATATTGTCTGTTCTCTATATTTCTTAATAGCTAGTAACTTATAATAGTTTATGTAAGGTACATAAGCTAATGTGATAAATAACAAAGTATTGTTGTGTTTCCAGTTGGCTTGCCTCAGGCACGAAAAGCATCCTTGGCCCGATTTTTGGAGAAGCGAAAAGAAAGGTAATTGCTGCAGCTGCTCTATCTTTTTTCTTTTTTCTTTATCACTTATTGTTTTGAATTGAATATGATATAAGGTATAGAAAATTTGTAAAATTCTCTCTTTTTCTTGAGTATGTGATTCCATGTTCTCTTCTATTAAACCTTGTTAGTGCCAAATGAATTTTCTGTAGTTGAAAATTACACACACACACACTGACACACATTTACACATACACATGAGGAAGCATGCATTTGTGGAACTTTGTAGCATTTACTTTATTCTTTTTAGGCTAGGCTAACATGATAGCATTTAGATACATTCAATTCTCTTTAATGGGAGTTTTTGATGCTATCTAAAATGTTTGTTATTCCTCTATTTTGTTTATTTGTTTGTTGGTTGTCTATTTACTCTAATTGGGCATATATAATTGACTGGTCTCTGCAGATAAAGGATGGATTTGCTGGGGGAAAGGACCTTGTTGTTTATGTCATGTCTGCTATGGGTGAGGAACAGATTAATGCTCTGAAGGATATTGGGCCAAAGAACTAGATTCAATTGCTGCCAGTTTGTTTGCTGTTTCTATTTAAGCAAATATATTTCTGTAAGCCTTTATAGCTATTTGTTGAAGACCCGACTTATAAAATCTAGTCAGACCACCAGTCGTACCAAGGTTATTTATTTATGCATGTGGTGACAAAACTAGATCACATTTTTCTGTTTTCTATGTTATCCTGTGACTTTCTTATAAAGGAGGAGTATCTTTTAAGAAGTGATGTTTATTTTGACTGCAGTGATGATGGAATCTTATGCGCTAATGTACTACACCTTCTGTATGAATTGTCAAAGTAGCTAACAATATATGCATATGGATTGTGCTTCATTTCTTTGTTTACACCTTCTGTTTTTTATAAACAATATGCAGGAATGGAGGTAAAGTTAAGAAATATGTAAAATTTAAAAAAAAACGGGGGAATAGATAGTGTTTGTTTTAACAAATGCTATCTAAAGTCTGACTTTAGATAGCGTTTGTTAATACAAACGCTATCTAAAGTCAGACTTTAGATAGCGTTTCCGTATACAAACGCTATCTAAAGTCACCTTTTAATAGCACTTCCTAAATGCTATATTTGCTAACGAGTTTTAATAGCGGTGGCATAGATTGCGGTTACAAACGCTATTAAAAGGCATCCGGAAACGCTATCTAAAGTCATTTCTGTTGTAGTGGATTATACTGATAGGCTTAAACTTAAAGCCTAATTATAACAAAATCGAATTGGCGCTCAACATCCAAAAATAAAGAGTAATGAAGATTCTCAAATTCGAACCTTATCCAAAAATTCACAAGGGAACCTGTGTCATAAAAATAAGATAATTACTTGCTAAAAAAATAACATAGCACATAGAGGTGTGAGCTCCATTTAAAAAAATGTCATCAAAATCAAACACAATTTAAAAGAATACGTATCAAGCTCACGGCACCATTTTTTTATCCTTATACACAACTTGTATGATTTCATCTCCTCAAACATATCATATACTCATATTATCTATTTCGTCATCTTAAAGCATTATACACATAAATCCCATCCTAATTACAGGCTTCCATAAACATACCTCTCATCATAATAATCAACCTAAAACAATACGCCTCGTAATGCACTTCATTGCCTTTTATTACTATCCATCCTAAGTCATAGTACTATCCCTCATAATTCCCATAACTCAAGTCAATTCTTATAAATTCCTTACCCTTACAATATTCCACTTCGAGGAAATTCTAACACTATAATATTATCTTCTTAACTCACCAACCATTATAATTTGAGAGAAATCCATTTCTAGCCAATCCTATATCATCCTTTATTCCACATGATACTTTGTCATGTTAGATTATCTCAACTTAAGTTTAAAGAATCTTTATTACCCAACATCCCAAAACATTCTCACCATCATCCTGAGCTATTTAACCTCAAACTTAAGGTCCTTCTAAAATCTTTGACATAATAAAATCAAATTTATATCATATATCTATGAATCCTCAATCATTGTCTATAGTCATACCTAATCTTATCCACGTGGTGTCCTTAACATCGAATTGACACTCAACGTTTAGTTTACATCATAAGTCATCATAAATCGAAGTATTATACACATCCCATATCATATTCAAACTTAGCTCCTCATTTAATAAATATTTTGAATCCTCTCGATAACTCCTACATCCACAAAATGCATTCTTCCATGATGACATGAACTTAACCATATTACACAGCTATCATAATTAATCAATCCAGATATTTGCCTAAGTTTGCCATTAAATAGCACTTGTTCCATACCAGACTAGAACACAATTACCTCCATAGGTTGAAAAAGGATATCATCAATCAAAGGCATAAATCAACTTAAACACGCATTTTGGTCATCACAGGGCAATCATGAAAGAGGCAAACATACACATCATATAAAGCACATTAAGGAATCCAACAATTATAATCAAGCAATGCATAACAATTATCTCGATATAATTTTCTGAGCATACATACTACAACCCACATTAAAACTCATACTACATCCAGATTATTATCTTTCCCTACCTGGCATGACGTTTCATGTTCCTTTGGCGCTTCAGGTAACTCCTGTCAGCTCCAGTAATGCATCACATGAATGAAAATTCTCCATCAACACAAACAACAACATGCAGGACCAAGATCAGTACAATAATCACCAAATAATTAATTTGAACCACTGATTTTCAGATTTAAAATAAAACAAATTTAGAATAGAATTAGAGCATAAATCAAGAACTTCGGGTTCAAGCAGTTTGAAAGATACGCACAATCAAGGGTGATGAGAGGGTGGAATCAACTCACCACTGGAAGAGGAAGAGAATGGTGGTGGTGGCAGCAGCTCCGGCGCGGCGTCTGTGGCAACCTCCGACGACGGTGGTCAAAGCAACGGTGGCCAAAAGAAAAACTAAATAGTGGAGAAGAAAGAGCATGATGAGAGGAGTCTGGATTTGGTCTCCTTTTTGACAGACGGTGCCGGAAACCACCGTGGGTGGTGGTGGAAATAGCGACGCGACGGGGCACATTTCATACGACGGCACCATGGCGATCTTCTCCTCCCTGTGTTGAGCGGCGGCGACCGACGAGCTTCCAGGTGGTGCAGACGGCAGCGCGTTCTGGTCCAGCAAGAGGAAAAGAGAAGGTATAGAGTTTGGGAGAGAGAAGAAGAGGTTCTTTGATGAATAAGAAAGAAATGGAGTGATATAACATAAAATAAAAAGAAATAAAAGGAAATGGCGTTGGAAACGTGGAGGTGAGCAGAGCCAAGGGAAAAAAAAACTACATAAAAAGATCTCTTTTATTTTTTTGGTGTTAGAAATTTCTTTTACGGATTACGAAAATAATTTTTTTTGACCAAAATAATTTTAGATTGTATTTTTCTAAACAAAAAATAATAGCATAATATTATTATCTAACAAACATACACATCCTGTAACAATAAAATGTTAACACACTCAGTAAAATATATTTTAATAAACAAATACAAATCAAATAAATCAAATCACATAAAAATAAATATATATTTGACCAATTAATAAACATCATTATTAATATATATATATATATATATATATATATATATATAATTTTCGGGATGTTACATCTCTTATCATCTTTAATAAGGACAAAAAAGTAGCAATGTGAAAAATAGTTTTGTAACATATTAGACCTTAAAGGGCCCAGATCTGATTTCACATCTTATAGTGTTCTATGTGTCTTTCATATATTCCACAATGATCATACGCGATTACGCATGCAATATGACAATATGAAGCTTAATGTCGCGCTAGCCTATTGACACGCTGTCGCGCACGCGTCAAAAAGCAAGCGGTTTGTAAAAATATGCAGTTAGGGAAAGTGCGACAACTCGAGTATCGTCTCACAAGGACTCTCGGATTGCTATTAGCAGAAAATTCAGTTTTTTTTTTTTTTTTTTTGGGGGGGTGGTTTAAGATTTGAAACTAAATAAAGAAAACAAAGCATAAAACAATGCAAACTAAATAATTATCAAATAAGCTAAACGATCAACCTACTGCTTTCGGTTTCCCACTATCATTGATTCATATAACTCCGAGCCCTAAGCGGATTCTAAACCCTTTTCGATTGTAGCAACAATTAACAAGCGAAACCGGCACTACGCGATGTATGTTCCTATTCCCAAATTAAGCAAACGGGGTGAAGCGCTCGTGAATTAAGCAAACACGAATGAACACACGCGAATTAAGAAAACGCGATTAAGTATAAGAACACACAATCATCGAAACAAATCAATACACATTCTATACAATCTTGAATTAAGAAAACAGAACATATAGAACTATATTGAAAGAGAGTGGCAATTAAATCAAGAATTACATAACCTCAAGTGGCGGCGGAACCCGATTACAACAGATTAATCAAAGGAGACTAGTTCTCCATTACAAAGGAAACACAAAACGCTAAACCTAATTCGCAGCCGTCTATAATCAAAAGTCTGGATCCCTCTCTAATCTGCCCTAAACAGCAATTTATGAGCCCAGGATCGGCGCGCGCTTGCGAGGCAAGCATACTCTCGCGATGCGAATATTAATTATGGAGCGAGGTTCCCGCGAGGCGAGAGAGCAGTTCGCAAGGCGAGACTTCAAACTTCAATTTGTCACAGCCGTGATACCTATAACGGGCAGGCCGTGATCACTTCTGACTTTGGGTGCTTATCTGTCATGGGCGTGACCTTCATCACGGCTGGGCCGTGATGGTCTCTATCCTTGAGGGTGTGGATTTCTCGTGAGGCGAGACAGTTATTCGCTGGGCGAGACAGAGAGGATGGCATTTCTGGCACAGCAAGGCTTCAGACTCGCGAGGCGAGTAGCCTCTCGCAGGGTGAATAATTCCAGAATTGCTTCTCTCTATTAACCTGAAAACAAGAAATAGCAGTAAGTGCTTTATTTGACTCTAAATCAGCTAAATTACCCTAAAACTACTTTAGAGGCTCAAAATGTTGCTTGAAGACAATCATGTCTAATTTGGGCGAAAACGAGATTAAACTTGAATAAAACCATGGTCTTTACTAGTCAAAAACTAGTCGAGCCAGAGGCTGATCAAAATACCCCAAACTTAAACTTTGCTTGTCCCCAAGCAAACTAAAACTCAAAATGAACTCAGACTTGACAACCTTAAAAGATTCAATTAAATTCGCAGAAACTTCATGCAATTTCAACAAATCAATTTTTCTTCAATGTTTTCACCCTTTTCAACAATGTAATCCCCACATTCATTTACTTTAAACAATTGAGAATTCCATCATTCATGCAATCAGAAATCTAAGTTGAGGATCCAAGTTACACACAAAAGGAAGATCACCAAATTCAAACAATCGCCTTCCTCACAAGGGCATTTAGTGTTTCGCTCATTCGCTCAGTTTTTCTAGGCTATCAACATTTCACTCAATTTCACTTTTAAGAGTACTTCCCATGAATTTGATTTTTCATCTCAATCAAGGTTCCCACGAGAACATGCATGCGACATCAAAAGGTCTTTTAAGGTTGTAATGGGGCCTGGCTAAGGGTAGGATATTCAAAGGCACTAGGCTTAAGTCCCTAGGAACTAAGAGAGCATGAGCATTTGACACGTTGAATTTCCACTCAAGTTCCTTTTACCATTTTTCTTTTCTTTATGCTTTTGGGTGACTACAGCCTTTTTCTTCTAATACCCTTTTTGACATTTTTGCACTTTTCTCTTTTTTTTTTCTTTTGCCCATGGCTCCAACCTTTATTTTTTTTCTTTTTCTCAATCCCAAACAACACATCATATCCTTGTAGCCACCCCAAACTTAGTTTCTTGCAAACCTTCTCTTGCTAAGCTTCCATACTCTCCTAATCCTAAGATCGGGTTTACATGGTCTTTCCAGATTTAGGCTCATAACATAAGGCCATCAAGAAACAACAGGCTAATTAGGCTCAACGGGGCTAACTAGGGAGCATGTGTTAGGGACTGGTTCAATTTAGGCCAAGTAGCTAATTCAAAGATAAAAATTGCCTAAATCATTTGATGCAAACACATAGACATGCAAACCATGAAGAGATTCAAGCAAATTCAGGAAAGTGCAGCTCAAAAGTGATTCACACAGTTAAAAACATGTTGGAGGCTCAAATCCTCACCTGGACATTTTTACAAATTGTTTGACCGAGATTCAATCCCTAGTGTGTGCACCTTATCACCCCAAACTTATCATAAATCATGCAATCAAAATAAAATATCTCAAAGTTCAATTTTCAATTTTTCAAATGGGGATCAATTTTCAAATCTCAAGACCTAGGGGGAAGTCATCAAAAG
The DNA here is from genome assembly GCA_030762895.1 of Sophora flavescens. Taxonomy (NCBI): domain Eukaryota; kingdom Viridiplantae; phylum Streptophyta; class Magnoliopsida; order Fabales; family Fabaceae; genus Sophora; species Sophora flavescens. The sequence goes on from JAUPTC010000014.1 coordinate 2,436,092, forward strand.
TCAACAAGTATCATGCAATCCATCTATGCAAAATTCGACAAAACCCAATCAAGCTTTCCGACACAAGACTTAACAGACAAACTCTTGATCTTCTCAAATTATTCAAGACCTAAAAGAAAACAAAATAAAAACAAAGCAAAGATAATTAAAAAGGAAAAGGTTTAGAGAAAACTTATGGAGGCGCTTCCACCGGGATCCCACTGTCTGTGATACAGCGGCCAAGGAATGCCCAAAGTGCAATATGATCCTCCCGGATCCCATGGCTTGTAGCATAAGGCCCAAGTGATAGACAAGGGACGGAAGATCATTCCATGATCCCCTAACTTGCAGCCTTGATATGGAGGTGAGCACTTGACAATTATGGTGACCTCTCCAAGTGCGACGGACTTCTCACTCCTTCTTGGGTCAAAAATGACCTCCTTGTCAACCTTGTCAACAAAGTCCTCCCAATAAAAATGGGGTTCAACCTCTTGGACTGGCCATAGTGTCTTCATATCCAAAGATGCAAAATCCAGAGGCTTGAACTCCATCGCTGGTGGTTCCACAGGGGGGATGTGGCAAATAGGTAGAGAGGGTCTCTGGTGCTGCTTCATCTTCCGCACAATTTTCATCCACTGCATTACCAGATTCATCACCTTCTATATATGCAGTAACCTCAGCACGCACCACACAGGTATTTCTCCCATTACAATTGGCACATGCGTAGGAGCCAATGGAATAATCTAATTCCAGAATTTCTTCATCATCCTCTAGCATGGCGGAATGGATGTCCTCCATATGCCTCTTCCTCTCGATTTCCTTAGTCAAGGGTTCTGATCCTTGAGCTTGCTGCATGGCATTCATCGAAGTGGCAAGCTGTCCAACCTGTGTCTGTAAGGCGTGAATGCTAGCATCCGTTTGCTGCTGAAATTGTCCAATCTGTGTGTGCAAAGTATGGATACTGGCATTTACTTGCTGCTGAAACTGGAGATTGTTGTCAGCCATTTGCTTGATCAGGTCCTCTAGTGAAGGTCCAGAAGGTGCAGAGGTGGTTACTTGGGGAGAGTTCTGTGGTGGTGTCAGCGGCAACATCAGTTGTTGTTGCGTGGGTGAGTTTCCATACCAAGGGTTTGGATGGTTACTCCAGCTGGGGTGGTACTCATCAGTGGAAGGGTCAGGAATGTTGTGCCTATTCTGATTGTTGCCTTGATTGTAAATATTGACTGTATATGCTTGAGGTGATTCATTGACTTGTCTATTACCAAATATCTCTCGCCTGATTGATGCAGCTCTGAAGGCAGGAAAGTATCTCTCTAGGAAGACTTTCTTCAAATCAATCCAGGTTGAGACGGAATTTGGCTCAAGACAATACAACCAATCCTTCGCAGCATCTTCAAGTGAGAAATGGAAGGCTCTCATCTTGATGTGGTCTTCTGTTATTTCTTCAGGTCTCAGCATTGTAGAACAAACAACCTGGAATTCCTTCAGATGCTCCTGCGGATTTTCACCTGCAAGACCACTAAACCTTGGCAACCAGTGTATTAAACCAGAAAATTCAGGATAATATACGCATGGTGGTTCATAATTAACATTAGGCATATAACCTTGCATATAATTACCCATGGGTAGATTCACAATCAGACCAATACAGCAATTTTTTTTAATTTTCCGTTAATAGCAACAAGAGTCCCCGGCAATGGCGCCAAAATTTGACACGTTGTCGCGCATGCGTCAAAAAGCGAGCGGTTTGTAAAAATATGCAGTTAGGGAAAGTGCGACCACTCGATCGAGTATCGTCTCACAAGGACTCTCGGATTGCTATTAGCAGAACAATCAGTTTTTTTTGGGGGGGTTTAAGATTTGAAACTAAATAAAGAAAACAAAGCAGAAAACAATGCAAACTAAATAATTATCAAATAAGCTAAACGACAACCTACTGCTTTCGGTTTCCCACTATCATTGATTCATATAACTCTGAGCCCTAAGCGAATTCTAAACCCTTTTGGATTGTAGAGACAATTAACAAGCGAAACCGGCACTACGCGATGTATGTTCCTATTCCCGAATTAAGCAAACGGGGTGAAGCGCTCGTGAATTAAGCAAACACGAATGAACACACGCGAATTAAGCAAACGCGATTAAGTATAAGAACACACAATCATCGAAACAAATCAATACACATTCTATACAATCCTGAATTAAGAAAACAGAACATATAGAACTATATTGAAAGAGAGTAGCAATTAAATCAGGAATTACATAACCTCAAGTGGCGGCGGAACCCGATTACAGCAGATTAATCAAAGGAGACTAGTTCTCCATTAAAAAGGAAACACAAAACGCTAAACCTAATTCACAGCCGTCTATAATCAAAAGTCTGGATCCCCCTCTAATCTGCCGTAAACAGCAATTTATGAGCCCAGGATCGGCGCGCACTTGCGAGGCGAGCATACTCTCGCGACGCGAATATTAATTATGGCGCGAGTTCAAATTGGGTTCTCGCGAGGCGGGAGAGAAGTTCGCGAGGCGAGACTTCAAACTTCAGTTTGTCACAGCCGTGATGCCTATCACAGGCAGGCCGTGATCACTTCTGACTTTGGGTGCTTATCTGTCATGGTCGTGACCTTCATCACGGCTGGGCCGTGATGGTCTCTGTCCTTCGGGGTGTGGATTTCTCGCGAGGCGAGACAGTGATTCGCAGGGCGAGACAAAGAGGATGGCATTTCTGGCACAGCAAGGCTTCAGACTCGCGAGGCGAGTAGCCTCTCGCGGGGCGAATAATTCCAGAATTGCTTCTCTTTATTAACCTGAAAACAAGAAATAGCAGTAAGTGCTTTATTTGACTCTAAACCAGCTAAATTACCCTAAAACTACTTTAGAGACTCAAAATGTTGCTTGAAGACAATCAAGTCTAATTTGGGCGAAAATGAGATTAAACTTGAATAAAACCATGGTCTTTACTAGTCAAAAACTAGTCGAGCCAGAGGCTGATCCCCTATGCAATTCTAAGAGTGCTATTATTTTCATAAAGTTGCATCGTAACTTCATCACAATATTTCATACTATCACTACTAGAAATTCATGGATTACTTGCGGATTTTTTTCGAAGGAATTTCTAGCAAATTTTGCTGCAATTTGTCCAGAAAAATGTTTTTTCCTATAGATTTAAATTTATAGGAAATTTTGACATTTGCTGCAAATTTTCCTGCGGATTTAAATTTTTCGCAAGAAAATCTGCAGAAAAAATTACCCACGAATGTATTACCTATAGGTGAAATTCGTAGGAAAATCTGCATGAAACCTGTTTCCTGCGAATATTTGAGCAAAATCTATAGGTAATAAGAATTTCTAGTAGTGACTTTAACTCCGTCAATATCACATGTGTTCCGACGGCAACAATAGAATATGAATACAATCAGTTGAATCTATGTAGTAGCTAGTGTATATCCATCGTCTTTACTTCAGATGGCTCTTCCACCCTTTATAGCCTCTCGGAGGACCTGGGGAGTGTGAAGTCGTTAAGCCTACTTGGCCTCGTCGAGTCGTTCAGTGAATCGCAGGAAGGGATCCTCTGGAATGTGCGACGTTACTTCTTTCAAGGGGTATGCTGCTTCTAGAACCTCCCATCGTCACGTGTTCCTCTCCATCGTCGTTCATCACTAGTATCCTCATGGGTGTACGCCAAGGGGAATCATCTCGGGAGTGTTTCTTCTCGGGATTATCGAGACGTTCCCTAGATCGCGGGCATAATGGGCTTGATTAGGCCGTTTGTAGGTGATTGGGCTTGTGCCTAAATCTGGTAGGAACAGGAGTCCCCCTAGTCTTGAACCGTGTACAGTGAAAAGACTTTACGGGCTTGAGAATGTTCCTTTATTTGTTAAGTTCGGAATTATTGCCTTTGTTCCTCGATCCACGTGTCTTTGAAACGTTTATCTTCACGATCCGAGCAGAACAATAAATTCCGGTAATGGTGGAGATTATGGGGTGGTCCCATTGGGTTTTAGGGCTTTTAACCCAACTTGGGTCTGGCTTCAATCTCATTTTCATTTTAGGGCTTTGGCCCGAATTTTAATTTTGATTTCGGACTTGAGTCCATTAAGTGCGAGGATGCTTGGTTCGACGAGGCCTTTCATTTTAGGGCATTGGCCTGACTTCATTTTTGTTTTTGGACTTGAGTCCATTTTTTTGCGAGGAAGCTTGGTTCGACTCTACTTTGATTTTGGACTTGAGTCCATTTTGGTGCGAGTAAGCTTGGTTCGACTCGGCTTTGATTTCGGACATGAGTCCATTTTGGTAGGAAGCTTGGTTCAACTCCGCTTTGATTTCGGACTTGAGTCCATTAAGTGCGAGGAAACTTGGTTCAACTCGGCTTTTTAATTTTAGGGCATTGGCCCGACTTCATTTTCATTTCGGACTTGAGTCCATTTTAGTGGGGGGAAGCTTGGTTCGACTCGGCTTTGATTTTAGACTTGAGTCCATTTTGGTGCGAGGAAGCTTCGTTCAACTCGGCTTTGATTTCGAACTTGAGTCCATTAAGTACAAGGAAGCTTAAGTGCGAGGAAACTTGGTTCAACTCGACTTTTTCATTTTAAGGCGTTGGCCCGACTTCATTTTCATTTCGGACTTGAGTACATTAAGTGCGAGGAAACTTGGTTCAACTCGGCTTTTTCATTTTAGGGCGTTGGCCCGACTTCATTTTTGTTTTCGGACTTGAGTCCATTTTGGTGCGAGGAACTTTGGCTCTACTCGGCTTTTGTTTTTAGGGCTTTAGCCCGGCTTCTAGTTTTCCCAATGGATATTGCAAGATATGTATTAGTGAGTGACAGGGCAATGAGCATAATAATAAGGGACAAGATGATGAGTAGTACCATGATGTAATATCAATGTCCAAGATAATGAGTACTAAAATTGCCATAATGGAGATTAAATGATGGTCAATATTATGCCAATTAATCACATGTATTTTTATTATTCAAACTAATAATAGTCAGACATGGTGGAGCTACCGGGATAATGCCATTTCATGGTATTACAAGTCAAGTAATATGATTATTGTCACAAACATATGCAAACAGCTTATGTCCATTCGCTTTTAATTCATTAGCCAATAATTAAATATTTGCATATATCAAATGAGATAATCCAGGAAGTGCATTATAACCCAATGATCATGGCAGCATTAAAAAATTACCAAATGTGATGGTGGCTTCAAAGTTGTCATAAGACCCCTTATTATGCAAGTAGCACTGTGCTAAGTATGCTTGATCAGTGATAGTTTAGCAACCTATATTTTGTCTCATATCTCATGATTGTATAAACCAAACTAAATCAAAAATATAATTATAAACCTGGTGAGCTATAATTACTGCGGTTCTATTACCTTAATCACTATTCCTGCCAAGATCCGAATCGAGACGGAGAACGTTTAATCGAGAGTGAAGAACAGGGGTTGTTTTAGATTATGGCTTGACAGAATATTGTATTCTGGTCCTACGTATCCCAATGGGAATCAAAGCCAGACGTAGTTCTAGGTTCAACCCTTGGCCATACGGTGATCTCAATCCCTTAATTGTGTATCCGATGAATACCAGCGAGCAAGGACTCTTCAATAGTCTCTTGGTCAAGCTGGTTCCTCTAATATGCTTAAGGGAAATTCACCTAGCTCTGTTCAAAAGTGAGTCTCTCTCTTGGGTTCTCCTCTTTTTATAACAGGATCCTCATATCTTTAAGAGATCTGGATTTATCTCCTTTTATCTCTTAAATCTTCTTTGAGATATGATTGCCTTAATTTAAGGGATTTATCTCTTCTAATCGGGTAAGGTTATTTGAGATAATATCAGGCTCATTAAAGATAATATCTTTTATCTTTCCCACCTTAATTTGAGGGATTTATCTCTTCTAACCGGTTAAGGTTATTTGAGACAATATCAGGATCATTAAAGATAATATCAATATCTTATCCTTCCCACCTTTATTGGATCGAGTATCCAAGCTCGGTGGCCGAGTTTTACTCCTCGGCCAGTACACAAGCCCCCCAAGCTTTGAGCTCAACAGAGCGTAGGAGTTTTCATGACAGGAGCCGAGCTTGGCTTTTAAAATTATCCGAGTTCAAGATTTATTGAGTAAGACTTATCCCCTTTTTGCCACAGTTCGATGGCCAATCTTCATACACTGGCTAACATTCGAGTTTAGCGGCTTTGGAAAGTGGGCCTAACAATCCTTTCTTTTGATATCCCGGTGGCCGAGCTTGATACCTCGGCCTCAATTGATTTCTCGGTACGTTCGATGCCCGACCTTGTGGCGCCTCGGCCCATACACAAGCCCCCCAAGATATGAACTTTGAAGAGCACAAAAGCTTTATGAAAGAATCCGAGCTTGTCCTTAGCGTCGATAAAGTCCATGATTTGCATAGATCCTCTTACTTCAACTAATCAAGCTCGGTGGCTGAGTTTCACATCTCGGGCAGTACTCGAGTTTAGTGGTCGAGCTTCACATCTCGGTAAGTAACATGTTCTGAACAGAAGATACTTCAATCTTACCTTTGTTAAGACAAGTTTAGAAGCTGGTAGTTGAGATTCAACTTATCAATGATTCAGGCTCGAACCGATCTTTTGGATAGTCAAGCTCAAACTCGGTCATTAGGAATTTACCTTAGGCTTGTATTTCAGCTGAAATTTTTTATGCTTTCAAGATGCTTATCTTGAGAGTTTGAACATGACTCACCTTTTTCCGAATGTAGCTCGGTCTTTGAAGCTTTTGAGAGCTCTTAACATTTTCTTCGAGTAGCTCTTAACCCTTTCATCTGGTGGATTTTGAAATACCTACTAACTTGAAACTTGACCTTGAATGTCATTATTTTTACCGATCTTGAAGGTGTGTCTCAGAATAAACTTTCCTAATATCTTTTCCAATTTGTATGAGAAAATAGCTTTCATACAAGTTCTTCATAATAACAATCGAGCTGTAGGCTAAGAGATATCCTTTCTCTGTAATTTCCAAGAATATCCTTCCTTTATCCCCATAACTCCCCCCAAGCTCCGAGCTTGAAATAAGCGAAAGAGCTTAAATGTCAGCCCGCATGTCTTAACACACTTTTTGGTGCCGAGGACTTTGGACTACAATTCGCGGGAGCATTGCTCGGAAATCTGTTTTTTGTAGAACCAAGTCTTTCTTGGGTTATCGTCTTACTTGGGTGAGCACTGCTCGGATTTTTGTGTGGAGCCAAGTCTTACTTGGGATTTCGGCTTATTTGGTCGAACACTACCAAGATTTCCTTCAAATCTTGGGTCTCTAACATGCATGATCTGCTGTGGACATTATCTTGGTGCGAAGGTGTTGTGCTAGGCCTAGGATTTTTAGTGTGAGGGAGGAAGCATTGCTTGACCAGGACTTTTTTCAATGCGTAATGCGAGGGAGCATAGCTCGACCTCGGCTTCTTGGTGTGAGGGAGCAATGCTCGACCTCGGTTTTTTGGGCTTCTGCCCATTGTTCTTGGCTAGACAATTTTAAATCGGGCCCTTTAGTGGATTCTCAAGTTATTAAGCCAGCATATACTCGACTTTTACTAGAATAGGGCCCTGACGCGAGCATGAAAGCCGCAACTGCTTATGCTCTCCGAGTCTCCTCCATTACCCGTTTTTCGAGCCATGGACTTTCTAATAATGTGAAGAAGATGAAAAGCATGAAGGCTTAAGCTGCCCGAACTTTTCGTACTGGGGATAAGCTTGGAAAAACCATGGCAAAGTGTGAAGAGCAGGCCCGGTTAATTGGGTAATTGGAAACTCGAAATGTCGAGCTTGAGAAGACCAAATCCTCTCCTCAATCTGAGCTCTCTAAAATGAAAGGATTGACTTTTAGAGGGATGCCAAGGATTTAAAGCTTTCCCTTGACAATCTTCGGCAGTTTCTTGCTACTGAGAAAAAGGCTAATTGCAAGCTTTAGTTCGAGTTGAAGTAAGCTAAAGTCCAGATTATAAGGGAACATGTTTCTGGGTTCTCGCGTGCTATAAAACAAATCCAGCACTTTCTTCCTGATTCTGATCTTTCTAGAGCTGGTGTGGACAAGGATTTTAATAAGGATGGCATTATGGTTCCTTTGTCCGAGCTCGATGATGAGGAACAAGAGAATAATGAAGAGTAGGTTGTGGGAGAGGAGGAGAACAGAGGAACGGAAGTGGTCGTGCCCGAGCCATCCTCGGTTGCTCTTCCGCAAGCTGAAGACACTATTGGTTCCAACCTTGATGGGGTCTCTGCTTATGGGAGTGCCCATGAGTAACTTAGCAAATTTTTAAGATATTTTGTACTCTTGGCTATGCCCTATGTACTTTTGCTTTATGAATGATAAAGACTTCATACTTATGGCATTTAACCCAGCATTTGGATTTACTCGGTTAACTTTCCTGAGTTTTTACTCGCCTTTTGTGCTTGGCGTTTTAATTTGGCCTCGTGAGCTTTTTAAGCTGGGCCCTATCGTAGTTAACTATTTCATGTTTTTCTTGCTTACCTTTTTAGGTTCAGCCTTTCGATTTTAGTTTGGTCGGCCACTTAGGTCATGCATTTTGACTTTAGCTCGGTCGATTTTAGCTCGATCAACCTTTTTAGGTTCTTTGTTTACCTTTTTAGGTCCAGCATTTCGACTTTAGCTCAGTCGATTTTAGCGCTGTCAACCTCTATAGGATTTTTGCCTTTTTAGGTCCGGCATTTCGACTTTGAGCTGGGTCAATTTTCAGCTCAGTCAACCTCTTTAGGTCTTCTACCTTTTTAGGTCCGGCATTTCAACTTTGACCTCGGTCGATTTTCAGTTCTGTCAACCTTTTTAGGCTTTTGCCTTTTTAGGTTCGACGTTTCGACAACAGCTCGATCGATTTTATCTCGATCAACCTTTTTAGGTTCCTTGTTTACCTTTTTAGGTCCGACATTTCGACTTTGAGCTCGGTAGATTTTAGCGCGGTCAACCTCTTTAGGACTTTTGCCTTTTTAGGTCCGGCATTTCGACTTTGAGCTCGGTCGATTTTCAGCTCAGTCAACCTCTTTAGGACTTTTACCTTTTTAGGTCTGGCATTTCGACTTTGAGCTTGGTCGATTTTCAGCTCAGTCGACCTTTTTAGGCTTTTTGCCTTTTTAGGTTCGGCGTTTCGACAACAGCTCGATCGATTTTAGCTAGATCAACCTCTTTAGGTTCTTTGTTTACCTTTTTAGGTCCGGCATTTCGACATTAGCACGGTCAACCTTTTTAGGCTTTTTATTTTTGGTGAGTTAGTATGGTGTTTGAGTGCTCGAGCTGATAGAAGTTTATTTTCCAAGGGAGATGTTCTCCCCCAAACTATTCCATTTAAATGGAGCTTGAGATCGATCTCTATGATTTTTATAGAGGGAGTCTAAGTCGGCCTCTATGATTTTAATTTGAGGAGCTCCGACTCGTCTTCCCCTTAGTCAAATTTTGAGAGGGAGTTTTGGCTCGACCCCGATATATTTTTTTGGAGCCGGAGCTGTACTGTGAGTTTTTAAAGGAGCAAAGCTCGACCTGTGAGCTTTAAGGAAGCCGAAGCTCGACCTTGTGGAAAGGGAAGCACAGAGCTTCGACCTATTATTTTCAAGGGAGCCGAAGCTCGACCTGTTGTCTTCATTTATCTTTAAGCATAGTAGACAGAATACTCATCTCAAAGGACATGCTGTATTATTTGATCATGCTCCTTGGTGCTCATAAGTGCACAAATATTTCCAATGCATCAATTACCAAATTCTTTGGTGTTATGCATGAAACATTATTGAGCATGATTTATCAAGCTATGTACCTGGGAATAGGAAGTGCTCAATGTAGAAATTTAAGCACGATTTATAAGCTTTGGTCCTTGTTTAAATGTAAAGAAACTTCCAGGCATTGAGATGATAGTCAATTCAAATTTCTTAGTAGCAATGAAAGAAGACAAGAAATGAACAAGTAATTAAGCACATGGCCATCACTATGACAATTGGAAGAGAGGACAATTATAGAAATCTTCACAAAATTCCAGTAGAGTATGGCCTTTTTTCTACTTGCTATAAATAACCAGGCTAATAAGCTATAAGGTTTTTTCAATCAGATTTGACCTTTTTCCAAAGCAAACCATTTCTCATTCATTTGGTTTTTGAGGATGGAGCGGTGTACGTCATCTACCCATGCATTTTTCCATTTTTGCCTTTAACATATTGTGCAAGGATATATGGCATAAATCTGGCTCCTCTAATATCATTAAAGTGGAAGAAACTTACTTAAGGCAATTCCAAAATCTTCGTTTTTAGCATACTATCATTCCAATAGCTTAGGTACTTTGTTAAATACGACCTATTGATTATTGGTTTTATGCCACACGTATGTTCCATCACCTAATTATGCATTAATCAAGAGAGGAAGATAGACAACAATATCACCTGGACCTTGAGATGTCACCTTTGGGAACCTTTATAGAAAGAACTTTCACTTTTCTTTTCCCGTGATCTACTCATTCCTTCCTGGGTTAAGACTATGGATGGTGTCATGAGTCTCTGACATTCCTCCAACACCTCCCATTTAATGAACTTTTCCATTTTGTAAAATTGATAAACTCGGTTCCGGGCAAACTCGACCATGAAATGTCGAGTACGTAGAAGCTCAACAATTATAGACTTGATGAACTCAGACTTGGCATCTCCTTGTTAGACCGAGAGAGACAAACTCGACCACTAAGGTCTTCTCCACTACTTAGATTGATTTCATCGTGAATTCAAACTGACCAATCGCGTCAAATCAATGAATTACAGTTAGTGGGAACCAGTTTTTCAATGTTAGTCAAGAATCTAATAGTTATACTACTAGATGACGATAATTATTCTAATAATATCAATAAGAAACATGAATTTTTCTTCCCCGAGAGTTTTGTCGAACACTTGGTGTGCTCTAATATGCATCTACCCAATCAATTGTAGCCTACACTCTCTGTCAATGGCAGCAGTGGGCATTTGGTAGAGCAGGGCCGGGCTCAAATTTTGTGACTCTGGGAGTGGTATTACCTAAACATCACTTTGCTCAAATATGTAAATAATATGATATGATGCTACATAACACAACATCAAAGGCGTGGAGCAAAACAGATCAAATGATATTAGATTTAAACTAGATTTAAAGAACAATATAACCTGAGCATTTCACGGCCTCTGATTTAGGCATTCCCTCAAGGTACTATGGCCGAGCTCTCCTAGACCGAGCTGTGCTGTGATGGACGAGCTCTCTTAGATACCTTATTCTACTCCAAGGCTGAGCTGTGGTGGCCGAGCTCTCTAAGACATCTTCTTCAACTCTCCGAGGCCGAGCTCTCTAAGATGCTATTCTTCTGCTCTGAGGCCGAGCTGTTGTGTCCGAGCTCTCTAAGACATCTTCTTCAGCTCTGTGGTGGCCGAGCTGTGGTGGCCGAGCTCTCTAAGATACCTTCTTCCCTCTAAGGCCGAGCTGTTGTGGTCGAGCTCTCTAAGATACCTTATTATGCTCTTTGAGACCGAGCTATGGTGGCCGAGCTCTCTAATACATCTTCTTCAGCTCTCCGAGGCCGAGTTGTTGTGGCCGAGCTCTCTAAGATATCTTCTTCAGCTCTCTGAGGCCGAGCTGTGGTGGCCGAGCTCTCTAAGACATCTTCTTCAGCTCTCCTAGGCCGAGCTGTGTAGGCTGAGTTCTCTAAGACATCTTCTTCGCTCTAAGACCGAGCAGTTGTGGAAATCGGGAAGTGTGATGCCCAAAATCCGAATCACAACCAACTCTAGAGGAAGGCATCATTACAACAAAGTGTGCCTTCGATGTCGACAACATTGTATTTGCTGGAGAAGGTGGATCATCGAGTTTGACGTTGGGCGGTTCACACGGAAAATGATGTTTGGAGGTGCGGCCGGGGAAAGTTTCACCTCGGCCCCACGGTGGGCGCCAAATGTTCCTGCCAAGATCCGACTTACCGGAATCGAGACGGAGAACGTTTAATCGAGAGTGAAGAACAGGGGTTGTTTTAGATTATGGCTTGACAGAATATTGTATTCTGGTCCTACATATCCCAATTGGAATCAAAGCCAGATGTGGTTCTAGGTTCAACCCTTGGCCATACGGTGATCTCAATCCCTTAATTTTGTATCCGATGAATACCAGCGAGCAATGACTCTTCAATAGTCTCTTGGTCAAGCTAGTTCCTCTAATACGCTTAAGGGAGATTCACCTAGCTCTGTTCAAAAGAGGGTCTCTCTCTTGGGTTCTCCTCTTTTTATAATAGGATCCCCATATCTTTAAGAGATATGTATTTATCTCCTTTTATCTCTTAAATCTTCTTTGAGATATGATTTCCTTAATTTGAGGGATTTATCTCTTCTAACCGGATAAGGTTATTTGAGATAATATCAGGATCATTAAAGATAATATCTTATCTTTCCCATCTTAATTTGAGGGATTTATCTCTTCTAACCGGATAAGGTTATTTGAGATAATATCAAGATCATTAAAGATAATATCAATATCTTATCTTTCCCACCTTTATTGGATCGGGTATCCAAGCTCGGTGACCAGGTTTTACTCATCAGCCAGTACAATCACAATTTATCATATGTTTCAAAGGCTATTGCATATGGATCAAAGAAAAGGTAGTGTGACCTTGAGTTCACCTTGATCAACACAAAAAGACCCCACTGGTACAACATTTATATCTTCTAGTTCACTAAGGAAGTGTTTAACATGTAAATATTTATATAACAGCTAGAACTATTCATGGTTTGAACTGATTTCCCATCAAGCGTCATCCCAAACCATAAAGTTCAATCATTTTGAAAATTTGTTCAGAGGTAACATAGATATATAGATCAAGTACGAAGTAAATTGGGTGCTTTGGATTCAATGAGTGATTTAGGCTAAGAAATTTCATATTCTTCCAAGCATTTAAGTAATGGTGTTTAAATTTCACATTCTTTTTCAGTCAGTGCTTGGAGACTTCATTAATACACTAAACACCAAAATTACGCAAATAAAGAGGAGGGAAAAAGAACAATATCACCCAGACATTTTGTCGAACACCTTCCAAGCATTTAATGGAGTTATCTGCTTATTGTGTATCTAAATTATTCCCCATTTTCCTTCCTTCTAACGCTAGGAAGGCGGAAGAGGTGTGACATCCTTTAGAGATCCCTGTTCCTTGCAAGATTGGTATGTGAGTCCATACTAGCAAATATACCATTTCAAATAGATTGGAAATGAAGTGGTAATAACAACTCTGCCATCTCAACAATGTAGAACACATAAATATTCATCTTGATTACAGAAATTCTGCATAGAGTCTTTTCTTATTAAATAAGCTCCCATTATTGAAATGTCGTCCTATTTATCTGACTTCCTCTTTTCCAACTAAGCTGTTGTTAAAATTTATTTGTAGATACAATTAGCCATTCGTTAATACAATCTCATGAACAAGCTCTAATTATTTCCTTATTTGCATTTTTTCCACCAAACAGTAGGTAATTATGTGCCGAGGAGTAAAACCCGGCCACCGAGCTTGGATACCCGACCCAATCAAGGTGGGAAGGATAAGATATTGATATTATCTTTAATAATCTTATATTATCTCAAATAACTTTATCTGGTGAGGAGATCATTTTAAGATATTGATATTATCTTGAATAATCCTGATATTATCTCAAATAACCTTATCCGGTTATAAGAGATAATATCCCTTAAATTAAGGAAATCACATCTCAAAGAAGATTTAAGAGATAAAAGGAGATAAATCCAGATCTCTTAAAGATATGGGGATCCTATTATAAAAAGAGGAGAACCTAAAAGAGAGACTCACTTTTCACCAACCCAGGTGACTCTCCCTTAAGCGTATTAGAGAGACTAGCTTGACCAAGAGACTATTGAAGAGTCCTTGCTCGCTGGTATTCATCAGATACAAGATTAGGGGATTGAGATCACTATATGACCAAGGGTTGAACCGAGAACTACTTCTGGCTTTGATTCCCATTGGGATACGTAGGACCGGAATACAATATTCTGTCAAGCCATAATATAAAACAACCCCTGTGTTCACTCTTGGTTTGACGTTCTACGGCGAGATTCCGGCAAGTCGGATCTTGGCAGGAACATTTGGCGCCCACCATGGGGCCGACGAAAAACTTTCCCCGGTTCCATAAGAAAGCTTGATGGTGACTACACGGAATGGACCAAGGGGAGGGGCTAACAGCACGAACCATGTAGATCATGAATCTTCGAACACGAGCCAGAACCATGACAATACCCTGCCCCCTCCCATCAATGAAGATAACCCTCGGCTGGGAGAGGTTATGGCACAGTTAAGGCAGCTGCGTGAGGAAAAAGAGGAGTTACGTACTCAGAATCAAAGGCTGCTAAGAGCTCGAAAAAGAGCAAGATCAGTGATGCCTTCTGAGGAAGAGCAATCCTCACACGGGGGTAGCCAAAAGGATCCATCGTAAGTACTTTCTCCTCATGATACGAGCCGATCATCCAAGACCAAACCTCACCCAAAGGATTCAGAAGTTAGGTCTCATGCAGAAAGGACTATCCAAAAAGAAAGGGTAACAAACCGACGACCGAGGTGGCCGTTCATGGATGACATCGATGAGGTAATCATGCCTAGACATTTTAAGCCTCTTAACATTGATAAATTTGATGGCACCACTGACCCAACTGAGCACGTAGAATCCTTTCTCCAGGAGGTATGCAACGCCGAGTTACTCACCTTACCTCGACCGTCTAAAACTCCGGTCAACGAAGACAGAAGTAAAGAGTGCAAATGGCATCAAAACTATGGTCACTCCACTGAAGACTGTAGAACAGGCCAGGAAAAAATCGAGGACTTGATATAGGCAGGTCGTCTTGACCGGTTCGTTCGCCGAGACGATAATGGAGGCGGACGACCTGGTCCACGATAAAGGAGGCGTAGTTATGACAATCATAACCGAGATGCAAACCTGCAAGGGAATAGTCAGAACGAAGATCGGGTAAACAATCAGAGGACTCCTGATGGAGAAATAGAGGGAGGAGTCAGAGGGGTCATCAATACAATCTCAGGAGGATTTGCAGGTGGAGGAGCAACGAGTTTAGCTCGGCGGTGTCATGTAAAATCCATCCGATCTGTAAACACGGTGTCTGGAAACCTACAAGGACGAGACCTCCAATAACTTTCTCAAATGATGATTTCCAAGGGCTGGATCCAAATCAAGATGACCTAATGGTGATAATGGTCGAATTAGCCAATTTCTCGGTTAAATGAACACTTGTTGATCAGGGAAGCTCGACTGATATTTTATACTTGGTGACCTCCAAGAAACTTGGAATTCCAGAAAAGCTGATAAAAGAGCAGGAAGACAAGCTAGGAGGGTTCACTGGAGAGCAAGTAAAAACCCGAGGTTATATAGACCTCTTAATAGCGTTTGGAGAGGGAAAACTCTCCTGGACCGTATCAGTCAGGTATGTTATTGTGGATACCAGCACGTCATACAACATCCTTATTGGAAGACCGACGTTGAATGAACTTGGAGCGATTGTCTCTACCCCACACCTCACAATGAAATTCCCAGCCGAGTCTGGAGATATAGTCACTATCCGAGCTGACCAAAGGATGGCCAGGCAATGCTATGTGGATAGTTTGATGGTTACCCGAAACCAGAACATCGCAAAGGATGTCGAAGATGATAAAGCGTAAGTGATAAGCTCGATCAGTTCGGTTACCTCAACAAGCTCGGTCAGCATGTTTGAACTAGACCCAAGGATGAAGATGTATGAGTCCAGAGCCGAGTCAACAGAGTCTTTAGAGAAGTTGCAATTGGGAGTCCGAGCTAAACGGTGCACCAAGGTTGGCAGTCAGCTCGACCCCTCGCTCAAACAACAGATTCAAGCATTTTTAAAAAAGAATGCCGATTTGTTTACTTGGAAGACATCGGATATGCCTGGAATAGACCCCAATATTATGTTCCATAAGCTATCTATATGTCCTGAAGCCAAGCATGTAGCTCAGAGAAAAAGAAAACTTGGCGAAGAAAGGCGCCAAGCAGTAGCCGAGGAGACTGCCAAACTGGTCAAAGCAAATTTCATCAGAGTTGAAATACACTACTTGGCTAGCCAACGTGGTGTTAGTTAGAAAGGCCAATGGTAAGTGGAGAATGTGCACAGACTACACCGATCTCAACAAAGCGTGTCCAAAGGCTAATGGACAAAGTCTTTGTCAACCAGATCAGAAAGAACCTTGAAGTATATGTTGACGATATAGTGGTAAAGTCCAATGACCTAAGGCAACACTCAGCCAACCTCGAAGAAAATTTCAGTCAACTCAGAAAGTACAACATAAGGTTAAATCCAGAAAAATGCTCTTTTGGTGTACAAGGAGGAAAGTTCTTAGGATATATGCTAACACATAGAGGAATTGAAGTTAATCCGGATAAGTACTAAGCTGTCATGGAAATGCGGAGCCCTCAGAATGTGAAAGAAATTCAGAGGTTAGCTGGCTGGTTAGCTTCTCTATCCCGCTTTCTCCCAAAGTCCGCAGAAAAACCAAGTCCCTTCTTCCAGCTCTTGAAAAAACCAAAAGAGTTCACCTGGACCGAAGTGTGTGAGAAAGCCTTTGAAGATCTTAAACTCTTTCTAGCCTCTCCCCCGATCCTCACTCGGTCTCAGCTTGGCAAAGATCTGTACTTGTATCTATCTGTCAATGATGATGCAATCAGTGCAGTAATCATCTAGGAAAAAGAAGAATAACAGATGCTGGTGTATTATGTGAGTAGAATTCTGAAAGATGCAGAAACACGGTATCAAGTAATTGAAAAACTAGTCCTCGCCTTATTTATGGCAGCTTGGAGGTTATGACCGTACTTCCAGTCACCCCAAGTTATAGTCAAAACAGATCATCTAATAAAGCAGGTGCTCAGGAAACCCGATCTAGCCAGACGGATGATAGCTTGGTCAGTAGAATTGTCAGAGTCCGGTTTGCAATATGAGCCGAGGGGACTGAAGAAAACATAATGCCTCTCCGACTTCATTGCCGAGATCTCTTCTAAGCCAAGGTCAGTATCCTTCATCTAGCTTCTATATATTGATGGATCATCTAACTTAAAGGGAAGCGGAACTGGAATAATTCTCGAAGGGCCTGATGATCTAATCCTAGAACATTCTTTAAAGTTTGGGTTTACTGCTTCAAACAACCAAGCAGAATATGAAGCCCTTATTGTAGGGCTGATGCTAGCTAAAGAGGTTGGAGTCAAATAATTAAAATTCCGAAGTGACTCACAGCTTGTAACAGGACAAGTCTCGGGTGATTATCAAACAAAGGATCCCCAATATACCAGGTATCTCTGCAAGGTTTATAGTTTAATTTCTGAATTTGATAATTTTACTATTGAGCATGTTCCTCGGGAGGAAAATTCCAGGGCAAATATGTTGTCTAAGTTGGCTAGCACCAAGAAAGCTGGCCAGCTAAGAACTTTCATTCAGGAGAATCTCTTTGAACCGAGTATAAAAAGTGCCAAGGTGATAATGACTGAACACTATGATCGTGGCTGGATGACACCAATTTGGGAATATTTAGCCTCTGACAAATTGTCCAATGATCCTAAGGAGGCAAGGAGAATTCGTCTAAAATCTTGCCATTACACCATCCGAGATGGAGAACTGTACAGAAGAGGATTCTCCATGCCGTTACTAAAGTGCATAGCAAAGGAGCAATCCGAATACATAATGGATGAGATGCACCGAGGAATCTGTGGAATGCATTCAGGTGGCCGATCTCTAGCAGCTCGGGTCGTGCGAGCGGGGTTTTACTGGTCGACCATGAGATTGGATTGTGCTACCTGGACTAATAGGTGTGAGCCTTGTCAGAAGTTCGTCAATGTAGCATGATCTCCAGGAGAAGATCTCCATTCCATGTTCTCACCGTGGCCCTTTACTCTGTGGGGGATGGATATAGTCGGTCCCTTCCCAGTTGCTAAAGGTCAAGTCAAGTTCTTGCTAGTAGTAGTAGACTACTTTACTAAGTGGATTGAAGCAGAATCACTAGCTACCATAACAGCTAAAAAGGTTCATAATTTTGTATGGAAAAGCATCATATGCAGGCCTGGCCTCCCCTATGCAATTGTCACAGATAATGGAAAACAATTCACCGATAAAGGTCTTAGAGAGTTCTACTCCAACCTCGGAATCAAACATAAAGTGACCTCGATTGAGCATCCACAAACAAACGGCCAAGCAAAAGCAGCCAACAAAGTCATTTTGAACGAGCTCAAGAAAAGGTTAGGCCAATCAAAAGGGGCATGGGTTGAAGAATTACCAAGCATCCTCTAGACTTACCATCGCTCACCGCAGTCTTCAACTGGTGAAACGCCATTCAAGCTAACCTATGGAACCGATGCAATGATTCCAGTTGAGCTCGACGAACTCTCTTTCCAAAGGCAGCATCATGACCAAAGTAAGAACGAAGAAGAAATCCGAGTTGAGCTTGACATGGTTGAAGAAGTCCGAGATAAGGCAAAAATCAGAGAAAAACTATGCAAGCAGAAAGCAACTCGGAAGTACAACTCGAGGTTGCGACCAAGGGAATTTGTGCAAGGTGACTTAGTGCTGAGATTGCAAAACGATGCGAGAAAAGACTCAAAAGAGGGTAAGCTCGCAACAAATTGGTCTGGCCCATTCAGAATAGTTAAAAACCTAGGAAATGGTGCTTATAGGCTAGAATAGTTGTCAGGAAAGGCCGTTCCAAGAACTTGGGACACTTCCCACCTTAAGTTTTATCTTAGTTAAAGTTATGTAAGTAGGTGATGTACTATTTTTCCTTCCCCGGTCTTTTTCCCACGAGGTTTTGACCAGGAAAGTCTTAATGAGGCACACCCGGAAAAATAAATAAATAGAATCAATTTCAGTTGCAATATTAGGCAACAATACTGTTATATGGTCAAAAATTTATTTATCGAAAATTAGAAACCTAAAAAGGTTGACCGAGCTAAAATCGACCGAGTTGAGGTCGAAATGCCGACCCTAAAGAGGTGAAACTTAAAGACCTAAAAAGGTTGATCGAGCTAAAATCGACCGAGTTGAGGTAGAAATGCCGAACCTAAAGATTGATAAATTAAATACCTAAAAAGGTTGACCGAGCTAAAATCGACCGACTTGGGGTCGAAATGTCGAACCTAAAGAGGTGAAGCTTAAAGACCTAAAAAAGTTGACCGAGCTAAAATCGACCGAGTTGAGGTCGAAATGCCGAACCTAAAGAGGCGAAAATTAAATACCTTAAAAGGTTGACCGAGCTAAAATCGACCGAGTTGATGTCGAAATGTCGAACCTAAAAAGGTGAAAAAAAAGGTTGACCGAGCTAAAATCGACCGAGTTGAGGTCGAAATGCCGAACCAAAAGAGACAAAAACTAAATGCCTAAAAAGGTAATTAAAAACCTAAGAGGGCTTGTTAAGATAAAGGCTGAGACCCATGGTGTCAAAAAACCTTAGGGGTTAATTTTAAATTGATCCAAGTTCCAAAAGCTAGCCAAGATATCAACATAAATCATATAAGACGAAGTATGAACATAAAAACTTAGGAAATATTCTAAGTTAAAATTCAACTCGAGAGTCAGAAACACATTATGACATCAATTAAAAGGACAAAAGACCAAGAGTACAAAAGGTTTCAAAATAAAAAGGGGATTGCCCTGGGAACAAACTTCAAAGAAAGTTTCTAAGTTACTCATGGGAATCCCCATGCGCAATGGCTCCAGCAGAAGTAGAGCCGAGGTCATCCTCATTGCCCGAAGGAACGACAAAAGATGGATAAGGTAAAGCCATTTCACCTTCCCCATCTCCTCCCTCCTCGGCAGCTTGCTCTTCAACTTCATCCTCTTCCTGGCCTGTCTCTTCTTCATCCTCAATCTCGGACAAAGGAACTAGAATTCCATCTTAATTAAAATCTTTGTCCACATCAGCAAGGGAGAAGTCAGCATTTGGGTTAAAGCGTTTAAGCTGCTTCACCGCTCGAGAAAAACCGTTGACGTGCTCCTTCATAATGGTGGCTTCAGCTTCACTCAGATCGGCTTGAAGCTTGCGATTAGCCTCCCTCTTAGCCTCCAAAGCCTGTTACAGCTGAGCAAAGGAAACTTGAGAGTCTTCAAAGACTTTCTGAAGTCCCACTCTCTCTTCTTTCTCCTTCTCCAGCTCGGACTGAAGGGAAGTCTTGGTTTTCTCAAGCTCAGCCTTTTGAGCCTTCAGTTGGCCAACAACGTGAGCTTGCACCTCGCTCTTAGCCACAGCTTGAGCCAACTCGTCCCTCAACCTCAAGGAATGAGCCACTTAAGCCCTCATCGACTCCATCTTCTTCATATTTTTGAATAGTTCTTGACTCCAGAAACGAGTGATGGACAAAATTCGGAAGGCCTAAGCAGCGGCGGCCTCTATACTGGCATCAGGCCCTTGCTCCAGCAAAAGCCGAGCATCAGAGGGCTTCAGCACTTGACCATCAATGAGTGGGCCGGGGTTGAAATCATCACTTCAGAGCGAGCCGATTCCCGAGTTACAGTGGCCATTATACCACTTATCGTCCACTGTCAGGTCGGTCACATGAGGTGCCCCTTCAGTCCTCTTCTCGGTAGTAGGGTCATCAGGAGTCAGAGGAATGGGAGAAGCACTCCTCCTCAGTACCACTGGTTGAGCGTCGGCCCGAGCCCACTTAGAAAGATGCACGCCGGGGTCCGAGCTCTCAACAACCTTCCTTTTCTTCCCCTTGTCATTAGAGGTCGGAGTTGAGGTGCCACCATCTTGAAGAGCCGACTTCTTCAGCAAAGCTTTATAATTAAACTTTCTCATGATCACTGAAAAAGAAATCACCCGAGTTAAAAGGCAGAATTTTTAAGTGCATCTACAATATCTAAAGAAGAAATGCTTATGATCAAAGTCAGCACGCTGAGTGGAAAAGGTGGGTAATTTTAAAAGCCTCCCACAAGGCAATGGCGAAGGATAGAGTTTTAAAATCTCCATATTGGCTTGCTCATCATCGGTCATAGAACCCAGGTCATAACTGGAAAATTTGGAAGGATGGGGCTGCCAATAAAAGGGAAACCTCGGATCCCCTTCAGAATCAAAAAATACGGACTCATGACCTTCGGAAGGTCGGACCTTGAAAAATTCCAACTTAAAAAATTTATAAGAACTCTTATGGAGACCGATGATACCTCTACCCTCAACCCCATTGAGAGAAATCCATCCAATTCGGTCCCCGAACCGAACTTTATAAAAATAAAGGAACTTGGGAGCGGTAGCTTCCCTGTTTAACAACATAGGATTTCAAGAAGGCCCAACTGTTGGGATGCAACTGAGTATGGGAGAAGTTCATGATTCTCAGAACGTCGCACTCAAATTGGGTAAAAGGAAGGGTGACACCGATATGTTCAAAAAAAGTTTTATAGACATAAGTAAAGTGTGGTTCGACGGGGAGAGCTCTCAGGAAAACATGATCCTCATCTGAGCAAAGCAAACGGCGAACAGAAGAAGGGACCTGACAAATTTCGTTCTCAACACTCCTAAGGGATTCACGACTCCTAAAATTAGAAAAGAACAACCCTACTTCAGGTCTAACCCAGGAATACCCATGAATGGGAATGTCTGGAATTGGCTCTTTAGGAACCCTAGCGACGCGCTTGCGATGCTTAGGGGCAGTAATGGCTGCAGGAGTAGCAGAGCTACTCTCATTAGAAGAAGAAGAAGAACCCTTGGCACCTCCATCACCACGAGGTGGAGATGGGGAATGGTGATGAGAGCCCCCAATCTAATTGATTTCGGGCTCTATGATCCGAACCCCGGAAGGGGCATTATGGCTTACCTCGAATGAAGTTTCCATGGAAGAAAGAAAGAATGAAGGAAAGGACAATGACGTACCTGGAACAGAAAAGGAAATGCAGAAGCTTGAAGGAGAAGACCTTGAAGAGAGGTTTGAGCAAGAAAGAGGTAAAATGAGCTCCTAAGCAAACTTCTCCCCAACTTATAGAGACCTCGATGCCTCAAAAGAAAACAAATCTTAACGTTTCTTTTAAAAGTAATAATGACGGGCGCCGTGTGAAGAAAGGAAACGCCTCTTCAAGTCTGTGCAAATTCGGCTCACTAATGAAGGAGTCACACGTGGCTAAGATATCGGAATAAACGCTGCGACAAGCTAGCAGCTTCAATCACGCAACCAAAGAGCAGGCCTCGGAAGTAATGACGCAGAGGCCATGCATCACAAACTTGCCTTATCTTAATAATGAAGGCAACATCTCTTTTCATCTCGGGAGCTACGAAACTTTGGTAACACCACAGATCTAAAACGATTGCCCACACCTTGGCTCGGCTCCTTCGAAGAAACTTCCACGCTTTTTGAAATCTCAAAGCTTGGGGGGCTTGTATATGGGCCGAGGTGCAAAGCTCGCCACTCGAAGAGTGAAGATCGGTCTCCCAAGATATTCACCGAAGAAAAAGATATACACCAAAGTGTGAAGCTCGGCCACTTACCTCACCAACTTGAAAGGCTAAAGAGACCATGTTTCTAACCTTGGCCATCGAGGTTAAATGATTGGTCGAGGTACAAGACCGATCATTAAGATTATGGTAAAAAGGGGAAGAGAACCTACACCATAAACCTTAAATTCTCCAAATAAGGTTTTCAAAGGCCAAGCTCGGCTACTGTCATGAAAACTTTTACGCTTCTACTAGCTCAAAGCTTGGGGGGCTTGTGTACTGGCCAAGGAGTAAAACCCGGCCACCGAGCTTGGATACCCGACCTAATCAAGGTGGGAAGGATAATATATTGATATTATCTTTAATAATCTTATATTATCTCAAATAACCTTATCCGGTTAGGAGATCATTTTAAGATATTGATATTATCTTTAATAATCCTGATATTATCTCAAATAACCTTATCCGGTTAGAAGAGATAATATCCTTTAAAGTAAGGAAATCACATCTCAAAGAAGATTTAAGAGATAAAAGGAGATAAATCCAGATCTCTTAAAGATATGGGGATCCTATTATAAAAAGAGGAGAACCCAAAAGAGAGACTCACTTTTCCCCAACCCAGGTGACTCTCCCTAAAGCGTATTAGAGAAACTAGCTCGACCAATAGAATATTGAAGAGTCCTTGCTCGCTGGTATTCATCAGATAAAAGATTAAGGGATTGAGATCACTATATGACCAAGGGTTGAACTGAGAACTACGTCTGGCTTTGATTCCCATTGGGATACGTAGGACCGGAATACAATATTCTGTCAAGCCATAATCTAAAACAACCCATGTGTTCACTCTTGGTTTGATGTTCTACGGCGTGATTCCAGCAAGTCGGATCTCGACAGGAACAGGTATGCTTTTTTGTGAAGACAGACAAGCGCAGATAATCAGCCATGCGTTACACCAAACTGATTAAATAAAAACTAAAAGAGCAATATCACCTCGTCTCTTTGTCGAGCACCTTCTGGGTAATATTCATACATACTTGAATGAACTTATAATTAATCACGCATGTCGAGCCCTGGACGAAATAACAACCCATGAAAAAAAAAACATAGTTAGAAATGGAGATATAGCATAAATAAAATCAAGGAAATTAATGTCTGATTAAAGTCCTTGAGAAATCCAAAGATGATGTTGCTGGTGATTTGGTGCAGATCTGAAGGTGGTTTCAATGACGTCTTGTTTCAGGAAAACAATGCAACTGATTTGGGTGTTACATAAGACGGCGGTGGTTGCGAGTGGCGGTGAATCAGCTCTGCGAATCAGCTATGGTGGTTGAAAGAAGATCTATGTCTGTCAGCCATTAGCGGTGAGTCAAGATGAAGGAGTACGAAACGCTAGATGAAGCAGTTTTCTTCTTTCTTGGTAGTTGGTCGGAAACCAGGATAGCACAGTGCCTGGTGGTGGTTGAATCAGTGGTCGGGGCAAAGTTTTACCTTGTCCCATGGTGGCACTACTACGGAAAAGGGCTTTAATAGCGCTTTTTTGGCCTTTAGTAGCGCTTCCAAGTGCTATCTATTCACCGGCTACTGAAGGTGTGAGAGATTCAATAATGCTTAAAAAAGCGCTACTGAAAGTGGGAATAGGTAGCGCTTCCTTGAGAAAGCGCTCCCTCATCAACCCATAGTTACACTGCATTTAGGTACATCACAGACATACACATATATAATGTACAAAGCTTACATACAATATTGGTAAGCATATATATATAAACCAAACCAAATATCAAAATCATGCATATAACCAATTAAGTAATATACTTTAACACAATTCACGGTAATGCTTACACATAACCAATGCTACTATTTAAGTCCATAAACTAAAAGGTCGCTAACCTACACTAGATAATAACCATGCATACTAACAATGTATACAAGCTAATCAACACACTAGTAATTATAAACAATTTGTGCATGTTGCTTCCATCTTCTGCTTGATCCCACAAAGTCCTTGTTGTCATCCTGCATAAGATACACATACAGATCACTTGCGCATACACACAAGTCTAATAATATAGGAGAGACACTAGCTAGCATAATATCAGAGTATGTCGTACCCTTTAATTGTTGATAAATTTCATAACCACATAATGACACCACTCGTCTTTAAGTTGAGTATGTTGATCGTCGGAGTATGTGATGCATTTACATTCAGGAAAATACTTCAAAATGAAAATTAAATCAAATTAGAATGACTAAATCTGAGTAATTAAATTATATAAGCTAGAACTAAAATAAAATACTGTGGTTGGGATTTGCATTTTGTTCTGAATGATGATATCCTTGATAAATTTCAAAATGTAGTAGCCACTGTCATTGTCATTCGGTTGACGATGGGCACTATAAAACCAAAAATAATAAATTAATTATTTTAATTTTTTAATTTAAATTAAAAAATTGCATAAGGATTTTCTTAAATACCATTATAGATATCCATTTAGTCATCCTGGATGATTTAGAAATTCGAGACTTGCCTCCATTTAATCCTCGATGAATTAGCAAAGCCCCGAGTGCAAAATCAAACAATTTCATTGAAGTAAAGGTTTCGAACCATCATATATATGAAGATAACAATAAATGCATATGTATACTTACTGATTGTACATATCCCTCATTTTTTTGTGATTGGAAAAATGCATATGCAAGGGATCTAAATAGTACACCGTGTCCTCTTTGGGATTGATCACTAACAATACCCAATGACCCCTACAAAAATGTGGTTAGTTAGGAAATCTTAAGCAGCTAATCACATTTCATAAAAGTTACTATCGTTAATTAAATTAAATGACTCACACTACATTGCAAGGTGACAAAACAAGGTCTCATCCTCTGGCTTTGCCAATGCCAAGCGTTCAGCTATATACTCTTTTATTTCCACAGTCAAAGTGCATATGTGTTCACTGTGGTCATAGAAACACAAACCTCGGAGTCCGTTCTTCTGGGATCAGTATCTCACGATACAAGTACGTTAAATTAAAACATGTATACAAAGAAATGAAAAAGAGAAAAACTAAAAATGAAAGAGCAGGACAACACTTTTCATCAAACTCAATTTTTAGCATTCAAAAAAGATAACCACCAGAGATCAGCATCAATATTTAAAACACTTGAGATATACGCTAAAAACAGTATGTGATATACTTCAAAGTTGTATACGTTGTATACTTCAAAGTTTGGTGTAGTACCTGAGATATACGCTAATAACAGTCTGTGATAACCATTCATGATTAAGAATTTCTCCAATCTCAGAACCTTCACCATCGAGCTCTAATGTGTGCTCATAACCCAGAATTTCTGGCTCCATTGGTATGGCAGTGTTTCCTCTATCTGCCATCCTTGTTAACACATGGACTCTAAGAAAGGTTATAAAATATGCACTACCATGAGCTATAGGAGGCTGGGAGGGCTGATGTTTGCTCTTGTTCTTTAATGGGGATGTAACTGACCCTTTTGTTTGCTCCTTGCCAACTATCGGAGGTCTAGGGGAAGGTTGGGGTTTACCCACATTCTTGCCCACATTCTTGCTCACATTCTTGCTAGCTCTGTGCTCCGACACTTTCCCTTGTCCTTGACTTTGGATTTTGCGGGTAACTACATTTTTTCATTGCAACACATTAATTAGTTAGTGAGCACCCAATTTAATAAATATATGCAGTAAATGATAATGGATCACTTACAACTACGAGGTGGCTTGGCCATGCCACATAGGTACCTATTGGTTGTTCCACTGTCATCACATCTACATTCACAAGTGGTACAGCCAATGGTGCATCGCTCTCAATTGCAAACTCAACCACATCTTTTACATGACCTGCAGGTATTGGTAGGTTGTGCAGTGTGCCACCTGATTCGTTATAGATTGTCCCCCTAGCGACCAAGCGATGAGTTGGACTTGGAAAATATAGGTTTCAAATAGTATTGCCCTAAACTAATGATAAACAAAAATATTAATATGTAAACTGTCAATGCAATATGTACACGTAAATAAAGCGATTAATGTAATGATTATTGCCTTGGGTGGCATAAGAGTGAAACTATCTCTGGCACTATATGGGGAGATAGTTTTATGAGTGACACCAAAACCCACACCCTATAGCGACCAGAATACTCTCTGGCAGGTAAGGCTTGGGCTAGGATATCTTCGCGGCCACCACAATCTGTTATCTCCCCCTATGATACAGCCTGTGTTAGGGTCTCCTGGAATATAAATATTATTGACAAAGATGTTAAACATAATTATCATAAGAAAATTACAAATGAAAATGTTAATTAATTCTATCATACTTACAATTCTTTCAGCCACTTCCCTAGTGGGGGGATGGTCAATCACACCCTCCTCGTTTTTATAGCCTTCCATCGACAAAATATGACGTTCAATTGAATCAACTTCTGGATCTCCACCCACCTCCAACAGATGTACATTTAAACAAACCAATTAAAATTCATCATCTTGCTAAGACAAAAACCAAAACGTGTTAAATAAACCAAGTTATAATTAAGGATATTATAAATACCATATTGAACGTGCTGTCGCCACGCGCCAAAAAGAATGAGCGTTTACAAAATAATGTAGATAGGGAAGCGACAACTCGAGTATCGTCTCACAAGGACTCTTAGGTGTTGTTGTTATTAACAGAAAATCAGTAAAAGTCAGATTTGGGGGGTTTTGAGATTGAAAACTAAATAAAGAAAACAGAACAGAAAAACAATGCAATAAAAAGTAATTACCAAATAAGCTAACGAACGATCAACCTACTGTTCTCGGTTTCCCACTATCATCGGTTCATATAAATCCAAGCCCTAAGCAGATTCTAATCCCCTCCCGGTTGTAGAAACAATTTACAAGCGAAACCACTACTATAGATATATGTCCCTATTCCCGAATTAAGCAAACGGGGTGAAGCACTCATGAACTAAGCGAACATGATTGAACACACGTGAATTAAGCAAACGCGATTATATATAGGAACATAACATCACCGAAACAAATCAACACAACACTATACATTCCTGAATTAAGCAAAGAGAAACATATAGCATCGTATTGCAAAGATAAAAGCAAATGAAACAAGAATTACATAACCTCAAATGTAAATGGAAACCAATCACAGTAGATTAATCTAGGAGACTAGTTCTCCATTACAAATAAAAGTAAAAGCTATGAGAAAAAACTAAAACTAACTAAGCTAAGACTGACTAAAACTAGCCAGCTTCCTCCCTCTCTCAGTTCTGTCTAAAACTGACTTATATACAGAATCTGGAATCAGCGGACTCACGAGGCGAATGCTGTCTCGCGAGGCGAATAATACGAACAGACTTCAGCTTTTGGTCTTCTCGCGAGGCGATCTTATCATTCGCGAGGCGAAACTCTTCAATTTCCAAACTGTCACAGCCGTGACCTTTAACATGCATAAATCGTGCTGACTTTTGGTCTTCCAGGGCTGGATTACTCACGACGCGAGGCAAGTGTTCGCGGGGCGAGACAGAATGGTTGGCAATTTCTGGAACAGTCACCTTCTGGTTCACGAGGCAAATGCATTCTCGCGTGGCGAGACACTCCAGAATAATTCATTTTTATTACCTGCAAACAAGAAATAACAGTAAGTACTTTATTCGACTCTAAATTAGCTAAATTAACCTAAAAACACTTTACAGACTCAAAATACTGCTTAAAGACAATCAAGTCTAATTTGGGTGAAAATGATATAAATTTAGCACAAAGCCAAGGTTTTTATTAGTTATAAAACCAATCAACCAGAGGCTCATCAAAATACCCCAAACTTAAACTTTGCTTGTCCCCAAGCAAACTAAAACTCAAAAACTTAAAAAGACTCAAGACATGGCAAAACATGGCAAGCTTAAGGATTCAATCAAATTCGCACAAATTTCAAGCAACAAAACAATTTTCTTCAATGTTCTCCCTTCCAAACAAAGCAATCCCCACAATCAATCACTCTAAACAATTGAGAATTTCATCATTCAAAACAATCATTAATCTAAGCAGGGGATCCAAGTTACACACAAGAGGGAGATCACCAAATTCAAACAACTGCCTCCCTCACAAGGGAAATTTGTGTTTCACTTAATCGCTCAGTTTGTGTCAGGCTATTAACATTGCACTCAATTTCACTTTCAAGAACACTTCCCATAAATTAGATTTTCATCTCCCAATGATTCCCACAGAAAACATGCATGCAACATCAAAAGATCTTTTATGGGTTGTAATGGGGGCCTGGCTAAGGGTAGGATATACACAAGGAACTAGGCTGAGGACCCTAGGAACTAAGAGAGCATGAAACTTTTTACACTTTGAAATTAAACTCAAGTTCCTTTCTTCATTTTTTTCTTTATGCTTCTGGGTGACTACAGCATCTTTTTTTTTCTAATACTTTTATTTTTAACATTTTTAAAATTTTCTTTTTGTTTTCTTCTTTTCTTTTTTTTTCTTTTTTTTTAATATTTTTTTTCTTTTTCCCAATCCCAAACAACACATCACACCTTGTAGCCACCCCAAACTTAGTTTCTTGCACCCATTCTCTTTCTAAGATTCCATGCTCTCCTAATCCTAAGATCGGGTTAACATGGTTTTTCAGATTTTAGGCTCATAACATCAGGTCATCAAGAATTAACAGGCTAATTAGGCTCAATGGGGCTAACTAAGGAACATGCATTAGGGATGGTTTATTTTAGGCTAAGTAGCTATTTACAAAGAAAATGCCTAAATCATCAGAAGCAAACACATAATCATGCAAACCAAAAAGATATTCAAGCAAATTCAGGAAAGTGCAACTTGAAAAGTGATTCTCACACAATCAAAAACATGTTGGAGGCTCAAAACCTCACCTGGACATTATTTGCAAATTGTTTGACAGAGATTCTATCCCTAGTGTGTGTTTCCCTTCACCCCAAACTTATCATAAATCATGCCATCATAACAAAATCTCAAAGTTCGGTTTTCAATCACATGGGGATCATTTTTCAAAAAAATTTCAAAAAATTTATATCCTAGGGGGAAAACAGTCAACACTATCATGCAATCAATCTATGCAAAATCAATAAAATCCAATAAACTTGCCAATACCAGACTCACACAACTCCTGAGCTTCTCAAATTATTCAGGAGCTTTATTGAAAACAAAGCAAAAATAAAGCAAGGAAAAGAAAATTAAAAAGAAGCAAGGTTCAGAGAAACTCATTGAGGGGCGGTTCCACCAGGATCCCATTGCTTGTAACATAAGGCCCAAGTGATAGCCAAAGGGTGGGAGTTCATTCCATGCTTCCATAACTTGCAGCCTTGATATGGGGGTGAGCACTTGACAGTTACGGTGACTCCTTCCAGTGCGGCGGACTTCTCACTCCCTTTTGGGTCAAAGATGACCGCTTTCTCAACAAAATCCTCCCAATAAAATTGGGGTTCAACCTCTTGAAATGGCCACAGTGACAAATCCAAAGGCTGGAACTCCATCACCGGTGGTTCCACAGGGGAAGGTGGTAAACAGGTAGCTGGGGTTACTGGTGCTGCTTCAACTTCTGCATTTTCTTCATTCACTGCACTAACAAAGTTATCACCTGCTATACATGCAGAAATTTCAGCACACACCACACAAAGGTTAGTGTTAGTAGAGTCAGTACATATATCACAATAAACTGAATCAGGAAATGTCTGAATGTCTGGAAATTCAGCAATTAGTTCATCCATCTCATCACTCTCAACACATGCATTTGATTTAATTGAATCATCTACTTCCAAAGGTTCTTCATCATCCTCAGGCACGGTGAAGCAGATGTCCTCCCGATCCTCCTGATCCTCATTTTCTATGTTTCCTGAAAAGAATAAACCTGCATAACAATCTATACACAAAGCAGTGCCATTACAATCATCACAGGCATTAGAATCAGGGGATTCAACACACAGTTCATCAACAGAAGTATCATTATCAAAATTATCCTCAGAAGTATCTTCAAGAATAACTTGTGACTCTGTATGTTCTTCAAGGGGCTGTGGAGTTAGCAGTGCAGCCGAGTTGGCGACAATTTGATCAATTAGAATGGACAACTTCTGAGATTCAGCTTCGCTCCTCTGTTGGGCTTCAAGATTTTGTTCTGCCATTCGTTGATTTTGCTCTGCCATCCATTGATTGTTCTCCTCTATCATCCGTTGAATACTTGCTTGGAATTCTGTCATTTGTTGTTGCATCAGAAAAGCTAACTCATTCATGGTGCTCTGTCCTCCACTTTGTTGACTAAAATGAGTATTCACTCCAAACATGTCACAATCACTATTAAACTCATAACTTCCAGTGAAATTAGGATAATGTATGCATGGTGGTGGTTCACTAAAATCAGGATAATACATGCATGGTTGCTCATAATAAACATTAGGCACATAACCATATCTGTGATTATCCATGGGAAACAAACAACCAGACAAAATAGAAAAGACTAATTCAGTAATACAAAAAGTTTTTTTTAAAAATTATTTTATGCTAATAACAACAAACAAGGGTCCCCGGCAACGGCGCCAATATTTGAACGCGCTGTGGCCACGCGCCAAAAAGAACGAGCGTTTACAAAATAATGTAGATAGGGAAGCGACAACTCGAGTATCGTCTCACAAGGACTCTTAGGTGTTGTTGTTATTAACAGAAAATCAGTAAAAGTCAGATTTGGGGGGTTTAGAGATTGAAAATTAAATAAAGCAAACAGAACAGAAAAACAATGCAATAAAAAGTAATTACCAAATAAGCTAACGAACGATCAACCTATTGTTCTCGGTTTCCCACTATCATCGGTTCATATAAATCCAAGCCCTAAGCAGATTCTAATCCCCTCCCGGTTGTAGCAACAATTTACAAGCGAAACCACTACTACAGATATATGTCCCTATTCCCGAATTAAGCAAACGGGGTGAAGCACTCATGAACTAAGCGAACATGATTGAACACACGCGAATTAAGCAAACGCGATTATATATAGGAACATAACATCATCGAAACAAATCAACACAACACTATACATTCCTGAATTAAGAAAACAGAAACATATAGCATCGTATTGAAAAGAGAAAAGCAAATGAAACAGGAATTACATAACCTCAAATGTAAATGGAAACCAATCACAGTAGATTAATCTTGGAGACTAGTTCTCCATTACAAAGAAAAGTAAAAGCTATGAGAAAAAACTAAAACTAACTAAGCTAAGACTGACTAAAACTTGCCAGCTTCCTCCCTCTCTCAGTTCTGTCTAAAACTGACTTATATACAGAATCTGGAATCAGCGGACTCGCGAGGCGAACGCTGTCTCTCGAGGCGAATAATACGAACAGACTTCAGCTTTTGGTCTTCTCGCGAGGCGATCTTATCATTCGCGAGGCGAAACTCTTCAATTTCCAAACTGTCACAGCCGTGACCTTTAACATGCATAAACCGTACTGACTTTTGGTCTTCCAGGGCTGGATTACTCGCGATGCGAGGCAAGTGTTCGCGGGGCGAGACAGAATGGTTGGCAATTTCTAGAACAGTCACCTTCTGGTTCGCGAGGCGAATGCCTTCTCGCGTGGCGAGACACTCCAGAATTATTCTTTTTTATTACCTGCAAGCAAGAAATAACAGTAAGTACTTTATTCGACTCTAAATTAGCTAAATTAACCTAAAAACACTTTATAGACTCAAAATACTGCTTAAAGACAATCAAGTCTAATTTGGGTGAAAATGATATAAAATTAGCACAAAGCCAAGGTTTTTATTAGTTATAAAACCAATCAACCAGAGGCTCATCACATATCTTCATCAATGCCAGCATACCCTTTAACCCCTCATTTGAAAGGGTAGTCAGGATCTAACGCTCTCTGTCAATTTTCTTCGCTTATTCTCTATATAGACACAGAAATATATCAATATGACCTTTTTCACACTCAAAAGGTCTGAACTCTTAATAGTTGCATGAAGTGCTAGTAAATGTGTATAATCAGAAAGGCATATAATTAATAACACAAAGACTGAGTGTTGAATATTCATATTGCACATGTACAGTGTGTTCGTTCCCCAGCACTTTCTCAATGCAAGTTGTACAAGTTAATAATGATAATGATTTTCTTAATTAATTTTCCTTTTCTTGAAAGCCAAACAGACCAGCAAGTTGAGATTTATGTATACAAGTTCTAAGGATACATACCAGAAATTCCTAATCTTCCGTGCGTTTTGATACAAAAGCTATCCAATCTTCCATGCTTATAAAATCTTTATATTCTGGTGGAGGCTCACGTCTGACATTCCCGTTGTCTTCTCTAAGGTACTCTCTCGTCAAGTTAGTTCGAAATGTCCGGTGCATTTTTTTGGCACGCTGAATTAGAGTACTCCGCCGGGTCTCGTCAACCACAAAATTCATCTTCAACGACAATATAAATAAAATCTCAGAGTATAAGTATGTCTACATAATTAAGAAACAATATAACTAACTCTTGTTAATTGTACATCACGCCAGATCTCATCTTTGAGATTGTTCAAAGCTCGACTCCTCCAAATATTGCAAGTAATAGGGACATTTTGCCGCACTTTGGACCCAATGTAACTAATCAAGTCTCTACCATTTCTACCAATGGGCTGACCCTTAACATTCCATTTAACCTAAAAAATTTTGATTAAGTGTATAAATTTAGATAACAAACAATTAATAGAATGAAACAATTAATTAGATTAATTAGTAAGTATTTTACCACAATTTTAGGTCCTCCTTTACTCCTCTGGCGGATAATCTTCTTCTTAAAGGTTGGCCCACGACGCCTCGCCTTTCATGTGGCCTCCTCGGCACTATCATGATCCTCAGCACTATCATGACCACTGGGAGATACCATTTACCTGCAACAAATTAAACACAAGTAAAAAATGTCAGTTCATAATCATACAAGTTTACTTAGAGAAAATTCATGAATATAAATTTAAATGTCCAAGAAATTAAAAAAAACACAATCCTTACATACATGTTTTAAGTCAATCTTTTCCTTTTCCTTGTTGGATTGAGACTTGCGCGTCCCTTATTGGTACGAAATATTGGACCAATGCCCCTCGTCATGATAATTTCTAATATACATATCATCCTCTCTAGTTGGATTAGCCTCATGTGATTGTGACTTTCTGAAGAAAGGGTCATCCTCAATATTAGCATCTTCACGTGTTTCATCATCAATCACATTAACAATTTTTTTGTTAGTCAATAGAACAATGGACCAATTTGTATCAGTTGGATCAGTGACATAGAACACTTGTTGAGCTTGCGATGCTAAAATAAAAGGCTCATCTTTATAACCCACCTTATTGAAATCCACCCGCATGAACCCCAACTCATCCATTTGTACACCGTTGTTGTTGTAGCATCTTCACGTGTTTCATCATCAATCACATTAACAATTTTTTTGTTAGTCAATAGAACAATGGACCAATTTGTATCAGTTGGATCAGTGACATAGAACACTTGTTGAGCTTACGATGCCAAAATAAAAGGCTCATCTTTATAACCCACCTTATTGAAATCCACCCGCATGAACCCCAACTCATCCATTTGTACACCGTTGTTGTTGTGAACCCACTTACATTGGAACACAGGCACCCAAAACATTGTGTAATCCAACTCCTATATGCGTTCAATGACCCCGAAGTATGACATATTCGCGTATATAGGGTTTTTGTCGTTCGCACTTGAGATATGCAAGGATTCAGCTACAAGAGTCACCCCGCTATTTTGCATTGTACTCCGATCATCTTGTTATTTTGTATAGAATGTGTACCCGTTCATCAAATAACCGGTGTAAGAGAAAACATGTATAGTTGGACCTTTCGCTAACCATCTCAATCTTTCTGAAATCAAGGCAGGATTTACAGCAAACTCATCAGAAATCTGATCTTTTAGCCAAGTTATAAAACATCGATTATGCTCTCTTGTTAACCAATTTTGACTCTTATTTGGGTATGAACTCTTAAGTATGTCCTTGTGTTTAAAAACATATGACTCAACCTCATCGGCGTTCTGTAGAACATACAAGTGTGCTTGCTCCCATTCTTTCCTTGGTATAGTCAATATTTTAGTTCCAGAAATCCCATGCCCTATGCTTTTTCCTGTGTGACGAGACTTTGGTAGCCCTACAAAATATTCAACATTGGATAGGTAGTCGGTATAAAATTCAAAAGCTTCTTCAACTATGTACCATTCAACAATACAACCCTCTGGTCGCGATCGGTTTTTAAAATAACCTTTTAATATCTTCATATAACGCTCAAACAGGTACATCCATCTCATATAAGATGGCCCACACAATTGTGTCTCTGTAACCAGATATACAGTCAGATGGACCATGATGTCAAAGAATGAAGGTGGGAAATACATCTCTAGCTCACACAAAGTCACAACAATTTCTCTTCACAACGCTGGCAACTTTCCAGGGTCAATCACTTTACTTCAAATTGCCTTGAAGAAGAAAGAAAGTTTAGTTAAGGTATGTCGTACGTTGTTCGGTAAAATGGACCGTATACCGATAGGTAGAAAATTCTCCATGAGAACATGAGAGTCATGGGACTTTAGACCCTTTAACTTAAGGTCTTTCATCGATACGAGGTTCATAATGTTTGAAGAGTACCCCTCTGGAACCTTAACTCCATGAAGAAACTTACAAAAAACAATTTTATCTTTTCTAGATTGAGTATGAGCAGCCGGAGGTAAATATGTATTTTTCCCCTTCTTTATCGGTCCCCATTCTCGTCTCAATCCCTTACTAACCAAATCCAGCCTTGCATTAATGCCATCTTTGGTCTTCCCTGGCACATTGAGTAAGGTACCAATGACACTATCAAATACATTTTTTTCAACATGCATTACATCAATGAAGTGTCTTACGTATAATGACTTCCAATATGGCAGCTCAAAGAAAATCGACCTTTTCTTCCACCCTCATGTGACAAGCTCTCTCGGAAAAGGTTTCCCAAATTCAATACTCAAATCTTGTACCTTTTCAAACAGTTGCGCACCCGTCAATGGCAAAGGAGCTACACGTTCTTCTGTATTCCCATTGAATGCCTTTCTCCATGATCAATAATGATGACTTGAATGCAAAAATATACGATGCCCAAGGAAGACATTCTTCTTGCCATTTTCCAACCGCATCCAATCCGTATTATCTTCACATATAGGGCATGCACACTGACCTTTTGTACTGTATCCTGATAAATTACCATATGCCGGAAAATCATTAATTGTGCCAAAGATCATGGTCTTTAGGGTGAAACCTTCTTCTCTATACCCATCATACACCTCTACACCGGTCTCCCACATTTGCTTCAAGTCTTCAATTAAAGGAGCCAAGTATATGTCGATATCATTTCCTGGTTGTTTGGACCCATAAATTAACATAAACAACATCATGTATTTCTTCTTCATGCATAGCCATGGAGGTAGGTTATAAATCACCAAAATCACAGGCCATGTACTGTGAGAGCTACTCTGAACACCATGTGGATTAAATCCGTCGGTAGACAATGCAAGTCGTAGATTTCTTGGTTCTTGCCCGAAATCAAGATAATCATGATCAATTCTTTTCCATTGAGGAGAATTTGCCGGGTGTCGTAGGTTGCCATCTCTAATCCTTTCATCCTCATGCCATGTCAAGTGTCTTGCATCTTCTGAACTACGGCACATGCGCCTAAATCTGGGAATTATGGGGAAATACCATAGAACCTTCTCTGGAGCCGATTCTTTCTTCTTATAATGTGAGGCATTACATTTAGGACAAGCCTTTAACGATGCATAGTCATTCCGAAATAAAATGCAATCATTAGGACAAGCGTGTATCCTCTCATAGTTCATGCCAATAGAGCGTAACATTTGTTTAGCCTCATATGTCCCACTAGGAAGCACATTATCCTCCGGCAACATATCTTTCAATAGTGTGAGTAAGTCTAAAGCTCTTATCAGTCCATCCATTCCCCGATTTCAAGTTATGCAACTTTAGCATCATCGACAATCTTGTGAATTTAGTACAACCCTCATACAACGGTTTCTCAGCATCACTTACCAACTTCTCAAACATTCGAGGACAATCACGAAGATCTTCTTCAACCGTGTTTACCATCTCTTCAAAACGGTCGGCATCATATATATTTATATCGGTGTCATCTGACGCATAGCTCCCAGTATTCCCCATATCGCTAGATTCACCTCTAGTCTCACCATGCTTTGTCCAATAGGTATAACTTTGATCAATTCTATTGCACACTAAATGTCCTTCCAACTCAACTACACTAACTCGTCTTGTATAACAACAACTTAAACAAGGACATATGATTCTACTAGGGTTTTTTGCATGCTCAACTACAAACGTAATAAAATCTTGCACTCCGTCCTTATATTCCTTCGACAAACGATTGGAAGACATCCATTTCCGATGCATATTTTTACGATCTACCATAATTATTTTGAGTTTGAACAACAAACGTAGGTTAATGCATGTTTATACCGATAAAAATAAACATGTCTAATTATACAACTAAAGGTTTAAATAAAACATAGGGGAACAACAAGTGGTAAAACGTACCAGAGTGACAGACGTACCCGAGAGAATCCAAAATTGTTAGTTTCTTTCTTTCTTCCTAAATGAAATAGCATGCTTCTGAAAAGGATGAAATTTGCAGACAATTGGATATTATCCTTGTTAAATAGCAATTGTGTAACAGAGTCTTCATGTCAAAACATGAGTGCATGATACAACTACCCAACGTAAGAAATCGTGTGTTATGGTTACCGTTACAATACATTTTGCAGGCAATATGTTGACAAGAACAGGTCTTTTATGTTGACAATTTTGGAAACAAAGTTACACCTGTCATGGGTAACCTACTCGCTTCATCATGTACCACGCTAACCTATCTGTTACAAACCATGCCAACAAAGTAATGAAACCCGTGACTCAATATGGGATTTCAAGAAGATTAGAATTCATATTTGAATGGAAATCATGACCCTTTGCTTATATATGGAAGCAAGAACCTCGACATATAATGAAGACACCACAAACGAAGATGGAAAGACCATTTGATAAGTCAAGGATGAGTGCCAACAAGATATAGATAGAGGAAATCAACTACAGCAAAAATGTTATAAACCCAAATGTTCTCTAATAATAAATGCCTTTAAACCCAATACTCATCACTTTAGGACCTTGTTAATTGACATTAATTATTGAAATAACATGTGAAATGTCTTGATGCAATCTTATATGATATAATTGTAATATCAATTTGAGAAACACATCTAAGGTTTTCTGCTAAATCATACACCTGTTTTTCCCTCATCCTCTCACATTCTGGCAATAGGCTGACCGATTCCAAGGGCATGATAACTAGGTAAATATTCTCTATACTAAAAAAATAAAAAAAGCTGCCTTTGCTTCTGAATTTTGGCATAGGAAAGTAGAAACCATTTTATCAGGCATCAAATATCTTAAATATCACAACATAATGAAATCAGCTAGTAAGTAATTAAACTTTACCGAGAGTTTGATCCAGTACAAAGGGGACATTTAGATATTTAGCATGGGACATATGTTCTGACTACTAGTGTATAGTCACCACTCACCACAACACTGGTTATACTTATTCATCTGTTATCACAAGCTTTCCATTGATTGAATCCCCCAAAGTGCATAATATAATATAATATATAATTTTGTAAGAGAGATAATACATTCGGAAAATATATAGGATTTGTACAAGGCAACAATCTTTGATTCTTCTACATGATAGTTAACAACATACAAGTATGCATGAGCAACTACATACGGCAGAAGATCAACCTCAAGTGCTCGTGAGCCATGCCTTATATGAACATCCATCAGCTAGTTAGGAAGGATATAAGGCCTATTTAACACCATATTTTTCAGAGTAAATGGTGAAAATAAATTTAAAAAGATACACATTATACAAAATTAGGTAACACATTATACTTGATTTATGTACCATAAGGAGAAAGAGATTAGATTGTGATACCCGTGGTTCTTTACGGATACAATTTTTATAGGATTATATTATTGAAAACATTAAGGGACAAAGCATATAGAAGAATGTTCTTGAATGATCTCACTTGCACTTGACCAACTTGTGCAGCTTTGCCAAAAAATTTCATATATATTTCTTATAGTTGTTTGAGCACCTTACTGTTTTGTCAATAGACCCTCCTCCACTATTCCTTATCATATATTATATCAGACCACGATTGTTGTCTCTTTTTCTATAGTTCCGCCTATTTATCATATTACATACTTTCCACTTCCATGGCATGAAAATTGAAATGAGAAAATTTGAAAAACATTATCATATACTAATCATCAATAGTTTCAAAATTATCAAGTCAATAAACTTACAACAAGTCACGATATAATAAAAAAAATAAAAAAAAGCATGATATATATTTGTCTAAGTGTACAGAGACTCGGAGAGGCAGGCTAACAGATTCTACAACAGCTCAAATACCAAAGCCTATATGCCAACAACACCTCATGCAGATTTTTGCAAAGATTATAGGCAAAGTATACCTTTTTTTTATAGATACATAGGCAAAGCATATCATCAATTAGTCAAGCCAAACACTATATAAGACAAATAATTGAAATGAATGAATCACAGATAATTGAAGTCTCACATCCTACCAAGTGTAAATAAGTCAAATAACTTATCAGTCTTCAATGTGGGTCCTTTTGCAAATATTGCTCATGGGAATTCTTCTATTGTAGCTGATACGATTGCCCTAAAATTGGTGGGACCAGGTGGATTTGTAGTGTCTGAGGCTTGTTTTGATGTTGGTATTGGAAGTGAAAAGTTTATGAACATTAAGTGCTCGATTATTGTGGCAACACTAGGGGTCATCATATGTTTGACTAGATGTTGGGATTAATATTAGCCATCTGCAATGCCATCTCCACACAGAATTTGAACTTGGACTTACTTGTCATTTGGTATAATCTAAATACTTTTCTAGAGTCAAAGCTTCTTATAAAGCTTTTCCAGTATTCATCAAAGAAATCTACCAAAAATCACCCAAAAAAATTGGTTTTCCAGTGGACAACAGTTTCAATACTTGAATGGAATGCATTTCGATTGATGATAGGATAATGACTTTTCCAACTATGACTAAACCTTGCTTTCTTTAATTCTGTAATAACTCTCGAAATTGTCAATTCTTTGTTCAAGTTCTGTTTCAAATTTTTTATTTCTCTATTCCTCTACGTTTATTTCATATTTGTAACATAGCAAATAATCCTCTTTCTCACCAATGTCTTCCATTTTTGTGCAGGTACAAAGAAGTTTTAATTGTTTCACTATCTTAGCATTGAACCACAATTAAGAACAGTAAAACCCACCAAATATATATTTTTCATATAATTTCATATAAGAAGAAAAAGACATTGAGAACCTAGTGGAGTTGTTTGTTGGTGGCGACGGTAGCAACCACGACGAACCGGTGACGAATAGGTGGCAGCAGCAAATGGTCCCACGACTTCAGCATAGAGGAAGGGAAGAGAAGTGATGCTTTGTCGTGTCACTGGACAGAGGCTCGAACAATGAGCAGTGAGGGAGACGAAGCAGTGGACGCCAAATGAGGGAGACGACACTCGGGCAGTGAGGGCGCAGTGTTGCTAATGACGGTGGAATGTTAGGACATGCTATGAGAGCGACTGAGGAGCTAAAGGTCACACAAAGTCTCTTGTTTGAGAGTGAGGAAAAAGTGGTTGAGAGGGAAGTTTAATTTTAGGTATTGTTTGGTGATGTATGAGTTCGAATCCGCAAGTGCACGACTTCGTTGTCAAGTAATAAAAAGATCGATCCCACATGGACCTTGATCTCAAATAACAATTAATTATTAAATCAATTAAACTGGACTATATAAAAAGATTTGGAAAAGATTTGATTTTTGAATCAAGTAGCGATTCAAATTTAAAGTTTCAATCAAAACGAAATAAATAACAAAATAGGAAAGTAGATCAAATCCGAGATTTCAAAATATCAAAAGGGATTCCCAAGAATTGGGTTATCAATAAGAGTGTTAATGTTACCAAATTGACTACCCCTTGTCAATTATCGAAATTTGCTTTGATGGCGAATTTATCCTAAATAAGTTAATGCTCCCTCTCGGGTTACAAGAACCGTGCCCAATTAATCTAACCCTTACTCTCGTGGTAATTGAATTTAAATTGAACCCTTTAAGTTTTGTGACAATTCGTGAACCTTCAAAGGACCGCTTCAAACTCTCATGATTTAAGTCCTAAGTTTGATTCCTATAGATTCGATACCTAAGTTCACCGCTAGGTTCCTCCTTAGAGTATCTATGACACGCAAATAAGTGCGCACCAGATTCATAAGTAATTCATGCGATATGAATCGAATCGAAAGCAAAATCGAAATTAACAAGAAGTAAAACGTCAATTCATAACACAAAACAAATCTTGGGCATAGCCCCAATTCATAGAAATAAAAAGACTACTCAAGCATTGCCATGTTCATAGCAAGTTTGATTAACAAAAGCATAAAAGAAAACCTAAGAGAAGAGAAGAAGAAGAAGAAGATGAAGAAGAGAAATCCTAATATT
Source organism: Sophora flavescens (assembly GCA_030762895.1). NCBI lineage: Eukaryota > Viridiplantae > Streptophyta > Magnoliopsida > Fabales > Fabaceae > Sophora > Sophora flavescens. The sequence continues at coordinate 2,477,198 of JAUPTC010000014.1, forward strand.
TCCTAAGGTAGCAACCCAAAAAGTGATCCTATTTTCGAGCCTAATTGCTCTATTTATAGAGTAGGGTAACTTGAATCCCAAGCAATTACAAAATCAGATCAAATCAGGTTTTAAAATTCTAGATATTGCGCGTCACGACCGTGATGGCTGTCACAGCCTGGCCGTGACAGATTCTGTCTTGGAAAACTTGGAGCTGATGGCCTGTCACGACCGTGATGGCCATCACGTCCTGGCCGTGACAGGTTCTGACTTTTTCTCTCTTTTCTCTTCAGCCTTGCTCGATCATGGCCGTGAGGGCTGTCACGGATAGGTCGTGATGGACTCTGTTTAGCTCATTTTCCTTACTTTTCAAGCTCCGTCTTCATGCAAGCTCCATCATGGTTGATCCTGAGCATTTTAATCTTCAATTCCTGCACAACAACACCACAAAACCGCCTTACCCGTTCCTAGGTAAAAACTAAAAAAATTAAAATTAAATATGCCTAAACTGTATGAAAATGCATGCAAAATGTCAATGAAATATGAGGTGAAATCACACTAATCAAACTACCCCAAGCTTAAGATTTTGCTTGTCCTCAAGCAATAACCAAGGTCAGACAAGATAAACAATCAGAGCATGGACAGTGAACCAAGAACCCGAGTAACAAATCCAAGTGACAGGAACATCCAAATAAGTAACCAAGAGACAATCAATTTCAAGTCCAAATGAAGCTTAGGTTCCCTAAATTCATGCCTCTCACTAATTCGGGCACTCTTCTCACCTCACTCAAGCATTTAAGGACATTTGACAATTCACTCAATTTCCTTAAGGAAGGTATTCTACCATAAGCTTGACTATTAACCAAATCTCTACTTTATTAATTAAAACACATAAGAATCAAGAGGTCTTTTATTTTGGTTGTAATGGGGCCATGCGATTAATCGTTAGGTGGGGAAACCAAGAAAGGGAGCATTCAAGAAGGCTAACAAAATACCAAACAATGCAAAGCATGACAACCTTCTAAAATACCTTTTTGGGCTTTAGTTTACTTTTCCACCTTTCTTTCTTTTTTTCTATTTTATTTTATTTCTCGATTTCTTTTCCACATCCCCTTCTCCATTTTTTTTGTTTATTTATTTTCTATTTTTTTCAATTTGGAGAAGGGAAGATTTCCAACTTAAGAGAAATATTTTTCTAATTTTTTCATCCCACAATTTATTTTTCAAACTACCTTTTTACCCTTTTTTCAATACTTTAAAAGGTGTCATACCAAGCATCATTCATCAAAATAAATCAAGGTACCAAGAAAAGTATTTCATTCTATTAGGCTCAAAATTGGGCAAATAAGGGGTAGCATTTAATCAATCAAAGCTCAAAAGGCCAGAAAAATACCTAGTGCCTCGATCATTTTGAAATATGTTTTAAAAAAATTTTAGGTTTCAAAATGGTTTCAAGTCAAGTTCTAGAGAATACAATCCAAGAGGAATAAAACACTCAACCACAAAGAATTGGGTAGATTTAGTGGGTACCCCTTTTAGGCTCAAAAAAATCTCACATTTAGTAGTTTAAAATCAATGAGAAACACAAATCTAAGGAATCACATGCTAATTATCAACTATCAGAAGATCATCTCAAGCATTTTTATTTTTAGCCTATCACAATAATACAAAAATTGGGTTCAAAAATTCACTGTCTCAATTCATTTGGCATAAATTTCTCAGAATTGGATAAACAAGGGGCAATCTAATCATGTGATTATGCAAAACTACGCCTGTATGAATGCAACTTGAAAAATGAAAAAATGCAAAAAAAAAAAAATTCAAAAATACCCCTACCCCAAGCTTAAAAACTTACATTGTCCCCAATGTAAATATTCAAGTAGGAGAGAGGAGAAAAATGGAACAACTCACCGAGGTGGTGGAGGGTGCTGGCTCACTTGCCAGTCATAGAGCTGATGGAAGACGTGTCACGGCTGTGACGTTCATCACGGCTAGGCCGTGATCAATTCTGGTGTCAAGCAAATCCCTATCACGGGCATGATATACATCATGGCTAGGCCGTGATCTTTTCTGATCTTCAGCTGTTAGCTAATCACGACCGTGATCCTCGTCACGGCTTGGCCGTGATCTCCTCTAACTTTAGTTTTCCATGCCTTTTTGATTTTCCTGCCTTCATAACCTGAAAATACTTGCCAAAACCATCAATTAGTGATCTTTCTTCTCTTAATCTTATCAAATTATTCAAAAACAAAATTCAAAAACAAATTGAAAAGGGAAAGAAAACTTGGGTTGCCTCCCAAGAAGCGCTTATTTACAGTCTTAAGCTTTACCATACTCCTTTCAATCAACCGGGATCGGCTGGGCTTGGAAGTGCAAGAACACCTCTCTTCCATGGAAGTCCTTCAAAGAGCCTATTTTGTTCATATGGCCAATTGCGCTTTCGCTTTGTTCTTTTCACTGAGTTTCATGGCCTTACTTCCTTTCGGAGGAAGTTTTAACTCCACATGTTGAGCAACGCGAATTTCATCATTATTTGGTGCATCATTCGTCATGCAAAGTTTGGGAGTTGTTCCATGCTAAGCTCTTATCTCACCTTTGGAGGTATTATTTCAATCCTGCACACATGACTCTCAAAAGAGGATTGTTATATGAGTTAGTCAAATCAAAATCCACCCTACCTTCCTCTACATTCAAAGAGAGCTTACCATTTTTTACGTTTATTATCGCTCCAGCTGCGGCCAAGAATGGTCTTCCAAGAATGATAGGGAATTTAGAATTCTTGTTCATATCCAATACCATAAAATTGGTAGGAATGAAAAATTTCCCTACCTTTATGGGGACATTCTCTAGTATGCCTAGAGGAGTTTTAGTTGAGCCATCCACAAATTGTAAAGAGGACTTGGATGGACTCAATTCCTTGGTTCCTACCCTCTCAAAGATGGTATGTGGCATCAAACTCGCACTAGACCCTAAGTCACATAAGGCTTGGTCTATTTTCACTTCTCCAATTGAGCAAGCAATAGAGAAACTTCCTGGATCTTTTATTTTAGGAGGCATATTAGTTTTTATCATGGCATCATGCTCCTCAATTAAGCTCTTAGTTTCTATTCCTACTTGCTTTTTCTTGAATAACCTTTGTGGGAAAGGTATTGGGGGTTGGTAAGGTGGTGGAGGGACATACTTTGGCTCTATCTCTTTATGTTCACTCATGTCCTCCTCACATTCCACATCCTTTTCAACTACCCCAAGCTTATCATCCCTTAAGTATATAGCATTACAGTGCTCATTGGGATTAACTTTGACTTGTCCTGGAAACGTACCCTTAGTTCTAGAATATGTACTAGCTTGTTGGGCAATCTGAGTTTATAACATCTTATTATGGATGGCTAAGTTATCTACCTTAGATGTTAACTCTTTTATTGCCTCATTGACTGCTGATGAGTGTGATTCCACCTCATCTTTGTCCATCATTTTGCATGCATTTTCATGTAGTTTAGGCATATTTTTATTAGATTTTAGGTTAATTTTCCTTTGGAACGGGTAAGGCGGTTTTCGTGTGTTGTTTTGCAGATATCAAGGGTAAATTGCTCAAGATCAACCATGATGAAGTTTGGATGAAGATGGAGCTTTAAAACTGAAGAAAATGAGCCAAACAGAGCCCATCACGGCCTAGCCGTGATGCCCATCACGGCCATGATCGAGCAAAACTGAAAAAGAAGAAAGGCTGAAGTCAGAGTCTGTCACGGCCTGGCCGTGATAGCCATCACGGCCGTGACCCAAAACCACCACAAGTCAGAGCACATCACGGCCCAGTCGTGAAATTCTTCACGACCATGAAACAGAGGGCTCGCAACGCGAGCACATTCTCGCCCCGCAAGAGACCGGATTTTGCACAACTTCCAGAAGCAGAGACCGTCACGGCCTGGCCGTGATGGCCATCACGGCCGTGACGCGCATTACTTGGACCTGAAGAAACCGAAATAGATCAGATTTTGAGTTGGTTTGGGACTCTAACTTCCCCATTTCTATAAATAAGGATCAAGGCATCAGATCTGGGGGAGACAATACAGATCAGACCTTTGGGGCTACTACTCTAGGCATAGATTTAGGATCTCTTTCTTCTTCTCCTTCTTTTCTTAGTTATTTTCATGTTATTTGTAATCATGCTTGTCATCTCCATGGAAGGCGTGAGTAGTAGCATAGTTTCTAGGGATTAGGGCTCTGCCCAAGTTTGTTTATGATGTAAATTTGATGTAAACTCTTTGTTAATTACGATTTGCTTTAGATCTGATTTCTAGTGTTTAATCAATCGTAAAATCGGCGACCGCTTATTTGCATGACGTAGACGTTCTAAGGAGGAACCTAGCGGTGAACTTAGGATTTCTAGTGTGTTTCACTCGTAAAGTTCGGCGGCCGCTTATCAGCGAGACGTAGATATTCTAAGGAGGAACCTAGCGGTGAACTTAGGTTATTTGCATGACTTAGACATTCTAGGGAGGAACCTAGCGGTGAACCTAGGTGTCGGATCTATAGAAGTCAGACTTGGGACTGAAATCACGAGAGTTAGAAGCCGTCCCTCGAGGATCAACGAGTTGTCACGAAACGCAAAGGGTTCAATCTGGGATCGACTACCACGAGAGTAGGGGTCGGGTCAATTGGGCACGACTTTTGTAACCCGAGAGGGAGCTTAAGCTATCAGAGGATAAACTCGCCTTCAAGGCAATTTCGCTAATTAACAAGGGTAATCAACTTCATAACGTAAACGATCTTGTGGTAACCTAAATCCCTAGGAACCCATTTAGATCTGAAAAATCAAAAAAAGATTTGTTTTCTGTTTTGTTTGATTCTGTTTTATCTCTTAAATTCAAATTCAAAAACCATTCCAAAAATATAAAAATCTTTTTAAACAGTCCAGATCTAATCGATTTGATAATTAGTTCGATTCGAGAACACAGTCTCTGTGGGATCGATATCTTTTATTACTTGGCGACGATCCGGTACACTTGCCGGAATCGCACGCGCGCCGCAGCACACACCAAGTTTTTGGCGCCGTTGCCGGAGACTGTGCCTTTTCGAATTTTAATTAGTTTTTAAATTGATTTTTCTGGACCCTTTTCTTTTTATTTGATTTATTTCTGAAAATTAAAAAAAAAATTCTTTTCCTTCTATTGTATCCATCTCTCTGTGAATTATATGCAAAGATCCCTAAGTCTTGGGAGCCTTAGTGAGATTGATCCGGAGATCGAGAGGACCTTCCACAGACGTAGAAGACTACAAAGAGAGGGAGAAAGGTTGAGTCCCGTTCCACTCATGGCGAATCAACCGGATACAAAACCTTTGAAGGACTACGCAGCCCCAAATGCGAGAGGCTTGCGAACTGGGATTGCAAGGCCAGAGATTGAGGCGGAAAACTATACCATACCGCCCATGCTAATCAACATGATTAGGCAACATCAATTCGGAGGATTGCCTTCGGAGGACCCGACTGATCACATAGAAACATTCTTAGAGTTCACCGACGCAATCAGGATTAATGGAGCCTCAGTCGATGTTGTGCGTTTGAGACTGTTCCCCTCATCTCTCATTGGAAAGGCGAAGGCCTGGCTTAAGCAAATCCCCGCTAACACTTTGACCACTTGGGACCAATTGGAGCAGGCGTTCTTGGAGAAATTCTTCCCTCCATCCAAGACAGCCTACATAAGAACCCAGATCACCGGCTTCTTCCAAAAAGACGGAGAATCATTATCGGAAGCTTGGGATCGTTACAAGGGACTGCTGGAGTCGTGCCCACATCACGGACTCGAGAGGTGGTTAATAGTGCACACCTTCTATAACGGATTAGACTACTCTTTGAAGGTGTCACTAGATTCTGCAGCCGGTGGAGCGTTTATGAATAGGCCTCTCACTGAGGCATTCAACATCATCGAGAATGTCGCCACCAACTACCACCAATGGGGATCCGAAAGAGGTAATAACCCGAACAAGATTTCGGGGGGTAAGTTTGAAGTTAGTAGCATTGATCTGATTATTTCTAAATTTGACTCACTAAATAAACGATTAGATAAGATTGAAAGAGCTAATGTGAGTGCAATAGGTGCTACTAACACTATTTGTGAGATTTGTGGAATGCAGGGACATGACATGATGGAATGCCCTCGTGGCATCGCTCATGGATCCGGCGCTTCGAGTGAGCAAGTGAACTCTTGTAACAACTACTATGATACGAACCCGAAGCTGCCCAACTATGCTCCCCCAAATCCCTACAATCAAATAAGGAACAACCCTTACCTCTACTACGGCAACTACAGCAACACGCTTAATCATGAGTTCCAAGAGGGTCAAGGTAATAAGAGAGCAGCACCGGGGTATCCTCAGGTACAAAGATCTAAACTCGAGACTTTATTTGAAAGTTTTGTTGAAACTCAGACAAAACAGAATGAGGAGTTTAGACAACAAGGAAGGGCAGTGAGTGAGGCAATAAAGGATCTAGCATCTAAGGTAGACAACTTAGCAACTCATAACAAGATGCTAGAAACCCAGATTGCCCAACAAGCCAGTACGTACTCGAGACCTAAGGGTGCATTCCCGGGGCAACCCGAAGCAAATCCCAATGAGCATTGCAATGTCATACACTTGAGGGATGATAAGCTTGGGGTGGGGGTAGCTGAAATGGAGGTGGAACCGGAGGAGGACACGGGCGAAAAGGAAGAGTCAGAACCGAAATATGTCCCTCCACCACCGTACCAACCCCCGATACCTTTCCCACAGAGGTTGGTCAGGAAAAAGCAAGTAGATGTAGAGACTAAAATGCCTACTAAACTGAAAGACCCAGGTAGTTTCTCCATCGCTTGCTCGATTGAACAAGTGCAAATTGACCAAGCCTTATGTGACCTAGGGGCTAGTGCGAGCTTGATGTCCCTCACTATCATGGAAAGGTTGGAAAGTAAAGAGTTGAGACCGTTCAAATTCTCCTTACAATTTGCGGACGGCTCAACTAGGACTCCTCTAGGCATACTAGAGAATGTCCCTGTGAAGGTAGGGAAATTCTTCATCCCTACCGACTTCCTGGTATTGGATATGAAAGGGAATTCTAAATTCCCCATCATTTTAGGAAGGCCATTCTTGGCAACCGCTGGAGCATTAATAGACGTAAGGAATGGCAAACTCTCTCTAAATATAGAGGAAGGTAGGGTAAATTTTCAGTTGACTAACTCTTGTAACAACCCTCCTTTTGAGAGCCATGTGTGCAGAATTGATGTAACGTCTCCAGCGGTAGAGAAAGAACTTAGCATGGAAGCAACCCCAAAGATATGCATGGTTGAAGATGCACCCAGCAGTGATGAAGTTGGAGTTGCTGTCCATTGTTGGACGAATCTGGGCAAGTATACCCAGTCGTGCAAGTAATACGGTGGTAAGACCGTTCTATCGTTCCCACGAGGACTGCAACAAGTACTAGCACGTACCTATTCAATTACTATTTAAGCGATTCTTGGATTGAAGAGAGTTCTAAACTCACAAAAGCTAGAACTAACAGCATAAGAAAAACAAACTCTTTTTGTAATTTTCTCAAACACTTGGAAGGCAATAAAAGAAGGTTTTCAAATATGATAAAAGTAGCTGGGGTTAGGTTCACTAAACTTCATTCTCATGCAATTAAACACTCACAAACAGTTTCTACTTCAGTTATGACAATCAATCCACTACTTTACTCAAGCCCCGATTCCTCGGATGACAAGAGCCTAAATCCCCTAATAGACCCTAATTCCTTAGGAGGCCTAGATTAGTGAATTTGCATTAAGCGTAGGGATTACACAATTGCTAATAAACCTAGTTCCATTCCTAGATAAAAGGCTTACTAGGTGATTGAATTCAATTCCGGTTTTAACACGAATTTTCCAATTGCATATTAAAACACAAATCAAGTTATGGGGGTGCTAGCCACAACAAGCATTAAGCACAGATATTCAATCACTCAATAACAAAGTAGAAATTGTATTGCAAGATTAAATCAATTACAATGAGAATTCAGACATAGTTACCCTAACCCCAACAATGGAGGTTTAGTTACTCATGCTAATACCCACAACCAAAGAAACGTAGAAGAAGGAAAGAAGGGATTCCATGGGAGTAATCCTCCACAGCAGCCTCCAGCTCCAAATTAGGTTAAAATTCTGATTCTGAGAAGTGGTCCTTTCTATTCTGCCCTTTGGTCTCTTTTATAGGTCAGGAGAACTTGCCAGTCACGGCCGTGATGGCCATCACGGCCAGGCCGTGATAGGTTCTGCCAGGGATACGCTTCAACTTCTACTCTGTCACGGCCGTGACATTCATCACGGCCAGGCCGTGACCAATTCTGTCTGGCTGTCACGGCCGTGATGCTTATCACGGCCAGGCCGTGATAGCTTCTGACTTTTGCTCCCAGTCCTGCTCTTCTTGATCACGGCCGTGATGGTCATCACGGCCAGGCCGTGATGCTCTCTGCCTGGGTCCTTTTCTGCACTTTTGAGACTCTGTCTTCCTCCAAGCTCTGTCATGGCTATTCTGAGCATTTTTCTTTGAATTCCTGCAAAACAACACACAAAAACCAACCTCACCCGTTCCAAGGGAAAAACTAACAAAATAAACTAAATAACGCCTAATCTATATGAAATATGCATGCAAAAGTGTACAGCAAACATCATGTAAAATCACACTATCAAATCACCCCAAGCTTATTCAATTGCTTGTCCTCAAGCAATCACCAAGGCCAAGAAGAAGAAAACAGAACATGGATAGTGAACTAAGAACCCGAGAAAATACTAATCCCGAGTAATAGGTATTTCAAACAATTCAGCAAGAGACAATCAATTCAAGTCCAATTAGAGGCTTAGGTTCCTTAGATTCATATTCTCACTGATTTGGGCACTCTTTCTCACTCGAAGCTCACCCCAAGCTTGTTTATTTGCTTGGTTCTCTTTCCTCACCACTCCTGTATTTAGGGGATAAGACATTTCACTCAAATTTCCTCAAGGAATGAATCCTACCATAGGCTTGACTATCAACCAAATCTCTACTTTATTAATGAAAACAGTTTAGAATCAAGAGGTCTTTTATTTGGTTGTAACATGGCCATGGGATTAATCGTTAGGTGGGGATAACAAGAAAAGGAAATTTCAAAAGGCTACAAAAACATCAAGCATTGCAAACATGACCTTCTAGAATACCTTCTTGGGTTTTCAATTCATTTTTCCACCTTTCTTTTCTTTCTTTTTCTTTTTATTTTTGTCTTCCCCTTCTCTATTTTTTTTTTTTTTTTTTTTTTTTATTTGGAGAAGGGAAGAATTTTCAAATCAAGAGAATTATTTTTTCTGATTCTTTTCCCAAACTTTCAACTACCTTTTTCACCCTTTTGTTATACTTTAGAAGGTCCCATCAAACATTATTTATCAAAACATTTCAGGGTACCAAGAAAAGCATTTTTATTCTTTCAGGCTCAAAATTGGGCAACTAAGGGGTAGCATTTCATCATTCAAAACTCAGAAGGCCCGAAAAATACCTATTGCCTCAATCATTTTCAAAAATGTTTTCAAAAATTTTAAGCTTCAAAATGGTTTCAAGTCAAGTTCTAGAGAAAACAACCAAGAGGAATAACACTCTACACAAAGAATGGGGTAACATTTTGTGAGTACCCCTTTGGCTCAAAATCTCACATTTTAGTTCAGAATTCAATGAAAAACACAAATCCTCGAACCGGATGCTAATTATCAACTATCCAAGATTATCTCAAGCATTTTCATTTGCAGCCTTATCACAAGAATAAACAGATTGGGTTCAACAATTCACTATCACAAATTATTGGGCACTTAGTTCTCACTATTGGATACAAAATTCTAAGCAAGGGCAATCTAATTGTGTGATCATGCAAAACTATATGAATGCAACATGAACAGATGCAAAATATGAACATGCAAAACCCCTACCCCAAGCTTAAAAATTTACATTGTCCCCAATGTAAACAATCAAGATGGAGAGAGGAGAAGAAAAATAAAATAAAACAAAAAAAAAAAAAACTTGGAACGGCTTCATCGAGGCGGTAGCGGGTGCTGATTTTGCTTTTTCTCTGCCCTTTTTCTCTTCTCCTTATCTTCTTGCTCTCCCTTCCTTCCTCATTACCCTGCAAACACTTGGCCATTGACAATTTATTATTTTCCTCTTGAGCTTCTCAAATTATTCAAGAGGTTAAAGCAAAAACAAAACTATTAAGAAAATGAAACAACTAAAGAGAAGAGTTGAGAAATGTTGGGTTGCCTCCCAATAAGCGCTTCTTTAACGTCACTAGCTTGACGTGTTTCTTTCAATTAACCGGGGTCTGCTAGGCATAGAAGTGCAAGAGCACTTTTCTTCCATGAAACTCCTGTAAAGAGCTGATTTTGCTTTGAAGGCCAACAATTGTGCTTCTGCTTTGCCTTTTTCACTCTGGGCCTCTTGCCCTTTTTCTTACCCCTTCCCGGTGGGGGTTCTATTTTCACAAGATGAGCAGATCCAATTTCATCACCAACTGATACATCATTTGTCTTGCTTAGTTTCAGATTTGCTTTCATGTTGGGCTTTTCCTTCTTCTCTAGAGTAGAGGGGTGGTGTTGATGTGCAACAACTTCTTCAGCCACTGTATCCACCATATCCATGCGGAAACACTCCTCTTCAGTGCTCGGACGATGCATAACTTCCAATACCTTGAAATTGACTTCTTCTTCTTGCACTCTGAATTTCAGCTGGCCTTTTTCTACATCTATCAAAGCTCGCCCCGTGGCTAGAAAAGGTCTCCCCAGTATGAGCGGAACTTCAGCATCCTCCACCATGTCTAAAACCACAAAGTCCGCTGGAAAGATAAACTTATCCACCTTTACAAGAACATCTTCCAAAATACCATAAGGATGCTTGATTGATCTGTCGCCTAATCGCAATGCCATCCTTGTGGGTTTCACCTCTCCTCCTCCAAGCTTTTTCAACATGGAAAGCGGCATCAAGTTGACACTCGCTCCCAAGTCACATAAGGCTTTTCTGATAGACACATTCCCAATAGTGCAAGGGATTGTAAAACTCCCAGGATCTTTCAGCTTTGGAGGTAGCTTCCTTTGCAGTATCGCACTGCACTCCTCAGTTAAGGCAACAGTTTCGCCTTCTTTAATCTTTCTTTTCTTCGTGAGCAGTTCCTTCATGAATTTTGCATAATTGGGCATCTGCTCAAGTGCTTCAGCAAAAGGGATATTGATCTGCAACCTCTTGAAAATATCAAGGAACTTGGCAAATTGTTCGTCTTTCTCTTTTTTCTTGGTCAAATGAGGGTACGGCAACTTCACATAAGAGGGAATCACTTGAGGCTTGTCCCAATCTTTCAAGAGCTGACTTTTAGTCTTCCTCAAAATTGAATTCTCATCTACTAGCTTCTCCCTCTTGTCTTGTTCACTGCCCTTTTCTTCTTCCTCAACTATAACATCTTCATCTTTTTCTTCTTTTTCCTCTGCACTCAATTCTGTTTTCCCATCAACATTCTGATTCTTCACCAAAGGTTCACCACCCACACTCTCAAGACTTTTTCCACTCCTCAAAACAATAGCATTGCAATGCTCCTTCGAATTAGTTTGAGTGTTACCAGAAAAACCACTGCTAGTTTGCTCCGCCAGGTGCTTTGCAATTTGGCCAATTTGAACCTCCAAACTCTTTAACGAAGCATCAGTATTTTTCTGGTTCGTCATGGACAACTGCATAAACTGATTGAGTGTGTTCTCCAGATTAGAAACCCGATCTTGAAGCGGTTGTGTAGGAGGAGGCTTGCTTGTTTGCCCGACATCTTGATTCCAACCAAAATTTGGTTGATTCCTCCACCCTTGGTTGTTGCCTTGTCGCCCATAGTTCCCCATATAATTTGCTTCCTCATGGGAACTAGGTGGTGCCTCACATCTTCCATTCTCATGATCACCTCCACAAAAATCACATCTCTCGATTACTGCTTTGGTGTGGCATGGTCGTCCCTTGAACATTTTGGAGTTGTTGTGGGAGTTGAGATAATTGTTTAGTAAGAGACTCCAATTGTTGTGTCATGATCTTGTTCTGAGCCAACAATGCAGTTTGTGAATCTAGCTCCAACACTCCCCTTCTTTGTGTGGGACCCCGATCATGATGCATCAAGTAATCATTAGAGGCCATTGCTTCTATCAAAGTCAGGGCTTCCTCTGCTGTCTTTGTATTCATTGAACCTCCATTGAAGCATCCAACATGTACCTGGTTGATGGCCTCAATCCATTCTGAGAATGTTTGCATCTGAGTAAGATCATCAAAACCATGATTTGGGCATCTTCTGAGCAATTCCTTGAACCTTTCCCAGGCGTCATGCAATGTCTCACCTTCTTGTTGAGAAAAACTCATGATGTCACCCCTTGCCTTTACAAATCTTGATGTGGGGAAGAACCTTGCCGAAACTTTTCTTCTAAGTTGTCCCATGTAGTGAAACTCCCCCTTGGTTGTGACTGGAGCCAAGACTTGGCTCTATCTCTTAAAGAAAAAGGGAACAATCTCGGTCGAATTGCATCATCGAAGCACCATTTATCTTCACTTGTATCACACAACTCCAGGAAAGTGGAAATATGATCATTAGGATCTTCTTTCTCCAACCCAGCAAACTGATTTTGGGAAACCATGTTGATGAGATTTGGCTTGAGTTCAAAATTGTTGGAGTTCACCGGAGGTCTCACTATACTAGTGACATGCCTGTTGAAATTTGTATTGGAATAGTCACCAAGTGTCCTCCGTGGTGGTGGTGGAGTATCTTCACCATTCCCTGCCATCTTGAGTTCTTCTTGAGTAACCTGAGAGGTGGAAGTCTTTTGTTCTTCTCCTTGTTGTCTTAACAAGTTATGCTGTCTTGCTTGCTTCCTATTCTTCCTAGCTGTTCTTTCAATTTCTGGATCGTATAGGAGTTGGTCAGCTGGAATAGTACCTCGCATACACAAACAGTCTAGCAAACAAGATTGTTAGTAGTAAAGGTTAGCACACAACAGCAAACACACTAAAAAAAATGGCAGCACACGGTTTATAACAGAAAAGAAAAATTTTAAAACAGAAAAATTTTGTGCTCAAATTAGTAACCAAAATGGATATGCTAATATTGAAATACAATCCCCGGCAACGGCGCCAAAAACTTGTTGGACGAATCTGGGCAAGTATACCCAGTCGTGCAAGTAATACGGTGGTAAGACCGTTCTATCGTTCCCACGAGGACTGCAACAAGTACTAGCACGTACCTATTCAATTACTATTTAAGCGATTCTTGGATTGAAGAGAGTTCTAAACTCACAAAAGCTAGAACTAACAGCATAAGAAAAACAAACTCTTTTTGTAATTTTCTCAAACACTTGGAAGGCAATAAAAGAAGGTTTTCAAATATGATAAAAGTAGCTGGGGTTAGGTTCACTAAACTTCATTCTCATGCAATTAAACACTCACAAACAGTTTCTACTTCAGTTATGACAATCAATCCACTACTTTACTCAAGCCCCGATTCCTCGGATGACAAGAGCCTAAATCCCCTAATAGACCCTAATTCCTTAGGAGGCCTAGATTAGTGAATTTGCATTAAGCGTAGGGATTACACAATTGCTAATAAACCTAGTTCCATTCCTAGATAAAAGGCTTACTAGGTGATTGAATTCAATTCCGGTTTTAACACGAATTTTCCAATTGCATATTAAAACACAAATCAAGTTATGGGGGTGCTAGCCACAACAAGCATTAAGCACAGATATTCAATCACTCAATAACAAAGTAGAAATTGTATTGCAAGATTAAATCAATTACAATGAGAATTCAGACATAGTTACCCTAACCCCAACAATGGAGGTTTAGTTACTCATGCTAATACCCACAACCAAAGAAACGTAGAAGAAGGAAAGAAGGGATTCCATGGGAGTAATCCTCCACAGCAGCCTCCAGCTCCAAATTAGGTTAAAATTCTGATTCTGAGAAGTGGTCCTTTCTATTCTGCCCTTTGGTCTCTTTTATAGGTCAGGAGAACTTGCCAGTCACGGCCGTGATGGCCATCACGGCCAGGCCGTGATAGGTTCTGCCAGGGATACGCTTCAACTTCTACTCTGTCACGGCCGTGACATTCATCACGGCCAGGCCGTGACCAATTCTGTCTGGCTGTCACGGCCGTGATGCTTATCACGGCCAGGCCGTGATAGCTTCTGACTTTTGCTCCCATTCCTGCTCTTCTTGATCACGGCCGTGATGGTCATCACGGCCAGGCCGTGATGCTCTCTGCCTGGGTCCTTTTCTGCACTTTTGAGACTCTGTCTTCCTCCAAGCTCTGTCATGGCTATTCTGAGCATTTTTCTTTGAATTCCTGCAAAACAACACACAAAAACCAACCTCACCCGTTCCAAGGGAAAAACTAACAAAATAAACTAAATAACGCCTAATCTATATGAAATATGCATGCAAAAGTGTACAGCAAACATCATGTAAAATCACACTATCATCCATGCAGAAACAAAACTTCCGCCGGGAGGAAGGAAGGCTAGGAAGCTCCGAGAGAAAAGAGCGAAGCGGAAGCATTATTGGCCGTATGAGCAGAAACGGCTATTTGAAGGAGCTCCATGGAAGAGAAGTGTTCCTGCACTTCTACGCCCAGCCGACCCCGGTTGATTGAAGGAAGTATGGTCAAGCTTAAGACCATAAATAAGCGCTTCTTGGGAGGCAACCCAAGTTTTCTTTCCCTTTTTCCTTTTGTTTTTGATTTAACCTCTTGAATAATTTGAGAAGATCAAGAGGCAAAAATATCATTAATAGGTTTGTCTAGTGTTTTCAGGTTGAGAAAGAGAAGAAGAGCATAAAAAAATTAAGTCAGAGGCCATCACGCCCTGGCCGTGACAGTGGTCACGGCCGTGATGAACTAATACAAGAGCACAGAAAGGATCACGGCCTAGCCGTGACAACCATCACGGGCGTGATGAGTAGGATGCCAAAGCCAGAGAGCATCACGGCCTAGCCGTGATATAGATCACGGCCGTGACAGGGCAACTCCTGAGGACCAGAAACGATCACGGCCTACCAGTGATGAGCCTCACGGCCGTGATAAAATTTCTACCCAAGTTTTGACTGGAATGTGAAGCCAACACCCGCTACCGACTCGGTAAGTTGTTCCATTTTTCTCCTCTCTCCGACTTGATTATTTACATTGGAGACAATGTAAGTAATCAAGCTTGGGGTGGGGGTATTTATTTTTGCATTTGCATTGTTGCATTCATGTTGCATTCACATAGGCATAGATTGGTATGATCACATTCTCTAGATTGCCCCTCACTTAGAACATGCATCCGATTGTGAGAACTGGGAGCCAAATGAATAGAGATAGTGAATTTTCGAACCCAATTTTTCATTATTCTTGTGATATGGCTAAAAATAAAATTTCTTGAGATAGTCATTTGATAGTTGATAATTAGCATGTGGGTCCTTAAGTTTGTATACCTCACTGATTTTTGAACTACCGAATGTAAGATTTTGAGCCAAAAGGGGTATTCACTAAATCTACCCCATTTCTTGTGATAGAGTGATTTAATTCCTCATGGACTGTATTTTCTAGAACTTGACTTGAAACCATTTCAAAACTTAAAAATTTTTGAAAACATTTTTGGAAATGATTGAGGCACTAGGTATTTTTCTGGCCTCCCGAGCTTTGAATGATAAATGCTACCCCTTAGTTGCCCAATTTTGAGCCTAAAAGAAAAAAAAATACTTTTCTTGGTACCATGAATTAATTTGATAAATAATGCTTGGTATGACACCTTTTAAAGTATTACAAAAAGGGTAATTGGTAGTTGGAAAAAGTTTGGGATAAAAAAAAAAAATTAGGAAGTAATTTCTCTTGAGCTATAAATCTCCCCTTCTCCAAACAAATAAAAATGAAATAAACAGAAAAAATTGGAGAAGGGGATGACAAAGAAAGTGAGAAATGAAAAGAAAAGAAAAAAAAAAAGAAGGAAGAAAGGTGGAAAAGTAAACCAAAGCCCAAAAAGGGGTATTTTAGAAGGTGTCATGCTTTGCAATGTTTGATGATTTGTCTAGCCTTCTTGAAATTCCCTTTCCTTGATTTTCCCACCTTACAATAAATCCCATGGCCACATTACAACCAAAGGAAAAGACCTCTTGATTCTCAAGTGTTTTCATTAATAAAGTGGAGATTTGATTAATAGTCAAGCCTATGGTAAAATACTTTCCTTGAGGAAATGGAGTGAATTGTCATAAACCCTAAAACACTTGAGTGAGGTGAGATGAGTGCCCAAATCAGTGAGGACATGAACTTGAAAAAACCTAAGCTTCTAATTGGACTAGAAATTGATTATCTCTTGAGTGCTTATTAAAAATGCCTATTACTTGGATTAGCTTCTAGGGTTTTTGGTTCACTATCCATGCTTTGATTGAATTATCTTATGGCCTGAGTAATTGCTTGAGGGCAAGCAAAGTTTTAAGCTTGGGGTGATTTGATGAGTGTGATTCCACCTCATCTTTGTCCATCATTTTGCATGCATTTTCATGTAGTTTAGGCATATTTTTATTAGATTTTAGGTTAATTTTCCTTTGGAACGGGTAAGGCGGTTTTCGTGTGTTGTTTTGCAGATATCAAGGGTAAATTGCTCAAGATCAACCATGATGAAGTTTGGATGAAGATAGAGCTTTAAAACTGAAGAAAATGAGCCAAACAGAGCCCATCACGGCCTAGCCGTGATGCCCATCACGGCCATGATCGAGCAAAACTGAAAAAGAAGAAAGGCTGAAGTCAGAGTCTGTCACGGCCTGGCCGTGATAGCCATCACGGCCGTGACCCAAAACCACCACAAGTCAAGCACATCACGGCCCAGCTGTGAAATTCTTCACGGCCATGAAACAGAGGGCTCGCGACGCGAGCACATTCTCGCCCCGCGAGAGACCGGATTTTGCACAACTTCCAGAAGCAGAGACCGTCACGGCCTGGCCGTGATGGCCATCACGGCCGTGACGCGCATTACTTGGACCTGAAGAAACCGAAATAGATCAGATTTTGAGTTGGTTTGGGACTCTAACTTCCCCATTTCTATAAATAAGGATCAAGGCATCAGATCTGGGGGAGACAATACAGATCAGACCTTTGGGGCTACTACTCTAGGCATAGATTTAGGATCTCTTTCTTCTTCTCCTTCTTCTCTTAGTTATTTTCATGTTATTTGTAATCATGCTTGTCATCTCCATGGAAGGCGTGAGTAGTAGCATAGTTTCTAGGGATTAGGGCTCTGCCCAAGTTTGTTTATGATGTAAATTTGATGTAAACTCTTTGTTAATTACGATTTGCTTTAGATCTGATTTCTAGTGTTTAATCAATCGTAAAATCGGCGACCGCTTATTTGCATGACGTAGACGTTCTAAGGAGGAACCTAGCGGTGAACTTAGGATTTCTAGTGTGTTTCACTCGTAAAGTTCGGCGGCCGCTTATCAGCGAGACGTAGATATTCTAAGGAGGAACCTAGCGGTGAACTTAGGTTATTTGCATGACTTAGACATTCTAGGGAGGAACCTAGCGGTGAACCTAGGTGTCGGATCTATAGAAGTCAGACTTGGGACTGAAATCACGAGAGTTAGAAGCCGTCCCTCGAGGATCAACGAGTTGTCACGAAACGCAAAGGGTTCAATCTGGGATCGACTACCACGAGAGTAGGGGTCGGGTCAATTGGGCACGACTTTGTAACCCGAGAGGGAGCTTAAGCTATCAGAGGATAAACTCGCCTTCAAGGCAATTTCGCTAATTAACAAGGGTAATCAACTTCATAACGTAAACGATCTTGTGGTAACCTAAATCCCTAGGAACCCATTTAGATCTGAAAAATCAAAAAAAGATTTGTTTTCTGTTTTGTTTGATTCTGTTTTATCTCTTAAATTCAAATTCAAAAACCATTCCAAAAATATAAAAATCTTTTTAAACAGTCCAGATCTAATCGATTTGATAATTAGTTCGATTCGAGAACACAGTCTCTGTGGGATCGATATCTTTTATTACTTGGCGACGATCCGGTACACTTGCCGGAATCGCACGCGCGCCGCTGCGCACACCAACTGCCCTACCTTGTTGCCTAAACTCTTCATTTTGCTTTGTTTGGGTTTCAACAAAATTTTCCAAAAGAGACTCATGTTTAGACTTTTGTACCTGAGGATACCCTGATGCGGGTTTCCTATTACCTTGGCCTTCCTGCAATTCGTGGTTCAACGTGTTGTTGTAGTTCCCGTACGAGAGATAAGGGCAATTCTTCCTTCCTTGGTGGTAAGAATTTGGAGGATCATAATTTGGCAACTTCGGGTTCGTGTCATAGAAGTTGTGACAAGAGTTCACTTGTTCCCCCGAAGCACCGGATCCAAGAGCAATACCATTTGGGCACTCCATTATGTCATGTCCCTGCATTCCACAAATCTCACAAACATTAGTAGCACCTACTGAACTCACATTAGCCTTTTCAAGCTTATCAAAGCGTTTATTCAATGAGTCAAATTTAGACATAATTAGATTAGTGCTATTCATTTCAAACTTACCCCCCAAAAAGCTTTTTCGGGTTATTACCTCTTTCCGAACCCCATTGGTGATAGTTGGTGGCTACATTTTCAATGATATTGAACGCTTCAGTCAGAGGTCTATTCATAAAGGCTCCACCAGCTGCGGAGTCAAGTGACACCTTCGAAGAGTAATCCAATCTGTTGTAGAAGGTATGTACTAACAACCACTTCTCGAGCCCATGATGTGGGAAAGACTCTAACAATCCTTTGTAGCAATCCCAAGCTTCGGATAAGAATTCTCCATCCTTTTGGAAGAAGCCGGTGATCTGAGTTCATAGGTAACCAGTCTTGAATGGAGGGAAGAATTTCTCCAAGAATGGCTGCTCCAGTTGGTCCCAAGTTGACAGGGTATTAGCGGGCACTTGCTTCAACCAAGCTTTTTTCTTTCCAGTAAGAGAGGATGGGAATAACCTCAAGTGAATAGCATCAATCGGGGCACCTTGAATTCTAATTGCATCAGTGAACTCCAATAATGTATCCACATGATCAGTCGGGTCCTTCGAGGGTAATCCTCCAAATTGATGTTGCCTTATCATGCCAATTAACATAGGTGGTATAGTGTAGATCTCCACCTCAATTTCTGGCCTAGCAATCCCAGTTCGCAAACCCCTAGCTTTTGGGGCTGCATAGTCCTTTAGTGGTTTGGTATCCGGTAGATTTGCCATGAATGGAATAGGAATCAACCTCTCTCTCTCTCTATTTGTCTTTGTAGTCTCCCACGTCTATGAAAGATCCTTTCGATCTCGGGGTCAACTTCAATGAGATTTCCAAGACTTTGGGATCTTTGCATAAGAGAGAGAAATTCCTATAAAGAGAGAGCTACAGATACACTAGAAAAAGAAAGAAAGAAAAAATTAAATAACTAAATAAATAAAATTGTCTAGAAAAATCAATATAAAAATTAAAATGAAATTCAAGAAAGCACAGTCCCCGGCAACGGCGCCAAAAACTTGATGTGCGAGTTCGAATCCGCAAGTGCACGGCTTCGTTGTCAAGTAATAAAAAGATCGATCCCATAGGGACCGTGATCTCAAATAACAATTAATTATTAAATCAATTAAACTGGACTATATAAAAAGATTTGGAAAAGATTTGATTTTTGAATCAAGTAGCAATTCAAATTTAAAGTTGCAATCAAAACGAAATCAAGAACAAAATAGGAAAGTAGATCAAATCTGAGATTTCAAAATATCAAAAGGGATTCCCAGGAATTGGGTTACCAACAAGATTGTTCATGTTACCAAATTGACTACCCCTTGTTAATTATCAAAATTTTCTTTGAAGGCGAATTTATCCTAAATAAGTTAATGATCCCTCTCGGGTTAACAAGAACCGTGCCCAATTAATCCAACCCCTACTCTCGTGGTAATTGAATTTAAATTGACCCCTTTAAGTTTCGTGACAATTCATGAACCCTCGAAGGACCGCTTCTAAATCTCGTGATTTAAGTCCTAAGTTTGATTCCTATAGATCCGATACCTAAGTTCACCGCTAGGTTCCTCCTTAGAGTATCTATGCATTGCAAATAAGTACGCACCAGATTCGCAAGTAATTTATGCGATAGGAATCGAATCGAAATTAACAAGAAGTAAAACGTCAATTCATACCACAAAACAATTCTTGGGCATAGCCCCAATTCCTAGAAATAAAAAGACTACTCAAGCATTGCCATGTTCATAGCAAGCTTGATTAACAAAAGCATAAAAGAAAACCTAAGAGAAGAGAAGAAGAAGAAGAAGAAGAAGAAGAAGAAGAAGAGAAATCCTAATTTTGCCTAAGGTAGCAGCCCATAAAGTTATCCTATTTTCGAGCCTAATTGCTCTATTTATAGAGTAGGGTAACTTTGAATCCCAATCAATTAAAAAATAAGATCAAATCAGGTTTTAAAATTCCAGATATTGCGCGTCACGGCCGTGATGGCTGTCACGGCCAGGCCGTGACAGATTCTGTCTTGAAAAACATGGCGCTGATGGCATGTCACGGCCATGATGGCCATCACGGCCTGGCCGTGACAGGTTCTAACTTTTTCGTTCTTTTCTCTTCAGCCTTGCTCGATCATGGTCGTGAGGGCTGTCACAGCTAGGCCGTGATGGGCTCTGTTTGGCTCATTTTGCTTACTTTTCAAGCTCCGTCTTCATGCAAGCTCCATCATGGTTGATCCTGAGTATTTTAGTCCTCAATTCCTGCACAACAACACCACAAAACCGCCTTACCCGTTCCAAGGTAAAAACTAACAAAAATCAAACTAAATATGCCTAAACTATATGAAAATGCATGCAAAATGTCAATAAAATATGAGTTGAAATCACACTCATCATTTGGTTGGAGGGGAATGGAGGGGAGGGGATATTTTAAATTTTTTGTGTTTGGTTCAAATTTTAGGAGGGTAGAGGAGCAAAATCCCTCCTGGTCCAATTTAGTCCCCCTCAAATATTGGGGGTATTTGGATGGGAGGGGAGAGATTTTAAAACATTTCATGTGTATTGACTAAAATATCCCCACTTTTCTACTTTTAAATAAATAATACATGAAATGTGATATTTCCCCTCCCCTCCCCCTCTCAACCAAACACAATGTCTAACTAAAATCCCTCCCCTCCCCTCCATTAAAATCCCTCCCATCCCCTCCTTTGAACAAAAGAAATAGATAGCGCTTTCTCAGGTGAGCGCTACAATAGGTTAGCAATAGATAGTCCTTCCTTGAATAAGCGTTGTCAATTCTTAACCTACGATAGCGCTTCTTTAAGAAAGCACTCTCTATTCCTACTCATCAATTTTTAATAGCGTTTTCTTATGGAAACGTTGTTTATTCCTAAAATGTATAATAGCGCTTCATTAAGGAAGCGCTACTAAATGTCTTCCGCCTCCTTTTCAGTAGCGTTTCAGTGAGAAACGCTATTGAATGTACGCTATTAAATGTATAATTTTTTGTAGTGTGGGCACCAATTGTTCTGACGGGAACAATAGAATATGAATACAATCAGTTGAATCTATGTAGTAGCTAGTCTATATCCATTGTCTTTACTTCAGATGGCTCTTCCTCCCTTTATAGCCTCTCCGGGGACCTAGGAGTGTGAAGTCGTTATGCCTACTTGGCCTCGTCGAGCTGTTCCGTGAATCGTGGGAAGGGATCCTCTGGCATGTGAGACGTTACTTCTTTCACGAGGGGTATGTTACTTCTAGAACCTCCCATCGTCATGTGTTCTTCTCCATCATTGTTCATCACTGGTATCCTTGCGGGTATACGCCAAGGGGAATCATCTCGGGCATGTTTCTTCTCGGGCTTATCCAGATGTTCCCTCCATCTCGGGTATAATGGGCTTGATTAGGCCGTTTGTAGGTGATTGGGCTTGTGCCCAAATCTGGTAGGAACAACATGTAAAAAATTCATGAATGAGATGGACAAGAATTAATGAAATGTGCTTTGTAAAGCCAAAAGAATGATATCACCTGACTGCTATCCACCTCTCTCCGCATGATAAAAGGCAAGTTAGTTACAGATGAGTTGATGTGGAGAGGAACTTTGTGATGCACCTTCTTCTCATTCAGGTGCAACTTGTGCGAGTTTCCTCTTCGAGCGTTTCCTTTCTCAATGAATCGTATTCCTGTCAACCAGACTTATGGGCATAGTACTAGCCATGTGACCTCGGCTTCGGGCTCAATTGTCATACGAACAATATTAAAATGATGCTGGGTTATAAAGCTGTGATGAGCATCATTAATACCATGCTCTTCACCATTACTACAAAGGAAGACAACATCTCAAATAATATTATAAATATTAGAAAGATAGCGACTATCATGAATAACCTGTCATCAACCCCTTGATGTCCAGTGGAATTTTGACCATGTTTTAACGACATGCTTTGTTTTCCATACTAGAGCCGTGTCTCACCCTCCATGAGGAGTGCGACGTGTGGCCTCTTGATTAGAGAGATAAGAGAAATCTTGGGTGAGCCGAGTAGTGAAGGACGACTTGCCACTGGAGATCGAGAAGCGGTGGCAGAACTCGTCGAGATTGATGAACTTAATGAGGTGTGCCGACACAGGGTGGCGGAGCAGCATAGGTCGAGTTTGTCAGGGTCTACTCAGTAGTTGATGTTCTTTCCACGTTGAGCGTTTATGTGATCATCGCCCTCTTATACTACCTGCCATTAACGGGATTTTGATATAATCCTTTTCAAATGGAATTTTACCTTTTCTCTCATATGTAAAAAACCAAAAAATAGTAAATAAAAGTATGGGAGTGGCTCCGTGATTATAGGCTACTTGGGAGGGGAAGTTGCATAGTTTACGGCCTGAGTCAAGCGTAATTTCACTCTCTGTGTCGATGCAATCCAAAGATTGTTGTAAAACCAACTTCTCCAAATGAAACATGTAAGTGAGTCTCTTGGCGGTGGCTGAGACCAGGCCAAGGATGGGCAAGCTCTCCACCACTCCTTCTCCTTTTAAAACTGGACAAAATGAATTTTAAATGAAGGAGATATCCAATATGAAAAGTCGTGAAGCCGAGTTCTGGAGACCAATTCAATGTTGCTAGCCGAGCACCTTTTCTGATCTTTTGTCTTTTCCTTTGGCATAAAAGCCTTTTCTTCAGATTTTTCAGCACGTGAGTGATAAGTTTAATGACCAAATACTTCTCGTTTTTCTTCTCCTTCTTAGAGGGTGACGAGACTACTAAATTTGTAGAAGAATCTTGTCCCAAATGTTCCACCAAAGCTGCATTCTTCAATGTTGAAGTAACCACTTGTATGCTTTTCATTAATCCATTTGACGTATGATGGATTATCAATCCTACTGGGATTGTACCTTCATGGGCTATAATTGCCATTCAGGTAACATGACAATACAGGTCCATGTAAATCCCCATTTGTCGGTTTGTACACCACCTTTACTGTCAACCTACTTACATTTAAAAACCGGCATCGTAAGCTTAGTGTAATTGAGCACCCAAATCTCTTCAATGACTCCAAAGGTAACGGGGTTTGTATCTTTTTAACTAGAGAAGTGGATGGATTGGCTTGTATCTTTTGAACTAGAGAAGTTCATGGATTCAGCCATGATCATAACCCAATATTTTACATGGTACTCTTGCTATCTTGTTCCTTTGTATAAAAGGAAAAGTTATTGATGTCGTATCCGCTCTAACATATAACAACTACCATCCTTGAGAATTTCTTCTTTAAACCATTTTGAGAAAGTCTTGTTATGCTTGTTCAACAACCATTTTTCGTTCATTCGAGGGTTTTCTTCCTTGACTTTTCTTTTGTGGTCATAAAAGTAAGGTTGAACAAAATCGATGTTATTCAATATATACAAATGTGCTTGAAGCACTTCTTCCCGACCCTTGTTCTTAATCATTACACCATGTGTACCCTTACCTTGACATCTTCTCTCATCATGACGAGGCTTAGGAACCCCTATAGGATCCGTGTTAAGGTAGTTTGAACAAAACTCAATAGCTTCTTCTGCAACACACCTTTGAACATTAGATGCTTTGGGATAGTGTGGATTCTTCACATACCCCTTCAAGATCTTCATGTATTGCTCAATTGGGTACATCCACCTTTAAAAAATGGGGCCACATAATCTAATCCCCCTCACTAAATGAACAATTAGGTGAACCATGATGCCGAAAAATGAAGGAGGAAAATACATCTCAAATTGGCACAGGATTATAGCAGCCTCAACTTCCAACTCATCCAACTTATGAGGGTCAACGACTTTGCTATATATAGCATTGAAGAATGAGCACAACCTAGTTATGGCATTTCTAATATTTTTAGGAGCAATATCATGAATAGCCACGGGCAGTAGTTGTTGCACCAAGACGTGGCAATCATGAGACTTTAAGCCAACTAATTTGAGATCACTTGAGACAAGCCTCTTGATATTTAAAGAGTAACTATGTGGAACTTTGATGCCCTGAAGACACTCACAAAAACTTTGTCTCTTTTTTTTGAACCAAAGTATGACATGCTGGAGGCAAATATGTCTGCTTACCATCCTCAACAACTGGAGCTAACTGCTCTTGTATACCTATCGCAACGAGATCGAGACAAGCATTCATGTCGTCCTTTGTGTTGCCCTGAATGTTGAGAAGCATTCCGATTAAACTATCACACACATTTTTCTCCACATGCATCACATCAATACAGTGTCTGACATCAAGCTTGCACTAGTATGGGAGACCAAAGAATATCGACCTCTTCTTCCATATGTTTTTCTCACTAACCTTAGCCTTCTTTTTGGCCTTGCCGAAGATAACATTGATGTGCTTCACCCGTTGATAAACTTGCTCTCCATTTAAGGCCGTCGGAACATTTTCAGTCTCTTGGCATCCGGTAACATCTTACGATATGGGTGATCACGTCTAAGAAATCTCCTATGCCCAAGGTAAACCGCCTTCCTTCCATGATGCAACTGAGTGAAGCATGTGCCTTTTTCACATATAGGGCATGCTTTATGCCCCTTAACACTGTACCGGACAAGTTCCCGTATGCTGGAAAGGCATTGATGGTGCAAAATAAAATGGCACGCAATTTGAAAGTATCGTGAGAATACCCATCAACTACATCAACAGCTTCCACCCACGACTCTTTCAAGTCTTCATTCAAGGGACTTAGATAAACATCTAAGTCATTTCCCGGTTGCTTTGGGCCCGAAATCATCATAGATAACATCATGTATTTGCGCTTCATGCACAACCAAGGAGGTAGGTTGTAAATTATCAAGAGAACAGGTCATGAACTATGAATACTACTTAAGTTACCATATGGATTCATTCCATCCTTAACAAGTACAAGCCTAAGGTTTCTTGGCTCATTGTAGAAATACGGAAACAAAGTATCAATCCTTTGTCATTACACAGAATCAGCCGGATGGCAAACATGTCCATCACGTTTCCTCTCATTATCATGCCATCTAAGGTGCTTTGCCTCTTTTACATTAGCAAACAATCGCTTGAACCTTGGAATTATTGGAAGATATCACAACACCTTTGCAGGAGAACCCTTTTTTTCACACCACAACAAGAATCATCAAGATCATCACCATCCTTCAATTTGTAGCGTGATAACCCACACTTGGGGTAATCGTGCATTTCTTCATAATCATCTGTGTACAATATGCAATCATTGGGGCATGCCTGCATCTTCTTATACTCCATACCCATTAGACACAATATCTTCTTTGCCTCATAGTTATGGTCGAGCAATGTGTTGCCCTCTGGAAGTAAGTCTTTGAACAATTCAAGCAATTCGGTGAAGCTTTTATCGCTCCAACCATTTCTCGCCTTCACACAAACCAATTTTAACACCGCTGGCAACTGTGTATGAGTAGTACAACCCCGGATACAAAGACTTATCCGCATCATTGCACAATCTTTCATACACATGTGCTCGTTGAAAAGATTCTTGTCCAATATCACGGATCATGTCCTCTACTCGATCATCCTCCATATCTACGTCAACGTCCTCACATTGGGAGAAACTTGGCTTATTATTTAACAACACATCACCATGCCATATCTATCTTGTATATTTCAAGCAAATCCCAAAACAAATTAGTTGAGTACGTATATTCTTGACTGCACATTTCGTTGTATTCAAACATTTGGCACAAGGACAACAGAACATTCATTTACTATTAGGATCATTCCTTTGAGAAAATTTTATAAACTGTTCCACTCCCATCAGATACTCATCACTTGTGCGTTTACAAACCATCCAACTACGATCCATAGCTAGATAGGTTCTGTAGATATACACACATATCCAATATAAGCACAATAGGGGAGATTGAAAAAGTGAACCAGTATTTGAAAACCTAGCTAACAACCATATATATTCACCACTACACTCTATCCCTCTTTGAAAACCTATTTGAAAACCTAACAACCATATATACACACCACTATCTAAAGAGTTGCTGTCAAATTTCATTTTCAAAGGGTCAGTGAGTTCTATAGTAATTTTTTCTTTTGAAAATAAAAGCTATTATCAACTATGCCCTTTAGATATTTCAATATATCTTAGCTTTTATGTGACCAACAATAAGAATTAAGCATATCAGAACTAATCATAGCCCCATATTTAACAGCAAACCATTTTACCAAACCAGGATCAGTTATAGTGAATGTAGGAAATCAGTGACATGGTGTAAAAGAACACTATCAATCAGAGAAATTTCTTTCTAAAATAAAATCTAGACATTTGAACATTTCACTATTTGGAAACGCATAGATCCCAAAATACATATCAAAGACAAATACTCAGTACAAAAGAAATTATAGAACAAGAAATGAGATTTTAGTCAACAAGCAAAAACAAACCAAACAGAGAATCCAAGAAAACCTAACAGAGAAGAGAAACAGAGTATGTATCATGAAACTGGAACTTTGAGGGTTTAGGGCTTTACCTGCGTTCACAGAGAGGAGAAGGAGATTGTCTCAATGTTGCCACATTTTGTGAATATGTGTAAAATGTGCAAGTGAACACAATCATACAAGTAGTAAAGTGTGAATAGAGATCTTTCCCATGAGGATTTAAATTATTTGAATATAAATTCTATTTTTAACTTTTTCTAAATAGCTTAATAAAATAAAAGTGATTGTAAACATTAAATTGGAAATGAACAATTAAGTTTCAACACAGTAATTTTAAATGGCAAGAATGGCATAAATAGTAAATGTGGGTTTTCAAACATAATGGTAGACAGCTAGGAATCTAATCCTTTGTAATTTTAACTGTAGGGTAATTTATGCTCTAGGATGCTACAACATTTAGTCCAGGAATTAATATTTGCTTTCCAGCAGTAATAACTTAGTTTCATTAAATGCTTCTTATTCCTAAGTTCAAATTAATTTGACTCAGATGAAGATTAAGCATGTCCATCTACTTAAAGACTTGAAGGCTATTCCTAGCTCATTCAACACAATTAATTTTCCAATTAACTGCTTTTTCTTTATCTTTATCTTCTAAACAAGTCCACGAACCAAGTTTTTCCAAACTCAGGTAGCTAATAACTTAGCTCAGAGTATCAATCCAAACTAAAATAAGCATTTACGTAGAAAATAAGAAAATGAATAACATCTATTTGCATAAATCACCCTTAAGTAACAATTACAAAATCATAGTTCCTAGCTAAGGGAAATTAGCTCATAATGAGCTTAAAGACAAAAGTAAGCATAATAAAGGAAAGACTAGGCATAATCGTAAATTAATTACAGAGAGGACAAAGAGAGCAAATGGTGGCTGTTGTACTCTGTCCCAAACTGACACCTAAAAGGAGGTTACTTTTCACTATTTGTACTAGTGCTCCTCAACTATCTCTCATACCTCACTTTTTGGGCTTTACATAAATTCAAACATTAAAATATTCTTTGGCCCAATTCCCAATTACACCCAGCTGAGGGTTACATTTCTCTTTCCTCATGGTGGGACGCGCTGCAGGTTCTTGCTCTTGTAGTGAAGGTGTGCGAAGCTGGCAATTCTTTTGTCTTTTAGTGATTCTATCTTCAGAAGTTGTAGCATTTGACCGCGCTGTCGCCACGCGCCAAAAAGAATGAGCGTTTATAAAATAATGCAGATAGGGAAGCGACAACTCGGATGTCGTCTCTCAAGGACTCTTAGGCGTTGTTATTACTAACAGAAAATCAAAAGTTAGTTTTTGGGGGGTTTTGGATTGAAATAAAATAAAGAAAACAAAATAAAAACAGAATAAGAAAACAAAGCAGTTAAAATATTATCAAATAAACTAAAGAACGATTAACCTACTGTTCTCGGTTTCCCACTATCATTGGTTCGTATAAATCCAAGCCCTAAGCAGATTCTAATCCCCTTTCAGTTGTAGCAACAATTAACAAACGAAATCGCTACTACGGATACATGTTCCTATTCCCGAATTAAACAAACGGGGTTAAGCCCTCATGAACTAAACGAACATGAATGAACACACGCGAATTAAACAAACGCGATTAAGTATAGGAACATAGCATCACTGAAATGAACCAACACTACACTACACACTCCTGAATTAAACAAACAGAAATGCATAATATAGTATTGAAAAGAGAAAAGCAATTAAAACAGGAAATACAGAACCTCAAGTGTAATTAAAACCAATCACAGTAGATTAATCTAGGAGACTAGCTCTCCACTACAAAAGAAAGACAAAAGAACAGAAAAGAAAATAAACTACTGACAACTACTGACTAAAAACTAGCCAAACCTGGCTAGCCCCCCCCCCCCCCCCCCCCAAAACTCTTCAGTTATGCCTAAGACTGCCTTATATACACGTTTCTGGAATCCAAGTCCTCGCGAGGCGAAGCACTGCTCGCGAGGCGAATAACATGAAAGGTCTGCAACTCTTGGTATTCTCGCGAGGCGAGCATATCTTCGCGAGGCGAACTCTTCAAATTCCCAAACTGCAACGCCCGTGACCTTCCACACGGGCAAGCCGTGATCGTCTCTGACTTTTCATGGTTGGGTGACTCGCGGGGCGAGATCTTCTTCGCGGGGCGAACCAGAGACCTTGCATTTCTTGGAACAGTCAGCTTCGGGTTCGCGAGGCGAACAGTCTTCTCGCGGGGCGAGAAACTCCAGAATTATTCCTTTTTATTTACCTGAAAACAAAAAATAGAATAAGTGTTTTATTTATCTCTAAATCAACTAAATTAACCTAAAAATACTTTATAGACTCAAAATACTACTTAAGGACAATCAAGTCTAATTTGGGTAAAAAATGATATAAAATTAGCACAAAGCCAAGGTCTTTACTGGTTATAAAACCAGTCAAACAGAGGCTCATCAAAATACCCCAAACTTAAACTTTGCTTGTCCCCAAGCAAACTACACTCAAAAACTTAAAACGACTCAAGACCTGGCAAGCTCAAAAGATTCAATCAACTTTCGCACAGATTTCAAGCACTTTTTTTTTTTTCAAAATATTTTTTCCTCAATGTTCCCCCCTTTCAAACAAAGTAATCCCCACAATCATTTATTCTAAACAATTGAGAATTTCATCATTCAAACACTCATTAATCTAAGCAGGGGATCCAAGTCACACACAAAAGGGAGATCACCAAATTCAAACAACTGCCTTCCTCACAAGGGGAATTTATGTTTCACTCAATCGCTCAGTTTGTGTCAGGTTATCAACAATTCACTCAATTTCACTTTTAAGAGCACTTCCCATAAATTTGATTTTCATCTCAAAATGATTCCCACAGAAAATATGCAAGCAACATCAAAAGGTCTTTTATGGGTTGTAATGGGGCCTGGCTAAGGGTAGGATATACAAAGGTACTAGGCTGAAGACCCTAGGAACTAAGAGAGCATGAAACATTTTTACACTTTGAATTTAACTCAAGTTCCTTTTCTCATTTTTCCTTTTATGCTTCGGGTGACTACAGCCCTTATTATTTTTTTCTGTTTTTTTTTCCTTTTTTTCTTTTTTTCTTTTTTTTTCTTTTCTTTTTTTTTTTTATATATATAAATTTTTTTTTACAATTTTTTTTCTCAATCCCAAACAACACATTACACCTTGCAGCCACCCCAAACTTAGTTTCTTGCACCCATTCTAAGATTACATGCTCTCCTAATCCTAAGATCGGGTTAACATGGTTTTCCAGATTTTTGGGCTTATAACATTAGGTTATCAAGAATTAACAGGCTAATTAAGCTCAAAGGGGCTAACTAGGGAACATGCATTAGGAATTGGTTATTTTAGGCTAAGTAGCTATTTATAAAGAAAATGCCTAAATCATATGAAGCAAACACATAATCATGCAACCCATAAAGAGATTCAAGCAAATTCAGGAAAGTGCAACTTGAAAAGTGATTTTCACACAGTTAGAACATGTTGGAGGCTCAAAAACCTCACCTGGACTTTTTTTTTTTTTTGAAAATTGTTTGACAGAGATTCTATCCCTAGTGTGTTTTTCCTATCACCCCAAACTTATCATAAATCATGCCATCATAACAAAATCCCAAAGTTCAGTTTTCAATCATATGGGGATCATTTTTCAAAAAAATTTCAAATCCTAGGGGGAAACAGTCAACACTATCATGCAATCCATCTATGCAAATTCAACCAAATCCATCAAACTTGCCATAACCAAGACACAAACACAACTCCTGAGCTTCTCAAATTATTCAGGAGCTTTATTCAAAACAAAACAGAATTAAAGTAAGGAAAAGAAAATTAAAAAGGAGAAAGGGTTAAGAAAACTCATTAAGGGCGGTTCCACCAGGATCCCACTGCTTGTAGCATAAGGCCCACGTGATGGACAAAGACTGGAAGTTCATTCCAAGCTTCCCTAACTTGCAGCTTTGATCTGGAGGTGAGCGTTTGACAACCATGATGACCTCGCCGAGTGCGGCGGACTTCTCACTCCTTCTCGGGTCACAGACGACCGCTTTCTCTACAAAGTCTCCCCAATAGAAGTGGGGCTCAACCTCTTGGACCGGCCATGGTGCAGAATCCAGAGGTGCAAAGTCCAGAACTTTTGGTTCCACAGGGGGAGGTGGCAAACAGTTAGCTGGGGTTACTGGTGTTTCCGGTGCTGCTGCAACTTCTGCAAGGTCTTCATCCACCGCACTAACAAATTTTTCACCTGCTATACATGCAGAGATTTCAGCACACACCACACAAAGGTTAGAGTTAGTACATATATTACAAGAAAATGAATCAGAAAAAGTTAGAATGTCTGGGAATTCTTCACACAGTGCATCCACCCCATTACTCTCAACACATTCATCTGATTTAATTGAATCATCTACTTCCACAGGTTTTTCATCATCTTCAGGCACGGTGGAGCAAATGTTCTCCTGATCCTCCTGATCCTCCTTCTCTATGTTTCCTGAACAGTATAAAGCTGCATAACAGAATATACACAAAGCAGCACTGCCATCACAATAACAATCATTAGAATCAGGGGATTCAACACACAATTCATCATCAACAGAAATATTATCAGAATTATCATCAGAAATATTTCCAAGAATAACTTGTGCCTCTGTAGGTTCTTCAAGGGGCTGTGGAATTAGCATTGCAGCCGAGTTGGTGACAATTTGATCAATTTGCATAGCCAACTTCTGAGATTCAGCTTCTCCCCTCTGATATTCAAGATTACTTGCCTCCATCATCCGTTGAAATTCAAGATCTTGTTGTGCCATCCGTTGATTGTTCTCTTCCATTTGTTGTAGCATTGAAGCAATCTCATCCAAGGTGCTCTGTGAAGGTTCGGAAGGTGCAGATGTGGTCACTTGGCTATGATAGTATGGTGGTGGCTCACTAAAATTAGGATAATACATGCATGGTTGCTCATAATAAACATTAGTCACATAATTTCGCATATAATTATCCATGGGGCAAAATTCACAACCAGACAATGCAGACAAAACTAATTAGCAAAGAAATTTTTTTTTTTAAATTTTATTTTCTGCTAATAACAACAAAACAGAGTCCCCGGCAACGGCGCCAATTTTTGACCGCGCTGTCGCCACGCGCCAAAAAGAATGAGCGTTTATAAAATAATGCAGATAGGGAAGCGACAACTCGGATGTCGTCTCTCAAGGACTCTTAGGCGTTGTTATTACTAACAGAAAATCAAAAGTTAGTTTTTGGGGGGTTTCGGATTGAAATAAAATAAAGAAAACAAAATAAAAACAGAATAAGAAAACAAAGCAGTTAAAATATTATCAAATAAACTAAAGAACGATTAACCTACTGTTCTCGGTTTCCCACTATCATTGGTTCGTATAAATCCAAGCCCTAAGCAGATTCTAATCCCCTTTCAGTTGTAGCAACAATTAACAAACGAAATCGCTACTACGGATACATGTTCCTATTCCCGAATTAAACAAACGGGGTTAAGCCCTCATGAACTAAACGAACATGAATGAACACACGCGAATTAAACAAACGCGATTAAGTATAGGAACATAGCATCACTGAAATGAACCAACACTACACTACACACTCCTGAATTAAACAAACAGAAATGCATAATATAGTATTGAAAAGAGAAAAGCAATTAAAACAGGAAATACAGAACCTCAAGTGTAATTAAAACCAATCACAGTAGATTAATCTAGGAGACTAGCTCTCCACTACAAAAGAAAGACAAAAGAACAGAAAAGAAAATAAACTACTGACAACTACTGACTAAAAACAAGCCAAAACTGGCTGGCCCCGGCCCCCCCAAACTCTTCAGTTCTGCCTAAGACTGCCTTATATACACGTTTCTGGAATCCAAGTCCTCGCGAGGCGAAGCACTGCTCGCGAGGCGAATAACATGAAAGGTCTGCAACTCTTGGTATTCTCGCGAGGCGAGCATATCTTCGCGAGGCGAACTCTTCAAATTCCCAAACTGCAACGCCCGTGACCTTCCACACGGGCAAGCCGTGATCGTCTCTGACTTTCCATGGTTGGGTGACTCGCGGGGCGAGATCTTCTTCGCGGGGCGAACCAGAGACCTTGCATTTCTTGGAACAGTCAGCTTCGGGTTCGCGAGGCGAACAGTCTTCTCGCGGGGCGAGAAACTCCAGAATTATTCCTTTTTATTTACCTGAAAAGAGAAAATAGAATAAGTGTTTTATTTATCTCTAAATCAACTAAATTAACCTAAAAATACTTTATAGACTCAAAATACTACTTAAGGACAATCAAGTCTAATTTGGGTAAAAAATGATATAAAATTAGCACAAAGCCAAGGTCTTTACTGGTTATAAAACCAGTCAAACAGAGGCTCATCAACATTCCATAGCATTCCAGGGCAACTCCTCTCACCTGAATATCGGATTTTCCTGGTCAATACTTCAAACATATTTTCAGTTATATAATTCCAAAATTTATCATTCTTTTCAGCATTTAAACAATTTCAATTCAATGACTTAAATTCTTATCAGAATTCTACTTTATTTAACCAAATTACTCAAAACAAGTACAATGATTTAGTTAAAAAGATAACAATAACTCTTATTTCTAAGAGTTATCACTCAATGGTCTCGATGTTGGCTCTCCACTGGTGACCGCCGTTCGATGTGGTGGCTGAGTGTGAGAGGGAAACAGAGAGTTAGGGCGCGTGTACAAAGTTCGGAGAGGGAAAGATATAGTGTGAAGTTCAGAGAGTGAGAGAAAGAACGAGTAACTACCTCGCGGTGGTGGTGGAGAGGGGCTCCCGGTGGTGGCGGTGGAGAGGAGACCACGGTGGTGGAAGATAAGGAGTTGCGGTGGGCTGCGGTGGCTTACCGGAGAGAGAGAAGGGTTAGGGAACTGAAGTGATGAAAATCATGAAGAGAAAGGCACGCGGGTAAACGTATACTTTATAAAAACATTACTGATCACCTTTAATGTTTGTTGTTTAACAACATACGTTAACATCCATAATTATCATATTTAATGTCTGTTGTTTAAACAATAGACATTAAATGTGATTTATAGGAATTTGATAATTATGGGTTGCCACCGCCTCCTTTCTAACGTCTACTTTCTACTTAATAGACGTTAAAAGCCACTGTTTATGCATTGTCCCTCCCAATCGGTTTTTCATTTCTGCACGTTTATAATATATAACTGCACATTAACTACTTTATTTGATTGCCAACTTCCCATGAGCCTTGGAACCTTATCATCTTAACGATCAATTTAATTTTTTAGCAACTTACCACGTCTTGTAACTTCATCCCCTAGTCCTATAAATAGCTTCCTTCCCTTCACGACTAAAATATATGACTTTTTCTTTTAATATTGTATTTCTGCTTTTATTTTTATGCTTCACAATATGGCTTTGCCATGGATGTGATTAACTTCATCGTCACTCTTTCTATTCCTAGACTCAAAGGTCAATAAACAACTTCTGAGGTTGAGTAAATAGCATAACATGGGTGATAAGGTTGTGTAAATCACATAATGTGAGTTGCTCACCTTATCATCCTTCAGGAGAATCGGTTGCTAGAGTTCCAAAACCTCAGCTTTGGCAGCCAGTGACTGTTCCAGGACCATTGTTGAAATGGATCGAGTGCATCCTTGCTCGGCCACTCTGGAAAACTCAGTCGCCCGACTCTCCTCCCTTGCTCACTCGTGAAGGGAACGAAGCCTCAACAAATGTTTAGGATTTTAAACCTTTTCATTGTAATTTTATATGATTTAAAACCCTTTCAATGTAACTTGTATTATTGATTCACTTCATGAATATATGACATTCGGTTTGGGTTATATATTCAAACTTAGTAGTTTTACTTTGCATATATATTTTAGTACTTTTTCAATGAAATACAAAACAGAAACACAAAAGAAAAATCAGCACAGATCGAACAGAAACACAAAACACAAAAGCAAGTGAAACTAAAACTTTGAGGAAAGCAATGTACGAGGTATGCTAACTAAAAAAATTATAAAAATCAAATTTAACATTTGTTGAAGCAACAACAGACATAAATTATTCACTTTTAGTGTCTGTTTATTAAACAACATGCGTTAAAAGTGATACTCATCACTTTTAACGTTTGTTGTATGTAAAACTGACGTAAAATATGATTTAAATGAACCTCATATTTGCAGTTCTGCCGCCGCCTCTTTTTTAACGTCCACGGTTTACATAACAGACGTTATATCTGATTGTTTATTCCATATTTTCCAGTGGTGGATGTTGCAGTATTGCATGGAAAATCATTTGAATGCGGCAAATTTAACTGAAATAATGCAGAATCAAGTAGATGAGGTGTATATAAGGGATACGGTATGAGTGAAATGAATGTAATATAATGGAAGAGTTCATGAACACACCTTATTGGATGAGGTTGGGGAAATCCAGGTCAAAGAACAGGAAGAACCTACCATGCTTGTCAATAGCTAAACTGATATGGTGTGTGTACCGGGATACAGGATATTTGATGTGGTAAGGACTTGGGAACATGTGGTCATAATATGACTACGAAACATGTTTTTTTTAATTATTATTTGTCATTGGATAAAGGGTGGCATCTAGCGTGGATGAGCAAATAGGTGGTTCACGACAGAACCACCTATTTGCACCATTAGATATATTCATTTTATATTGGACGGGCGAGATTAAACCGATTGGCGGGCCACAATATAAATCTTCAAATTTGCAATCTGGTCCTTTTGTGCATGTTCCCTGTAAAATAGAGCGTTGTGACACAGAAAGTTGGTGGGTCTGAGGTCCTAAGTAAAGCTTGTGACAACAACAATAATGGGTGTTGGATTGCATGATGTTGGGTCTGAAGTGCCAATATAATAAGCAACGTTAAGTGAATACATTATTTTTGTTCCGTGCAAATCGATTACTTACATCACACTTAGTTAATAGGTTATTATTGTTGTGAGTGAATCGGTTACCATCAAGAGCGAATTGAAATAGACAACTATAAACACGAGAAGGGGGGTTGAATTGTGTTTATCAGAAATTAAACTAAGTTGAAATCTTTTCGCATACAGAAGCTAGGTTTGGACGAGTGGGAGGATACAGGATGGATGGGTGACTTTTGGCAAACACACACTTACACTTGACAGACATAAGAAAACTAAAGCAACTAAAGAGTTTAAGGAAAGAGCGATTGACACAGTTATTTATCCGGGTTCACTCTTCGGAGCAAAGAGCTACGTCTAGTCCTTGACATCACCAAGATTTATCCACTATAACTGATCAGTTTACAGACTCAAGTATTGTTTGCACACCTAGCATCTTCAGGCTCAACGACAAGTATTCTTTGCACACCTAGCCTCTTCAGGCTCAAGACAAGTATTCTTTGCACACTTGGTCTCTTCAGGCTCACTCAGGTTTGTTTGAGAGATTTGGTTTGTAATAAATACAACTTCTCACAGACAAATCTTTCACTAACACTCAGAGTGGTTTAAATGTAAAGCTTAGGAAAGTCTGCGTAATAACTTCAAATGATTGAAGAATACATAATGAAAGAGTAAAGATATTAATGCGCAGAGTAATGGCTCTTTAATGCTATGTGTATTCTCTCTTATCTGTGCTTCATCTTCAATGACTTATGTATTTATGGTCTTCAAGCATTTAGGATCCATTAGAGACATTCCCTCGGATGTTGGCTTCTAGCAGAACTTCATTAAATGCAATAGAGTCGTTCTGGGCAGCCATTAATGCAATAGGAATGTTGGTTGTACTCTAACATGAAGGATCATGGCTTTATGCATCATGATACAGCCATATCAGAGTTGTGAAGAGAGCTTTTTGTACTTTGCTGAGTACAATTCCCTTTTCGTGTAAGGACCAGAGGTACTAGGGAATAAAGCATGTTGGAAGCATTCTTTAACTCGTCTTTGGTCCTGATATCTGAGGTTACTTGAGAGAGTAACTTCTGACTTTTCTTGATTCGTGTTCTTGAAATAAGATTCTGATAATTCTAAGAGAATTCGCGTTCATAGGATAAGCGCGTCCATCTTGAAAATAGCTGTGTCCATCTAGCCATTTAAGATTTTACATTCGGTCTAGTAGACGAGCTTCAAATTCTATGTCATTGGACGGATACTCCTTTAGATGGTTGAACAT
This sequence comes from Sophora flavescens, assembly GCA_030762895.1. Lineage (NCBI taxonomy): Eukaryota > Viridiplantae > Streptophyta > Magnoliopsida > Fabales > Fabaceae > Sophora > Sophora flavescens. The sequence continues at coordinate 2,514,332 of JAUPTC010000014.1, forward strand.
AACCTTGTAGACGAGCTCCATATTAAGGACTCAGCAAGTCCAAAGACTTGTGTGGACAAGTGCTTTTGTTACCTTAGTGGACGAGCACTTCTATCACTTCAGTAGACGAGCGCTTCTATCGCTTCAGTAGACGAGCGCTTCTGTCACTTTAGTGGACGTTGGCTTTTGTCACTTTAGTGGACGCTGGCTTCTATCACTTTAGTGGATGCTGGCTTTTATCCCTTTAGTGGATGCTGGCTTTTATCACTTAAGTGGACGCTGACTTTTATCACTTTAGTATTGGACGTGAGATTCTATCACTTGCGTTGGGCGTGCGCTTCAATCACTTCAGTGTTGGACGTGAGCTTCTATCACTTGTGTTGGACGTGAGCTTCTATCACTACAGTGTTGGACGTGCGTTTCAATCACTTGCGTTGGATGGATGATTCTATCACTTGCGTTGGACGAATGATTCTATTATTTTGCATTGGACGGATGATTCTTACAGTTTTAATCTGCACACTAGATTGACAGGTTAGCAACCCATATGAAGGTTAATTAAATCATTAACTAATGTTTAGTTCTCATCAAAACTTAGGGAAATGAACATCAGACATTTTAGAGACTTAACAATCTCCCCCTTTTTGATGATGACAAGCATTGAGATGATTTAATGAACCTCAGAAAATATCAACAAAGAAAATAGCATATATCAGATAGGTTGAAATTTTCTTAAGTGGACAGGTCATGCAGATGCTGGATCAGACATCAAGTTTGACTTGTTTTACTATGAAATTATTATCAAAGCAATCTCACTTAAGATTTATCTGAGCAATTATGACAACTATCAAAGCATACTCATGTCCATGTATTATTTAAGATTCATATCATATTCATTCTTCTCTAACACATTTCTATCACATTTCTCATTTCTCATTTCTCCCATTCTCCCTTTTTTGTCAACATCAAAAAGGGTTATCAAGTTTTATTTATGAGATATGTTTAAGGGCAAGATAACTTGTTAAGAAAATCATAGTAATGCAGCAAGCATATGAGACATACTCCAGTTAACTATTGTATCATCAACCCCCCTGAACTTATGCTTAGTAAAAAGAACATGTATATAGGAGTAATGACATATTTAGCACAGACATGTTAACATTTAGACATGTCATTCAACAATGCAATACATGTTTAGATTATCTCTAATAAATAAAAACCTTTCTTCTGCGAGGGGTTTAGTGAAAATATCAGGCCATTGATTTTCAGTTTTAACAAAGTTAATATCAAAGATGCCTTTCTGATCATAATCCCTAATGAAATGATGTTTGATTTCAATATGCTTAGCCTTAGAATGCTGAATTGGATTTTTAGTTAAGCATATAGCACTGGAATTATCACACCATAGAGTAATCCTCAAGTTGATGTTTTACCCATAAGAGTTGAGAGCAACAACTAGCAGCAGAGATGTATTCTGCTTCAGCAGTAGATAGGGCAATGGTTGTTTACCTCTTGCTTGACCGTGAGACTAAACTTGCTCCAATGAAGTGACATCCTCTACTGGTGTTTTTTCTTTCTATTATGTCTCCAGCAAAATCAGCATCACAATATCCCACTAATCTGTATTCTTTTGATCTTAAATACAGCAAACCAAGATTAGTAGTTCCAAGTAAATATCTAAATATTCTTTTAACAGCCTTAAGATGAGATTCTCTAGGATCATATTGGAATCTAGCACACATACAGACACTAAATTGAATGTCAGGTCTTCTTGAAGTTAAGTACAGCAGAGAGCCAATCATACATGTGTAGACAGTTTGATCTACCTTTTACCTTCATCATCTTTGCTTAGTTTTGCATTGGGTTGCATAGGATTTTTTATGAGCTTTGCATTTTCCATTTTGTTTTTCTTGAGTATCTCCTTAGTATATTTTTGTTGATGAATTTAAATTCCATCACTTGTCTGCTTGATTTGTAATCCAAGGAAGAACTTCAATTCTCCCATCATGCTCATCTCAAATTCAGCTTGCATTAGATTTGAAAATTCCTTGCACAGCTTTTCATTAGTTGCTCCAAAAATAATATCATCAACATATATTTGAACTATCATAAAGTTCTCTTTAGAGCATTTTTTGAACAGAGTAGTGTCTACTTGTCCTCTAGTAAAACCATTATGCATGAGAAAAAACTGAGTTTATCATACCATGCTCTAGGTGCTTGTTTCAAACCATATAATACATTTTTAAGTTTGAAAACTTGATCTGGTTTATCAGTATCCTCAAAACCAGTTGATTGTTTAACATACACTTCTTCTTCAATTATACCATTTAGAAAAGCACTTTTTACATCCAATTGAAACAGGGTAATTTGGTGTTGTGCAGCATATGACATTAAAATGCGTATGGCTTCTATTCTAGCTACAGGTGCAAAGGTTTCAGTATAATCAATACCTTCTTGTTGGTTATAGGCTTGAGCTACTAACCTTGCCTTATTTATGACAACTTTACCATCTTCATCCAATTTGTTTCTGAAGACCCATCTTGTTCCAGTAACCGACTTGTTTTTAGGCTTAGAAACAAGAGTCCAGACATCATTTCTGGTGAACTTGTTAAGTTCTTCTTGCATAGCAAGAATCCAGCTTTCATCCTCAAGAGCTTCTTCAATGCGTGTAGGCTCCAAATCTGAAATAAAGGCCACATTGCTTGATTCTCTTAATGTGGATCTTGTTCTTACTCCTTCCGAAGGATTTCCAATAATAAGATCCATAGGATGATGAGTGTTGAACTTCCAATCCCTTTTGAGATCATCATGAAGATCTTGACTTGTCTGCTGACTCGTCTGTTCCACTTGTCTTTCAGCCTCAGGCACATGTTCTGTTTTGGTTAGATCGGGTTGTTGACTTTCTGGCTTGTTTATATCAAGACCTGCAAGATCATCTTCTATATTTGATAGTTCTTTATCAGTATGTAATCCATCATTGAATTTAACATGAACAGATTCTTCAACAATACAAGTTCTTGAATTGTATACTCTAAAAGCCTTAGACTTTTCAGAATATCCTACGAAAATACCTTTATCTACCTTAGAATCAAACTTTCCAAGATCATCTCTGGTATTCAGAATAAAACATTCACATCCAAAAGCATGAAAATATGATATGTTGGGCCTTTTTCTTTTCCACAATTCATAAGGAGTCCTTTTTAGAAAAGGCCTAATAAGTATTTTGTTTTGTACATAACAAGCAGTGTTACAGCTTCTGCCCAGAAGTACTTAGGGAGATTATTTTCATTGAGCATAGATATAGCCATCTCTTGTAGAGATCTGTTATTTCTCTCAACCATTCCATTTTGTTGTGGAGTTCTAGGTGCAGAGAAATTGTGAGAGATTCCATTCTCCTCACAGAACTGTCTAAACTGCTCATTTTCAAATTCTCCCCCATGATCACTTCTAGGGGTAGAAATACAGAAACCCTGCTCATTTTGTACTCTTTTGCAGAATATTGAGAAAGCCTTAAAAGACTTATCCTTGTGTGTTAGGAAGAGTACCCATGTGTATCTGGAATAGTCATCAACTATGACAAATCCATATTTTCTTCCAGCCAGGCTGGCAACACTAACTGGTCCAAAAAGAACCATGTGTAACAACTGAAGAGGTCTAGAGGTTGATACTTGGTTTTTAGATTGGAAACTTGAATTTATCTGTTTACCTCTCTGACATGCATCACACAAGACATCTTTCTTAAAACTAATATCAGGCAATCCTCTCACCTGGATTTTTTTTTTTTTTTTTTGCAAATTGTTTGACAGAGATTCTATCCCTAGTGTGTGTTTCCTATCACCCCAAACTTATCATAAATCATGCCATCATAACAAAATCCCAAAGTTCAGTTTTCAATCATATGGGGATCATTTTTCAAAAATTTTTCAAATCCTAGGGGGAAACAGTCAACACTATCATGCAATCCATCTATGCAAATTCAACCAAATCCATCAAACTTGCCATAACCAAGACACAAACACAACTCCTGAGCTTCTCAAATTATTCAGGAGCTTTATTCAAAACAAAACAGAATTAAAGTAAGGAAAAGAAAATTAAAAAGGAGAAAGGGTTAAGAAAACTCATTAAGGGCGGTTCCAACAGGATCCCACTGCTTGTAGCATAAGGCCCACGTGATGGACAAAGACTGGAAGTTCATTCCAAGCTTCCCTAACTTGCAGCTTTGATCTGGAGGTGAGCGTTTGACAACCATGATGACCTCGCCGAGTGCGGCGGACTTCTCACTCCTTCTCGGGTCACAGACGACCGCTTTCTCTACAAAGTCTCCCCAATAGAAGTGGGGCTCAACCTCTTGGACCGGCCATGGTGCAGAATCCAGAGATGCAAAGTCCAGAACTTTTGGATCCACAGGGGGAGGTGGCAAACAGTTAGCTGGGGTTACTGGTGCTTCCGGTGTTGCTGCAACTTCTGCAAGGTCTTCATCCACTGCACTAACAAATTTTTCACCTGCTATACATGCAGAGATTTCAGCACACACCACACAAAGGTTAGAGTTAGTACATACATTACAAGAAAATGAATCAGAAAAAGTTAGAATGTCTGGGAATTCTTCACACAGTGCATCCACCCCATTACTCTCAACACATTCATCTGATTTAATTGAATCATCTACTTCCACAGGTTTTTCGTCATCTTCAGGCACGGTGGAGCAAATGTTCTCCTGATCCTCCTAATCCTCCTTCTCTATGTTTCCTGAACAGTATAAAGCTGCATAACAGAATATACACAAAGCAGCACTGCCATCACAATAACAATCATTAGAATCAGGGGATTCAACACACAATTCATCATCAACAGAAATATTATCAGAATTATCATCAGAAATATTTTCAAGAATAACTTGTGCCTCTGTAGGTTCTTCAAGGGGCTGTGGAATTAGCATTGCAGCCGAGTTGGTGACAATTTGATCAATTTGCATAGCCAACTTCTGAGATTCAGCTTCTCCCCTCTGATATTCAAGATTACTTGCCTCCATCATCTGTTGAAATTCAAGATCTTGTTGTGCCATCCGTTGATTGTTCTCTTCCATTTGTTGTAGCATTGAAGCAATCTCATTCAAGGTGCTCTGTGAAGGTTCGGAAGGTGCAGATGTGGTCACTTGGCTAGGATAGTATGGTGGTGGCTCACTAAAATTAGAATAATACATGCATGGTTGCTCATAATAAACATTAGGCACATAATTTCGCATATAATTATCCATGGGGCAAAATTCACAACCAGACAATGCAGACAAAACTAATTAGCAAAGAATTTTTTTTTTTTAATTTTATTTTCTGCTAATAACAACAAAACAGAGTCCCCGGCAACGGCGCCAATTTTTGACCGCGTTGTCGCCACGCGGCAAAAAGAATGAGCGTTTATAAAATAATGCAGATAGGGAAGCGACAACTCGGATGTCGTCTCTCAAGGACTCTTAGGCGTTGTTATTACTAACAGAAAATCAAAAGTTAGTTTTTGGGGGGTTTTGGATTGAAATAAAATAAAGAAAACAAAATAAAAACAGAATAAGAAAACAAAGCAGTTAAAATATTATCAAATAAACTAAAGAACGATTAACCTACTGTTCTCGGTTTCCCACTATCATTGGTTCGTATAAATCCAAGCCCTAAGCAGATTCTAATCCCCTTTCAGTTGTAGCAACAATTAACAAACGAAATCGCTACTACGGATACATGTTCCTATTCCCGAATCAAACAAACGGGGTTAAGCCCTCATGAACTAAACGAACATGAATGAACACACGCGAATTAAACAAACGCGATTAAGTATAGGAACATAGCATCACTGAAATGAACCAACACTACACTACACACTCCTGAATTAAACAAACAGAAATGCATAATATAGTATTGAAAAGAGAAAAGCAATTAAAACAGGAAATACAGAACCTCAAGTGTAATTAAAACCAATCACAGTAGATTAATCTAGGAGACTAGCTCTCCATTACAAAAGAAAGACCAAAGAACAGAAAAGAAAATAAACTACTGACAACTACTGACTAAAAACTAGCCAAAACTGGCTAGCCCAAATTTTTTACCGCGATGTCGCCACGCACCAAAAAGAATGAGCGTTTATAAAATAATGCAGATAGGGAAGCGACAACTCGGATGTCGTCTCTCAAGGACTCTTAGGCGTTGTTATTACTAACAGAAAATCAAAAGTTAGTTTTTGGGGGGTTTTGGATTGAAATAAAATAAAGAAAACAAAATAAAAACACAATAAGAAAACAAAGCAGTTAAAATATTATCAAATAAACTAAAGAACGATTAGCCTACTGTTCTCGGTTTCCCACTATCATTGGTTCGTATAAATCCAAGCCCTAAGCAGATTCTAATCCCCTTTCAGTTGTAGCAACAATTAACAAACGAAATCGCTACTACGGATACATGTTCCTATTCCCGAATTAAACAAACGGGGTTAAGCCCTCATGAACTAAACGAACATGAATGAACACACGCGAATTAAACAAACGCGATTAAGTATAGGAACATAGCATCACTGAAATGAACCAACACTACACTACACACTCCTGAATTAAACAAACAGAAATTCATAATATAGTATTGAAAAGAGAAAAGCAATTAAAACAGGAAATACAGAACCTCAAGTGTAATTAAAACCAATCACAGTAGATTAATCTAGGAGACTAGCTCTCCATTACAAAAGAAAGACAAAAGAACAAAAAAGAAAATAAACTACTGACAACTACTGACTAAAAACTAGCCAAAACTGGCTAGCCCTAGCCCCCACCAAACTCTTCAATTCTGCCTAAGACTGCCTTATATACACGTTTCTGGAATCCAAGTCCTCGCGAGGCGAAGCACTGCTCGCGAGGCGAATAACATGAAAGGTCTGCAACTCTTGGTATTCTCGCGAGGCGAGCATATCTTCGCGAGGTGAACTCTTCAAATTCCCAAACTGCAACGCCCGTGACCTTCCACACGAGCAAGTCATGATCGTCTCTGACTTTTCATGGTTGGGTGACTCGCGGGGCGAGATCTTCTTCGCGGGGCGAACCAGAGACCTTGCATTTCTTGGAACAGTCAGCTTCGGGTTCGCGAGGCGAACAGTCTTCTCGCGGGGCGAGAAACTCCAGAATTATTCCTTTTTATTTACCTGAAAACAGAAAATAGAATAAGTGTTTTATTTATCTCTAAATCAACTAAATTAACCTAAAAATACATTATAGACTCAAAATACTACTTAAGGACAATCAAGTCTAATTTGGGTAAAAAATGATATAAAATTAGCACAAAGCCAAGGTCTTTACTGGTTATAAAACCAGCCAAACAGAGGCTCATCAGTATTCCATAGCATTCCAGGGCAACTCCTCTCACCTGAATATCGGATTTTCCTGGTCAATACTTCAAACATATTTTCAGTTATATAATTCCAAAATTTATCATTCTTTTCAGCATTTAAACAATTTCAATTCAATGACTTAAATTCTTATCAGAATTCTACTTTATTTAACCAAATTACTCAAAACAAGTACAATGATTTAGTTAAAAAGATAACAATAACTCTTATTTCTAAGAGTTATCACTCAATGGTCTCGATGTTGGCTCTCCACTGGTGACCGCCGTTCGATGTGGTGGCTGAGAGTGAGAGGGAAACAGAGAGTTAGGGCGCGTGTACAAAGTTCGAAGAGGGAAAGATATAGTGTGAAGTTCAGAGAGTGAGAGAAAGAACGAGTAACTACCTCGCGGTGGTGGTGGAGAGGGGCTCCCGGTGGTGGCGGTGGAGAGGAGACCACGGTGGTGGAAGATAAGGAGTTGCGGTGGGGTGCGGTGGCTTACCGGAGAGAGAGAAGGGTTAGGGAACTGAAGTGATGAAAATCATGAAGAGAAAGGCACGCGGGTAAACGTATACTTTATAAAAACATTACTGATCACCTTTAATGTTTGTTGTTTAACAACATACGTTAACATCCATAATTATCATATTTAATGTCTGTTGTTTAAACAATAGACAATAAATGTGATTTATAGGAATTTGGTAATTATGGGTTGCCACCGCCTCCTTTTTAACGTCTACTTTCTACTTAATAGAAGTTAAAAGCCACTGTTTATGCATTGTCCCTCCCAATCGGTTTTTCATTTCTGCACGTTTATAATATATAACTGCACATTAACTAATTTATTTGATTGCCAACTTCCCATGAGCCTTGGAACCTTATCATCTTAACGATCAATTTAATTTTTTAGCAACTTACCACGTCTTGTAACTTCATCCCCTAGTCCTATAAATAGCTTCCTTCCTTTCACGACCAAAATATATGACTTTTTCTTTTAATATTGTATTTCTGCTTTTATTTTTATGCTTCACAATATGGCTCTGCCATGGATGTGATTAACTTCATCATCACTCTTTCTATTCCTAGACTCAAAGGTCAATAAACAACTTCTGAGGTTGAGTAAATAGCATAACATGGGTGATAAGGTTGTGTAAATCACATAATGTGAGTTGCTCACCTTATCATCCTTCAGGAGAATCGGTTGCTAGAGTTCCAAAACCTCAGCTTTGGCAGCCAGTGACTGTTCCAGGACCATTGCTGAAATGGATCGAGTGCACCCTTGCTCAGCCACTCTGGAAAACTCAGTCGCCCGACTCTCCTCCCTTGCTCACTCGTGAAGGGAACGAAGCCTCAACAAATGTTTAGGATTTTAAACCTTTTCATTGTAATTTTATATGATTTAAAACCCTTTCAATGTAACTTGTATTATTGATTCACTTCATGAATATATGACATTCGGTTTGGGTTATTTATTCAAACTTAGTAGTTTTACTTTGCATATATATTTTAGTACTTTTTCAATGAAATACAAAACAGAAACACAAAAGAAAAATCAGCACAGATCGAACAGAAACACAAAACACAAAAGCAAGTGAAACTGAAACTTTGAGGAAAGCAATGTGCGAGGGTATGCTAACTAAAAAAATTATAAAAATCAAATTTAACGTTTGTTGAAGCAACAACAGACATAAATTATTCACTTTTAGTGTCTGTTTATTAAACAACATGCGTTAAAAGTGATACTCATCACTTTTAACGTTTGTTGTATGTAAAACTGACGTAAAATATGATTTAAATGAACCTCATATTTGTAGTTCTGCCACCGCCTCTTTTTTAACGTCCACGTTTTACATAACAGACGTTATATCTGATTGTTTATTCCATATTTTCCAGCGGTGGAGGTTGCAGTATTGCATGGAAAATCATTTGAATGCGGCAAATTTAACTGAAATAATGCAGAATCAAGTAGATGAGGTGTATATAAGGGATACGGTATGAGTGAAATGAATGTAATATAATGGAAGAGTTCATGAATACACCTTATTGGATGAGGTTGGGGAAATCCAGGTCAAAGAGCAGGAAGAACCTACCATGCTTGTCAATAGCTAAACTGATATGGTGTGTGTACCGGGATACTGGATATTTGATGTGGTAAGGACTTGGGAACATGTGGTCATAATATGACTACGAAACATGTTTTTTTTAATTATTATTTGTCATTGGATAAAGGGTGGCGTCTAGCGTGGATGAGCAAATAGGTGGTTCACGACAGAACCACCTATTTGCACCGTTAGATATATTCATTTTATATTGGACGGGCGAGATTAAACCGATTGGCGGGCCAAAATATAAATCTTCAAATTTGCAATCTGGTCCTTTTGTGCATGTTCCCTGTAAAATAGAGCGTTGTGACACAGAAAGTTGGTGGGTCTGAGGTCCTAAGTAAAGCTTGTGACAACAACAATAATGGGTGTTGGATTGCATGATGTTGGGTCTGAAGTGCCAATATAATAAGCAACGTTAAGTGAATACATTATTTTTGTTCCGTGCAAATCGATTACTTACATCACACTTAGTTAATCGGTTATTATTGTTATGAGTGAATCAGTTACCATCAAGAGCGAATTGAAATAGACAACTATAAACACGAGAAGGGGGGTTGAATTGTGTTTATCAGAATTTAAACAAAGTTGAAATCTTTTCGCACACAGAAGCTAGGTTTGGACGAGTGGGAGGATACAGGATGGACGTGTGACTTTTGGCAAACACACAGTTACACTTGATAGACATAAGAAAACTAAAGAAACTAAAGAGTTTAAGGAAAGAGAGATTGACACAGTTATTTATCCGGGTTCACTCTTCGGAGCAAAGAGCTACGTCTAGTCCTTGACATCACCAAGATTTATCCACTATAACTGATCAGTTTACAGACTCAAGTATTGTTTGCACACCTAGCATCTTCAGGCTCAACGACAAGTATTCTTTGCACACCTAGCCTCTTCAGGCTCAAGACAAGTATTCTTTGCACACTTGGTCTCTTCAGGATCACTCAGGTTTGTTTGAGAGATTTGGTTTGTAATAAATACAACTTCTCACAGACAGATCTTTCACTAACACTCAGAGTGGTTTAAATGTAAAGCTTAGGAAAGTCTGCGTAATAACTTCAAATGATTGAAGAATACATAATGAAAGAGTAAAGATATTAATGCGCAGAGTAATGGCTCTTTAATGCTATGTGTATTCTCTCTTATCTGTGCTTCATCTTCAATGACTTATGTATTTATGGTCTTCAAGCATTTAGGATCCGTTAGAGACATTCCCTCGGATGTTGGCTTCTAGCAGAACTTCATTAAATGCAATAGAGTCGTTCTGGGCAGCCATTAATGCAATAGGAATGTTGGTTGTACTCTAACATGAAGGATCATGGCTTTATGCATCATGATACAGCCATATCAGAGTTGTGAAGAGAGCTTTTTGTACTTTGCTGAGTACAATTCCCTTTTCGTGTAAGGACCAGAGGTACTAGGGAATAAAGCATGTTGGAAGCATTCTTTAACTCGTCTTTGGTCCTGATATCTGAGGTTACTTGAGAGAGTAACTTCTGACTTTTCTTGATTCGTGTTCTTGAAATAAGATTCTGATAATTCTAAGAGAATTCGCGTTCATAGGATAAGCGCGTCCATCTTGAAAATAGCTGTGTCCATCTAGCCATTTAAGATTTTACATTCGGTCTAGTAGACGAGCTCCAAATTCTATGTCATTGGACGGATACTCCTTTAGATGGTTGAACGTAACCTTGTAGGCGAGCTCCATATTAAGGACTCAGCAAGTCCAAAGACTTGTGTGGACAAGTGCTTTTGTTACCTTAGTGGACGAGCACTTCTATCACTTCAGTAGACGAGCGCTTCTATCGCTTCAGTAGACGAGCGCTTCTGTCACTTTAGTGGACGTTGGCTTTTGTCACTTTAGTGGACGCTGGCTTCTATCACTTTAGTGGATGCTGGCTTTTATCCCTTTAGTGGATGCTGGCTTTTATCACTTAAGTGGACGCTGACTTTTATCACTTTAGTATTGGACGTGAGATTCTATCACTTGCGTTGGGCGTGCGCTTCAATCACTTGATGTTGGGACGTGAGCTTCTATCACTTGTGTTGGACGTGAGCTTCTATCACTACAGTGTTGGACGTGCGTTTCAATCACTTGCGTTGGATGGATGATTCTATCACTTGCGTTGGACGAATGATTCTATTATTTTGCATTGGACGGATGATTCTTACAGTTTTAATCTGCACACTAGATTGACAGGTTAGCAACCCATATGAAGGTTAATTAAATCATTAACCAATGTTTAGCTCTCATCAAAACTTAGGGAAATGAACATCAGACATTTTAGAGACTTAACAATCTCCCCCTTTTTGATGATGACAAGCATTGAGATGATTTAATGAACCTCAGAAAATATCAACAAAGAAAATAGCATATATCAGATAGGTTGAAATTTTCTTAAGTGGACAGGTCATGCAGATGCTGGATCAGACATTAAGTTTGACTTGTTTTACTATGAAATTATTATCAAAGCAATCTCACTTAAGATTTATCTGAGCAATTATGACAACTATCAAATCATACTCATGTCCATGTATTATTTAAGATTCATATCATATTCATTCTTCTATAACACATTTCTATCACATTTCTCATTTCTCATTTCTCCCATTCTCCCTTTTTTGTCAACATCAAAAAGGGTTATCAAGTTTTATTTATGAGATATGTTTAAGGGCAAGATAACTTGTTAAGAAAATCATAGTAATGCAGCAAGCATATGAGACATACTCCAGTTAAACTATTGTATCATCAACCCCCCTGAACTTATGCTTAGTAAAAAGAACATGTATATAGGAGTAATGACATATTTAGCACAGACAGGTTAACATTTAGACATGTCATTCAACAATGCAATACATGTTTAGATTATCTCTAATAAATAAAAACCTTTCTTCTGCGAGGGGTTTAGTGAAAATATCAGGCCATTGATTTTCAGTTTTAACAAAGTTAATATCAAAGATGCCTTTCTGATCATAATCCCTAATGAAATGATGTTTGATTTCAATATGCTTAGCCTTAGAATGCTGAATTGGATTTTTAGTTAAGCATATAGCACTGGAATTATCACACCATAGAGTAATCCTCAAGTTGATGTTTTACCCATAAGAGTTGAGAGCAACAACTAGCAGTAGAGATGTATTCTGCTTCAGCAGTAGATAGGGCAATGGTTGTTTGCCTCTTGCTTGACCGTGAGACTAAACTTGCTCCAATGAAGTGACATCCTCCACTGGTGTTTTTTCTTTCTATTATGTCTCCAGCAAAATCAGCATCACAATATCCCACTAATCTGTATTCTTTTGATCTTAAATACAGCAAACCAAGATTAGTAGTTCCAAGTAAATATCTAAATATTCTTTTAACAGCCTTAAGATGAGATTCTCTAGGATCATATTGGAATCTAGCACACATACATACACTAAATTGAATGTCAGGTCTTCTTGAAGTTAAGTACAGCAGAGAGCCAATCATACATGTGTAGACAGTTTGATCTACCTTTTACCTTCATCATCTTTGCTTAGTTTTGCATTGGGTTGCATAGGATTTTTTATGAGCTTTGCATTTTCCATTTTGTTTTTCTTGAGTATCTCCTTAGTATATTTTTGTTGATGAATTTAAATTCCATCACTTGTCTGCTTGATTTGTAATCAAAGGAAGAACTTCAATTCTCCCATCATGCTCATCTCAAATTCAGCTTGCATTAGATTTGAAAATTCCTTGCACAACTTTTCATTAGTTGCTCCAAAAATAATATCATCAACATATATTTGAACTATCATAAAGTTCTCTTTAGAGCATTTTTTGAACAGAGTAGTGTCTACTTGTCCTCTAGTAAAACTATTATGCATGAGAAAAAACTGAGTTTATCATACCATGCTCTAGGTGCTTGTTTCAAACCATATAATACATTTTTAAGTTTGAAAACTTGATCTGGTTTATCAGTATCCTCAAAACCAGTTGATTGTTTAACATACACTTCTTCTTCAATTATACCATTTAGAAAAGCACTTTTTACATCCAATTGAAACAGGGTAATTTGGTGTTGTGCAGCATATGACATTAAAATGCGTATGGCTTCTATTCTAGCTACAGGTGCAAAGGTTTCAGTATAATCAATACCTTCTTGTTGGTTATAGGCTTGAGCTACTAACCTTGCCTTATTTATGACAACTTTACCATCTTCATCCAATTTTTTTCTGAAGACCCGTCTTGTTCCAGTAACCGACTTGTTTTTAGGCTTAGAAACAAGAGTCCAGACATCATTTCTGGTGAACTTGTTAAGTTCTTCTTGCATAGCAAGAATCCAGCTTTCATCCTCAAGAGCTTCTTCAATGCGTGTAGGCTCCAAATCTGAAATAAAGGCCACATTGCTTGATTCTCTTAATGTGGATCTTGTTCTTACTCCTTCCGAAGGATTTCCAATAATAAGATCCATAGGATGATGAGTGTTGAACTTCCAATCCCTTTTGAGATCATCATGAAGATCTTGACTTGTCTCACTGACTCGTCTGTTCCACTTGTCTTTCAGCCTCAGGCACATGTTCTGTTTTGGTTAGATCGGGTTGTTGACTTTCTGGCTTGTTTATATCAAGACCTGCAAGATCATCTTCTATATTTGATAGTTCTTTATCAGTATGTAATCCATCATTGAATTTAGCACGAACAGATTCTTCAACAATACAAGTTCTTGAATTGTATACTCTAAAAGCCTTAGACTTTTCAGAATATCCTACGAAAATACCTTTATCTACCTTAGAATCAAACTTTCCAAGATCATCTCTGGTATTCAGAATAAAACATTCACATCCAAAAGCATGAAAATAAGATATGTTGGGCCTTTTTCTTTTCCACAATTCATAAGGAGTCCTTTTTAGAAAAGGCCTAATAAGTATTTTGTTTTGTACATAACAAGCAGTGTTACAGCTTCTGCCCAGAAGTACTTAGGGAGATTATTTTCATTGAGCATAGATATAGCCATCTCTTGTAGAGATCTGTTCTTTCTCTCAACCATTCCATTTTGTTGTGGAGTTCTAGGTGCAGAGAAATTGTGAGAGATTCCATTCTCCTCACAGAACTGTCTAAACTGCTCATTTTCAAATTCTCCCCCATGATCACTTCTAGGGGTAGAAATACAGAAACCCTGCTCATTTTGTACTCTTTTACAGAATATTGAGAAAGCCTTAAAAGACTTATCCTTGTGTGTTAGGAAGAGTACCCATGTGTATCTGGGATAGTCATCAACTATGACAAATCCATATTTTCTTCCAGCCAGGCTGGCAACACTAACTGGTCCAAAAAGATCCATGTGTAACAACTGAAGAGGTCTAGAGGTTGATACTTGGTTTTTAGATTGGAAACTTGATTTTATCTGTTTACCTCTCTGACATGCATCACACAAGACATCTTTCTTAAAACTAATATCAGGCAATCCTCTCACGAGGTTATTCCTTGTTTCTTATGCCATAACCATCTCTCATCCTCTTTAGACATCAGACAGGTTAGACTTTGATCTGAGAGATCAGACAGTTCAATCTTATAAAGATTTTGTTGCCTTTTAGCTAAAAAGAGGGTTTTGCCACAACATTCTTTAACTATGCATACATCCTTGGTAAAGGAAACATCAAAACCACTATCACATAATTGACTTATGCTAAACAAATTGTGTCTTAATCCTTTAACCATAAGAACATTAGATATAGAGGGAAGAGGGGGTTTACCACCAATAGTACCAATTCCTATAACTTTCCCTTGATGATTCCCTCCGAAGGCAACATGTCCTCCTTTCTTAAGTTGGAGTTCTAGGAACATAGACCTTTCTCTTGCCATATGACACGAGCAGCCACTGTCCAGGTATCAGCATTGGTGTTTTCTTTATCCTATTGAGGACATCTGCAATAAAAATTATTGGATCTTTAGGTACCCATATTTTTCTGGGTCCTTTTCTGTTAGTTCTAGGAGTTTGTGAAGACTTCCTTCTCTTCTTATGGATACACTTAGACATAACATGTCCAGTTTTTCCACAGAAGTTACAAACAGGTGTAGATTTGGTTACAGTTGACTTAACAGATACTGTAGAAGCTTTAGTTGATACTTTATGATGTGTCTGATGGACATATCCAATATCTTCTTTGTTAAGAGAGTGCCTCTGACTGTCAAGTAGCTTAGTCAGATTGTCTCTACCATTAACAAATTTGGCAAGATCAGAAGTGAGCTCTTCCACTTTCTGTTGAAGTTTTTCAACTTCTTCAGATGGTGATGTTTCACTTGAGATCTTAGCTTCCTTAGACTTTTCAGTCTTCAGCTCACTGTTCTCTTTAGCCATCCCACTTTTGAGATTTCTGTTTATGCTCACTGGTGAGCCATCCCACTTCTTGAGGGATTTGAAGGCTTTAGATAAGTAGTTGGATTCCTCCATCAACTCCTCATAGGCATGAAGTAATTCCTCATAGTCAGTATATACCTTATCGTCTGAGTCTGAATCAGTGTTGGCCATCAAACAGAGATTGTATTCTTCCTTTGTTTCTTCATCAGAAGATGTTGACTCCAGATCCTCCCAAGTAGCCATCATTCCTTTCTTCTTATTCTTGAAGAATTTCTTAAATGGGGCCTTCTTGAGTTGAGGACATTCAGTCATGATGTGACCAGGCTTCTTGCATTCATAGTAAACAATTGGACTTTTGTCTGTTGAGGTGGATTCTTTGAAGTTCTTGTCCTTGTTGAACCTTTCGAATGGCTTATCCCTCTTGAATTTCTTTTTCTATAGGAGAAGCTTTATCTTCCTGGTCAGGAGAGACAATTCTTCATCACTCTCAGAATCCTCGAGTTCTGATAGGTCAGCATCACTGGATGGCTCATCTGCCTTCAGAGCCTTGGAAACTTTTGCTGACTTTTGATCAGCTTTCAGAGCAATTGACTTGCCCTTCTTTGGTGCAACTTCATCTCCAAGTTCTTGCTCATGAACAATGAGTGTTCCAAGAAGTTCATCTATAGTCAAGGTAGTGAGATCCTTGGCTTGAGAGATAGCAGTGACCAAAGGTCTCCACTGTTTAGGTAGACTTCTCAGAATCTTTCCAACCTTCTCAGCATTGGCATAGACTTTGCCAAGAGATTTTAAACTGTTGACTATAGTTTGAAATCTTCCTATCATTTGAGCAACAGATTCTCCTTCCTCCATGACAAACAGTTCATACTTTTTGACAAGTATGGCAATCTTTGACTCTTTGACTTTGGCTGTTCCTTCATGTGTGACAGCTAAAGTGTCCCATATTTTTTTGGCAGAGTCACAAGAACATACCTTCTCAAACTCCTTCGGACTGAGAGTACAAATGATGCTATATCTAACTTTGTGGTTCATCTCCCATTTTGTCTTTTCTGCAGTAGTCACTGAGCTTTTGGTTTGTCAGTGTTATCATCATTCTTGGGAATGAATGGACCATCTGTAATGACATCCCAAAGATCAGAGTTTGTAGATAGAATGAACCATTGAAATCTATCTTTCCAATAGTTGTAGTTTTCTCCATTGAAGTAAGGGTGTCTGGTTAGGGAAGCTCCTTCAGTCTGGTGAGTTCCACTTGAACTAGCTCCAGCAGTCATGTCTATTCTGCAGGACCTTTTACCTCTACACTGTTAGATGCTCAACCCAGAGGCTGAGCTCTAATACAAACTGAAATCGACAACTATAAACACGATAAGGGGGGTTTGAATTGTGTTTATCAGAATTTAAACAAATTTGAAATCTTTTCACATACAGAAGCTAGGTTTGGACGAGTGGAAGGATACAGGATGGATGGGTGACTTTTGGCAAACACGCCACTTGATATACGTAAGAAAACTAAATCAACTAAAGAGTTTAAGGAAAGAGAGATTGACACTGTTATTTATCCTGGTTCACTCTTCAAAGCAAAGAGCTACGTCCAGTCCTTGGCAGCACCAAGATTTATCCACTATAATTGATCAGGTTACAGACTCAAGTAGTGTTTTCACACCTAGCCTCTTCAGGCTCAAAGACAAGTATTCTTTGCACACCTAGCCTCTTCAGGCTCAAGATAAGTATTCTTTGCACACTTAGCCTCTTCAAGCTCACTCAGGTTTGTTTGAGAGATTTGGTTTGTAATAAATACAACTTCTCACAGACAGATCTTTCACTAACACTCGGAGAGTGGTTTAAATGTAAAGCTTAGGAAAGTCTGCATAATAACTTCAAATGACTGAAGAATATAGAATGAAAGAGTGAAGATATTAATGCCAGAGTAATGGCTCTTTAATGCTATGTGTATTCTCTCTTATCCGTTCTTCATCTTCAATGACTTCTGTATTTATTGTCTAAAAGCATTTAGGATCCGTTAGAGACATTCCCTCAGATGTTGGCTTCTAGCAGAACTTCATTAAATGCAATAGAGTCATTCTGGGTAGCCATTAATGCAATAGGAGCGTTGGTTGTACTCTAACCTGAAGGATCATGGCTTTATGCATCGTGATACAGCCATATCACAGTTGTGCAGAGAGCTTTTTGTACTTTGTTGAGTACAATTCCCTTTTCGTGTAAGGACTAGAGGTACTAGGGAATAAAGCATGTTGGAAGCATTCTTTAACTGGTCTTTGGTACTGATATCCAAGGTTGCTCGAGAGATTAACTTCTGACTTTTCTTGATTCTGGTTCTTGAAATAAGATTCTGATAATTCTAAGAGAATTCGCGTTCATAGGATAAGCGCGCCCATCTTGAAAATAGCTGCGTCCATCTAGCCATTTTAGATTTTACATTCGGTCAAGTAGACGAGCTCCAAATGCTATGTCATTGGACAGATACTCCTTTAACTGGTTGAATGTAACCTAGTAGACGAGCAATTCTATCGCTTTAGTAGACGAGCGCTTATGTCACTTTACTGGACGCTGGCTTTTATCACTTTAGTGGATGCTGGCTTTTATCACTTTAGTGGATGCTGGCTTTTATCACTTAAGTGGACGCTGGCTTTTATCACTTTAGTATTGGACGTGAGATTCTATCACTTGTGTTGGACGTGAGCTTTAATCACTTCAGTGTTGGACGTGAGCTTTTATCACTTGTGTTGGACGTGAGCTTCTATCACTACAGTGTTGGACGTGCGTTTCAATCACTTGCGTTGGACGGATGATTCTATCACTTGCATTGGATGTATGATTCTATTATTTGCGTTGGACGGATGATTCTTACAGTTCTAATCTGCACACTAGATTGACAGGTTAGCAACCAATATGAAGGTTAATTAAATCATTAACTAATGTTTAGTTCTCATGAAAACTTAGGGAAATGCACATCAGACATTTTAGAGACTTAATACGAATCGTTACTTATATCTGTGTTAGTGAGTCGGTTACCCTATACCTTTGAATCAATTATAAATAGTAAATTTTCAAAATATTAAAATATAATAGATATTTAAATTAAAATATAATAAATAGTAAATATTAAATTATATATTAATAATTAAAATATACTATTTGGTTCCGTTCGAATATGGGTACTCTAGTGGTGGGAAACGTGATCACATGGTCCATGAATCGATTATATTTTAGCAAAATAATTGATTCCTTAAAGTGGATTTAAAGAATCGAATATTAGCCCATATAATGGATTCATTGCTAATGATTTACTCGGTTTGAATCAATTGAGACGGAGATGTCATATGCACGTGGCAACATTACTGGGGAAACATTACAACGAGACACCTATTCAATTTATGTAGTTAACTGATCACGAGGTCCATGAATCGATTATATTGTAACAAAATAATCGATTCCTTAAAGTGGATTTAAAGAATCGATTATTAGCCCATATAATGGATTCATTATTCATGCTTTACTCAGTTCGAATCAATTGAGACGGAGAAGTCATGCGCGTGTGGCAACATTAGTGGGGAAATTTTACAACAAGACACATATTCAATTTATGTAGTTAACTGATCACGAGGTCCACAAATCGATTATATTATATCAAAATAATCGATTCCTTAAAGTGGATTTAAAGAATTGATTATTAGCCCATATAATGGATTCATTACTACTATTGGCTTTAATCAAGAAACTTGGACATGTCACAATGATGTTCAATAATACATTAATCTTACCAAAGTCACTAAACAACACATGCTTATTTTCCAAGTTTGTTCATTAAGGTCCCAATAATAACACATCATAGACACAATTTTTTTATCTCATTATCTGCCACACAAATTTTATTATCACATTATGTCAAACACAAAGATATGGATATGGCCTTAAATGAACTATAAAATATGAGCACTAACTGAAACCACAATTGTCATTCTTTCAGAGATTAAATGAAATGAGATTTCAATACATCCTCAATACATGTGTTATGTTCCATATAAACACTGGTATTTTTACATAGTAGGAAAGGGGCATTATCTTGATGCTTGAGTAGAATGATATGCTCCATCAAATCTGTTGTCTTCAATAGAGTATTCCTGCCCCTGCAATCACATACATTAATATACTATACCATCCAAAATAAAGTCCATGGCACGAGCATAAGAGTTTACTTCATTTGTCAAAACAAGATGAGGCAAAAGCATGTCTCAGTTGGTTCAGAGAGCTTGAATATTTACAATCTTTACAGATTGTTGAAAACGAGATTCATGGAAACAAATCTCAATTAAATCCGAAAACTACCTAAACAGATATGTACAGAAAATATTTACACCAAAAGATAGGAAAGGAAATATAACACAATCTGATCTAATATCCTAATACTCATTTTCAAACACAAACATGAGCAAACCCATTTTTAGCATAACCAATGATGAAAGTTACTCAAATGTTACAGAGCACCGCTATGATCTGTGCAATTTTTTTTTTGTGGTGAGCTGTGCAATTTATTTCCTTTAATTGTCAAATTGAACGAGATGCTATGATCAAGGGGTCAATGATACATGCACCCGACGCGGGGGCGGCGGCCCCCGGGCACTCGATGTGGGGGACGATGGCCCCCGGGTGCCCGACATAGGGGCAGCAACCCCCGGGCACCCGGCGGGGGCGACGGACCTCGAGTACCCGACTATTGTTTTTTATTTGTCACATTTTATATTGAATTCCCATTTTTCTTTTAAAAAAATTGTAATTTAAGGTAATTTAAATGCTTTATCCAAACAAAAAATTTAAAATACATGGTATTTGAATTACATCATCCAAACAAAATATTCTCAAAATGAAAGTAAATTAAATGAAGCAATTGAATTGCCTTGCATTTCAAATTCTTTGGAATTTTGAAATACCCCATCCAAACATAGGGTGAGAGAAGGTTATGAATTCAAAGATTGAGTTCTCTGTAATTTTGCTGTAGGAATTATTTTATTTTTTGTCCTTTCATGATATGTAGGAAAATTCTAAATGTAACTTTTACTTGTTAAACCAATGAATGTGCCGTTTATTCTACAACAGTGCCAACAGAGTAGTCTTTTAATTTTCCTTTAGTATTTGGTTCATCAATCTGGCCATGTTTGTGCAATAGAACCTAAATGGATTAAAATTATAAGCAGCTAAGATAGGAAAAGGTGGAGTGCCAGTGATAAACACATTATTGCCAGTAAAATTTGCTAAAGATAATATATCATTATATAAGGCAGAGGATAAATAAATTTTCAACACTATTGCCACAATTCTTCATGCAGATATAGAGTAAATAGCCAATTTGGTCCCTAAAACTACAAGGTCGTATCAGCTTGGTCCCTAAAATTAATGAAATTCCATAAAGGTCCCCAAAATTGTAAAATGTTAATCAAATTAGTCCCTCCGTTAACCCCAGTTGACTGACGCTGTTAACAGTGCTGAGGTGGCACGTTAAGTGCCCTGCTGGCTTCACATTTCTTGACAGTTGTACTCCACGTTAAGGACCAACCTGCACCCAATTTTAGGGACGGATTTGACACTACGTTACAGGGACTAAATTGCAATCTTCTTCTTCATCTTCCTCCTCCTCCTCCCACCTCCACAGAATCTCCTCCTCTTCCTCCTCTCTGATCTTTCCAAATCCAACTCCGACACAATCCAAAGCCTTTCCTCCATCCTCAACAAACCCATATCGTTAGTATGGTGTGGGAGGGAAAGGTATCAAAGGCACCAAATCCCCAGTTTCCAAAAAATTAGTTTGAAAGTGTGGTGAGAAATTTGAAAGGTGGAGTGGACATACAGAGTATGAACATATCTATTCCTCACCCTCCTCTCTTCAAGGCACCAACCCATTGAAATTCAGGACCTTCCTCATCCAAAAAACACCCACTCTCACACACCCCAACTATCACCGTCCCACAACTCCACAATGCTATCTCCAACCTCGACCCCGCATCCCACCACCACCACAGTCACAAACTTATCAACTCCTCCCTCCTCCTCAAAGACTGCATTGGGTCCCGCAACTTGCTCCTCGGCAAACTCCTCCACCACAAGCTCAACTCGTCTGGACTCGTCCTCGACTCGCTCCTCCTCAACTCACTCATTACCCGCTACTCCAATGCGACGACTAGCTAGAAGCACTCTCAATATTCACCATATTTTTTTTTATTGGGCTTGCAATCTTTGGTTTTGTTTTAAAGATGAGGTATTTTGATTATGATGTTTGTGTTCATTGTGCATCGATTGATATGTTTACAAAAGGTGGTGGTCTTGTGGGATTTGCATACATGGTGTTTGATAAAATGTGAGACAGATGTTGTTATATGGACAATGATCATCACTAGATTCGCTCAACCAGGTTTCACGCGAGAGGCGGTTGATTTGTTCTCAAGAGGCGGCATCGGAGGTTATTGAGAATGGAGGAGAGGCTTTAGAGAGAGAGGAAAAGAGGAGGAGGTTCTGTGGAAGTGGGAGGAGGAGAAAGGAGTTTAGTGGATGGTCAAACACTAAAAGGGAAGGAGGAGGAAGATGAAAAAGAAGATTGCAATTTAGTCCCTGTAACGTAGTGTCAAATTCATCCCTGAAATTGGGTGCAGGTTGGTCCTTAACATGGATTACAACTGTCAAGCAACGTGACAAGCCAACTGGGTACTTAACGTGCCACCTCAGCACCGTTAACGACATCAGTCAACTAGGGTTAACGGAGGGACTAACTTGATTAACGTTTTACAGTTTCAGGGACCTTTCTAGAATTTCGTTAATTTCAAGGACCAAGTTGATATGACCATACAGTTTCAGAGACCAAATTGGCTATTTACTCTGCATATATATATATATATATATATATATATATATATATATATATATATATATATATATATATATATATACACACACACAGAAATTGAATTTATTTTATTTACAAACACCATTTTTATGTGCATATAGTCACATGATTTCTAATTGAACTTAGAACATCTACAACTTATTCAATTATATTCCAACATACAATAATAATAATAATAATAATAATAATAATAATAATAATAATAATAATAATAATAATAATTATATGTTTCGACTTGGATGCACCATGCCATGTGGCCACTAAAACATGCATGAACCGCGCTTTGTGGCCTGTGATGAGGTGATTGATGCTCATTTTACTCCTGAAACTAATTTTAATAGGATCATCACTCTTCAAGGATACCCACGAACTGTGTTCTAATTGGCTAATAGTTCTAAGTGGCTAATAATGGTAATAGTGATGCATTAGTAAATAGAGTAATTAAGCAGAGGAATTGCCCCTTAATTGGTACTCTATATTTTCGTAGGATTAATCTTATGACTATCGGTGGTGGTTTGTTAAAATAAAAGACTATCGGCGGTAGAATACCCTGGATTCCATATAGAACCTTTTTAAAAAAAAAAAACAAGAGAGGAGTAGCATGTAAAATGACCAAATAAGCCATCCAATCCTTAAGTTAGAAAGGAAAGGTGGCACAACTAGCAATGCATCCATCCACTTGGAAGAAGTATAGGGAGTGTGGAGGATAACCTGGGAAAAAAAAGTATAGGGAGTCCTTTTTTTTTACTGGAGTATAGGGAGTCTGTTGACGTCAATGAAATAGAAAACATAGAACATCCATATAACATTTTGGTCTTGTGTGACTAATTTTATAGTAATTATAATAATATATAGATTTTATCACACAAATCTCTTAGAAATATTATAGCGTATGTTAATCTTTTAGTATTTCATCAAAAATATATATATAATTCTTAATTATATATGATTAAATAAAATATATAATGTGGATATATCTTATTAAATATAGATGATTAAATAAACAATTTAATTTCTATGCACTGTCAGTGTAAATATTTTTACACTGACAACCAATCGGAAATCACGAAATTAATAATTTTTAACGTGGTTAGGATAAGAAACAAATATTTCCAATGATGTGTCGATTTCTGATTGGTTAACATTGTAAAAAAACTTTACGTCTATATCAATTTAATCCTTAAATAAATATGATTAAATATGTGGATATAATCTTTTAGGATATCCAACACAAAAAAAAAAATTCTTTTGGGATATATATGATTTTTTTACGCCTTTAGGATATATATGATTAAATATATATGATTAAATAAAATATGTGGATTTTTTCTAGCTCTATCTTACCTAAAGGGCCGGGATTTTTTTTTAACAGGGCTGGGATTTGTTCTTTTGTATATATATATATAAGGTGAGGCTAACGAGTGTTTTTACGGTACTCTTTAAGGAACCCATAAAAAGTATGTTTACATTGAAAAACTAAGTATTTTACTTCTTTAAATAAAACTTACTTGCGTTTTGTATTCCTTAATGAGTGTCCTTAGGACACTCGTTATCATTCTCCATCTTTATAAATAAATAAATTATAAAGGAGTATTTGTTCTTTTCTCCTTCAAAGTACGATTTTTTTAAAGTAAGAATTTTCTGTGAACTTGTCTCTATTTGTGGTCGTAACAATGCCTCCCCGCGTAACAATGCCTCCTCCCCGCTTTTACAAAGTCGTCAACGATCCCAACGAAAATCTGGTTAGTTCATTTTTTTTTGATGCATGGTTACTTCATTCTTGATTATAACTTTTCTTGATTTTAGACCCATGTAGCCATACTATCAGGAAACAGTAACAGTATCGAGATACTCCAGAACACGCAACTTTAGAACTATTAATCATTAACGTAATAGTAATGTTTCATTTATAAATTTTACATAAATTTATCATTATATATATAGTAATGTTTCATTTATAAATTTTGCATAAATTTATCATTATATATATATAATGAGAAATTTATGTAAAAGAATCTTCTTGTTGTGTACGTAATGTGTGTATAGTAAAGCGAGAATGCAAGAAGACAAATTCTTGAAGGTGGCGATATATCAAGATTCAAGAACACAAGTGGTGATATGAAGAATCAATGTGTGGCGTGTAAAAAGGAGAGAGAGAGACCTTGATCCTCGTCATCTCTTCATGAGCACCAAGATGAGAGTAGGAACCGAAATAGGCCTTTTCGAAGTAGAAAACAGGAGTTACCCGTGTTTGGAGTTCATAGTATTGGAAAGACTGAGGGTCAGGCTCGTGAATCCTCAAGGCGGGAGGAGGAGGAGTTCTCCATCGTGGACGGCGGGCGCGACGTGGAGAAGAAGAGCTGGAGGGGCCACTTCCACTGATAAGACGACTCTGCTGCATTTTCTCACTGCTGCACTAGTAACCATAACCGCCTTTGCTGGTAGTAGAGAGAATAAGAAGGAAAAACAACAAACAATAACAGCAACTACTGAGTACCCCACCACTATAAATAAACCCACCGCTCCTCCTTCTCTTTCTTTTATTTTTTTTAATTAATTCCATTTTCACTCTTCAGTTTTACACAAACCACATTCATGATCTGATTTGCATTACTTTTTTTTTATCTGACGTAATTCTATGGCATATTCCTGATCTGATCAAATCTGAAATTATAAATAAATTCCTTACATATCTAAAAAAAAACATTATTTCGTTTGTGTTTGCAATCAGAGGGACATAAACAGCAAGGTGTTGAGGAACATCGCCATGAATCAGAGGGACATAAACAGCAAGGCATTGAGGAACATGGTAGCCATGAATCAGAGGGACATAAACTTGCAGATATTCAACAATCCAACTCCATTATCTGATTCCGACATCAACAACATAAGGAGGCATTGGGCATCTTTCTTTCTTGAAGTGTACCAACCATAGCTTGTATATATATATATATATATATATATATATATATATATATATATATATATATATATATATATATGTGTGTGTGTAGTTAGTTTAAAAACTTATCATGTACTAGCTATAGTGTACTTTTGACTGATCATATGTCTTTTGATATGAAATCTATAATATATCATGTAGCTTTTTGGTTTCTAATTATCTTTGCTGTCTGAATGTAATTGAACGTACATATGTAATGTTCGTAATAAATTCAGTATATATTAATTGTGTTTTTGTTGTACAAAAGTGATTGTTGAGAATATTTAGAGTATGTTATTCTGGTATTGATGATCTGCATTATTACTAAAACAGGGGAAATGAATGATAGAAATGTAAATAACAGTTTGAAAAAAAATTAGACTTTACACATCGGTTTTTGTAAAAACCGATGTGGAAAGGGATATTTCCAATAGTTTACCAATTGGCAAATGAACTTTCCACATCGGTATATGTAAAAACCGCTGTTAAAAATGTACTTTAAACATCGGTTTTTAAACCGATGTGAAAAGTGGCAATAAACCGCATCAGTCTTTTCAACACCAGTTTGAAAACCGATGTGAAAAGCCAAAAATAACCGATGTGGAATCCCTTTTCTGCACTAGTGTTTCCCTTCAGCTAATGTATATTGCAGTTGTGTGTCGCTTACTAACTGATTCCGGGTTTATTTGCAGACATGTTACCTTGTCTAAAACAAGGACGATGGATGTCAAAAAGCGACCCATCGTCATCCATTTTCATGGAAGATGTGGAGGTAAGTTGCTTATAGGACTATTAAATTTGTCATCATTACAAGGGTGAAGTTTAGTTGTCATATCTAGTTGCATTATGTTTTGAACATAATGATAAGTAAGAAAATAAATATTGTTCATTTTGTGAAAATTTCAAAATAAAAGGTTGTAATTTAATGTAAAATCGTGGCTATTTGTTCTTTCATCATAAATAAATTTTTATTAGTTTTTTTTTGTATACTTTTTAAAAAAAAAAATTAGTGACTGTTCAAACATTATATTTGGATATCATAGGATGGAGTGAATGAGAAAATTGAAAAGGCTTATTGCCCACCAAAGATTGTGGAAGGAAACCCATGCTTGGAGTACATTAAATATCTTGTCTTACCCAAGCTTAAGCACTTCATTGTGGAGCGTGATGCAGATAATGGTGGGTGATGAGTGTGATTTCACCTCATTTTCCATGTACATTTCTGCATGCATTTGCATTTAGTTAGGCCATTTTAGTTGGATTTTGTTTAGTTTTTCATTTGGAACGGATAAGGTGGTATTGTGTGTTGTTTTGCAGGGATTTTTGATTAAATGCCCAAGTTTTAGCCATGAGGAAGCTGAGATGAAGAGAAGGCCTGAAAACTGAAGAAGAAGGGGGCCAAAAGTCAGAATCTGTCACGGCCTGGCCGTGATGGCTATCACGGCCGTGACCCAAGACCACCAAAAGTCAGAGACGATCACGGCTTGGCCGTGATAGAGATCAAGGGCGTGAAAAATTGGTTCGCGACGCGAATGATAGCTCGCCTCGCGAGAGAGGGATTGTGCCAAAACCACCAAAAGTCAGAGACGATCACGGCCTTGCCGTGATGTACATCACGGCCGTGACCTAGAAACCTCCACAAGTCAGAATCCATCACGGCTTGGCCGTGATGGCGATTACGGGTATGAAAAAGCTGGCTCGCGTCGCGAAGAAGGGCTCGCCTCGCGAGAGAGTAAGTTTGCCAGAACTGCAAGAGATAGAACCCGTCACGGCCTGGCCGTGATGGCTATCACGGCCGTGACCGGTCACGAGTTATAAAAGAACTAAGCAGAACAGAAGAAAATCATTCAGAAAACCCTAAAATCAGATCCTCTGCTGCTGTGGCTGGTGTGCAACATTCCATGGGGCTCTCTCCTTTGTTCATCTCTGTAACTCTCTCTTTTGTTTTGTCTTCAATTATGTGTAGCTAAACTCCCCTTTGTTGGGGTTAGACTATTGCTATCTGAACTTGGTTGTAAAATGACTTGATTTTAATACATTTTCCTTCTTCTTTATGAGTGTATAATTCTATGCTTAATGCTTTCCTAGGCTTGATCATCTTAGGAATGATTAGTTGCTTTAATAGACAATTGAAAGGTTGATGTTAGAGCATGCTCATGAATTATATGCCAAGTAGTCCAAGAATCTAGACATAGGTGTTGGCTACTTGCAATCTTATGAATCTTTATTCTTAATGCAATTTCTCTTATTAATCCACCTAAGACATTAGGGTTTAATTTGGGATTTTAGGCTCAATGCACCTAAGACATTAGGCTTGAGTATATTAGAAAAGATTCGATTGTCATAAGTGAAGTAGGAACTATGTTAGTTATCATTTCATAACAATCAAGGGAGGATTAGCTTAGTCTAACCCTAGCAATTCTATCTAATTGTTATTCACATTTCTGTTTGCACATTAACTATTTGAAAAAAAATCCAAAAAGAACAAAAACATTTTCTTCTTGTTTGCTTGTTAGATGTTAGAACAACCTTCACTCCAAAATTCGATCGCCTAGATAGTAGTCAAATTTGCGAAGTGGTAATTGTCCACGATCCCCGAGAACGATATCTGGTCTTACCGTTTTATTACTTGCAACGAACCGGTACACTTGCCGAGTCCGTGTCAAGTTTTTGGCGCCGTTGCCGGGGATCGGTGTGCCAATATCACGAGTACCAAAGGGGACTCCTAATTTAGGCATTTTTACTGTTTTCCTACTGTGTTTTTTTTTCTTTCTTATTTTCTGTTTCTCTACTGTAAATTTCTGCAAGTGCTGTTTTTCTGTTTTGCTGTTTGTTCTGTGCTACTCCGTTTGTTCAGTGTATGCGAGGTACAATCGACCCAGGTGAACTCCAATTCGAACCTGAGATCGAGAGACTCTGCAGAAGGAATAGAAAGAAAACCAAGGCAAGACAGAACAGAGAAAGAGCATCTTCTAGTAGACAAGAGCATCAAGTTGAGTTACCCAGTGTGCAAGAACCACAAATTGAAGTAACAGCTGTCACCATGGCAGAAAATAATGCACCAAGGAGAACAATGGGGACTACACTTCCCTAGAGTTGATAGATGTGGAACTCCGATTGTGAGACCCGCAGTGGCTTGCAATAATTTCGAAATCAAGGCATCACTTCTCCACCTTGTGCAGCAAAACCAATTTGGAGGGTTGGAGAGTGAAGATCCTCATGCTCACATTGGTACTTTCATTGAGCTGTGTGACACCATCAAGTTAAACGGAGCTTCCGATGAGGCCATTCGGTTAAGGCTTTTCCCTTTCTCTTTGAGGGATAGAGCTAAGGCATGGCTTCAATCTCATCCTCATGGAAGCATCATCACCTGGAACGACTTGGTCAGCAAATTTTTATCTCGCTTCTTCCCTCCGTCAAGAATGATTAAGCTGAGATCAGAGATCAATGCCTTTGCACAGAGGGATGGTGAGTCACTATATGAAGCCTGGGAGAGGTTCAAGTCCTTACTCACAGCTTGTCCCAATCATGAACTAGAGACATGGCAGCAGGTTGCAACATTTGTTAATGGGCTCAACAGGAATTCAAGAAGTATGATTGAAGCGGCTGCAGGAGGGACATTGAGTCAGAAGACACCGGAAGAAGCAAAGGACTTGATTGAGAACATGGCTAACAATGACTATCAAATGCCTAGTTCTCGGTCAATGGTCAATAGAGGTGTTCTAGAGCTGGATGAAATTGGCGCTCTCAAGGCACAAATGGCTATTCTTACCAAGCAATTGGGGTCGGTTCAACTGCAGAATTCTCAACTGCAAGCCGTCCAAGTTCAAGGTGCCTCAGTGTGTGATTTCTGTGGAGGCAACCATGCAAATGGAAACTGTGAGATCAATGTGGTTGGAAGTTCGGGACAAGAAGAGGTAAATTATATGGGCAACCAAGGGCCTAGAAATGATCCTTACTCCAACACCTACAATCCGGGGTGGCGCAACCATCCTAACTTTAGTTGGAGACAAGGGCAAAGTTCAAGTACTCAAGCAAAGCCTCCTCAAGAGAGTTCAAGCAAATTGGAGAACCTTCTAGGCCAGTTCATGCAAGCTACTCAAGAGACTATAAAGAATCAGAATGCCTCAATCAAGAACTTGGAGCATCAAATGGGCCAACTAGCAAGGCAGATGGCAGAGAGACCTCAAGGACAATTGCCTGGGGATACTGAGAAGAACCCAAGGGAAGATTGTAAGGCCATTGTTACAAGAAGTGGGAGAGTGTTAAATCCACAAGAAAAAGAGAAGGAAGAAAAGACAAGTGATGTTGTAATTGATAAGGTGCAGTTTGAAGAGGTAAACAATGAAGAACCCGGAACTTCCCAAGGTACTACCTCTATCCCTATTGATGTAGAAGCTGAAGAACCGCAGAGGGAGAAATTGGTTGATGAAGAATTTGCGAAGAAGAAGACTAGAAGACAGATTCTGGAAGAGGTTGATAATCCCAAAGAGCTGCCCCCATATTTCAGAATTCCGTACCCCCAACGGTTGAAGAAAGAGGCAAAAGATCAGCAGTTTTATAAGTTCCTGGATGTATTCAAAAAGCTACAAATCAACATCCCGTTTGCTGAAGCTCTACAGCAGATGCCTTCCTACGCAAAATTCATGAAAGAGATCCTTACAAACAAAAGAAGGTGGAAGGAGGAGACAGTTATGCTTACTGAAGAGTGCAGCGCTATACTTCAAAAGAAGTTACCAGTAAAGATGAAGGACCCGGGCAGTTTCACTATCCCATGCACGATTGGTCATCTGAGCATAGGGAGAGCATTGTGCGATTTAGGGGCAAGTATTAATCTGATGCCGCCCTCCATTTTCAAGAAGCTGGGGATTGGTGAGGTAAAACCGACAGGGATTTCTCTTCAACTGGCAGACCGCTCAATTACATATCCCTATGGTGTTGTGGAGGATTTGTTGGTGAAGGTAGATAAGTTCATTTTTCCAGCAGATTTTGTGGTGTTAGATATGGCTGAAGATGGTGATACTCCTCTGATTCTTGGGAGACCATTCCTAGCAACAGGTAGAGCCTTGATCGATGTCAATCAAGGGGAATTGGTGCTTCGGGTACAAGACGAAAAGGTCACTTTTAATGTGTTTGAAGCGATGAAACACCCAAGCGACAAGGACACATGCATGATAGTGGACCTCATTGATTCATTATCTGACAAGAGTTTGCACCGCGAAGTTTGAAGATTCGTTAGAAGCCGCTCTAATGGTAGAGGATGTAGAAGAAGAAGTATGTGCAGAAGAAGTTGATCTCATGATTAAATCTCTGGAGGCTTGTCCAGTTGTGAATACCGATGAAGACAAAGTGGTGGAAGATGTGAGAATTGAAGACAAGGGTGACCCACGGTGCTAGAGTTGAAAGAATTGCCATCCCATCTTCGTTATGCTTTCCTTGGGATGAACTCTTCATTCCCAGTTATCATCAGTAGTGGGTTGAATTCCTTGGAAGAAGAGAAGCTGTTGAGGGTGCTTAGGGAGCACAAATCTGCAATCGGATGGTCTATGTCCGATTTAAAAGGGATAAGCCCCTCCTTTTGCATGCACAAAATCCGTGTGGAGGAAAAATTCAAGCCGGTTAGGCAACCGCAAAGAAGACTCAACCCGAATATGAAAGAAGTTGTGAGGAAGGAGATTGTGAAGTTGTTGGATGCAGGCATCATCTATCCCATCTCCGATAGTCCATGGGTGAGTCCGGTCCAAGTTGTCCAAGAAAAAGGGGGATGACAAGTGGTAGCGAATGAAAAGAATGAACTTATTCCCTCTAGGACCGTGTGTATGGATGGAGGGTATGCATTGATTACGGAAGACTGAATGAGGCCACTAGAAAAGACCACTTTCCATTACCCTTCATTGATCAGATGCTAGAGAGGTTGGCGGGCCATGCTTTCTATTGTTTCCTTGATGGATACTCTGGGTATAACCAGATTGTGGTTGACCCAGAGGACCAAGAGAAGACCGCTTTCACCTGCCCTTATGGAGTCTATGCATACAGGAGAATGCCTTTCGGGTTGTGCAATGCACCCGCCACTTTTCAAAGGTGCATGCTATCCATATTTTCTTATATGAATGAGAAATTTATTGAGGTATTTATGGACGATTTTTCTGTATTTGGTGATTCTTTTGATAACTGTTTGAATAATCTTGCCTGTGTTCTAAAAAGGTGCCAAGAAACTAACCTCGTTTTAAATTGGGAAAAATGTCATTTCATGGTTAGGGAGGGTATAGTTCTTGGGCACAAAATTTCATCACGGGGGATGGAGGTTGATAGAGCCAAAATTGAAGTGATTGAAAAACTTCCTCCTCCCTTAAATGTGAAAGGTGTTAGAAGCTTCCTAGGGCATGCGGGTTTTTATAGAAGGTTCATAAAAGATTTTTCAAAAATTGTGAAACCCTTATGCAAGCTTTTGGTAGCTGATACTCCTTTTATATTTGATGATGATTGCATGCATGCCTTCAAAATTTTGAAAGAAAACTCACCACCGCACCGGTCATTGCACCTCCAGTTTGGAGTTTACCTTTTGAGCTAATGTGTGATGCAAGTGACTATGCGGTGGGAGCCATTTTGGGCCAAAGAAAAAACAAAGTGTTGCATGTCATTTACTATGCCAGTCGTGTGCTTAATGATGCCCAATTGAATTACACTACGACTGAAAAAGAATTGCTTGCTGTGGTATTTGCTTTTGATAAATTTAGATCCTACTTGATTGGTTGTAAAACTACAGTCTACACTGATCATTCTGCTTTGAGATATCTTATGACTAAACAGGATGCTAAGCCAAGGCTTATTAGGTGGATACTACTACTCCAAGAGTTTGATTTGGAAATAAAGGACAAGAAAGGAGTGGAGAATGTGGTAGCCGACCATTTGTCTAGGCTTCCACAAGCAGATGTCCAAGCAGAAGCAAAGGTGCCAATTCAAGAGGAATTCCCAGATGAACAGTTGTTTGTGGTGCAAGTGGCACCTTGGTTCGCGGATATTGCAAATTACAAGGCAGCCAATAAGATTCCTAAGGACTTCAATGCGCAACAGAGGAAGAAGCTCATTCATGATGCCAAGTTCTATATTTGGGATGAGCCGTATCTTTTCAAAAGAGGTTCAGATGGAATTCTGAGGAGGTGCATACCGGAAGAAGAAATTAATGGGGTGTTGACCCACTGCCACAACTCACCCTATGGAGGACACTTTGGTGGTGAGAGGACCGCCATGAAGATTTTGCAAAGCGGGCTATTTTGGCCCACTATTTTCAAGGACTCCCGAGCTTGGGTGATGAATTGTGATAAATGTCAGAGGACCGGTAGTATTTCCAAGAGAAATGAGATGCCCTTGAAGGGTATACTTGAGGTGGAGCTCTTCGATGTGTGGGGGATCGACTTCATGGGTCCTTTCCCATCATCTTACAACAACAAGTACATTCTGGTGGCGGTTGATTATGTGAGCAAGTGGGTGGAAGCCGTGCCAACTCTGAAAGATGATGCAAGAACTGTGATCAGTTTTGTGAGGAAGAATATTTTTACCCGGTTTGGGACCCCTAGGGCTATCATTAGTGATGGGGGTACCCACTTTTGCAATAATGAGTTCAATGCAGTGCTTGCCAAGTTTGGGGTGAACCACAAAGTTACCACAACATACCATCCCCAAACCAGTGGGCAAGTGGAATTGTCCAACCGGGAGTTGAAGAGAATCTTGGAAAAAACTGTGAACAATGCAAGGAAGGATTGGGCGAAGAAATTGGATGATGCACTTTGGGCCTATCGGACTGCTTATAAGACACCTATTGGTATGTCACCTTACCAATTAGTGTTCGGGAAATCACGTCACCTTCCGGTAGAGCTACAACACCGTGCTTTTTGGGCAGTGAAGGCCCTGAACTTTGATACAAGGCTGGCCATGGACAAGAGGATGATTCAATTGAATGAGTTGGATGAGTTCCGACTCTTGGCTTATGAGAGTGCTAGGATATACAAGGAAAGAACAAAGTTCTGGCATGATAAGTACATTCTTCCCAAGAAATTTGAAGAAGGCCAGTCAGTTTTGCTGTTTAACTCAAGACTCAAGCTCTTTCCGGGCAAATTGAGATCAAGATGGTCAGGCCCATTCTATGTCAAGTCTGTCTCTCCATTTGGTTCAGTTAAATTGGAAGATCCATCATCCGGTGATACCTTCACTGTTAATGGACAAAGACTAAAGCACTACCTTGGAGGCAACTTTGATCGTCAGGCGGTCTCCGTCACTCTTCAGGCACCACCATCTTAAAAAAACAAAAACAAAAACAAAAAACAAAAAAAAAAGAAAAAAAAATCATCCGTCAAGCTAGTGACGTTAAAGAAGCGCTTATTGGGAGGCAACCCAATTTTTATTTTCATCTTCTCTTTTGTTTTTGATTTCTCCTCTTGAATAATTTGAGAAGCTCAAGAGGTTTGTTAATAGTTTGTTGAGTGCTTTCAGATGTTGAAGGAAGGAGGAGAAGAAGGGCAGGAGGAAACAAAACCAGAAAGCATGTGATTCAGCACCACTACCACCTTGTGAGTTGTTCCAGTTTTCTCCCCTCTCTAAACTTAATTATTTACATTGAGGACAATGTAAGTCTTTAAGCTTGGGGTAGGGGTAATCTTTTTGCTTGCATTGTAAATATTGCATTCATATAGGCTTAAGTTTGCATGATCGCATGATTCGGTTACCCCTGCTTAGATTGAGCTTATGATTGTAAGAGCTAAGTGCCAACTTTTCTGTGATAGTGAATTTTTGGACCCTGATTTTCTATTCTTGTGATGTGGCTTCATTAAATATGCTTGAGATGGTCTTGGATAGTTGATGATTAGCATGTGTTTCTATGGATTTATGTTTCTCACTGGTTCTTGAACTGATAAATGTGAGCTTTTGAGCCATTAGGGGGTACTCACTAAATCTGCCCCCGTTCTTTGTGTAGAGTGTGTTCCTCTTGGATTGTTTTTCTCTAGAACTTGACTTGAAACCATTTCGAAACTTGAAAATTTTTTGAGAACATTTTTGAAAAGGATTGAGGCAATAGGTATTTTTTCCGGCCTTCTGAGCTTTGAATGAATAATGCTACCCGTAGTTGCCCATTTTGAGCCTGAATGAATAACATGCTTTTCTTGGTACCCTGAAATGTTGTGTTAAATATGCTTATGAGGGACCTTCTAAAGTACTGTGCAAAAATGGGTTGGAAAATGTAGTTGAAATTTTGGGATGATGAAAAGAAAAAAAAAAATGAATCTGAAAAAAAAAATTTACTTCTCTTGAATTGCAAAATCTCCCCTTCTCCAAACAAAAGAAAAAAAAAAGAGAAAAAGAAATAAAAATGGGGAAGGGGATGACAAAAAGGAATGAGAAGTAAAAAGAAAAAAAAAATGAAAGAATGGTGGAAAAGTAAACTGAAACCCAAAGAAAGGTATTTTGGAAGGTCGTGCCTTGCAATGCTTGATTGTTTGTATAGCCTTTTGAAATTTCCTGTTCTTGAAATTCCCACCTGAAAATTGATCCCATGGCCCCATTACAACCAAAGAATAAGACCTCTTGATTCTTAGATGTTTTCATTAATAAAGTGAAGATTTGGTTGATAGTCAAGCTTATGGTAGGAATCATTCTTTGAGGAAAATGGAGTGAAATGTCATATTCCCTTAACTCTTGAGTGAGTGAGGCAAGAAAGAGAGCCAAGCAAATGAACAAGCTTGGGGTGAGCTTCAAGTGAGATAGAGTGCCCGAATCAGTGAGAATGTGAGTCTAGGAAACCTAAGCCCCTAATTGGACTTGAATTGATTGTCTCTTGCTGAAATAATTGACTGCCTGTTGCTTGGATCATTTTACTCGGGTTCTTAGTTCACTATCATTGTCCTGGTTGTTTTCATCTTATGGCCTTGGTTTTTGCTTGAGGACAAGCAACATCTTAAGCTTGGGGTGAGTGGGAATAAGTAAGTTTTGGGTTTTCATATTTCCTCTGTTTGATCTTCATTTTCCAATTTCCATTTGTAATATTAATTTCTGGAATCATTCTGGGTTCCTTAAGTCTGTATTCTGACTTTTCTTGTATACAATTGTTTGGTTGATAATTGTTCATGCTTCCATTCAATTTAGGACGTTCAAAATCTATGATGAGCTGGTTGCTAACTATGCAAGCAAAAAGTTACATCCAGATGTCCTTAAACCTGCTTTGTCGAAGTCATTGAATAAAATTCTAGAGGCGATGTTTCCTGATTATATTTATGCATCTTATTATATTCTCTTTTAGAATTAGTATAAATATAATTCAAGTGTAGGTAAATGCTTGTTTCTTGGAATATGCAGCCTGTAAGGGAACACTTTAAAAAGGACGACAATACTAAAGAGCTACTGAAGAGGGTCAAGGCCATCCTCGTTTAGAATTAGTGAAATACATCAAACAATCATTTTGGTGCTGTATATATATTTTTTAAGTAATCCTATGTTCTTTTCAGCCGCAAAAGAAAAAAAAAATACTGCACACACTCTTTTGAAGTAAGGGATTTGTATGACATAGAAAAGTGATGAAATGGGTGAAATTTAAAAAGCTTTAGCTTGTTACATGAACAGTATGCATGTAATCATAATTAATTTTGAGATTTAATTTTCGAAACACCATTGTTCCTATCGAGATCCTACCTGCCGGAATCTCGCCGTAGAACGTCAAACCAAGAGTGAACAATGGGGTTGTTTTAGATTATGGCTTGGCAGAATACTGTATTCTGGTCCTACGTATCCCAATGGGAATCAAAGCCAGACGTAGTTCTTGGTTCAACCCTTGGTCATATGGTGATCTCAATCCCCTAATCTTGTATCTGATGAATACCAGCTAGCAAGGACTTAGTTTCTCTAATACGCTTAAGGGAGAGTCACCTGGGTTTGTCAAAAAGTGAGTCTCTCTCTTGGGTTCTCCTCCTTTTATAATAGGATCCCCATATCTTTAAGAGATATGGATTTATCTCCTTTTATCTCTTAAATCTTCTTTGAGATAAGATCTCCTTAATTTGAGGGATTTATCTCTTCTAACCGGAGAAGGTTAGTTAAGATAATATCAGGATTATATCGATATCTTATCCTTCCCACCTTTATGAGATCTGGTATCCAAGCTCGGTGGCCGGGTTTTACTCCTCGGCCGGTAGCTGAGCTTGGCCTTTAAAAACCTTATTTGGAGAATCTAAGGTTCTCTTCCCCTTTTTACCATACTCTTAATGACCAATCTTGTACTTCGGCCAATCGTTCAACCTCGTTGACCGACCTTAGAAACTTAATTTCTTCTTTTAGCCTTTCAAGTAGGCGAGGTAAGTGGCCGAGCTTCACACTTTGGTCTTTATATATATTTTACGTTGGTGAAGAAATCGGGAGACCGAGCTTCACGCTTCGGTCCATACATGTTCACACAAAATCTCCAGTTCTAGCTTTCAACCCGGCTCAGCCCATATACAAGTCCCCCCCAAGCTTGGAGCCTTCTTGAATGCGTGGAAGCTTCTACCAAGGTGCAGAGCCTAACTAAGATGGAGGTAGTCATCTTAGTTTTTCATTGCGACTAAAGTTTCTCGGTTCTCAAGATGAAAAAAGATATTGCCTTCGTTTTTAAGATAAGGCGGGGTTGTGACGCGTGGCCTTTGTGTCATTACCCTTAAAGAGACAGAAGTGCTTGTCCACTAGAGTAACAAAAGTGCTCGTCCACTAAAATGATACAAGCTCTTCATCCATTAAAGTGACGAAAGCGCTCATCCACTCCAATGATACAAGAG
Organism: Sophora flavescens; assembly: GCA_030762895.1. Lineage (NCBI taxonomy): Eukaryota > Viridiplantae > Streptophyta > Magnoliopsida > Fabales > Fabaceae > Sophora > Sophora flavescens. The sequence continues at coordinate 2,551,739 of JAUPTC010000014.1, forward strand.
CTAGTCCACTAAAGCGACAAAAGCGCTCGTCCACTCTAATGATACAAGCGCTCGTCCACTAAAGTGACGAAAGCGCTTGTCCACTCCAATGATACAAGCACTCGTCCACTAAAGTGACGAAAGCACTCGTCCACTCCAATGATATAAGCGCTCGTCCACTAAAGTACCAAAAGCGCTCGTCCACACAAGTCTTTGGACTGGCTAAGTCCTTAATGAAGGGCTCGTCTACTCGGTCAACCAGTTAGAGGAATATCCGTCCAATGACGTGGCCTCTATGTCATTACTTCCGAGGCCTGCTCTTTGGTTGCATGGTCGAAGCAGTTAGCTTGTCGCAGTGTTTATTCCGATATTTTAGCCACGTGTGACTCCTTCATTAGTGAGCCGAATTTGTGCAGACTTGAAGAGACGTTTCCTTTCGAAGCACCGAGATTTCTATAACGTTAAGATTTGTTTTCTTTCGAAGCACCGAGGTTTCTATAAGTTGGGGGGAAGTTTGATGAGGAGCTCATTTTGACTCTTCCCTTCTCAAACCTCTCCTCAAGCTTTTCTCCTCCCAGCTTCTGCATTTCCTTTTCTGTTCCAGGTATGTCATCGTCCCATAATGCCTCTTCTGGGGTTCAGACCTTAGAGCCTGAAATCTAGAAGATTGGGGGCTATCCTCATCACTCTCCCACTTCCTCTCATGGTGATGGAGGTTCCAAGGGTTCTTCTTCCTCTTCTGACGGGAGTAGCTCTGCTACCCCTAACGATATCGTTGCCCCTAAGCGCCGCAAGCGTGCTTCTAGGATGTCCAGGGTTCCCTACCCGGATCTTACCATTCCTGGGTATTTCAGGGTAAAACCCGATGTTGGGGCCTTTTATTCTAATTTCAGGGACTTTGAATCCCTCGAAGTCATAAAAAATAAGGTTGCTACTAAACGAGGCACTGTAAAGTGCCTTCCTTGTGCAGAAAGTGATCATGTTTTTCTTTACCCCCTTCATATGAGCCACACTTTGCATACGTATACAAAACCTTTTTTGGACAAATTGGTGTTTCCATTCCCTTCACCCCATTCGAGTGCGAAGTCTTGAGAGCTATGAACGTTGCTCCTACCCAGCTGCACCCGAATAATTGGGCCTTCTTGAAAGCCTTCCAAATTATTTGTGGTCAGATATGGATAGAGGCTACTGCTCCTAAGTTTCTTTACTTTTACCGAGTTCGGTTCAGCGACCGAGTTGGCTGGATCTCCCTGAGCGGGGTTGAGCAGAGGGGGATCATCGGGCTCTCTAAGAGCTCGTATAAGTTTTTCAAGTCGGATTTCTTCAAAGTCCGACCTACTGAGGGTAATGAGTCTTTCTTTTTTGACTCTACTGGAACTCCTAAATTTCCCTTTTACTGGAAACCCCGCCCTTCCAAATTCTCTATCTATGACCTCGGCTCTATGACCACTCAAGAGCGAGCCGATGTTGAGGCCCTGAAACATTATCCTCGGCCACTACCTTGTGGAAGGCTTTTAAAGCTTCCTACCTCTTCCACTCGGCAAGCCGACTTTGAATGTAAGTTGCTTTTTGTTGACAAGTGTTAATTTATCCTGTAGCCTGCTTATTGTATCTGACTGATTTCCTTCTTGCAATGATAATGGGGAAGTTCAACTACAAGGCCCTGATGAAGAAGTCGGCTAATCAGCCTGCTGGTGGATCAGCCCTGGATTCAAATGTCAAGGGGAAGAAGAAGGTTGCTGAAGCTTCTGACCTGAACACCCGAATTCTCAAAAGGATTCTGGAAGATATTCAGTCCGAGGTCCCGATAAGAAGTTCTTCTCCCCTACTGATGATTGAAGAAACTCCTGCTGCTGATCAGAGGTTGGGCAATACTCCCATGGTGACCAATCTTACTTCGGACACCAAATGGTACAATGGAAACTGCAACCCGGGCATCAGCTCGCTATGGAGGAATGAGTTCGACCCTGCTACCCTCATCGACGGCCAAGTTCTAAAACCTTTCGATGCTCGGCTCTTGCTGGAGCATGGGCCTGATGAGTGTTCTCCGGACCGCCTCAATTACTCACTTCTGGAGTCACCAGATTACGGATAATGCCAAGAAGATGGAGGTGATGAGGGCCGATGCAGCTCGGGCCTTAAGGGTGAGGGACGAGCTGGCTCAGGCCATGGCCAAGTGTAAGGAGCAAGCTCGGGCCGTTGGCCAGCTAAAGGCCCAAAAGGCGGAGCTGGAAAAAGATAAGGGTGTTCTTCACGTCGAGCTGGACCTAGAAAAGGCCGAACGACTCAATCTTTATAAGGTTGCCAAGAAACTTCAAGCTGAGAAGGAGACCAATCTTGAGCTGCGGAAGTCACTAGAGGCCGAGAAGGAGGTCAATTTAATGCTCCAATATGAGATGGCTGAAGCCGAGGCTTCCATTATGAAGGAGCATGTCAATGGCTTCTCCCGAGCAGTGAAGCAGCTTTAGCGCTTCAACCCAAATGCAGACTTCTCCCTGGCTGACATGGACAAGGATTTTAACAGAGATGGAATTCTAGTTCCGTTGTTCGAGCTAGAGATGAGGAAGAGGTAACGTAAGAAGAAGAGGTTGAAGCTCAAGCGGTCGAGGAGAGAGCCGATGGTGGAGGCGAAATGGGCTTTCGTGACCACTCTTCTGCTATGCCTCCGAGTGCCGAGGATAACCCCAACTCTATTTTTGTTAAAACCGTTGCTCATAGGGATGCCCAAGAGTAACCTAGGAAAAATGTTCCTAGGGTAATGCCCTTTTATTTTGAACTCTAGTGTACTCTGGGCTTCCCCTTTTTATTAATGAAATCATGTGCTGGCGCACGAGTTACTCTTCACTTAGAAAATTTTCTATGTTTTTCATGCCTTGATTTTTCATGTCAGCTCTTGGAGCTCAATCTTGTAACTTTTTTCTGAGTTAGTACTTGGAGCTCGGACAAACCTTTTTCAGGATCTTAACTTCCTTTTGATGTTGTTTACCTTTTTAGGCTCGGCATTTCGACCTTAACTCGATCAATTTTAGCTAGGTCAACCTTTTTAGGTTTTTAACTACCTTTAGATGTTGTTTACCTTTTTAGGCTCGACATTTCGACCTCAACTCGGTTGATTTTAGCTCGGTCAGCCTTTTTAGGTTTTTAACTACCTTTAGATGTTGTTTACCCTTTTAGTCTTGCCATTTTGACCTCAACTCGGTCGATTTTAGCAAGGTCAGCATTTTTAGGTTTTTAACTACCTTTAGATGTTGTTTACGTCTTTAGACTCGGCATTTCGACCTCAACTCGGTCGATTTTAGCTCAGTCAGTCTTTCTAGGTTTTTAGTTTTTCATAAATAAAATTTTGACCACATAACATTATTCTTGCCTAATAGCGCAACTGAAAATGATTCTATTTATTTATTTTTCCGGGTGTGACTCATTAAAACCTTCCTGGCCAAAACCTCATGGGAAAAAGACCGGGATAGGAAAAAGAGTACATCACCTATTTACATAACTTTAACTAAAATAAAATTTAAGGTGGGAAGTGTTCCATGTTCTTGGAACAGCCTTTCCTGACAACTCTTCTAGCCTATAAGCACCATTTCCTAGATTTTCAACTATTTTGAATGGGTCAGACCAGTTTGCTGCGAGCTTACCCTCTCTGGGGTCTTTTCTCACATCGTTTTGCAATCTCAACACTAAGTCACCATGCATGAATTCCCTCGGCCGTAACCTCGAGTTGTACTTCCGAGTTACTTTTTGCTTGCATAGTTCTTCTCTGATTTTTGCCTCATCTCGGACTTCCTCAACCATGTCAAGCTCAACTCGGATTTCTTCCTCGTTCTTACTTTAGTCATGATGCTGCCTTCGGAAAGAGAGTTCACCGAGCTCAACTAGAATCATTGCATCGGTTCCATAGGTTAGCTTGATGGCGTTTCACCAGTTGAAGACTATGGTGAGCAATGGTAGGCCCATTGGATGCTTGGTAACTCTTCAACCCATGCCCCTTTTGATTGGCCTAACTTTCTTTTGAGCTCGTTCAAAATGACTCTGGTGGCTGGTTCTGCTTGTCCAATTGTTTGTGGATGCTCAACCGAGGTCACTTTATGCTTGATTCCGAGGTTGGAATAGAACTCTCTAAGCTCTTTATCGGTGAATTGCTTTCCATTATCTATGACAATTGCATAAGGGAGGTCGTTCCTGCATATGATGTTTTTCCATACAAAACTCTAAACCTTTTTAGCTATTATGGTAGCTAATGGTTCTGCTTCAATCCACTTAGAGAAGTAGTCTACTCCTACCAGCAAGAACTTGACTTGACCTTTAGCAACTGGGAAAGGTCCGACAATATCCATCCCCGACATAGTAAAGGATCATGGCGAGAACATGGAATGGAGCTCTTCTCCTGGAGCTCGTGCTATATTGGCGAACCTCTGACAAGGCTCAAACCTATTAGTCCAAGTAGCACAATCCAATATCATGGACGGGCAGTAAAACCCCACTCGCAGGACTCGAGCTGCCATAGATCGGCCACCTGAATGCATTCCGCTAATTCCTCGGTGCATCTCGTCCATTCACTAGTGCACAAAAGGGATTCCACGTCGGTTATTTTTGGCTTTCCACATCGGTTTTGAAACTGATGTGGAAACGACCGATGTGGTTTATTGCCACTTTACACATCGGTTTTAAAACCGATGTGTAAAGTATATTTTAAACATCGGTTTTATACTAACCGATGTGTAAAATTAATTTAGCAATTGATAAGCAGTTGTAAATTTAACTTTCTACATCGGTTTTGCTTAAAACCGATGTGTAAAATTGACTTTCTACATCGGTTTTCTAAAGAACCGATGTGTAAAGTTAAATTTACACATCGGTTTTAAGCAAAACCGATGTAGAAAGTTAAATATACACATCGGTTATTGAGAACCGATGTGTAAAATCTCATTTTTTTAAATCTATTATTTACATTTCAATCATTCCTGTTTTCACTAATGCAGATCAATACACAAACCAGCCAGTACTCGATCAAACAAGAAACAACAACGTAACACCAAACCAGTTTTGACACAATCATTCAAAAGCAAAACATACTTCATTCAATTTTCTTAGCACAGCCAATTAGCTCTTACACATATGGTTAAAAATACCGACATTTCATCAAATGACTAGTGAGCACAGAATCGAAAACAGAGGCATCGAGGCCTAATTAATTTCGAATGAATGAAAACAACACTTTATCAAAGCTACATCAAAACACGAGAGAAGAAGAATTGAACCAGACCTGAGCACTAATACATATCATCAGTCAAAGGTACGTACACTATAGCTAGTATATGATAAGTTTTTAAACTAACTACATATATACAAACTATGGGTGGTACACTTCAAGAAAGAAAGTTGCCCAACGCCTCTTTATGATGTTGATGTCAGAACCAGACAATGGAGATGGATTGTTGAATATCTGCAAGTTAAATTGGACAAAAGATTATATCTTTTAAGTAATAAACTAACATAAAACATATAACGAATCTATACTATTACTTCTAATTGTGTCAATTAACATTTACCTCACTCCATCTTTCAGTGATCCCGGAGGAGATAATTTCCAACATCCACTGCATCACATAGTAGCCACATTCCCATGACCCACGTTGTATACGTGACTACGTACAAATGAAACCCAATTAGAATATGAGGAATTAAATAAAATAGAAATCAATTATTGTACCCACTGCATTTGATGCATTTGAACTAATAAATATCTTACGCTGGGAATAATCCATCTGATAGCCCGAGTACGCCTTTCACCACGCAACATGTGGGATGCATTAATAGACCTATCATGACAAAAACATTAATTAAAGTATATATAATAGATTTCAGATAATTAAAACAACTGCATTACTCGATTATAAAGTATTTTAACGCTTACGTTTCGATGATCGCGTCTTGAGTTGATTCGCGCTTATGTCCCAATGAGCAGAAGAAGACCACGACGTTCATTCTTGGGTACAAGAGCAACAGTTGCCAATGCTTACTGTATTTGCGGAACAATTAGTGACTGTAAGTCATATATAGTTATACTTAAATTAATAACCGGTACTTACTTATTGAGATAAGGCGCAAGATAGAATTGATGATCGTCTCGGGCAAGTATATCACGTATGGTAGTGACCGGGTCTTCCGATGCTACGAGAACATCACCCTGAATGAACATGGGGTCAATGAACCCATAAAGGGCGAGGTTACCATGATCGACTAACATACGATGCAGATACCTAATATATTGGAAAAACATGTTAATTATCATTGTATTTAAAAATTAATTACGTACTTAACTTATAAATAAAATGTACTTACGTGCACCAAAACGATATGTGTGCAGAACTGGCCATTTCTTTATTGAGTGCCATCTCCATAAGTTCTTTCTTTGGTATATACAGTTCACTGTGGTGGCATCATGTTCCAACGTTACCAATGCTGCATCATCCTCCATGGTGACAACCTCGTATAGCAAGATCTTTGAAAATATCACCATGGCCAGGTGCCCCTTTGTCGATCCCCTAAACAACATAGATATATATTAGTAATCACGGATAATTAAGTTATTTAATTAATTTATGAACTAAATGGTCAAATGAATACCTTGACAGAGCGAGACATCTCTGGTCTTCCTAGATCCGACCTTTTAGGCACAATATCATTTCCAACATCCTATAACAAATACAAATAAAGCATTATCTTTAAACAATAATAAATATATTTCAACTATGAATATAGAAAAACACAACTAACCGAATACCTCAGATGCAACAAGAAAGCTGACCAGTCTTCTTGGCCAGAGGATGAAGTTACCGGGGGCCTGACCCACTGTTTGAACCTCCTCGGTGGGCACAGGGACTCGAGCATCGCATCTCGAATAATCTCAACAGACACCCTCAGATGATCATCCGGTAATAACCGATGGTGTATGGTATTACCTAACTTATTATATACCCTACCCAATGCCACTAAGCGGCGATGATGATGATGATCATCAACATACAGCTCACACCTATCAGGGTCGTCATCATCATCATCATCATCATCAGCAGCATCATCATCATTTTCAGGATGATGAGGAGGATCACATGAGCCCTTAGTGCACACATGGACAGAGGGTTGGACAGAGGGTTGGACACCGACTGTCATCTCTTTGGGACAAAGAAGTAAATATTGCCATCTCTTTGGGCAAACCGCGCGGCCATCTCTCGTCGAAGCTCAGCTGCAATCTCCTGTTTTTAGTTGTGCTCTATCTGCAACCGAATCCCTGTGGCATTGGTGTGAAGATGAACCATGGTATTGGCGAATGCCGACTCCCCATCCAACACCAATGACACGGCCCGGGTGGTCTGGTTTACCGATGGCGAGAGATAAGATATCATTGCGTCCTCTAGGAACAAAGGTTCCTTGGGTTAGTGATCATCCAAGGCATCCTATCACATAAAAATATCAGGTCACATTACAATTCGGTAACAATCTTAAAATGACAATTACAACAAACTATACTTACAATCCTCTCGGCTACTTGCGGGCCTCCTCGGATGTATATTGTCCCGTTTTTCTTTGTCGGCCCCTCTTCCATGAACGATGGCGTGGGGGTGGAGGTGGATCAACAACCTCTGGAAGATTTTCAGCATTAGGATCTGCCCGAGATCCGCCCTATTTGACGTGCTTTCTTTTCCTCTTCAACCATTTTCTTAACAAGCTTTTTATATCCCCCACGAGACATGACATGGGGGTAGACATTCTTTCTTTGGTTTTCCTGCCCTTTTTCCTCTTTCTCCTGTTATAAATAAAAGACAATTAAATTACATAAGTAAATGAAATTAATGCAATTACATAAATTTAGAGACAAATCAAATAAGTTAACCTAAAAGTCGGGATCACGTCGGCTCCGAACAAAGCGATCCCACGTCGCCTTGTCAAGAAACGGATACACCTCAAGTGGGTTCTTTTTACTTTTTGGACCGAATATATAGTATCCGCCTGTGTCGGCCTTAAAACCCTCCAACGTTCTCCAAAGATACTTCAAAGAAACGCTTCTTCATAGCGTATGTATCCGAGTATGTCAAATGTCAACTACATTAAGACCAAAAGAATCAACGAATTCTTGTATGATATTATTAAGATAAAAATAAAGTAGATACAGACAAACACAGGACGTAGAAGTATAGATACCAGAATACTCTCCCATATCTGCTCCTTCACGTCCCCCGGTACATCTCTCCACCTATCAATGAGTATACTAGGCCTGTTCCTAGCAAGGGTCGCCACAAAACTGGTAAACTGATCTTCCATTGGCCCAATAGGTTTGAGGTTATCATCAAAATCTACTCTTATCCTCCCGATTTGACCCACGGTTGGCAGTCAAATGCCTCATCCGTGTGGCACGTCTACCCTTTCTACAGTGAGATTCGGGGTCTCTGACCCGCTGCATGAAGGAGGTGTATCCTCATGATCAGTCATGTATACCTGTTTAAACACAAAACAAAAAAAAAACTTGTTAGTATGTCAGGATAAATATCAAACATAACTTATAAATATCGATCAACGTACATAAACATAACTTATAAATATCAACGTAAACACATAATATGCCAAACTTGATGGTAATATCAAACTAAACTTACTTTGTGGTCAATTAGTAAAGTTCTCCCATAACCCTTCTTGGTGATCATTACGAGTAGCATGTACATCATCCACTTCATTTTCCTCATTGAAATTAGGCACTCGTGTTGAGAAAGAAGGAGTATCGTAAATATCAAGAGTTGAATCGTGATTTCTCTCACTACCGTTATACATGTTTTTTCCCTGGAGAACCACCGACCACCTTTTGTTAGAAGGATCACGGATATAAAACACTTGTTTTGCTTGGGATGCCATGATGAAAGGTTCCTCTTTATTACCTACCTTACTAAGGTCCACCAATTTGAATCCTAACTCATCGGTTTGCACACCATTGTTACTGTCGACCCACTGACATTTAAAAACAGGTACTCTAAACTTCGTGTAATCAACCTCCCATATCTCTTCAATGATTCCAAAGTATGAAACTGATGCCATAACAGGGTTTTTATCTTTCGAACTAGAGAAATGCATGGACTCAATGACGACCATAACCCCACTGTTTTGCATAGTACTTTTGTCATCCCGGGACTTTGTATAGAAGGAAAACTTATTGATATCGTATCCACTCCAGCATATGACATCAAAGTTAGGCCCCCTGTGCTAGCCATTTTAATGTAGCAAGCAGTACCATCCTTTGCAAATTTTTCTTTAAACCAGTTCAAGAAAGTCTTGTTATGCTTGTTCAAACACCATTTTTCATTCATTCTAGGGTAAGTTTCATTGATGATGCTTTTATGCTCACATAAGTATGGTTCAACCTCATCGGTGTTATTCAATATATACAAATGTGCTTGAAGCACTTCCTCCCGATCCATGCTCTTAACGGTGATACCTCGTGTACCCTTACCATCATATCTTCCTTCGTGATCGAGACTTCGAAGCCCTACAGGTTCCGCTTCGACATGTAGTCCGTACAAAACTCAATAGCTTCTTCACGCAACATACCTTTCAACAATAGATGCTTCAGGACGGTGTGGATTTTTCATATATCCTTTCAGGATCTTCATGTATCGCTCAACCGGGTACATCCACCTTAAATAAACGGGACCGCACAATCTAATCTCCCTCACTAGATGAACAATCAAATGAACCATGATGTCAAAAAATGAAGGTGGAAAATACATCTCCAATTGGCACAATACAATGGCTGCCTCATTTTCCAACTCATCCAAATTTTTAGTGTCAATGACCTTGCTACATATAGCATTGAAGAATAAGCATAACCTAGTAATGGCATGTCCGACTTTTTTAGGCAATATGTCACGAATGGCCACCGGTAGTAGTTGTTGCATCAAGACATGACAATCATGAGACTTTAAGCCAACTAATTTGAGATCTTTCATTGAGACAAGTCTTCTGATATTTGAAGAGTAACCCTGTGGCACTTTGACTCCCCGTAGACATTCACAGAAACTTCTTTTCTCTTTTTTTGATAAAGTATGACATCTTTGGGGGCAAATAAGTCTTCTTATCCCCCACTTTAAGTGGAGCTAACTGCTCTCGTATACCCATCGCAACTAGATCCAGACGAGCATTCACACCATCCTTTGTCTTGCCTTGAATGTTGAGAAGTGTTCTGATTAAACTGTCACACACATTTTTCTCTACATGCATCACATCAATACAATGTCTTACATCAAGCTTGCACCAAGATATGGAAGATCAAAGAAGATCGACCTCTTCTTCCATATTTTCTTCTCTCGTAGCCTTCTTCCGGGTCTTCCCATAGATAACATTAGTGTTGTTCACCCTTTCATAAACTTGCTCTCCGGTCAAGGCCACCGGAGCAATTTCATTCTCCGGAAGTCCATTGAAAGCTTTCCTCAATCTACGATAAGGATGATTACGTCGGAGAAATCTCCGATGCCCAAGGTAGACCGTCTTCCTTCCATGTTGCAGTTGCTGGTAACATGTGCCTTCTTCACATATTGGACATGATTTATGCCCCTTAACACTATACCCACACAGGTTCCCGTATCTTTGGAAAGTCATTGATGGTGCAAAATAACATGGCACGTAATCGAATGTCTCACGGCAATACCCGTCGATCACATCAACGCCTTCATCCCACATCATTCTCAAGTCTTCAATCAAGGGACTCGAGATAAACATCAATATCATTTCCTGGCTGTTTAGGACCCGAAATCATCATACTTAACATAATGTATTTGCGCTTCATACACAACCAAGGAGACAGTTGTAAATTACAAGGAGAACAGGCCATGAACTATGAATACTACTTAAGTTTCCATATGGATTCATTCCATCGGTAGCAAGTCCAAGCCCTGAGGTTTCCGGGCTCATTGCCGAAATCCGGAAACAAACTATCAATTCTCTTCCATTGCAAAGAATCGGCCGGATGGCGAAGCTGTCCATCACACTTCCTCTCATCTGCATGCCATCTAATGTTCTTTGCGTCATTTACATTAGCAAACAATCGCTTGAACCGCGGAATCACGGGAAGATACCATAACACCTTCGCAGGAGGACCTTTGGTGACCACATCACAACTAGAATCACCATCCTTCACTTTGTAGCGTGATACCCCACACCGGGGCACTCGTGCATCTCTTCAAACTCTTTCTGTACAATATGCAATCATTGGGGCAAGCGTGTATTTTCTTATACTCCATACCCATTGGACACAATATCTTCTTCGCCTCATAGTTTCGAGATGGCAATGTGTTGCCTTCTGGAAGCATTTCTTTCAACAACTCAAGCAATTCGGTAAAGCTTTTATCGCTCCACCCATTTCTCGCCTTCACATTGAACAATCTTAACACCGCTGACAACCGTGTGAAATTAGTGCACCCCGGATACAAAGCCACTTGCGCATCACTGCACAAAGTATCATACACATGTGCGCGCCGAAAAGACTCTTGCCCAACATCACGGATCATGTCCTCTAGTCCATCGTCCATTTCCACGTCATCAACTTCCTCTCTATCCGACACCCTCGGCCTGTCTAACGATTCACCATGGCATATCCATGTTGTATAACTCTTGCAAATCCCCTCACAAATAAGATGATCACGTATCTCCTCATCTTCTAGTCGTCTCTCATTCAAACAGTTAACACAAGGACAATAAAACCTTCCGTTACCACTATCAGGAGCATTTGTTTTTGCAAACTGTAGAAAATCTTCCACTCCATTCTCATACTCATCACTTGTCCGTCTAGCATTCATCCAACCGCGATCCATGACTAAACCAATACCTTCGTACTTAGTCCAACATATTCATCAACCACTTCTTATGACAGGGTATGGCCCTATCCCATTCGAGAAGAAACTTTTTCAACATTCGGTTAACAGTTAGTCCTTAACTCTCATGCTTATACTCGACAAAATTTCGGCAGCATTTCCCCGCGGTCTCCGACGTACACTACTTGAACGCGATGACATCCACCACAATAAAGTATGCACCCGGAGAACGAAAGGAAATGTATCAATCCGAACTTTCATCAAGTATATAACATTAGAACCAATGAATAACTATTTTAACTGAATTAAGAAAAAGTTTTTTCCCAAACTGTCCAACTGGACAATTCAAGATCCAACACAATGAGCGGTACATTAAGCATGTACACGTACGCTCATTAGTATTGCATCTCAAACGGGAAACTAAGGCTTTACTATTTATGTAGCTTGCATGAAGATGTGGCTTGAAAAGTGAAGAAAATTAGCCAAACAGAGCCCTTCACGGCCTAGCCTTGAAAGCCATCACGGCCGTGATCGAGTATAGCTTAAAAGAAAGAATGGAAAAGTCAGAACTGGTCACGGTCATCCCGTGATGCCCATCACGACCGTGACATGTCAGCTGTACCAGACCCTCACGAGCAGAATCGATCACGCCCTAGCGCGTGATGGTGGTCACGCCGTGACAGACCAACCAGTAAAGCAACCTCCAAGGCAGAACCTGTCACGGCCTGGTCGTGATGGCCATCACGGCCGTGACATGCCAATCGAACCCAGACCTCACAGCGGAACCGATCACGGCCTTGCCGTGATGGTGGTCACGGCCGTGACGGAACAACCCAGTGAAGCAACCTCCAGCGAGAATCCGTCACGGCCTAGCCGTGAGTGCAAAGACTGGCCGTGACGGGTGATACCACCACTGGAAAAATCCAGTCTTGGAGCAACAGAACAACACATGCAAGTATATTATCCAACCATTTCGAGTCAAAGTTCATAACTTTTCTAAACAAGAAACAAATATATACCTGAGGGAGGAGGACGGACGAGCAAAAATGGCGCTCTTCACGCAAACGAGGGTAGCTCGCGGATGATCGTTCTCAGTGGTTCTCTTATGAAGCAGAAAATGAAGGCTTGCAGTCGCAGTGGTCTTCTTTGTCTACGATTGAAAAGGGAAAAAGGACCTGGGAGTTACCGGAAGAAGCGGCGACGTGAAGAAGGGAGTGAGAGAGAGAAAGAGAAAGAAAGAGAGAGAATGAGAGAGAGAGAGACGCATACCTGAGGGAGGAGGAGGGACGAGCAAAAATGGCGCTCTTCAAACTAGGGTAGCTCGCGGATGTGAGTGCAGTGAGAGAGATGGAAAAGCAGTGACAACGCAGAACAGGAACAAGCCGCGCGTTAGCAGAGGGAGGGAGTGTTGTGTTTTAGGGTACGTTCAGAAACTGAAGAATGAGGGCGCAAAACACAAGGAGGGAAATAGAAAATTTGGGACTATTACACATCGGTTATTAGGAAAACCGATGTGTTAAACATCTTATACACATCGGTTATGACAAAACCGATGTGTAAACATTAAACTTTTAAATTCTGATTTTTTCTTTTAAATTTTATACATCGGTTAATAAAAACCGATGTGTAAAAGTAAAATCTAAATTTCTATTTTTTTTTCTTTATAATTTTATACATCGGTTATATAAAAACCGATGTGGTTACTCACCATTTTACACATCGGTTCAAAAAGAACCGATGTTGAATGTTAAAAATTCCGAGTTTTAATTTTTTTTATTTTAATTTTACACATCGGTTATAAATAACCGATGTGGAAAAGTTTTACACATCGGTTATTCTCTAAACCGATGTGTAATACTTTCGTTTTAATTTCAAAAATGCCACCGCCTCGTTTTACACATCGGTTTCTACTAAACCGATGTGTAAACTCCGATGTAGAATCCCTTTTCTGCACTAGTGATTACGTACTCGGACTGCTCCTTTGCTATGCACTTTAGTAATGGCAAGGAGAATCCTCTTTTGTACAGCTCTCCGCCTCGGATGGTATAAAGGTAAGATTTTAGACGAATTCTCCTCGCCTCCTTAGGGTCATTGGGCAATTTGTCAGAGGTTAAATATTCCCAAATTGGTGTCATCCAGCCACGATCATAGTGCTTGGTCATTATTACTTCGGCACTTTTTATGCTTGGTTCGAGGAGATTCTCCTGAATGAAAGTTCTCAGTTGGCCAGCTTTGTTGGTGCTAGCCAACTTAGACAATAGATATGACCTGGAATTTTCCTCCCGAGGTATATGTTCAATAGTGAAATTATCAAATTCAATAATTAGACTTTTAACTTTGCAGAGATATCTGGTTATTTGGGGATCCTTTGTTTGAAAATTACATGAGACTTGTCCTGTTACAAGTTGTGAGTCACTTCGGCATTTTAATTCTTTGACTCCAACCTCTTTAGCTAGCATCAGTCTTGCAATAAGGGCTTCATATTCTGCTTGGTTGTTTGAATCAGTAAACCCAAACTTTAAAGATTGTTCAAGGATTAGATCATCAGGACTTTCGATAATTATTCCAGCTCTGCTCCCCTTTGAGTTAGATGAACCATCAACGTATAGAAGCCAGGTGAAGGATCCCGACCTTAGCTTAGAAGAGAGCTCCGCAATGAATTCGGAGAGGCATTGGGCTTTCATTGGTCCCCTCGGCTCATATTGCAAACCGAACTCTGACAATTTTACCGACCAATCTATCATTCGTCCGGCTAGATCGGGTTTCCTGAGCACCTGCTTTATTGGATAATCTGTTTTGACTATAACTTGGTGTGACTGGAAGTAAGGTCATAACCTTTGAGCTGCCATGATTAAGGTTTGGGCTAGTTTTGTAATTACTTGATACCGTTTTTTTCCATCTTTCAAAATTCTACTAACGTAATACACCGACATTTGTTGTTTTTCTTCTTCCTGGATGATTATTGCACTGATTGTGCAATCATTGATAGACAGATACAAATACAGATCCTTGTTGAGCCGTGGCCGAGTAAGGATCGGGGGAGAGGCCAAAAAAAGTTTCAAGTTTCCAAAGACCTTTTCACACTCCTCAATCCAAGTGAACTCTTTCGGTTTTTTCAGAAGCTGAAAGAAGGGTCTTGCTTTTTCTACAGATTTTGGGAGAAAGCGGGATAGAGAAGCTAATCGGCCAACTAACCTCTGGATTTCTTTCACATTCTGAGGGCTTCGTATTTCAATGACAGTTTTACACTTATTAGGATTAGCTTCAATTCCTCTATGTGTTAGCATATACCCTAAGAACTTTCCTCCTTGTACACCAAAAGAGCATTTTTCTGAATTTAACCTCATATTGTACTATTTTAGTTGACTGAAAATTTCTTCGAGGTCGTCTAAGTGCTGCTTTGGATCGTCGGACTTTACCACCATATCGTCTACATATACTTCTAGGTTCTTTCCGATCAGGTTGACAAAGACTTTATCCATAAGCCTTTGATACGTTGCACCAGCATTTTTTAAACCGAAAGGCATTACTCGGTAGTAGTAGTTTTCCCCATCGGTCATAAATGCCGTTTTTTCTTCATCGGGTGGATACATCCTTAGCTTGTTACACGAACAGTATGCATGTAATCACAATTAATTTTGAGATTTAATTTCCCAAACACCATAAAAATCTATTTTATCTCTATCTCTATCTTGTCATTGTTGTGCTCCCCCCTTTTTTTTATAATCCAAATGTATAAAAAGAGTACAAGGGGTACTCGAACGCGTATACAAAAATTACAAAGAAAAGAAGTAGGCAATCTAGGATAAAGAGTCAACCAAAAACCAAAACAAAGAGTACATGGTTGAAGCCTTTAACTCAGACCCCACCGAACCAAAAAGACCAAATATTATAAATATTAAACAAAAGTAAGATCAGTAAGCACAAGTCATTGAATATAGGATAGTTGCCTAGATCATTGTACGAACCCCCTGCTGTAACAACCAAAAATA
This sequence comes from Sophora flavescens, assembly GCA_030762895.1. Lineage (NCBI taxonomy): Eukaryota > Viridiplantae > Streptophyta > Magnoliopsida > Fabales > Fabaceae > Sophora > Sophora flavescens. The sequence continues at coordinate 2,567,568 of JAUPTC010000014.1, forward strand.
CGAGACCATCTAGTACTCATTTGCAAAGATAACCCCACCAAGAATGTTGTGTTAAAACCAAATATGGAAGCAATTTATCAGCTACTCTCCAAACTAGGTGAAAATAGTTCTTATGCGCCTATGCTGTAGCATCCTTGAGGAAATTTTGCACCTAAATTGATAAGTTGTTGTAGTTACCATGCAACACAGCCACCAAATTATAAGATAAATTATATAGTACCTTCCCCTGATAAAATACCCTGCCACTGAGATACCAATCAGCAAAACCGATCCTACCACAGAAAATGCTCAAGTCAACTCCAGTCAAAACATCCTAGTCTTCTTGCCAAACGTTTGGGACAAGATTAAAGATAGAGATGCATTATACACAAAACTGTGGAGTAGATGAAAGCAACATAATTGTTATTGGACAAATTCTTGATAACAGCTAACTAATTCCACCAATGATAACAAATCTCAGCTTTTTGAAGGATGCTAAGGACTGTCATAGTGTAGCTACAAACTGCCTTAACACGTCCAAGAATACAGAGAACCAAGTATACAAAGCCCAGAACAGAGAATAGGGCCAGTAGTAGCCAAAAGAATTAACAACCAAACAGGTGAAGGACCACAGAGAAATGACTTAAACAGATTCACAGAAATGGAATGCCAACTACAACAAACACCCTCTCTACACTCACTTAGAAAGACAACCGCAAGCCCTCCCCTAAGTATTGCCATCTCTCACCTACCCCAAAGAAAGGCCACAACCTGATTCTCACCACTCAAAAGGAGACCAAGTTATAGACCCAAAACACCCTCACCACTCCCCCAAATAATATACACCGCCCCCACCAAAAATTGTAACACACTCTCTATAGCCCCAAAGAAGACCCTCAGTCTATTTCAGAACACTCAACACAAAAGGAGGAGAAAAAATAAAAACCTAATGGACCACTTGCCCTCACAGCAAAATTCTCTCTCTCACCAAACACGGTAACTGATGATCCAGAATCAATATATACATAATTGGACAACCTGCAATACGACAAAATAAACATTTACAAGTAATTGGTTAGTTTCTTTGGTCCGAAGACCATCAAAAATTTGAATTCTCACACCTTTGTTTCTCTCAAGCCTCTCCTGAACTCAAACCTTTCCTAAAAACCATGGTTAAGAAGCACACCCTCACCAAGACCCAAGATTCAACCTCACATTTGTTTAAGTGATACGTTACTAAATGACACTTGGGTCATGAGCCTTCAAACACTAATGGCCCGAATCAATTACCCAGCAGAGACAGGCCCAAACATTAGGAAAACACCAGCTTGGTGAGAGGATTCTGATTGAGTCATTATGCTTCATGTTTCTAGAAGTTCTTAGTCACACTTTTTCTTATTTGCAATTTCTGATGTTAGATGCTTTTACGGTTAGCAATCTGTGATGATCACAATACACCTGTCATGTGATCCGAATACTATGGTAACAACAAGGTTGTCAGACTCGCGATTCTAGGTAGACTCGTTTTGGGAAGGTAAACTCGACACGTAGACTCGACTCGTAGACTCATACGGAGTCTACCTATTATAAAAAGCAACTATAAATGACATATATATATATATATATATATATATATATATATATATATATATATATATATATATATATATATATATATATATAACATAAAAGTAACAAAACAGCAACAATATAATCCAAAAACATCTAACATCATCATAATCAACAAAAAGTAACATCATAATCCAAATCCAAATCCAAACATTAACAAAACATTTAAGTAAATAACAATAATATCAAAAAACAGCTCCTAAATGTCTAAATCCAATCCTCTAACAATATCATCTCCATTGTCACCACCATCTCCATCATCATCAGAATCATCATAATCAAGTTCTTCCCCAGATGAAACAACTTCCATATTTGCATCAAAGTCCAAATCAAGTCTTGGATCATTGATAGGTTGCTCAATATTCTATTCAATTGCTTCATCAACATTGATAGGTTCCTCAACATTCTCCTCATCAACATTTGGAACATCTCCCTCTTCAGTTATCCGTTCATCATCAGAATGAATATCTTCAAAGGGAAGAGCAACAATTTTTCTATTTTCCCTACTCTTTAACTTCAAGTTATACGTCACATACAACAAGTCATTCATCTTTTGTTGAAGCAACCTATTTCTTCTCTTAGTGTGAACCTAGAAAATAAAACATAAAAATAAAAACTCAATATTTCTAAACAAAGAAAAATTGATAACTACAAACAAATTCATAACTTCACTTACCATTTCAAATGCACTCCAATTACGTTCACACCCAGAAGAGCTACAAGTCAAGCTAAGGACACAAATAGCAAATCTCTTCAGTTCAACTGCTCCATCCCCATAAAAGTCCCACCATTCTGTAGGAAGCATACTTTTCCTACTTTCCTTTGCAGCATTAATACCAAAGAGCCCTCTATAATAATGAAAATCTGCAAGCTGCAGCCCAATCTTCTTTCTCTCCTCAGGATCCTTTACCAACTTTCCCACACATGCGTACAACCCAATTTTAACCTCGACATCTTCATGATTGAACTTGGGTTCATAGTGTAATGTGGGATTAAGATAATAAGCAGCTGCATGTAAGGGACTATGGAGCTGATTATCCCATCGCTCATCAATAATATTCCAGATGGGTTCATAGCTACAAATTCCTAATATCCTATATTAGTAACACAATACAAATAAGCTAATTAATTTTCAAATGAGATAAAGTTAGGAAAGTTTACCGTTTTTTAACATCATTGAAGTTTCTTTTAATCTTCTCTTTGGCATAATCCATCCCTTCAAATATAAAACCCATGGTGGGTTTTTCATCAGAATCCACCAAACGAAGGACTATAATGAGAGGGGCATCTCCCTTGAGGCATACAATTATATTCTTCCAAAACCGAGTATCACAAATCATGTCTTCCACCTTTCTTCCCTCTCCAGTTTTGGCAAACTTGCTTGAAGTCCAATCTTCTGAGCTAAACATGCTCAACAATGATGCCTTATGCTCATTAAGACAAGCTAAGGTCAAATAAGCAGTGGCAAATCTAGTCTTTCCTGGCCTAATCAAGTCCCTCCCTTTGGTAAACTTCTTCATCATGCTAATGAGCTGTGTCCTACAATATATGTTGGTGCATATCTTTCTCCCCTTATGTATTGTAACTTGATGCACCTTCAGATGTTTCTCAAAATCCTCCAACATCAAGTCAATGCAATGGGCAGCACATGGAGTCCAATAAAAGTTGGGTCGCTTCAGCGTCAACATTTCACCCGCTGCCTTGAAACTTGTAGCATTGTCGGAGACAACTTGGACCATATTTTCCTTTCCAACTTCTTCTACAACATCATCCAACATCTTAAACACTTTTTCAGTTGTTTTTGAGATGTCAGAAGTTTCCAATGAATACAGAAACAATGTCCCCTTAGGACTGTTCACCAAGAAATTACAAATGGAACGCCTCTTCTTGTCTATCCACCCATCAGACATGATTGTGCAACCGGTTCTCTTCCACTCCTCCTTAAACACTTTAAGCATGTCATCTGTTTGAGCCACGACTTTTTTCAAAAGCTCTTCTCTGATATCATGGTAATAGGGAGGTTTGTAGCCAATCCCAAATTTCCCAATCTTCTCACACATCTTTGCAAACTACACATTTTTTATAGTATTGAAAGGAATTGCACTTGTATAAAAATACTTGGCTCCTTGATCATCAACTTCCTCTTTAAACACCTTTCTCATCGTTTGATTAATTGTTGCTTGAACTGGACCACTGACTTTTGCTTTCCCTTTTGCAAAGGAAAAGCCTTTTTGTTGAGAGCTAGCTACTGCAACCTCCTCAGCATCTTCATCGGCATCAAGTATTCTTTTTTTTTCTTTGATGCCTCTTTAGACTCAGCCACAATTCTCATAAACACATGTTTAACTTCATCCGGCACCGTAGCACATGGTTCAAAATCTTCTCCACTTCCAGCAAGATGATACTTGAATCTGAAAATTCCTCCACTAACAGTTTTTGAACAATAATTGCATTTCACCTTTTTTTCCATTACCCATAACATCAAGCCCATGTTTCCACCCAGGGTCAGTCTTATTACCAGGTAAATTTTTCCTACCCCTGCCTCTAGAACTCCCGGTTGCTGCTGTGTTGTTTTCCGCTTGAGACATTGCAAAGTGAAGATTTTTTTCACGCAAGGTTGTGAACTTCTAGATCCGGATTCAAGCAGGTCGAGCAAGGAAGAGGAGCGATAAGCTACTCCGGAAGGAAGAGAGCGAGGCGCGGCAAGGAGGAGGAACGATGGAGGAGATGAGGCGCGATTGGGGCTTCGTGACGTGAACGAAGAAGGGATTTTGGAATGGGGTCGAGACTCGAGACCGAGAGTGAAGTAGAGAGGTGAGGGTCAATTTTTTTAACCTAAAGTCCTAAACACACCGTTTTGGGACTTTTGTGAAGCATCTTAAATTTTCACTCAGACTCGCCCCACTCGCTGTAGAATCGCGATTCTGGATGATTTTGTACGAGTCCGACCGAGTCCACCCGAGTCACGGCTAGTCTTCCCCGAAAACGAGTATGGCCACGAGTTCACCCGTTTTCCACATGTAGAAACGTGGAATCGTCTGAGTCTACGAGTTGACTCGCGATTCTGACAACCATGGGTAATAGTATTGGCTATATAGGACTGCGAAAGTTATGGAAATAGAAAAGAAGAAATTAAACATAATTTTTTTGTTATCTTTCACTCTTCCTCTCTAATCTTCTGGAGTTGTCCAGGGTATTTCAATTCATCCCCTATCATTTGGTGCTTTCATTTCGTTCCTCGTTCCTCATGCCTCCTCTATTTTCTTCCACAGCCAAAATAATATTAAATTTATCAGAGTATCCTTTATAATATATATATATATATATATATATATATATTATTTAATATATAATTTATTTACAATATATATCATGTTATGAGAGAGAGAGGGAGGGGGAGAGAGGAGGAGGGAGCGAGCGAGAGAGGAGAAAGAGTGAGAGCAGGAGAGAGTAGAGAGAAGAGACGGAGGAGAGAGAGGGAGAGAGGTGTAAGAATGAAAATTTTGGATTTTTGTCTTGTCCCTCACGTCTTTTTTGTTATGTCCCTGACCGCTTTTTTAATCAAATAGAGGGCAAAATTTTTTTTCTGTCCAGTCCCCTGAATTTTTACAGATCAAACACTACCTGTGAGCTTTTACAAACACATTACACTTAAAAACGAGATGGAATAAACTAACACAATTAAATACAAACACATATGTAGTTTGATTTAAAGATAGTTAAATACAGTGGCATGCTGCAGTGCTTAATAATAATAAAAATATTAGTTGTTGATCAAAAAAATTATTAGTTTTCTTTTAAATGAGACTTTTCTTTTTTAAAATTTTTAATGTACTTACTAGATGATGAGAAAAAGTATCTATATCATAAATAAAAAAACTGTTTTTTTATAGACGCAAATGTTAATAATTAATATGTTATATTAGTGAGGGTTGAACCCATGATCTTCTTATCACTCCAAATCACATGTCCCTCCCCCAAACCACTTTGACCACCTTATACCTCCCAAATAAATAAAAAAGAAAAAGAAGAATGTGTTTACTGTTTTGTTAAGTGTTCCGCCCGAGATTAATAAATCAGCAGTCGAACTTATTTATAGACCAAGATATATGACGTGGATTGGGATAAATATCTTTAACCAATATACTGATTTAAGTTTAACCAAAGATTAATGCTAATATTCTGTCCAAAAAAATATATTAAAGCTAATATAAATAGACAATGATCAATATCCTATAGATAAATGGTATTTTAGTAAAAAAGAAATAAATAAATAAATAAATAAATAAATAAATGGTATGACTTATCTTAGAGGGATAAGAGAACATTTATCAAAATCAGTAAGGCTAACAAACAATCTTATCCTAATATTAAGATAACCCTTATCAAATAACCATAAATTATCATTATCTTTTACTTTGAATGACTTACCGTGGATCTTGATATTTTAATATTATTATCTTGAATTAATAACCATTATCTTGACTTACCGTGGATCTTGAATTAAGAAATTGTGACTTTTTTTTATAATTTGAATATATATATATATATATATATATATATATATATAATATATATATATATATATATATATATATTATCAAAAGGACACAAAGATGTGTAAAAACTAGTCATTAATTTTTTTAATACAATCTAAAGTCAAACAACTTATTATTGATGAAAAAGAAAAGATTACAATAGAAATCTACAATAGAATTATAGTAAAATTAGTTATATTTATATATATCAACTCGAACATGTTGCAACATCATTTCTACCCAAGGAATATTCTCCACTGATAGCAAATGAATCACAATAGCTTCTCTACACCAACTTCACTGTTAATTTTTGAATCATTATCTTATTCAACTAGTTGAAGTAAAACTTCTCTTATGACCGAAGATTGAGTTTTAACTACATATATATCATTTACATGACTTTCCCAACCTGTTTGCGATAATGGTATAATAGTTAAACATTTCACATTATCTCTTAAGTTTTTCTAACACTTTTTGGAATGAGAAAAGATAGTGTAAATACGTTGTAAGACTCCAAAAAATCTTTAGCTTTATTACAAGAATTTGCAATGTCACTAAGTGTCAAGTTAAGGTTATGATCACGAGCACATGGTGTGTGTCAGTACCCGACTTAGGTGTCCCTTGCCGGCCAGAATAGAACGTCATTGTCTCGTTCCGAAGTCCTTTCAAGCACGTATAAGTCACATCATAAGAAGATATATTGCTTATTGTCGTGACCAAAAAGAAAACTCATCCTTTTCTTTTAGAGAATGAACATGGAGTCACCACCAATTTTATTTAATTTAGAAAAATTGGAAAACCCTTAAAAATGGTCTTTGAAACCAAAATCGAGTTCGGGAGCCGATTTTGTTTAGGAAAGGCATGAAGATTGAACCCCACGGCATCCAAGAACATCCATTAAAAATGGATACCCAAATTAATTTGTACAAATTTTTAGTAACTTTGAAAATATTTACTTTACCCTTTTTACTTGAATTTTTTAGAATCAATCAATTATGCAATCAAAGGGATTCAATATTTTCAAAAGATTTCCATTTTGAAGAGAAACTACTAACTTTAGCATTTATTATTAATTAAGAAAATAAAAAAAAGAACCCAAAAAAAGATCAATTACATTAATAACATTGCAATCACCATAATGAGTTAATGACAAGGATGGAAATTTTAGATGATAACCTCGATAAACATAAATGTCATTTAAAAATATTCTTCAAAATCAACAAATCATTTACTGAGTTTTGATTCTTCTTAAGCACACAATTTAATCATTTGACTAAAACTCATCCCAGGAATTCATCAACTAAGGCATATTTTCAAACTTTACCAAATCAAGTTTATAAAGCATTGAACTCACTCAAGTCTTCTAACAAACACGGATTCCAACAAACATGTGGCTTGCAAACTACAACAAAGCACCCCTTAATCACCATAACAGGCGCATGGTCTAGCACAATGGGAATCAAACCAAAAACTCATATCCAATCCTATAGTAACTCAACATACAATCCAAGCAGAACATGAACCATTTTTAGTAAGAACAAAAATAAATAAAAACCCAATAAGAATGGTGTTCCTAATTCAGTGATCAAGGGGAAGAAATTAAGGTTACCAAACAAGATCTTCCTTTGATATTCCTCCTAATGCTCCCCAAATCACAGAGAATGAATTCCAAATAACAATGACTGAGTACAATGACTGTGACTCTCCCTGACTTCTCAATCTACTTTTTCCAAGTTTTTCAACAAAACCAAAAAAACAACGAGAAGAAACGGAACACTCTCCACAGAAAAAAGAAGAACAAGAAATCTGAGAATTTTTTCAAAATTGACACACACAGATCAAAGAATTTCTTGACCCCTTTTTTTGTCAAAACCTAAACAAACTCCCTTTTTCTGTCAAAACGGAAAAACTCTCTTTTCTCTCAAAACCCAAAGAAAAAACCCCTTTCCTTCTGTCTTCTGCGTCGCCCTTTATAGGGGTAGAGGAGAGGACTTCATGCTTCTCCTTACCCAACGGCTTCAAGGTTGGTCTCACGAAATCCGGAGCTTGGGCGGTTCTGAGCAGAGATCGCGTGTTCCCAGGTGGAGGTGGTGCGAGCAGAGGAAAGGAGGCGATTTGATGTGAAGGTTGCGTGTTTGAAGAGAGAAGGAAGTGTGGTGCGGTTAAGAGAGTGGAGGAGATGGGGTTTTGTCTGAAATGTAAGATGGGTTTTTTTTTAGGATTGGGAGTGGGGCTGCTAGGTTAAAATGAAGGAGGAGATGAGGAGGAAGAAGGACCAATGGGTAGAGGAGGTGTAGGGGCGGTTGGAAGTGGGAAGATGAAGAGAGGTTTTGTCTTATATGTAAAATGGGGTTTTTTAGGGTTATGAGAAGTAACTCCATCTCCTTTCTTCTTTAAGTTGATTATCCTTTTCTCCTTCTTTTATTCCTCCTTTCTTGATTATCTTTTTCTTCTTCTTTCTTTATTCTTTAGTCTCCAGCCTGAAAGTTAAACATGCAATGGAAGACCTACTCATCCATCAGAAAGTTAAACATGCAGTGGAAGACCTACTCATCCAATAGAAAGTTAAAAATGTAATGGAAGACCTACTCGTCCAACGGAAACTTAAACATGTAATGGAAGACCTACTCGTCCAACAAAAAGTTATCCAACAGAAATTTAAACATGCAATGGAAGACCTACTCGTCCAATAGAAACTTAAACATGCAACGAAAGACCTACTCATCCAACAGAAAGTTAAACTCGTCCAACATAAAGTTAAACATGCAATGGAAGACCTTCTCGTCCACAGAAACTTAAACATGCAATGGATGAAACCTCCTCGTCCAACAAAAAGTTAAACATGCAATGGAAGACCTACTCGTCCGACAAAAAGCTAAACATGTAATGGAAGACCTACTCGTGCGACGGAAAGTTAAACATGCAATGGAAGACCCACTCGTCCGACAGAAAGTGTAAAGTGCAATGGAAGACCTAACCGTCCAACAGAAACTTAAGCATGCAATGGAAGACCTACTCGTCCCACAGAAACTTAAACATGCAATGGAAGACCTACTCGTCCGACAGAAACTTAAACATGAAATGGAAGACCTACTCGACCGACAGAAAGTTAAACATGCAATGGACGACCCACTCATCCAACAGAAAGTTAAAAGTGTAATGGAAGACCTACTCGTCCAACATAAACTTAAACATGCAATGGAAGACCTACTCGTCCAACAGAAAGTTAAACATGATGTGGAAGACCTACTCGTCCAAAAGAAAGTTAAATATGCAATGGTCGACCTACTCGTCCAACAGAAAATTAGATATGAACCTCTTCCTCATCTCTTGGTTATTTTCTTTTTCTTCTTTCTTTCTTTCTTATTATTTTCTAGTCCCCCTGAAATATAAAATCATAATAAAATTAAATGAAGACGGACAAAAATGGGTGTTCACTGTTGCCCCTATTTACTTATTGCATACTAGAAGACATGATTAGTCGTGACTTTTCATGTGTTGTAGTAATGAACAAGTAAAGAAAATGAACACATATTTTGTCCGTCAAAAAGAAAACCTCACAGTTTGAAAATAAATTTGCAGTGGAAGGAACCTCTTCGTCCAACAGAAAAGTAAATATGCAGCGAGCCTCAGAGCTCGAAAATAAAATTGCAGTGAGCCTCAGAGCTCGGAAATAAACTTGTAGTGAGCCTCAGAGCTAGAAAATAAAAATACAGTGAGCCTCAGAGCTCGAAAATAAAATTTCAGTGAGCCTCAGCCCGAAAATAAAAATGTCGTGAGCCTCAGCTCGAAAATAAAATTGCAGTGAGCCTCAGAGCTTGAAAATAAAATTGTAGTGGACGGAACCCCCTCGTACAATAGGAAAGTAAATATGCAGCCAGCCTCAGAGCTCGAAAATAAAATTGCAGTGAGCCTCAGAGCTCGAAAATAAAAATTCAGTGAGCCTCAGAGCTCGAAAATAAAATTAAAGTGAGCCTCAGAGCTCGAAAATAAACTTACAGTGAGACTCATAGCTCGAAAATAAACTTGCAGTGAGCCACAGAGATCGAAGATAAAATTCCAGTGAGCCTCAGAGCTCGACAAAATTCAATCAGTAATCTGAAACTAATGGGAATCCCTTCGTTTTGAAGACAGCGGAACCAAATGCTCCATGGAAAAAACTTCCACCAACCAGACCCTCGTTCACCGACCACTCTGGGACGAGGCATCACTCATTATTTTAACAACATTGGTCACCCAAGAATCTGATAACGTATGAGGTGGATGTTATGTTTATTCTCCCAAGCTTATTTGCATCATTCTTTTGTCGTCCAGTGCATGCTATCTCTTCCATTGAATTTGAAATAATGAGTCCTCTTGGTTCAAACCATTCATTGGTGCTACAATTAGAATTATCAAATCATACCATTAAACTTATATTTAATTTTATTGAGACATGACCCTAGTGATTAAACATGAGAGTGAACACGTCAGGGGAATGTGAAAGAAAAGCCTTTTGCTTTAATACGAGAATTTAGTTCGTTAAGAGAAAATAACAATATGAGAACAAAATTACAAAAGGGGTCATGAAGATTAAAAGCAAAGATAAGCAAAGAAAATTACGAGAATCACATAAAATTTTCCCTAGTGTTGGTCCTATGATATTCATTTAACTGATTTCCCATAGCCTTTTGATGACATAGATCTTGGCTTCTGTTTCTGATTCCTCAAGCACACCTTCTTCAATCATTCCTCAACAATCTTGCCCCAGTGTGGTGAGTGCTTGCAGAAGTGTTGGACCATATCCTCTCCATAGGCCGCCTTTACATGTTTTCAGCCTAAGGTTCTTTTTACCCTAACTTTTGCATAGGTTGCCCTTTCGGGTTTTCAACCTAGAGGGCCTTTTCTTTTCTTTTGTTTTCATTGTTCTTTACCCTAACTTTTGCCTAGGACGCCTTTTCGGGTTTTCAACCTAGCAGGCTCTTTTTTTTTCCAAACATAGAACCTTTTTCACAGCATCAGAGTTTACTGGCCTTGGTAACTCTTCCCCATCCATGTTTTGCAGAATCAAAGCTCCTCCTGAGAATGCTTGCTTGATAATATAAGGACCTTCATAATTCGGTGCCCATTTTCCTCGGGCATCCTCCTGATTAGGGAGGATTTTCTTTAAAACCAGGTCTCCCGCACAAAATTCTCTATAGTGAACCTTCTTATCGAAAGCTCTTGCCATTCTGCTTTGATACAATTGCCTATGACAGATAGCTGGTAGTCTTTTCTCTTCTATCATGTTCAACTGCTCATATCTAGTTTTCACCCACTCAGATTCTTCTAATTCTGCTTCCATCAAGACTCTTAGCGAAGGGAGTTCTACTTCGATAGGTGAGACAACCTCCATCCCGTACACCAAAGAGAAAGGGGTTGCCCCAGTGCTTGATCGTATGTTAGTCCGATAAGCATGTAGAGCATATGGCAGCATTTCGTGCCAGTCTTTATAATTTACAACCATCTTGGCAATGATCTTCTTGATATTTTTGTTTGCTGCTTCAACTGCACCATTCATTTGAGGACTATAAGGGGCTGAATTGTGGTGTTTGATTTTGAAACCATCGCAAAACTTTTGAATCTCCGCACCATTAAGATTAGAAGCATTATCTATGATTATACTCTCTGGGATCCCCTATCTACAGACGATGTCCTTCTTGAGGAACTTGAGAAACACCTTTTGAGTTATGCAAGCATATGAAGCAGCTTCTACCCATTTAGTGAAATAGTCTATCGCCACCAAAATGAAACGATGACCATTGGAAGCCTTGGGATTAATGGGACTGATGACATCTATTCCCCACATCGAAAAAGGCCATGGGGATGCTAAATTGTGCAGTGGAAATGGAGGTACATTCACCCGGTCTGCATACATCTGACATTTTTGGCATTTACGAACATGCTCTATACAATCTGACTCCATAGTAGACCAATAATAACCACTTCTCAAGATTTTCCTAGCCATCATATGACCATTGGCATGAGTCCCACAGATTCCTTCATGAACTTCGATCATGATCAATTTAGCTTCGTGAGCATCCACACATATGAGTATGGTACCATCATATCCTCTTTTATACAGGACTTCCTTGATTAGGAAAAAGGCCATAGCCAGTCTTCGAATGGTCTTTCTATTCGCTTCGCTCGCTTCTGCCGGGTATTCCTTGTTCTAAATATATTGCTTGATATCATGATACCAAGGCTTACCATCAGGTTCTCCTTCCACATGGGCACAATATACCGGTTCATCTTGAACTCTAAGTTGGATGGGTTGGACATTGGTATGGATATCCAGCTTGGTCATGGCAGGTAGTGTGGCTAAAGCATCAGCAAACTGATTCTTGTCTCGAGTTAAATGCGAGAAAGTAATCTTGTCGAACTTTGCAATCAACTGAGTCAAGTATTTCTGATACGGAATCAACTTGGAGTCTTTGGTTTGCCATTCACCATTGACTTGGTAAATGATTATAGCTAAATCCCCAAAGTCCTTCAACTGCATTATACCAAGTTCAAGTGCCATTTGTAATCCGCCAGCACATGCCTCGTATTCTTCAATATTATTCATACATTCAAATTTCAGTTTTACGGCCACCAGGTACTGCTTGCCGTTTGGTGAGATAACCACTGCTCCTATACCACTGCCATGCATATTGACTGCTCCATCAAAATACATTTTCCACACATCTTCCTGTTCTTCATCTTCCTCAAGGGATATTATCTCTCCATCTGGGAACTCGGAATTGACAGGCCATCCATCCTCAAGAGGATTCTCTGCTAAATGGTCAGCAATCGTACTTCCTTTGATGGACTTTTGAGTCTCATATTTGATGTCAAATTCTGACAATATCACTTGCCTCTTCGAAACTCTTAAGGAGATATGAGGACTTTCGGAGATATACTTCAAAGTATCCATTTGAGAAATTAGCCAAGTGGTGTGATATAACATGTACTGTCTGAGTCTTCTGGAGGTCCACACTAGCGCACAACAAGTCTTCTCGATTGCCATATAACGAGCCTCACAGGCATTAAACTTCTTACTTAGATAGTAAATTGCATGCTCCTTCCTGCCAGATTCATCATGTTGTCCCAGCATTGGCCCCATTGAGGTTGGCAATATAGTGAGATAGAGTAACAATGGACGACCTTGGGTAGGCGGTACCAATACTGGGGGATTAAGTAAATATGCCTTTATCTTGTCAAAGGCTTCTTGACAGTTATCATCCCATCTTCCCGGATTATTCTTCCTGGGGAGTTTGAAGATTGGCTCTCATGTGCTAGTCAGATTTGCAATGAAGCGTGCAATATAGTTCAACCTTCCAAGAAAACCCCTTACTTTTCGCTCGTTCTTAGGTGCTGGCATGTCACGTATTGCTTTTACCTTGTTAGGGTCCACCTTTATTCCCTCTCTACTGACAACAAAGCCAAGTAAATTCCCTTTGGATGCACCAAAAGTACATTTTGTAGGGTTGAGCCGCGACTTGTACTTTTTTAGCCGCTCAAACAACTTTCGCAAAACTGCCACATGACTTTCTCCTTCCTTGGACTTAGCCACTATATCATCAACATATACCTCTACCTCCTTATGCATCATATCATGGAACAGTTCTACCATAGCACGTTGGTAAGTGGCCCCAGCATTCTTGAATCCAAAAGGCATCACTTTGTAACAAAAAGTTCCCCAAGGAGTGATAAAAGTTGTCATTTCTTTATCGTCATCATCCATGAGGATCCGGTTGTACCTAGAATACCCGTCCATGAAAGAAAACCTATGACTTCTGGTTGTACTGTCTACAAGGACATCAATATGAGGTAGGGGAAATCATCCTTTGGACTGACTTTATTCAGATCTCGGTAGTCCACACATGATCAGTGCATTTTAATATACTTTTTATGGCATTGCACTTGGTGTTTTTGGATGTTCTTTGTACCCAATATTGGGTTCTTAGCATGTTTTCATATCTTTGGGTCTTAATTGGGCTTTAATGAATTTCTTAGTCAATTTTCGGATTTTAGTGCATCCTGACATGTCTCCCTTCTGCAGGCCATAACTTGGTCTATACATGTCCGATTTGAGTGATCTTGGTGGAGCTGGAAAGCTAAGAAGAAGATCTACAACTTTCATGTTGACTGATAAGCCCAGTTCTTACGTTTTGATGGTCGAAAATTCTAATTACCGAAGATGTCCAGATTAGTGCGGGAATTGGGATTATTGTTGTCATATCTCCATGTTATCAATCATTAATGGGCCAATTAATTCCCATTGGTCTCTCTAGGTCAGACGTATTAGTTTACCCTAGGATTATAAGTAGGTGGTTTTGATACCTTGTTTATCATCTTTTTGGAGAGGCGGCTACTCATAGGGTTTTGTCCCTCTTCTTCTCCTTCCTCAATTCTAAATAGGATCTACAACGCTTAGTGTAGGTTTGACTGAATTTGGTTTTTAAATTGATTATGGTTTTGTGACGTTCATTCCATTATTATAATTAATCAAATTCTGTGATGCTTAATCCAATAGGAATTCGTATAGGAATAATTGATGCTTAATTGGTTAATTCTGTGATCAAACAAGAATAGAATCATGAAAAGAGATTAAATCCTCTGAAACTAGTGATAGGTCCAAGTGAAATTACCTTAAACCAGTGGATTAGTTGATTTGATATATTGACTTTCATCTCTCTTTTACAATCTATTTTCTTCTCTCATTGAAATCGAAAATCCCCCCTTTTTCTTATTACTTTGTGTGATTCCTGTATTTGGTTAATTGAATCACAGATCCTTGCGAGACGACCAAGGTTATCACCTTGTACTACAGTTTTAAATTTTAATTCATTTGACCCGTGTGTGACAGCGGACTAAATTGGCGCCGTTGCCGGGGATCTTTGATTTTTATTAGCCATATTAGGAATTCAATTTTTTTTTTGGGACTAGTTTTCATCTTTTTGTAGTCCCATAGTTACAAACAAAAAAAATAAAATTATCTTTTGTGGTTTTTGTTTTTGTTTTTTGTTTTTGTTAGCTTACCAGGTTGTGTAAAATTGCCTATTTTGTGAATCTTAGTACTTCCCATGGATAATTATATGCAAAATTATATGCCTAATGTTGATTATGAGCCATCATGCATATATTATCCTGACTTTACCGGTGATTATGAGTTTAGTAGTGATTTTGGCATGATTGGAGTGAATGAGGTGCAACTTTTTTATTCTGGCCAACATGGTGGAGAACATGGCAGCTTAGATGAGTTAGCTTCTTTGGTGCATAAATTGACAATAAGCCAGTATCAATATCAGCCAGACCCCACACCAGTTCAACCCAGTCTGGAAGAATTGGTGCAACAAATGACAGAACACACTCTTGAATTCCAACAGAGGACAGAAGCAAGTCTTCAGAATTTGATAATGATGTCGAGAATACTATTATTGATGAACTTTCAGATTTACAAATAGAAATTCTTTACAATACTCCTTCTGAGCATAATTTTGATAATGATGTCGAGAATACTATTATTGATGAACTTTATGTTGAATTTCCATATATTCAAGATTTTCCTGATTCTATTTTATGTACTTCATGTGTTAACTTTAATGAGGCTATTTTGTGTGCAACATGTGTTGAAATTTCATCCTTTTTAGGATATGAGGAGCAAAAAGTGCATACGGAACATGAGACACATGAGGTTGAGGACCCTGTTCGGCTAAGAAATGTAGAAAACGTGGATCATGTGGACATGGTACCCACAAAAAGAATACCCATAAAAGATGGTGATCATGTCATGATGGATGATGCAAGATTACTTATGTTAGAGACAACCACTAAGGCTTTCATGGATGATAAAGACTGGCTCAAACAATTTGGTGAGAAATTCTCAGAGCAAGCATTGGAGAAGCGCTTGAGCCACAATGAGACTTGTTGCACTACATTCTATAAGGCTTTTTCTCCCCCTTTCTATTTTATTTTTCGTGTCCTTTATGTAAATGAATTTGTTCTTGTTCTTTATTTTAATATGTTCTACATTGAGGACAATGTAGATTTCAAGTGTGGGGGAGATATACTATGTTATGATGTTTTTAAATTGTGTGGTGAACATTGTTGGCATCTGTTTCTTTTGTTGTTTATGTTATTTTTCTCTATTTTTAAAATAAAACGTAAAAAATTGTATCGTTTATTTTTGGTGTTTTAGTGTTTTAGGATTTTATTTATATTGTTTTTGTTTGGTTTGCTGTTTTTAGGGTCCAAGAAAAAAAAATTTGATTTACCTTTCATTGAAATTCGTAGTTTGTGTAAGGTGTGAGTGATTTCACTATTCTTGGACTATAGGTTTTGTGGCATGATATGCATGATTTTCTTGCATTCTTAGTATGATAAGTTTGATTGGAATACTAAATTGTGCATCATTTGTGATAGAAATTGGTCCTTTCTCAGATTTGAGCCTTAAAATGAATGGAATACACTTTGCCATTCTCTTTTCTTCTTGTGTGATTTCGCTCATAATTGTTAGTTACTCTAGAACTTGACTTGACCCTTTTTGAAACTTCTTGTTCACATGCATGTATTGAAGTGATCTAGGCAATTTTTGTTCTTCTTTTTAAACCACTAGCCAAATAAGCCTACCTTAAAATTATCCCCTTGATAGCCCTTTGAGCCTATTCATCCCATTCTTTGTTTTATAGCTCATTACAAGCCTTAAAGTGAAAAACACTGATATGACCCAACCTTAGTGGATAAAGGAGCTTTGCTTTGAAATTATTTTGGAAATGAATTTTGCATAAGTACGGGGGGACTCAAAAGTTGGGACGTGCTACAATATGTAAAGGTTGTTGCTTGATTAGAAATTTGGTAAGTGAAAAAAAAAATTGAAAAACAGTTGGTTGTGATGCAAAAAAAAAAAATGAAAATAAAGGACAAAAATGTGAAGATGGAGAAGTGGATTGGAATTGTATTTCACTGAAGTGCCCTCTCATTTCTCTCCCATGATTATTTAGCAATTAATTTCCTTTGCTCCTCTATCTTCTTTGGTTTATAGCTTAGTTATCCTTTCATTTATCCCACCTTGACCTTGGCCCCATTACAACCTTAACAAAGTCCTGTTAATCTTTATGTGCATGTGTTTCAAGTGTGGATGTTAGAGGCTTGTCAAGCCTATGGTAGTGCTAGCTTTTAATGAGCTTTGAGTGTAAACACTAGCCAACACCTGAGAGATTGAGAGAAGTTTATATCTTGTGAGGATTCTATCACTTTTGATTCACCTTTGGTAATTCTATTCCCTTGATCATTACCTTGAATGTTGTAATATGTTGTTCATGATTGTCATGGTTCCTTGTATCCTGGATGAGCTTTCACTTGCCACTTTGCATTAATGGAATTCAATGGAAGTGCATCTTTGATTTCATTCATTTTTTTTTTTCAAAACTTTTATGTCTTGACCGTGAGTTTTGCTCGGAGTGCAAAAGCTTACGTGTGGGGGAATTTGATCAGTGCATTTTAATATACTTTTTATAGCATTGAACTTGGTGTTTTTAGATGTTCTTTGTACCCAATATTGGGTTCTTAGCATGTTTTCATATCTTTGGGTCTTAATTGGGCTTTAATGAATTTCTTAGTCAATTTTCGGATTTTAGTGCATCCTGACCCGTCTCCCTTCTGCAGGCCATAACCTGGGCTATACATGTCCGATTTGAGTGATCTTGGTGGCGTTGGAAATCTAAGAAGCATATATACAACTTTCATGTTGACTGATAAGCCCAGTTATGACGTTTTGATGGTCGAAAATTCTAATTACCGAAGCTGTCCAGATTAGTGCCGGAATTGGGATTATTGTTGTCATATCTCCATGTAATCAATCATTAATGGGCCAATTAATTCCCATTGGGCTCTCTAGGTCAGACGTATTAGTTTACCCTAGGATTATAAGTAGGTGGTTTTGAGACCTTGTTTATCATCTTTTTGGAGAGGCGGCTGCTCATAGGGTTTTGTCCCTCTTCTCCTCCTTCTTCAATTCTTATTTTCGTTTAAGCCTCCTATGGAAGGCTAAATTCTTAGATTGATTCACTAGTTGGAGATTTTTACAAAGACCTCGAGGTTTGGTTTTCAATGTTAATTTCGTTTTAGTGATTCTACATCTTTTCTTTTTAATTCTTAATCACTGTTTGCAATTTCCTTTTTGTGTTTTGATGCTTAATCACTCAAACTCATTTTTGCATTACAATCTAATTATAAATCTGGATTGAGATTATTCGAAGCATTTCAAACGCTTGTTTTGATTTGTTATGAGTAGGGATTAATAGGATCTACAACGCTTAGTGTAGGTTTGATTGAATTCGGTTTTTAAATTGATTATGGTTTTGTGACGCTTGTTCCATTATTATAATTAATCAAATTCTGTGATGCTTAATCCAATAGGAATTCGTATAGGATTAATTGATGCTTAATTGGTTAATTATTTGATCAAACAAGAATAGAATCATGAAAAGAGATTAAATCCTCTGAAACCAGTGATAGGTCCAAGTGAAATTACCTTAAACCAGTGGATTAGTTGATTTGATATATTGACTTTCATCTCTCTTTTACTATCTATTTTCTTCTCTCATTGAATTCGAAAATCCCCCCTTTTTCTCATTACTTTGTGTGATTCTTGTATTTGGTTAATTGAATCATAGATCCATGCGAGACGACCAAGGTTATCACCTTGTACTACAGTTTTAAATTTTAATTCATTTGACCCGTGTGCGACAGCGGACCAAATTGGCGCCGTTGCCGGGGATCTTTGATTTTTATTAGCCATATTAGGAATTCAATTTTTTTTGGGACTAGTTTTCATCTTTTGGTAGTCCCATAGTTACAAAAAAAAAAATTATCTTTTGTGGATTTTGTTTTTGTTTTTTGTTTTTGTTAGCTTACCAGGTTGTGTAAAATTGCCTATTTTGTGAATCTTAGTACTTCCCATGGATAATTATATGCAAAATTATATGCATAATGTTGATTATGAGCCATCATGCATATATTATCCTCACTTTACTGGTGATTGTGAGTTTAGTAGTGATTTTGGCATGATTGGAGTGAATGAGGTCCAACTTTTCTATTCTGGTCAACATGGTGGAGAACATGGCAGCTTAGATGAGTTAGCTTCTTTGGTGCATAAATTGACAATAAGCCAGCATAAATTGACAATAAGCCAGCATCAATATCAGCCTGACCCCACACCAGTCCAACCCAGTCTGGAAGAATTGGTGCAACAAATCATCGAACACACTCTTGAATTCCAACAGAGGACAGAAGCAAGTCTTCAGAATTTGCCCACTCAAATTGGTCACATTGCCTCCACCTTGACTACACTGCAATCACAACATCTCCTTGAAGAACATTCATATTCACAAACAGATATTCTTGACAATACTCCTTCTGAGCATAATTTTGATAATGATGTCGAGAATACTATTATTGATGAACTTTATGTTGAATTTCCAGATACTCATGATTTTCCTGATTCTATTTTATGTACTTCATGTGTTAACTTTAATGATGCTATTTTGTGTGCAGCATGTGTTGAAATTTCATCCTTTTTAGGATATGAGGAGCAAAAAGTGCATATGGAACCTGAGACACACGAGGTTGAGGACCCTGTTCAGCTAAGAAATGTAGAAAATGGGGATCATGTAGACATGGTACCCACAAAAAGAATACCCATAAAAGATGGTGATCATGTCATGATGGATGATGCAAGATTACTTATGTTAGAGACAACCACTAAGGCTTTCATGGTTGATAAAGACCGGCTCAAGCAATTTGGTGAGAAATTCTCAGAGCAAGCATTGGAGAAGCGCTTGAGCCACAATGAGACTTGTTGCACTACATTTTATAAGGCTTTTTCTCCCCCTTTCTATTTTATTTTTCGTGTCCTTTATGTGAATGAATTTGTTCTTGTTCTTTATTTTAATATGTTCTACATTGAGGGCAATGTAGATTTCAAGTATGGGGGAGATATACTATGTTATGATGTTTTTAAATTGTGTGGTGAACATTGTTGGCATCTGTTTCTTTTGTTGTTTATGTTATTTTTCTCTATTTTTAAAATAAAACGTAAAAAATTGTATCGGTTATTTTTGGTGTTTTAGTGTTTTAGGATTTTATTTATATTGTTTTTGTTTGGTTTGCTGTTTTTAGGGTCTAAGAAAAAAAAAATTGATTTACCCTTCATTGAAATTCGTAGTTTGTGTAAGGTGTGAGTGATTTCACTATTCTTGGACTATAGCTTTTGTGGCATGATATGCATGATTTTCTTGCATTCTTAGTATGATAAGTTGGATTGAAATACTAAATTGAGTTTCATTTGTGATAGAAATTGGTCCTTTGTGAGATTTGAGCCTTAAAATGAATGGAATACACTTTGCCATTCTCTTTTCGTCTTGTGTGATTTCGCTCATGATTGTTAGTTACTCTAGAACTTGACTTGACTCTTTTTGACACTTCTTGTTCACATGCATGTATTGAAGTGATCTAGGCAATTTTTGTTCTTCTTTTTAAACCACTAGCCAAATAAGCCTACTTTAAAATTATCCCCTTGATAGACCTTTGAGCCTATTCATCCCATTCTTTGTTTTATAGCTCATTACAAGCCTTAAAGTGAAAAACAATGATATGACCCAACCTTAGGGGTAAAGGAGCTTTGCTTTGAAATTATTTTGGAGATGAATTTTGCATAAGTACGGGGGGACTCAAAAGTTGGGACGTGCTACAATATGTAAAGGTTGTTGCTTGATTAGAAATTTGCCAAGTGCAAAAAAAAATTTGAAAAACAGTTGGTTGTGATGCAAGAAAAATAATGAAAATAAAGGACAAAAGTGTGAAGATGGAGAAGTGGATTGGAATTGTATTTCACTGAAGTGCCATCTCATTGCTCTCTCATGATTATTTAGCAATTAATTTCCTTTGCTCCTCTATCTTTTATGGGTTTATAGCTTAGTTATCCTTTCATTTATCCCACCTTGACCTTGGCCCCATTACAACCTTAACAAAGTCCTATTGATCTTTATGTGCATGTGTTTCAAGTGTGGATGTTAGAGGCTTGTCAAGCCTATGGTAGTGCTATATTTTAATGAGTTTTGAGTGTAAACACTAGCCAAAACCTGAGAGATTGAGAGAATTTTATTTCTTGTGAGGATTCTATCACTTTTGATTCACTCTTGGTTATTCTATTCCCTTGATCATTACTTTGAATGTTGTAATATGTTGTTCATGATTGTCATGATTCCTTGTATCCTGGATGAGCTTTCACTTGCCACTTTGTATTAATGGAATTCAATGGAAGTGCATCTTTGCTTTCATTCATTTTTTTTTTTTTCAAAACTTTTATGTCTTGACCATGAGTTTTGCTCGGAGTGCAAAAGCTTACGTGTGGGGGAATTTGATCAGTGCATTTTAATATACTTTTTATAGCATTGAACTTGGTGTTTTTAGATGTTCTTTGTACCCAATATTGGGTTCTTAGCATGTTTTCATATCTTTGGGTCTTAATTGGGCTTTAATGAATTTCTTAGTCAATTTTCGGATTTTAGTGCATCCTGACCCGTCTCCCTTCTGCAGGCCATAACTTGGGCTATACATGTCCGATTTGAGTGATCTTGGTGGCGTTGGAAATCTAAGAAGCATATCTACAACTTTCATGTTGACTGATAAGCCCAGTTATGAAGTTTTGATGGTCTAAAATTCTAATTACCGAAGCTGTCCAGATTAGTGCGGGAATTGGGATTATTGTTGTCATATCTCCATGTAATCAATCATTAATGGGCCAATTAATTCCCATTGGGCTCTCTAGGTCAGACGTATTAGTTTACCCTAGGATTATAAGTAGGTGGTTTTGAGACCTTGTTTATCATCTTTTTGGAGAGGCGGCTGCTCATAGGGTTTTGTCCCTCTTCTCCTCCTTCTTCAATTCTTATTTTCGTTTAAGCCTCCTATGGAAGGCTAAATTCTTAGATTGATTCACTGTTTAGAGATTTTTACAAAGACCTTGATGTTTGGTTTTCAATGTTAATTTCATTTTAGTGATTCTACATCTTTTCTTTTTAATTCTTGATCACTGTTTGCAATTTCCTTTTTGTGTTTTGATGCTTAATCACTCAAACTCGTTTTTGCATTACAATCTAATTATAAATCTGAATTGAGATTATTCGGAGCATTTCGAACGCTTGTTTTGATTTGTTATGAGTAGGGATTAATAGGATCTACAACGCTTAGTGTAGGTTTGATTGAATTCGGTTTTTAAATTGATTATGGTTTTGTGACGCTTGTTCCATTATTATAATTAATCAAATTCTGTGATGCTTAATCCAATAGGAATTCGTATAGGATTAATTGATGCTTAATATGGGTAATTCTATAATCAAACAAGAATAGAATCATGAAAAGAGATTAAATCCTCTGAAACCAGTGATAGGTCCAAGTGAAATTACCTTAAACCAGTGGATTAGTTGATTTGATATATTGACTTTCATCTCTCTTTTACAATCTATTTTCTTCTCTCATTGAATTCGAAAATCCCCCCTTTTTCTCATTACTTTGCGTGATTCTTGTATTTGGTTAATTGAATCAGAGATCCTTGCGAGACAACCAAGGTTATCACCTTGTACTACAGTTTTAAATTTTAATTCATTTGACCCGTGTGCGACAGCGGACCATTCTGAACCTTCCATCCTTCTTTGGTACTGGAACAATATTAGCTACCCATTCCGGGTGTCTAGCTGCTTCCAAAAAGCCAGCCTCTAACTGCTTGGTCTCTTCTTCCTTGATCTTGAGCGCCATCTCAGGATGCATCCTCCTTAATATTTGCTTCTTTGGAACCACATCTGGGTATAAGGGAATTTTATGTGATTCTATCTCAGGATCTAAACCTGGCATTCTCTGTAGGACGAAGCAAAAACATCCATATACTCTTTGAATAGTGCAACCATTTCTTCACGCTCTAGGTTATCCACTATTTTCAACTCCTTTTTGTCTTCCTCGATTCCTATATTGATCACTTCTGCAACCTCATCATTCGAGCTAATCCCTTCTTCCGACTGTTTCACCCTCTTTATGAATTCTTCAATGTCTTCTTCTTCCTCATCGGATTCAAGGTTTGTATTCATCAACGTCCGCGAGGGAATCAATAAATGAGTTCTCAAAGTTCCTCTGCTGAGGTAAATCTTTAGTGGAAGAAGTATTCCTGGAAGAAAAAGTCGGGAATATGGGAAGTATAGGCAAGAGTCTTATTCATAAAGGAAAAGCTTAAACAAAGTAAAGAAATGAAAGAGAGAGAAAAAAAACGATGGAATCAAAAGGAATATACCAGACAAAGTGCTGCATTCTCATTCATCTCTCAAACAAAGTAAACATCAGTTCATATTTAGTTCAATAAGATAATTACTTCATGGAAATAACATCAATAAACGGTTCAGATCGCCAATTATTGATAACTTCATTTATTTCAGAGCTTAAGTTTCTTCCTTCCTCAGGCATGCGGGCAGCCATCCAAGTCCGAGATCTGGTATTGTGAACTCGGGTTTGATTGGTGTCACATTTCCTAGGTCGCGCAATGGTTCCTGAACCCTCAGAAGGATGTGACTCTATAAATCATCCTATAATCTCATTAGTAAACCCAAAATTTGTGTGTGTGTGTATGCATGTGCAAGTTAACACCCTTTGTTTGATCGCGAGAGTGCTCTTAGGAAGACTGTCGTATACACCCATAGCAAGAATACTTATCCTGCAATCAAATCTAGTGGTATGGTTCCCTCTAGCTTGAATGCAGTTGGTGTCAAGTCCAAGGGAGAATCCATTCCTCAATAGACCACACCCGTACTAGCAACGTCCTTATTTTTACGCAGAAAACACGTCGTTTTTAGGGTAAAAATATAGTTGATGACGTATCTAAGGGAGAATGCATTCCTCGATAGATATCATCTAAAAAAACGCTCGACAAACATTGATGAAAACTTCCATTCCATTACAAATATTTCGATACAAATCATGAGCCTTTGATCAAAATAAAAGAAACACATTGATAGTTTCCACAAAGCACCATGTTAAGATTTTCATCTTCTTTTTCCTGAACCCTTTGGTAAGTTTCCCACAATGATTGAAGAACTCGGTCACCTTTGGTGGTATCTGAAGGAAATGGTTCATACGAATGTGGATGGATGCTTCTTCAAACCGCTCCACCAGTTGGGAAGTGTGATATTGGAGCTTATCCATCATGTCCTCGTATTTCTTTTCCATTGCTAGTACTCTTTTCGGAACCAAACTTTTCCATTTTCTTTCTATAAGATGAATACCAAAGTCTTCCAACAAAAATGAGTATAGTGAAACAAATATATCTTGCATGATTCATGTTGTATGAGACCCAATGGGGTTGAAAACCCTGACGAGTATGCTGCCAATGCATCACCTTCATTATGATATATCTCCTATTTAGATGTGCAATAATATTCGAATATGCCATTCATGCTTGAGGCGGCAATGTGACGCCCCTAGTTTTGTGAATATTCACAATGAACATGCATGACAATTTATGCTTATGATGATAGAAAGAGGAAAGAAAAGTACGCCCCATTTTGTCCTAAGCCAGGTAAAACCTAAGGATGGACATACCCTAAGGTTAGGACTCTAAACAGGTCAGCCACTAGGTTTGCTCTATTAGTGAAAATTGGGACGGATCTAGACCTCTAAAAGTCATGGTCCCTAGATTGCCCTTATAAGGATCTGATTCATGAATCTAGCCACAAGTAAGGATAAACCCTCTCAATATGACTATTCCATGATCTCATGTACAATCTGAGTGGTGAACCGACAAGTATCAGGGAGGTACAAGACCTCTTCAAATGACAATGTCGGAGCACCGCCTAATCATTGGGTTTTTGAGCGAGCTCGGGTATAGAGCTAAGAGTGTGTGCAATATGTGATAGTGATGTGTGTGAAGGGGGCATACAAACCTGTAGCACTTTAAAAAAAACAAAAAGAAAATAAAATAAAAGACAAGAAAAACCTGTAAAACAAAAACATAGGTATATATAAAAATGGTTATAAGTCCTCTACCCTATTGTTAAAATATAGGAAAAAAGAAAAGAAAGGAGGAGGAAACAAAAATATTGTTAGTGAAACATATACAAGAATAACATGAGTTAAAATATATGTACAACGAATTTTTCTCATTTAAATAAAAGGAAAACCCAAGCAAAAAGGACAATCCAAACAACATCACTAAAAATAAAAAACATTTTTTAGTTTTGTCATTTAATTATTGTAAGGAAAAAAAGAACAGCAAGATATAGAAATAAAAGGTAAAACAAATAAGTTACAAGTTACTAAAAATTTGCAAAACCAATTTTTATGGGCTTGACTCTCTTAAAATAATCCCTAGTGGAGTCGCCATCTGTCGCGACCAAAAAGAAAACTCATCCTTTTCTTTTAGAGAATGAACATGGAGTTGCCACCAATTTTATTTAATTTAGGAAAAATTGGAAAACCCTTAAAAACGGTCTTTGAAACCAAGGTCGAGCTCGGGAGCCGATTATGTTTAGGGAAGGCATGAAGATTAAACCCCACGGCACCCTAGAACATCCATTAAAATTGGTTACCCAAATTAATTTGTACAAATTTTTATTAACTTTGAAAATATTTACTTTACCCTTTTTACTTGAATTTTTTAGAATCAATCCATTATGCAATCAAAGGGATTCGATATTTTCAAAAGATTTCCATTTTGAAGAGAAACTACTAACTTTAGTATTTATTATTAATTAAGAAAATAAAAAAAGAACCCAAAAAAATATCAATTATATTAATAACATTGCAATCCCCATAACGAGTTAATGACAAGGATGGAAATTTTAGATGATAGCCTCGATAAACATAAATGTCATTTAAAAATATTCTTGAAAATCAACAAATCATTTACAGAGTTTTGATTCTTCTTAAGCACACAATTTAAGCATTTGACTAAAACTCATCCCAAGAATTCATCAACTAAGGCATATTTTCAAATTTTATCAAATCAAGTTTATAAAGCATTGAACTCACTCAAGTCTTCTAACAGACACGACTTCCAACAAACATATGGCTTGCAAACTAAAACAAAGCACCCCTTAATCACCATAACAGGAGCATGGTCTAGCTCAAAGGGAATGAAACCAAAAACTCATATCCAATCCTACAGTAACTCAGCATACAATCCAAGCAAAACATGAACCATTTTTAGCAAGAACAAAAATAAATGAAAACCCAATAAGAATAGTATTCCTAATTCAGTGATCAAGGGGAAGAAATTAAGGTTACCAAACAAGATCTTCCTTTGATATTCCTCTTAATATCCCCCAAATCACAGAGAATGAATTCCAAATAACAGTGACTTAGTACAATTGTTGTGACTCTCCCTGACTTCTCAATCTACTTTTTCCAAGTTTCTCAACCAAACCAAAAAAACAACGAGAAGAAATGGAACACTCCCCACAGAAAAAAAAGAACAAGAAATCTGAGAAATTTTTCAAAATTGACACACACAGATCAAAGAATTTCTTGACCCCCTTTTCTGTCAAAACCCCAAAAAACTCCCATTTTCTGTCAAAATGGAAAAAACTATATTTTCTCTCAAAACCCAAAGAAAAACCCCCTTTTCTTCTGTCTTCTGTGTCGCCCTTTATAGGGGGTATAGGAGAGGACTTTATGCTTCTCCTTACCCAACGGCTTCAAGGTTAGTCTCACGAAATCCGGAGCCTGGGCGGTTCTGAGCAGAGATCGCGTGTTCCCAGGTGGAGGTGGCATTGCAGAGGAAAGGAGACGATTTGATGTGAAGGTTGCATGTTTGAAGAGAGAAGGAAGCGTGGTGCGGTTAAGAGAGTGGAGGAGATGGGGTTTGTCTGATATGTAAAATGGTTTTTTTTTTAAGGATTAGGAGTGGGGCTGCTAGGTTAAAATGAAGGAGGAGATGAGGAGGAAGAAGAACCAATGGGTAGAGGAGGTGTAGGGGGGCTGGAAGTGGGAATAGGAAGAGAGGTTTTGTCTGATATGTAAAATGGGGTTTTTTAGGGTTAGAAGAAGTAACTCCATCTCCTTTCTTCTTTACGGTGATTGTCCTTTTCTCCTTCTTTTATTCCTCCTTTCTTCATTATCTTTTTCTTCTTCTTTCTTTATTCTTTAGCCTCTAGCCTGAAAGTTAAACATGCAATGGAAGACCTACTCGTACCACAGAAAGTTAAACATGCAGTGGAAGACCTACTCGTCCAACATAAAGTTAAAAATGTAATGGAAGACCTACTCGTCCAACAGAAACTTAAATATGCAATGGAAGACCCACTCGTCCAACAGAAAGTTAAAAGTGTAATGAAAGACCTACTCGTCGAACAGAAGGTTTACTCGTCCAACAGAAACTTAAATATGCAATGGAAGACCTTCTCGTCCAACAGAAAGTTAAACATGCAATGGACGACCTACTCGTCCAACAGAAAATTAGATATGAACCTCCTCCTCGTCTCTTGGTTATTTTCTTTTTCTTCTTTCTTTCTTTCTTATTATTTTCTAGACCCCCTGAAATATAAAATCATAATAAAATTAAATGAAGACGGACAAAAATGGGTGTTCACACATATCATAAGTAATTATCAAAGTAAATGATTATACCAAAAGTAAGCTAAGGGTTACCCTGATTCAACATCAATTGTTTTAAAAAAAAGCAAAGCTCAAATGGGTTTACAACTGGAATGAAGTTTAAAACTCCAAACAGCGGAAGATTCTCATATGACAATAAACCAAACCACAAAAAACTGAAACAACAGTAGCTTTACATTAGTAACCCAAATTAATTTTTCAATAAGAACCTTTAAAACATTAAATTTAAATAATCGGGTCTTAAAAATTTTCACAATAAATTTAAGTCTGAAAATATCTTGTATATTCAAAATAAAGCCTCATAAAAATTAATTAATAAAACCCACATAATTCTTTTACAATTGTTTTTGTCACAAAACACAGGTGTCTAATAAACCCAAAATAAATAAATAAATACTATGTAAAGTATAACTAATATCTTCAAGACTCTCTCTCAAAATGATGCATCATCTATCTCATCAACTGTTAGCTCTGAAAGACAACACCATTAATGAGAGTTTTAATCCCAGTAAGTAAAGACGGTTATAAAAAGATTTTCGAAAAGACGTTGCTTTCAGCCGGCGCGGTAACCGGAAAAACAACCATAGTATCCACTTATTTTCTAAATAATATAACTCAAATTATTTTATATAAATTAAGGAATATTAATCCAAACTCACAAAATTCATGCACATGTCCTAATATCATCAAATATAAGTAATCCATCACTTATATAACACATAACATAAATAAGAACTTACAAAGAACATCTCTTATGTCCAAATAATCTCAACTTATCATCCAAGTCTCTTTTATTTAATTACCCAATTTTAGTCTATGAGTTCATGACAAAGGCAATGGCGTCCCACCGCCTTCCCCTTCCCAGAAGGAGGTATGTGTCATCCCCATCCCAGAAGGAGGTATTTGTCTTCCCCTCTAACGAGGAGGTATCTGTCTTCCCCTCTAAGGAACAGGTATCTGTCATCCCCTCCCCAGAAGGAGGTATCTATCTTCCCCTCTAACGAGGAGGTATCTGTCTTCCCATTTAACGAGGAGGTGATGTAAACGGTCTTCCCCTTCCCAGAAGGAGGTATCCGTCTTCCCCTCTAACGAGGAGGTATCTATCATCCCACTACTACAGAAAAGGGCTTCAGTATCGCTTTTTTTTGGCCTTTAGTAGCGCTTCAAAGCGCTATCTATTCACCCGCTACTGAAGGTGGGAGAGATTCAATAGCGCTTAAAAAAGAACTACTGAAAGTAGGAATAGGTAGCACTTCCTTGAGAAAGCGCTGTCTAAAGTTGGTAATAAGACAATCTATTACATACTTTAGATAGCGCTTTCTCAAGGAAGCGCTATCTAGTTGTAACAAACTTTTGACTTTTATTGTCATCTTTTGCCAAGATACAAGTTACTAGTATAAAAATACGTGCAATCAACGGTTAACTTCAAAATATTGTTTTTCAATCATTGAAATGCTAAGTGTACTAAACTAATGATCTATTGTTTTTCAATCACTCTGTTCTATGGTCTGATAGTTCAGAAACAAATTCATAATATAGTAAATTTGTACCAAACATTATATCCAAATGGAGAACCATGTGCTCATCAAGTATTCCAAGTGGTTAATGAAAATATTACATCAAATAACATCAAAGCACAATTTTGAATTTAAATAAATTCTCTGCAATTATGTTGCAGCAGCTATACAATAATAAAACCAATTGGGGACTGGGGATAATGTTGTTTGGAACTCTATTATTGCTGCTTTTGCTCAGCACGGTGATGGGGATGAGGCTTTGTACCTCTACAAAGGAATGAGGAGAGCTGGCTTTCCAGCCGATCAGTCAACACTCACGAGTGTTTTGAGAGCGTGTACTAGTTTGTCATTGTTAGAGTTAGGGAGGCAGACTCATGTCCATGTGCTGAAGTTTGACCAAGATCTCATCCTTAACAATGCACTTTTGGATATGTACTGTAAGTGTGGGAGTTTGGAAGATGCAAAGTTCATTTTGGGTCATATGGCTGAGAAGGATGTAATCTCTTGGATCACCATGATTGCTGGGTTGGCTCAAAATGGTTTCAGTATTGAGGCACTCAATTTATTTGACTCCATGAAAGTCCGAGGTCCAAAACCAAACTGTATCACAACTCTTGGGGTTCTGTTTGCGTGTAGATATTTAGCTACATATGCTGCTAAAGAGATTCTAAAGTTGGATCCACAGGACACGGGAGCCTATGTATTGTTATCTAATATTTATGCAAATTCAAAAAGGTGGAGTGATGTTGCAGAAATTCGGAGGGCTATGAGACCTGGATGTAGCTGGATTGAAGTCAATAAGAAAATACATGCATTTATTTTGGGAGATAAATCACATCCTCAAATAGATGAGATAAATAGACAGTGGAACCAGTTTATTTCTAGACTAACTAGTTTTGGTTATATGCCTGACACAAATTTTGTCCTGCAAGATCTTGAAGGGGAACAAAGAGGACTCCCTTAAATACCAAAGAAAGAAACTGGCAATTGTTCTTGGTATCATGAGATTTCCAAGGGAGAAAACTATTAGAATATGGAAGAACCTAAGGATCTGTGGAGATTGTCATATATTCACAAAACTTATAGCAAAGTTAGAGCAGCGGCACATTGTAATTAGAGACCCTATACGATATCATCATTGTAGTTAGAGCAGTTGCTGTATCAAAAAACCAAAATAAAACCAACTTCAGTTTTAACGATCAGAGGAGGTATTCAATATTTAAATACATTTAAGCAAAAATAGCAAGTCATAATAAAAAGAAAACAAAATAAGAATAGTCATCTGCCTCATCAAGTAATTTTCATTGAGTTGGTTTCAAATACTCTGAATAGTTGCATGCAGTGCTAATAAATGCATAGGATCAAACTTTTCTTATTTTAAAATTATAACATTTCTTGAAAGCCAAACAAACCAGCATGTTAAGATCTATGTATACAAGTTCTAAGGATACATACCAGAAATTCCTCATCTTCCATGCGTTTTGCTACAAAAGCTATCCAATCTTCCATGCTTATAAAATCTTTATATTCTGGTGGAGGCTCACGTCTGACATTCCCATTGTCGTCTCTAAGGTACTCTCTCATCAAGTTAGTTCGAAATGTCCGGTGCATTTTTCCGGCACGCTGAATTAGAGTACTCCGCCGAGTCTCATCAACCACAAAAGTCATCTTCAACGCCAATATAAATAAAATCTCAGAGTATAAGTATGTCTACATAATTAAGAAACAATATAACTAACTCTTGTTAATTAATTTATCTGTACATCACGCCAGATCTCATCTTTGAGATTGTTCAAAGCTAGACTCCTCCAACTATTGCAAGTAATAGGGACTATTTGCCGCACTTTGGACCCAATGTAACTAATCAAGTCTCTACCATTTCTACCAATGGGCTGACCCTTAACATTCCATTTAACCTAAAAAAATTTGATTAAGTGTATAAATTTAATTAACAAACAATTATTAGAATGAAACAATTAATTAGATTAATTAGTAAGTATTTTACCACAATTTTAGGTCCTCCTTTACTCCTCTGGCGGATAATCTTCTTCTTAAAGGTTGGCCCACGACGCCTCACCTTTCGTGTGGCCTCCTCAGCACTATCATGATCACTAGGAGATGCCATTTACCTGCAACAAATTAAACACACAAGTAAAAAACGTCAGTTCATAATCATACAAGTTTACTTAGAGAAATTCATGAATATAAATTTAAATGTCCAAGAAATTAAAAATACACAATCCTTACATACATGTTTTAAGTCATTCTTTTCCTTTTCCTTGTTCGATTGAGACTTGCGCGTCCCTTATTGGTACGAAATATTGGAAGGAACCAATGCCCCTCGTCATGATCATTTCTAATATACATAGCATCCTCTCTAGTTGGATTAGCCAAACGTGATTGTGACACTCCGAAGAAAGGGTCATCCTCAATATTAGCATCTTTATGTGCTTCATCATCAATCTCATTAACAATTTTTTTGTTAGTCAATAGAACAATGGACCAATTCGTATTAGTTGGATCGGTGACATAGAACACTTGTTGAGCTTGTGATGCTAAAATAAAAGGCTCATCTTTATAACCCACCTTATTGAAATCCACCCGCATGAACCCCAACTCATCCATTTGTACACCGTTATTGTTGTCAACCCACTTACATTGGAACACAGGCACCCGAAACATTGTGTAATCCAACTCCCATATGCGTTCAATGACCCCGAAGTATGACATATTCACATATATAGGGTTTCTGTCTTTCTCACTTGAGATATGCAAGGATCCAGCTACAAGAGTCACCCCGCTATTTTGCATTGTACTCCGATCATCTTGTTTTTTTGTATAGAATGTGTACCCGTTCATCAAATAACCGGTGTAAGAGAAAACATGCATAGTTGGACCTTTCGCTAACCATCTCAATCTTTCTGAAATCGAGGCAGTATTTACAGCAAACTCTTCAGAAATCTGATCTTTTATCCAAGTTATAAAACATCGATTATGCTCTCTTGTTAACCAATTTTGACTCTTATTTGGGTATGAACTCTTAAGTATGTCCTTGTGTTTTACAACATATGACTCTACCTCATCGGCGTTCTGTAGAACATACAAGAGTGCTTGCTCCCATTCTTTCCTTGGTATAGTCAATATTTCAGTTCCAGAAATCCCTTGCCCTGCGCTTCTTCCTGCGTGACGAGACTTTGGCTGCCCTACAGAATATTCATCATTGGATAGGTAGTCGGTACAAAATTCAACAGCTTCTTCGACTATGTACCGTTCAACAATACAACCCTCTGGTCGTGACCGGTTTTTAACATAACCTTTTAATATCTTCATATAACGCTCAAACGGGTACATCCATCTCATATAAGCTGGCCCACACAATTGTGTCTCTCTAACCAGATGCACAGTCAGATGGACCATGATGTTAAAGAATGCAGGTGGGAAATACATCTCTAGCTCACACAAAGTCACAACGATTTCTCTTTGCAATGTTGGCAACTTTCCAGGGTCAATCACTCTACTGCAAATTGACTTGAAGAAGAAAGAAAGTTTAGTTAAGGTATGTGACACGATTTCTAGGCAAGTATACCTAGTCGTACAAGTAATACGGTGGTAAGACCGGATATCGTCCTCAGGGATCGTGGACAAGTACCACTTCGCAAATTGAACTACTATCTAGGCGATCGTTTGGATGGAAGGGAGTTCTAACATGTAACAAAACAAACAAGAATAAAATGTTTTTGTTCTTTTAGGATTTTTCACAAACACTTAACACGCGACAGAGATGAGATAAAAAAATGAATGAAATTGTCAGGGTTAGACTATGCTAATCGTCCCATGATTGCAATGACATGATTAATAACACAATTCCTAATTCAATTATGACAATCAAATCTTATCAAATATTCAAACCCTAATGTCTTAGGTGGAATGAGCCTAAAACCCCAAATTAAGCCCTAATGTGTTAGGTGGATTAACCTGAGATTTTGCATAAAGAATCAAGATTTATAAGATTGCAAGTATCCCAAGACCTATGTCTAGGTTCATGAACTACTTGGCATTTTATGCATGAGCTTGCCTTAACATCAATCTTTCAATTGTCTATCAAGGCAACAATTCATTCCTAGGATGATCAGGCAAAGGAAAGCATTAAGCATGGAATCAAATACTCATAAAGAAAGAGGAAATTGTATTACAATCAAATCATGTTACAATCATGTTCAGAAAAGCCATCATCTAACCCCAACAAAAGAGGGTTTAGCAACACAGAATCAAAGGGAAAAACAAAAGAAAAGAAATAGAGATGAAGGAAGGAAAGAACTCCACGGGAGGATCCACAGCAGCCACAACAGTCAGAGAGTATATTTTAGGGTTGAGGATGCCTTTTTCTGTTCTGATCAGAGGTCTTTTTATAGAATAGGCCGTGACGTGTTCTGCCTTGGGCGTGCTTTCTAAAACTTGTCTGTCACGGCCGTGACACTAATCACGGGCAGGCCGTGATCGGTTCTGTTTGGTTCAACTAGCAGGTCACGGCCGTGATGGGCATCACGGCTAGGCCGAGACCAATTCTGACTTTTGGAGGTCTGATTCAGCTGACAGGTCACGACCGTGATAGCCATAACGGCTAGGCCGTGACAGCTTCTGACTTTTGGCTTCTTTCTCTTCAGTTATTGCTCTATCATGGCCGTGATGGGCTCTGCTTGGCTCATTTTCTTCTCTTTTCAGGCTCTATCTTCATCCAAGCTTCATCACGGCTAAATCTTGGGCATTTAATAATAAATTCCTGTAAAACAACACACAAAACCGCCTCACCCGTTCCAAGATAAAAACTAACTAATAATCAAATTAAATATGCCTAAACTATACGAAAATGCATGCAAAATGTACATGAAATATGAGGTGAAATCACACTCATCAAATCACCCCAAGCTTAAGACTTTGCTTGTCCTCAAGCAAAAACCAAGGCCAGAAGATATAAATAAACAGAGCACGGATAGTGAACCAAGAACCCGAGTAACTAATCCAAGAGACAGGCATTTTCAAACAATTCATCAAGAGACAATCAATTTCAAGTCCAATTAGACGCTTAGGCTTACTAGACTCACATTCTCACTGATTCGGGCACTCTTTCTCACCTCACTCAAGTGTTTAAGGACATATAGCAATTCGCTCAAGTTCCTCAAGGAAAGCATTCTACCATAAGCTTGACTATTAACCGAATCTCTACTTTATTAATGAAAACAATTAAGAATCAAGAGGTCTTTTACTTTGGTTGTAATGGGGCCATGGGATTAATCGTTAGGTGGGGAAATCAAGAAAAGGAGATTTCAAAAGGCTACACAAAATATCAAGCATTGCAAAGCATGACACCTTCTAAAATACCTTTTTGGGTTTTGATTTATTTTTCCACCTTTCTTTTTTTTCTTTTCTTTTCATTTCTCACTATCTTTTTGTCATCCCCTTCTCTATATTCTCTCTTTTATTTTATTTTCTTCTTTTCTTTTTTCTTTTTTTTTTCTTTCTTTGATTTGGAGAAGGGGAGATTTTCAATTCAAGAGAAATATTTTTCTGATTTTCTCATCCCATACTTTTTCAACTACCTTTTACCCATTTTGTAATACTTTACAAGGTTCCATACCAATCATATTCATCAAAGTAATTTAAGGTACCAAGAAAAGTATTTATTCTTTCAGGTTCAAAGTTGGGCAACTAAGGGGTAGCATTTAGTCAATCAAAACTCAGAAGGCCGGAAAAATACCTAGTGCCTCAATCATTTTCAAAAATGTTTTCAAAAATTTTTAAGCTTCAAAATGGTTTCAAGTCAAGTTCTAGAGAATACCATCCAAGAGGAATAACACTCTATCACAAAGAATGGGGTTGATTTAATGAGTACCCCTTTTGGCTCAAAAATCTCGCTTTTTTGTAGTTCAGAAATCAATGAGAAACACAAATCTACGGAACCATATGCTAATTATCAACTATCCATGATCATCTCAAGAATTTTTATTTGTAGCCTTATCACAAGAATAAAAAAAAATTGGGTTCAAAAATTCACTATCTCAAGTTAATTGGCACTAGGTTCTCACAATCGGATGCATACTCTAAGCAAGGGGGTAATCGAATCATGTGATCATGCAAAAATATGCCTAAATGAATGCAATATGAACAATGCAAAAATTCAAAAATTTACAAAAATACCCCTACCCCAAGCTTAAAAATTTACATTGTCCCCAATGTAAAGAATCAAGTCGGAGAAAGGAGAAAGAAGAAGATAAATATGGAACAACTCACCGAGGTGGTAGCGGGTGTTGACTCACATGCCCAGTCAAGGGGAGACTGAAAAATGTGTCACGGTCGTGATGCTCCTCACGGGCAGGCCGTGATGATTTCAGGTCCATAGGGGTGGCCTGTCATGGTCGTGACCTACATCACGGCTAGGCCGTGATCCTTTCTGATCTTTAGGGTCCTTCCATCATGCCCGTGATGGGTATCACGGCTGGGCCGTGATCCTTTCTGGTCTTCACATTAAGATCATCACGGTCGTGACCAGTGTCACGGCCTGGGCGTGATGGTTGCTGACTTTGTTTCTCCCTGTCCTTTTGCTCTTCCTTCCTTCTAAGCCTGAAAGCACTCAACAAATCTATTAATTTATGATTTTTGTCCTCTTGATCTTCTCAAATTATTCAAGAGGTAAAATCAAAAAACAAGAAGAAAAGGAAAAGGAAACTTGGGTTGCCTCCCAATAAGCGCTTCTTTAATGTCACTAGCTTGACGGGCAGATGACCTCTAAGAGGGTGTTTTAAGAGGGATGGAGACTGCTTGACGATCAAAGTCTCCTCCAAGGTAGTGCTTGAGCCTTTGCCCATTAACAGTGAAAGTGTCTCAGGACGATGGATCTACCAATTCAACCGCACCAAATGGAGAAACTGACTTGACATAGAATGGGCCCGACCACCTCGATATCAACTTGCCCGGAAATAGCTTGAGACGTGAATTAAACAGCAAAACTGATTGGCCTTCTTCAAAATGGTTGGGAAGAATCTACTTATCATGCCAAAATTTTGTTCTTTCCTTATAGATTCTTGCACTCTGAGACACCCCGTTGTGCCCCGGTGTTTTATTAGCTTAAAACCTTATTAATTAATTCCTTAATCGCGTGCTGAGTGTGAAAAGTAGGTAAAAATTAAACTTTATTTAAACAATCATATAACTTCTTCAAATTTAAAACACACCAACGTTAACATATATAAATACACACCTGTTTATTTATGACAATACCAAAGCACTGTTAAGGGTATACTCTCAGTAAGATCCCTCACAGGCATAAACTTCACTACAGACATACTTAGCGGAAATATAAATACTCCTTAGACACACTGGCCATAATGTCTATACACTAATCGCCATGAATCACAGCTCGACCTCCAGCATCTGGTTCATAAGGAGTTCCATCTAACTCTTCAGCAAATGGTTCCTCCATCGGGTCTTCTCGTACGATCACATCAGAAATAAAATACAACACACAGAAAGATATAGGGGATAAGAAACAGTTCTATCATCAAAAGAGGAAAAGAATCATAGTATAAAATATAATGATCGCAACCACACACATCACACCTAACTAGCAATCATCCTCAAATTACGATATCACCCAAATTATGATATCACCCTCTACTTTCAACTCCTGTAATTCAACATTTATACTAATATGGTCATCTATACTCCTGTCACACTAGTCAGTAGTCCAGAACTATTTGGGGTCAAAACTCGGTGCGCCCCTATTCCTTTATCTCTCATAGGAAATAGTGCATAAGCACAGTATGCGTCACTATTTCCCCCATTGGAAATAGCACATTAGCACATAATAAATAATAACTCGATGCGCCCCTATTCCCTTACCTCTCATAGGGAATAGTGCATAAGCACAAGTATGCGTCACTATTTCCCAAAATGGAAATAGTACATAAGCACAAAACATATAGTAATTCAATGCGCCACTATTCCCTAATATCTCATAGGAAATAGTGCATAAGCACGATATGCGTCACTATTCCCCCCATTTAAAATAGCACATAAGCATAAAAGACCTTATAATTCGGTGCGCCACTATTCCCTAATCTCTAATAGGAAATAGTGCATAAGCACGGTATGCCTCACTATTTCCCCTTAAAATAGCACATAAGCATAAAAGACATTTTTGCTCTATCTCCGATGGGATAATCATAACAACACGTCCAGAACTAAAAGATTATATTTATAAATGTATCTATATGAATCTCACTATCTCACATCAATAACAACCTAGTATCTCAAGCTTTCATCATAGCCTCCACTTGCATTCTATGTCACATCTTAAATTATCTAAGCACCTCTAAGTCAATTCATTCTTTCACCCAAACAATTTTCTCCCAAACAAGATATATCTTTGCTTAAAATCATCTAAGCATAGTATTAAAACCAGGCAGATCATGCATAACACATTAATCAACAGAATATTCAAATATTTCAAATCATATAAAGCAATTTATCACAACCAACTCATAATAATCAAACCAAATAAATAACAAAGTCAGACTCTGTCACAGCATGACTGTGATAGCCATCACAGCCGTGACAGACAACAAAGGCAAGTCAAATTCTGTCACGGCCTGGCTGTGATAGCCATCACGGCCGTGACAGGAAACAAATGCAAGTCAGACTCTGTCACGGCCTGACCGTGATAGCCATCACGGCCGTGACAAACAGTGAACATCCTCAATATCTTAGATATTCAAACACCGAAAAAATACGTCACATGCAGATGGAATACCTCAACCAGCGTATCACAGTAAATTTGATAACACAAAATCAAACATCCTCAAATACTTAAAATCAACTTAATGTCGATAAACCTACAATCCCCCAATCCATTGGTTTTACAGAAAAGGTTTCCAATGTGATTTTGGTCTTGTCGATTACTCAACTACTAGTAGGGTTTAGGTCGCCCAACACAATTATTATAGAATATACTACTTATCGATTCCGACGATAGGATGATTCTTTCCCCCACCTGAGTTAGCACCGAAATCCCGAACTCGACGTTCCTCATTATCACACCACAGCTTAGTAGTTTCACCTTGAACCTAACAACATAACTATAATTAATCAAACCAAATCCATCTATGACACTTTAGGGATAGGTTCGGCCAAGACTAATAAAATAGGTTTAGGGTTATTTTCTTAATGCCATCTTTTGGATCCTAGTTACTAGAGTCTTAACTAACATAGATTAATTATTACAAGACTAAAGTTTGGAACAAAATTCTCTACCCTATAAGGTTAGGGTTTTGGACATATATAGGAATTCAAGCTAGGGATTTTTGTTGGACCTAAGCTCTTGGATTTAAGCTATACATGTATTATAGAACTTAAGTCAAGTACTAACTTTCAAAACAAATAACAAAACACCAAACCCATTTTCCTACCTAAGTTCGGCCATTAATGGTTAATAGGGAAGGAAAATGATTTTGATCACATGCTCTTGGATAAATAAAGGAGGGATCATAACTAGATCATAGAAATTGGTTTCACATTTTTATGATTTTTCTACAATTTTCTAGAATTAATTGAAGTTCTAGATCTAAGAAATGAAAACTAAGACATATGAAGAACAAAAGCTTAAACAAGAGATGAGATGATCATGTTACCTCAAGTGTATGAAGAATATGGAGAAAAGATGATGATCTTGACAAGTTCTTCAATGGAAGCACTTGGAGCTCTTGAAGAAGAAAATGGAGTTTTGGTGATTTGTGAAGAAATGAAGAAGAATGAAGAAGATGAAGAAGATGAGTGAAAGGGGAGGGAGGCCACGGTTTTGAAGGGCTTTTATAGGGGAAATATTAGGTCTTGTTTGGTTTTTAACTTTTAGATTAAAGGGTTTTGTGATTATTTAATTAATATAAGCTTAACCATAGTTAATAATTAACTTAACTAGGGTTACTTTGCTTAACTATGGTTAATAAATATGTGGCTCACATTTGATGGAGGTGACGCTGATTTTGGGCCACACAAAGTGACTCACCCATGAGTCACCGATCCTATCCGTTAGCGGTTCCCGGAAATTCCGAACGCAG
This sequence comes from Sophora flavescens, assembly GCA_030762895.1. Classification (NCBI taxonomy): domain Eukaryota; kingdom Viridiplantae; phylum Streptophyta; class Magnoliopsida; order Fabales; family Fabaceae; genus Sophora; species Sophora flavescens. Next base: position 2,606,997 of record JAUPTC010000014.1, read on the forward strand.
CTCCGTCGTTTACCCGATTTCGGTTTTTGAGAGGAAAATAATGAAACGAAAGTAAAATGAAATAGGTATGATTTATTGGAGGTGGATTCACGAAATTGAATAGATGTGGGAGGTTTACAACCACGTAAAATGAATGGTTAAGAGCGCGTAGATGTGTCTGGTTAATACCCGCGAAAGCTTGGGGGTATTTTGGTCTTTTTACCTAAAAGTCATGATTACTTGCATTTAATGCTCATAAATGCATTGGTGAGTCATGGTGGTGACTCATCCCATGACTCGGCTCCTCCGGCGTCCGGTTTTGTCTCTGCGCCTCCCTTCTCGACTTCATCGGTTCCCCGATTAGGGTTTTACGCCCGTAAAAAGCGTAATATTTCATTTTCGACTGAAAATTTTCAAACTAACCAAACTCGCTGGAAATATGATTTAAATATAAACTATTTCGTTCATGAGTCAAAATTAGGTTTTCTGCTCAAGTAAATTATATCTGTCGGTGAAAACACGCATCGATTTCCGTCTGAATTTTCAACCCAAATTTTTATCCTAAGCTTCTACCCTAAGATAGAGTATGAATATGATTTTTGTTTCATAAAAATCAATCTCCATGAACTCGGATAAAAATATAAATAAATACATTTATACCGGTTAATACAGCGGAAATATTTTTACTGAAAAAATAAAAATCGGAAAATAAAAAGTAGGGTGTTACATTACTACCCCTCTTAGAAAAAAAATTCCGTCCTCGGAATTTCTTAACTCAAAACTAGACATCATCTTGTAATCATATCTTAGTATAAAGATCCCACATTATATTTCTCATCGTTGTTTTTCCCCTAGGTGACAGCGGTAACTTCATACCATAATTCATTCTTATATCATTCTATTTATCCTCGAACTTATCCATCACTATATTCTATTCATTGTTCTTAACCTTTCCAGCTGATCTAACATCCTTAAAGGACATAATCAAAACTTAATCCCTTCCTCTTCTTACTACTGATCCACTAGAGAACCTTATTTCAACATCTAACACCCGTAATTAACACCACAATGAAAACTACCCTAACTTTATACTTCATGTATCCAATCACAGTTTTAGTTCCTTAGAATGTATTTCACTATTCTAGATTATATCAAAATCACACCTTTCAAGTCTCCAAATAAACTTCTCAAAACTCCGTAAGATAAATTGCAATCAAAAGAACAACACCTGTTAGGATTATCTAACTTAACAAATTTGAATTTCTCTAGTAACCTCAATTTAAATCAGAAATCATCTTTTCTGCTCATATTCAACTTAAGTGAAATTATTATATGCACTTTCGTTTACTCTTCCCAAACTCATACAATCCATCTTAACTACGAACATTAATCATTGCCCTAGGTTCCATAATGATACTATGCCTCGATCAACATTTGACTTATAGTAATTGTCATACTCAATGATATTGATCTTAAGGATTCACATCCTACCAGTCACAACTATACCTCAACAAAACTCTGATCACTTTCTTGTCTATCATGCTACTTAGACACAAACAAAGTCTACCAAATATCAAATACATACCTTGTATAAGATCCCGGATTGAGAATTCAGTTCCCCTCACGGTAAACACTCTTTCAGTGGCATGAGGTCTGACCATCTGCTGTCCTGCTGCTGGAACTCCTTTTCCAGCTCCACCTCTCTGAACACTGGTATACAACATATAATGCTACATAAAACTGGTATATATATGCCATATACCTGTTAACTATCGCGTTGGGACTCACTACCCAACTTCTAACCATAGTTAATATCCGATGTGGATTCAACTAGACACGGCCAGTAACAACTTCCTAGACCTCACAGTCCGATTAGAATCGAACTGCTCTGATACCAAATGAGACACCCCGTTGTGCCCCGGTGTTTTATTAGCTTAAAACCTTATTAATTAATTCCTTAATCGCGTGCTGAGTGTGAAAAGTAGGTAAAAATTAAAACTTTATTTAAACAATCATATAACTTCTTCAAATTTAAAACACACCAACGTTAACCTATATAAATACACACCTGTTTATTTATGACAATACCAAACCACTGTTAAGGGTATACTCTCAGTAAGATCCCTCACAGGCATAAATTTCACTACAGACATACTTAGCGGAAATATAAATACTCCTTAGACACACTGGCCATAATGTCTATACGCTAATCGCCATGAATCACAACTCGACCTCCAGCATCTGGTTCGTAAGGAGTTCCATCTAACTCTTCAGCAATTGGTTCCTCCATCGGGTCTTCTCGTACGATCACATCAGAAATGGTGCATAAGCACGGTATGCGTCACTATTTCCCCTTAAAATAGCACATAAGCATAAAAGACATTTTTGCTCTATCTCCGATGGGATAATCATAACAACACGTCCAGAACTAAAAGATTATATTTATCAATGTATCTATATGAATCACACTATCTCACATCAATAACAACCTAGTATCTCAAGCTTTCATCATAGCCTCTACTTGCATTCTATGTCACATCTTAAATTATCTAAGCACCTCTAAGTCAATTCATTCTTTCACCCAAACAATTTTCTCCCAAACAAGATATATCTTTGCTTAAAATCATCTAAGCATAGTATTAAAACCAGGCAGATCATGCATAACACATTAATCAACAGAATATTCAAATATTTCAAATCATATAAAGCAATTTATCGCAACCAACTCATAATAATCAAACCAAATAAATAACAAAGTCAGACTCTGTCACAGCCTGACCGTGATAGCCATCACAGCCGTGACAAACAACCAAGGCAAGTCAAATTCTGTCACGGCCTGGCTGTGATAGCCATCACGGCCGTGACAGGAAACAAATGCAAGTCAGTCACGGCCTGGCCGTGATAGCCATCACGGCCGTGACAAACAGTGAACATCCTCAATATCTTAGATATTCAAACACCGAAAAAATACGTCACATGCAGATGGAATACCTTAACCAGCGTATCACAGTAAATTTGATAACACAAAATCAAACATCCTCAAATACTTAAAATCAACTTAATGTCGATAAACCTACAATCCCCCAATCCATTGGTTTTACAGAAAAGGTTTCCAATGTGATTTTGGTCTTGTCGATTACTCAACTACTAGTAGGGTTTAGGTCACCCTACACAATTATTATAGAATATACTACTTATCGATTCCGACGATAGGATGATTCTTTCCCCCACCTGAGTTAGCACCGAAATCCCGAACTCGACGTTCCTCGCTATCACACCACAGCTTAGTAGTTTCACCTTGAACCTAACAACATAACTATAATTAATCAAACCAAATCCATCTATGACACTTTAGGGATAGGTTCGGCCAAGACTAATAAAATAGGTTTAGGGTTATTTTCTTAATGCCATCTTTTGGATCCTAGTTACTAGAGTCTTAACTAACATATATTAATTATTACAAGACTAAAGTTTGGAACAAAATTCTCTACCCTATAGGGTTAGGGTTTTGGACATATATAGGAATTCAAGCTAGGGATTTTTGTTGGACCTAAGCTCTTGGATTTAAGCTATACATGTATTATAGAACTTAAGTCAAGTACTAACTTTCAAAACAAATAACAAAACACCAAACCCATTTTCCTACCTAAGTTCGGTCATTAATGGTTAATAGGGAAGGAAAATGATTTTGATCACATGCTCTTGGATAAATAAAGGAGGGATCATAACTAGATCATAGAAATTGGTTTCACGTTTTTATGATTTTTCTACAATTTTCTAGAATTAATTGAAGTTCTAGATCTAAGAAATGAAAACTAAGACATATGAAGAACAAAAGCTTAAACAAGAGATGAGATGATCATGTTACCTCAAGTGTATGAAGAATATGGAGAAAAGATGATGATCTTGACAAGTTCTTCAATGGAAGCACTTGGAGCTCTTGAAGAAGAAAATGGAGTTTTGGTGATTTGTGATGAAATGAAGAAGAATGAAGAAGATGAAGAAGATGAGTGAAAGGGGAGGCAGGCCACGGTTTTGAAGGGCTTTTATAGGGGAAATATAAGGCCTTGTTTGGTTTTTAACTTTTATAAGGGTTTTGTGATTATTTAATTAATATAAGCTTAACCATAGTTAATAATTAACTTAACTAGGGTTACTTTGCTTAACTATGGTTAATAAATATGTGGCTCACATTTGATGGGGGTGACTCTGATTTTGGGCCACACAAAGTGACTCACCCATGAGTCACCGATCCTATCCGTTAGCGGTTGCCGGAAATTCCGTACGCAGCTCCGTCGTTTACCCGATTTTGGTTTTTGAGAGGAAAATAATGAAACGAAAGCAAAATGAAATAGGTATGATTTATTGGAGGTGGATGCACGAAATTGAATAGATGTGGGAGGTTTACAACCACGTAAAATGAATGGTTAAGAGCGCGTAGATGTGTCTGGTTAATACCCGCGAAAGCTTGGGGGTATTTTGGTCTTTTTACCTAAAAGTCATGATTACTTGCATTTAATGCTCATAAATGCATTGGTGAGTCATGGTGGTGACTCATCCCATGACTCAGCTCCTCCGGCGTCCGGTTTTATCTCTGCGCCTCCCTTCTCGACTTCGTCGGTTCCCCGATTAGGGTTTTACGCCCGTAAAAAGCGTAATATTTCATTTTCGACTGAAAAATTTCAAACTAACCAAACTCGCTGGAAATATGATTTAAATATAAACTATTTCGTTCACGAGTCAAAATTAGGTTTTATGCTCAGTAAAATTATACTGTCAGTGAAAACGCAAACCGATTTCCGTCTGAATTTTCAACCCAAATTTTTATCCTAAGCTTCTACCCTAAGATAGAGTGTGAATATGATTTTTGTTTCATAAGAACCAATCTCCATGAACTCGGATAAAAATATAAATAAATACATTTATACCGGTTAATACAGCGGAAATATTTTTACTGAAAAAATAAAAATCGGAAAATAAAAAGTAGGGTGTTACACACTCTCATATGCCAAGGGTCGGAATTCATCCAACTCATTCAATTGCAGCAGTCTCTTGTCCATGGCCAGCTTCGTATCAAAGTTCAAGGCCTTCACTGCCCAAAAAGCATGATGTTGGAGCTCTACCGGAAGGTGACATGATTTTCCAAACACTAATTGGTAAGGTGACATACCAATCGGTGTTTTATATGCATTCTGATAGGCCCAAAGTGCATCATCCAATTTCTTTGCCCAATCTTTCCTAGCATTATTCACTGTTTTCTCCAAGATCCTCTTCAATTCCCGATTGGACAACTCCACTTGCCCACTGGTTTGCGGGTGCTATGGTGTGGCAACTTTATGATTGACCCCAAACTTAGCAAGCACCGCATTGAACTCTTTGTTGCAAAAGTGAGTACCCCTATATCTAATAATGGCTCTAGGGGTTCCAAACCGGGTAAAGATGTTCTTCCTCACAAAATTAACCACCGCTTTTGCATCATCTTTCATAGTTGGGACAGCTTCTACCCATTTGCTCACATAGTCCACCGCAACCAGAATATACTTGTTGTTGCAGGATGATGGGAAAGGACCCATGAAGTCGATCCCCCACACATCAAAGAGCTCCACCTCTAACATACCCTTCAAGGGCATCTCATTTCTCTTGGATATACTTCCGGTTCTTTGACACTTGTCACACTTCATTACCCAAGCTCTAGAGTCTTTAAAAATGGTGGGCCAAAATAACCCGCTTTGCAAGATCTTCATGGTGGTTCTCTCACCACCAAAGCGTCCTCCATAGGGTGAGTTGTGACAATGAGTCAACACCCCATCAACCTCTTCTTCCGGAATACATCTTCTCAGAATTCCATCCGAACCTCTTCTGAAAAGGTAAGGCTCATCCCATACATAGTATTTAGCATCATGGATGAGCTTCTACCTTTGTTGTGCATTGAAGTCCTTCGGAATCTTGTTTGCCGCCTTATAATTTGCAATGTCCGCAAACCAAGGTGCCACTTGCACCATAAACAACCTTTCATCCGGGAATTCTTATTGAATTGGCAACTCATCTTTTGCTTGAACATCTGCTTGTGGAAGCCTGGACAAATGGTCGGCTACCACATTCTCCACTCCTTTCTTGTCCTTTATATCCAAATCAAACTCTTGGAGCAATAGTACCCACCTAATGAGCCTTGGCTTGGCATCCTGTTTAGTCATGAGATACTTCAAAGCAGAATGATCACTGTTCACAGTAGTTTTAGAGCCAATCAAGTAAGATCTAAACTTATCAAATGCAAACACCACAGCAAGCAATTCTTTTTCAGTCGTGGTATAGTTTAATTGAGCATCATTCAGCACACGACTGGCATAGTAAATAACATGCAACACATTATTTTTCCTTTGACCCAAAATGGCTCCCACCGCATAGTCGCTTGCATCACACATTGACTCAAATGGCAAACTCCAACCTGGAGGTGCAATGACTGGTGCGGTGGTGAGTTTTTCTTTTAAAAGCTGGAAAGCATGCATGCAATCATCATCAAACACAAAAGGAGTATCAACTACCAAAAGCTTGCACAAGGGTTTCACAATCTTTGAAAAGTCTTTTATAAATCTCCTATAGAAACCCGCGTGCCCTAGGAAGCTTCTAACACCTTTCACATTTATGGGAGGGGGAAGTTTTTCGATTACTTCGATTTTTGCCCTATCAACTTCTATCCCCCATGATGAAATCTTATGACCAAGAACTATACCTTCCCTAACCATGAAATAACATTTTTCCCAATTTAAAACAAGGTTAGTTTCTTGGCATCTTTTCAAAACACATGCAAGATTTTTCAAACAATCATCAAAAGAACTACCAAACACAGAAAAATCATCCATAAATACCTCAATGAATTTTTCAGTCATATCAGAGAATATGGAAAGCATGCACCTTTGAAAAGTGGCGGGTGCATTACACAATCCGAATGGCATCCTCCGGTATGCATAGACGCCATAGGGACAAGTAAAATAAGTCTTCTCTTGGTCCTTCTGGTCAACCACAATCTGGTTATACCCTGAGTATCCATCAAGGAAGCAATAAAAGGCATGGCCCACCAATCTCTATAACATTTGATCAATGAAAGGTAAGGGAAAGTGATCTTTTCTGGTGTCCTCATTCAATCTTCTTTAATCAATACACACTCTCCATCCAGAAACGGTCCTTGAGGGGATGAGTTCATTTTTATCATTTGCAACCACCGTCATCCCCCCTTTCTTAGGAACAACTTGGACCGGACTCACCCATGGACTATCGGAGATTGGATAGATTATACCCGCACTCAAAAGCTTCACGACCTCTTTCCTTACAACTTCTTTCATGTTTGGGTTGAGTCTTCTTTGGGGTTGTCTGACCGGCTTGAAGTTTTCCTCCAAAAGGATTTTGTGCATACAGAATGAGTGACTTATCCCTTTCAAGTCGGACATAGACCACCCAATTGCAGATTTGTGCTCCCTAAGCACCCTTAACAGCTTCTCTTCCTCTAAAGAGTTCAACCCGCTACTAATGATCACCGGGAATGAAGAATTCACTCCAAGGAAAGCATAATGGATATGGGACGGAAGTTCCTTCAACTCTAGCCTGGGTGTCCCACCCTTGTCTTCAATCCGCACATCCTCCACAACTTTGTCTTCCTCATTATTCACAACTAGACAAGCCTCAAGGAATTTAACCATGAACTCAACTTCTTCCTCACATGCCTCTTCTTCTACATTCTCAACCATAAGAGCCGCTTCCAATGAATCTTCAAAATTTTGTTGCACACTCTTGTCAGTCAATGAATCAACAAGGTCCACACTCATACATGTATCTTTGTTGCTTGGATGTCTCATTACTTCAAAAACATTGAAGGTGACCTTTTCATATTGGACTCTAAGCACCAACTCCCCTTGATTTACATCGATCAAAGCCCTACACGTGGCTAGGAATGGTCTTCCAAGAATCAACGAAGTCTCACTATCTTCCATAATTTCCAACACCACAAAGTCTATCGGAAAGATGAACTTGTCTACTTTTACCAACAAATCCTCCACTACACCATAAGGATACGTAATGGAGCGATCCGCCAATTGGAGAGAAATCTCGGTTGGCTTGACTTCACCAATTCCCAACTTCTTGAAAATGGAGAGAGGCATAAGGTTGATACTTGCACCATGATCACACAAGGCTCTTCCAATGTTCAAATGACCAATAGCACATGGGATAGTAAAGCTACCTGGATCCTTCATCTTCACTGGCAACTTCCTTTGGAGTATGGCACTGCATTCTTCCGTGAGCATGACCGTCTCCACCTTCCACTTCCTCTTGTTAGTAAGAATCTCCTTCATAAATTTGGCATAGGAAGGCATTTGTTGAAGAGCTTTGGCAAAAGGGATGTTGATTTGCAGCTTTTTGAACACATCCAAGAACTTAGAGAATTGTTGATCTTTTACCTCTTTCTTCAACCTTTGAGGATAGGGTATCTTGAAATACGGTGGCAACTCCTTAGGATTGTCGACTTCTTCCAGAATTTGCCTTTTTGTCTTCTTTCTTGCAAACTCTTCATCCACCAATTTTTCCCTATGTGGTTCTTCAACTTCAACATCAGTAGGACTAGAGGTAGTGGCTTGGGACGTCTCTAGTTCTTCATTGGTTGCATCTTCAATGGTCACCACATCAACTCCCTCACCAATTCTCTTTTCTTCTCTCTCTTTTTCATGTGGAACTAACACTTTCCCACTTCTTGTAGTAATTTCCTTGCAATCCTCCCTTGGATTCTTCTCGGTATCTCCGGGAAATTGTCCTTGAGGTCTCTCTGTCATTTGCCTTGCCAATTGGCCTATTTGGTGTTCTAGATTCTTGATGGAGGCATTTTGATTCTTTATATTGTCTTGAGTTGCTTGCATGAATTAGGCTAGCATATTCTCCAAATTGCTTGAATTCTCTTGAGAAGGCTTTGCTTGAGAACTTGAGCCTTGCCCTTGTCTCCAACCAAAGTTAGGATAGCTGCGCCATCCCGGATTGTAGGTGTTAGAGAAAGGATCATGCTTAGGTCCTTGGTTTCCCATGTAATTCACTTCCACTTGCCCAGAACCTCCAACCACATTAATCTCACAATTGTCGTTGGCATGGTTACCTCCACAGAAGTTACACACTGAGGCAGCTTGAACTTGGACCGCTTGTAATTGAGAATTCTGTAGTTAAAGGGCCCCCATTTGCTTGGTAAGAATGGCCACATGCACCTTAAGATCACCATATTCATCAAGCTCCAAAACACCTCTCTTGGCCAATGATCGAGAACTAGCTATTTGATAATCATTATTAGCCATAGTTTCAATCAAGTCCTTTGCTTCATCGGGTGTCTTTTGACTCAATGTTCCCCCTGCAACCGCTTCAATCATACTTCGACAATTTCTGTTGAGACCATTGACAAAGGTTGCAACTTGTTGCCATGTTGCTAACTCATGATTTGGACAAGCTGTAAGCAAAGATTTGAACCTCTCCCAGGCTTCATAGAGTGATTCACCATCCTTCTGTGCAAAAGCATTGATCTCCGATATCAACTTGATCATTCTGGATGGAGGGAAGAAGCGAGATAAGAACTTGCTCACCAAATCATTCCAAGTAGTAATGCTCCCATGAGGATGAGATTGAAGCCATGACTTAGCTCTATCCCTCAAAGAGAAAGGGAAAAACCTTAAACGAATAGCCTCATCGGAAGCTCCATTCAACTTGATAGTGTCACACAACTCAATGAATGTGCCAATGTGAGAATGAGGGTCTTCACTCTCCAAACCTCCAAACTGATTTTGCTGCACAAGATTGAGAAGTGATGCCTTTATCTCAAAGTTGTTACAGGCCACTGCAGGTCTAACAATTGGAGTTCCACATCTATCGACTCTAGGGGAAGTATAGTCCCCCATTGTCCTCCTTGGTGCATTGTCTTCAGCCATGGTGACAATGGATACTTCAACTTGCGATTCTTGCACACTTGGTAAATCAACTTGTGGTTCTTGCACATTAGAGGATGCTTCTTCTCTGTTCTTTCTTGCTTTGGCTTCCTTTCTATTCTATCTACAAAGCTTCTCGATCTCCGGGTTGAATTGAAGTTCACCTGGGTCAATTGTACCTCGTATACACAAACAAACAGAGCAGAACAACAGTGAATACAGCAAGTACACGTTAAGCAACAAGTGGACAATTATGCAACTTCAAGGAAAACAGAAAACAGAAAAAAAAACAGCAGTAGGAAAACAAAGAAAAATGCCTAAATTAGGAGTCCCCTTTGGTACTCGTGATATTGGCACACCGATCCCCGACAACGGCACCAAAAACTTGATACGATTTCTAGGCAAGTATACCTAGTCGTACAAGTAATACGGTGGTAAGACCGGATATCGTCCTCAGGGATCGTGGACAAGTACCACTTCGCAAATTGAACTACTATCTAGGCGATCGTTTGGATGGAAGGGAGTTCTAACATGTAACAAAACAAACAATAATAAAATGTTTTTGTTCTTTTAGGATTTTTCACAAACACTTAACACGCGACAGAGATGAGATAAACAAATGAATGAAATTGTCATGGTTAGACTATGCTAATCGTCCCATGATTGCAATGACATGATTAATAACACAATTCCTAATTCAATTATGACAATCAAATCTTATCAAATACTCAAACCCTAATGTCTTAGGTGGAATGAGCCTAAAACCTCAAATTAAACCCTAATGTCTTAGGTGGATTAACTTGAGATTTTGCATAAAGAATCAAGATTTATAAGATTACAAGTATCCCAAGACCTATGTCTAGGTTCATGAACTACTCGGCATTTGATTCATGAGCATGCCTTAACATCAATCTTTCAATTGTCTATCAAGGCAACAATTCATTCCTTGGATGATCAGGCAAAGGAAAACATTAAGCATGGAATCAAATGCTCATAAAGAAAGAGGAAATTGTATTACAATCAAATCATGTTACAATCATGTTCAGAAAATCCATCATCTAACCCCAACAAAAGGGGGTTTAGCTACACATAATCAAAGGGAAAAACAAAAGAAAAGAAATAGAGATGAAGGAAGGAAAGAACTCCATGGGAGAATCCACAGCAGACACAGCAGCCAGAGAGTATATTTTAGGGTTGAGGATGCCTTTTTCTGTTCTTCTCAGAGGTCTTTTTATAGAATAGGTGCCCGTCACAGTGTGATGGCCATCACGGCCAGGCCATGACGTGTTCTGCCTTGGGCGCGCTTTCAAAAACTTGTCTGTCACGGCCGTGACACTAATCATGGGCAGGTCGTGATCGGTTCTGTTTGGTTCAACTAGCAGGTCACGGTCGTGATGGTCATCACGGCTAGGCTGTTACCAATTCTGACTTTTGGAGGTCTGGTTCAGCTGACAGGTGACACGCTGTCGCACACGGGTCAAAAAGTGAGTGATTGGAAAAATATGTAGCTAGGGCGCGACAACTCGATTATCGTCTCACAAGGACTCTTGGATTGTTATTAACCTTAAAATCAGTTTTGGGGGGGGGGGGGGGGGGTGGTTAAGATTGAAGTTTCAATTAAAAGAAAACAATGCAATTAAGAAATAGTGATTATCAATAATTAAAACGATTAATCTACTGTTTTCGGTTTCCCACTATCATTGATTCATATAAATTCCAAGCCCTAAGCAGATTATAATCCCTTTTCGATTGTAGCAACAGTTAACAAGCGAAACTGGCACTACGAGATGTATATTCCTAATTCCCGAATTAAGCAAAAGGGTTGAAGCGCTCGTGAATTAAGCAAACACGATTGAACACACGCGAATTAAGCAAACGCGATTAGGTATAGGAACATACAATCATCGAAATGAATCAAGACTTATCCTATATAACTTGAATTAAGCAAACAAGACATATAGGAAAATATTGAAAGGGAATAGCAATAAAATTGGGAATTATAGAACCTCAAGTGCGGCGAAAACCGATTACAGCAGACTAATCTCAGGGAATTAGTTCTCCATCAAAAACGTAATACAAACCTAGAAAATTTGTAAATAGTGAATATCCAAAAGTTCCCTTAATCTTCCCTAAAACAGCAATTTATAACCTTCAGGATCTGCGCCCGTTCGCGAGGCGAGTAGCCTATCGCAAGGCGAACATTAAAAGTGGCGCGAGTTCAAAATTGGGTGCTCGCGAGGCGAGACGGTGATTCGCGTGGCGAGACTGAGAGGGTGACATTCTCTGGTACAGTCAGGCCTTCAGGCTCGCGTGGCGAGACAGTGATTCGCGAGGCGAGACAGAAAGGGTGATTGTTGCTGTTCAGGCTGGTCTTCAGTCTCGCGAGGCGAATCTTCCAGAATTGCAATTTCCATTGTTTTCTTCATTCCCTTGACTCTAAGTGTTCCCTTTTAACCTGAAAATATGAAATAGCAGTGAATGCTTTATTCAACTCAAAAATTAACTAAAATGCCCTAAACTTCTTAAGAAACTCAAAATGTTGCTTGAGGACAATTAAATCCAAATTTGGGCTAAAACGAGATTGAAAGTCGAGTAATTAGTGCAAAAGTCATGGTCTTACTTGTATAAAACTAGTCGAGCCAGAGGCTTATCAAAATACCCCAAACTTAAACTTTGCTTGTCCCCATGCAAACTAAAACTCAAAAAGACTCAAACTTGGCAAGCTTAAGGGTTTCAATCAATTTCGCAACAATTTCATGCAATTTCAACAAAACAATTTTTTTTCTTCAATGTTCCCCCCTTGCAACAATGTAATCCCCACTTTCTATTACTTTAAACAATTGAGAATTCCATCATTCATGCAATCAGAAATCTGAGTTAGGATCCAAGTTACACACAAAAGGGAGATCAGCAAATTCAAACAATCGCCTTCCTCACAAGGGCATTTAATGTTTCACTCATTCGCTCAATTTTTCTAGGCTGTGAACTTTTCACTCAATTTCACATTTCAAGAGCACTTCCCATGAATTTGATTTTCATCTCAAACAAAGTTCCCACGAAAACATGCATGCAACATCAAAAGGTCTTTTAAAGGTTGTAATGGGGCCGGGCTAAGTGTATGATATTCAAAGGTACTAGGCTTAAGTCCCTAGGAACTAAGAGCATGAGCATTTTGACACATTGAAATTCCACTCAAATTCCTTTTTCCATTTTTCTTTTTGCTTTTGGGTGACTACAACTTTTTTCTTTTAATACCCTTTTTTTGACATTTTGTTCTTTTTCTCTCTTTTTTTCTTTTTGCCTTTGGCTCCAACCTTTATTTTTTTCTTTTTCTCAATCCCAAACAACACATCATATCCTTGTAGCCACCCCAAACTTAGTTTCTTGCAACCCTTGTCTTGCTAAGCTTCCATGCTCTCCTAATCCTAAGATTAGGTTAACATGGTTTTTTTTCCAGATTTTTGGCTTGTAACATAGGGTCATCAAGAAACAATAGGCTAATTAGGCTCAATGTGGCTAACTAGGGAACATGCATTAGGGATGGTTATTTTTAGGCCAAGTAGTTATTTCAAAGAAAATTGCCTAAATCATTCGATGCAAGCACATAAACATGCAAACCATGAAGAGATTCAAGCAAATTCGGGAAGGTGCAACTAAAAAGTGCTTTACACAATTAAAAACATGTTGGAGGCTCAAATCCTCACCTGGACATTATTCGCAAATTGTTTGACCGAGATTCAATCCCTAGTGTGTGCATCCCTTCACCCCAAACTTATCATAAATCATGCAATCACAATAGAATATCTCAAGGTTTAATTTTCAATTTTTCACATGGGGATCAAAATTCAATTTTTCAAGACCTAGGGGGAAAATCATCAACAGTCAACACATGTCATGTAATCCATCTATGCAAAATTTGATTAGAATCCAACAAGCTCACCGACACAAGACTCAACACACATACGACTCAAAGCAACACAAACAAGGAAAACAAAACAAAAACAAACAATTAGTTCCCTCCCCTACACTTAAGACAGACATTGTCCTCAATGAAAGAACACAAATATAAAATAAGAGTGAGGGAAAGGAGAAGGTACTCCCTGGTCAAGTTGTAGTGTAGGTGGGCTCTCCCAAGGAGTGCTCTTCAACGGTTGCATCTTCAGGCACTGAGCTCTCATGGAATAGCTTCAAGCGCTGCCCATTAACCTTAAAGATCTTGTTGCTACCTGCACTTTTTATTTCTACTGCACCATGAGGGAAAACATTAGTGACAACAAATGGGCTAATCCACTTGGATCGAAGTCTCCCAGCCATCACCTTCAGGCGGGAGTTAAACAATAAAACCTGTTGTCCCACAGAGAATTCCTTCCTAGAAACATCTGATCATGGAAGTGCTTAGTTTTCTCCTTGTAGATTCGAGAGCTTTCATAGGCTTCTAGCCTAAGCTCTTCAAGCTGCTGTAATTGGAGTTTTCTTTCAATGCCTGCTTTTTGCATTTCCAAATTACAGCTTCTGACCGCCCAATAAGCACGGTGCTCAATTTCTACAGGAAGGTGACATGCCTTACCGAACACAAGTCTATAGGGAGACATCCCTATTGGTGTCTTGAAAGCTGTTCTTTGAGCCCAAAGTGCGTCTTCTAGACGGCGGCTCCAGTCCTTCCTATTTGGCTGCACCACTTTATCTAAGATCTGTTTGATCTCTCTGTTTGAGATCTCAGCCTGCCCATTAGTCTGGGGATGATATGCAGTGGAGACCCTGTGCACAACTCCATACTTCCGGAGTAAAGCTTCCATGGTGCGGTTGCAGAAATGAGTGCCTTGGTCACTTATGATAGCACGGGGTATTCCGAACCTGCAGAAAATGTTGGACCAGACAAAATTTGCAACAATTCTAGAATCATTAGTCCTAGTGGAGATAGCCTCCACCCACTTTGAAACATAATCAACAACAATCAAAATATAGAGAAAACCAAAAGATGCATGGAAAGGACCCATAAAGTCAATTCCCCACACATCAAACACCTCACAGAAAAGCATAGGTTGCTGAGGCATTTCACTCTTGCGAGTGATGGATGTACCTGTTGTCTGGCACTCTCTTCAAGTGCGGTAAACCTCATAAGCATCTCTAAAAATGGTGGGCCAGTAAAAACCTGAATCTAGGATTTTTCTTGCAGTCCTCTGTGGCCCAAAGTGTCCCCCTACTTGAGAAGCATGAGAAAAATGCAGAATGGATTCAATCTCATAGTCGGGGACACATCTCCTAATTACCTGATCACTGCCAAACTTCCAAAGATATGGATCATCCCAAACATAATATTTGGTATCACTCCTGAGTTTGTGAATTTGTGATCTAGTTGCACCTGTTGGAAAAACACCAGCAACAAGATAATTAACAATATCATCAAACCAAGGAGTTACCCCATGTAACTGTAAAAGCTGCTCATCAGGAAAGTCATCCTGAATGGGGGAAGGATCCTCATCCCTCTCTATTTTGCTCAAGTGATCACCCACTAAGTTCTCGGCTCCACTCTTATCCTTTATCTCCACACTAAACTCTTGGAGCAACAACATCCACCGAATCAATCTCGGTTTTGCTTCTGGTTTCTTCAACAAGTACTTTAGAGCTGCATGGTCAGTGAAAACAACAACCTTGGAACCTAGCAAATATGATCTAAATTTATCAAGAGCAAAAACAATAGCTAGAAGTTCCTTTTCAGTAGTGGTGTAATTAGCCTATGCAGCATCTAAAGTTCTAGAAGCATAGTAAATAATATGGGCAGCCTTGCCCACCATTTGTGCAAGGACCGCCCCCACAGCATAGTTAGAGGCATCGTACATAATCTCAAAGGGGAGGGCCCAGTCAGGAGGATGGATGATGGGAGTGGAGGTCAATGCCTTCTTCAAGAAATCAAACGCCTTCTTGCAGTTGTCATCAAAGTTGAAAGTGACGTCATTCTTCAACAAGTTTGACAGAGGGAGAGCTATCTTGCTGAAATCCTTTATGAAGCGCTTGTAAAAACCTGCATGACCAAGAAAAGAACGAATATCGCGAACGCAAGATGGGTAAGGCAGTGTAGAAATCATATCAATCTTAGCAGGATCTACTGAAATACCCTTTTCAAAAATGATATGCCCCAAAACAATTCCCTGTTCAACCATAAAATGACATTTTTCATAGTTCAAAACAAGGTCAGTTTCAATGCATCTTTCCAAAACCAGATTCAAACTATACAAGCATGCATCAAATGAGGAACCATAAACAGTAAAATCATCCATGAACACTTCCATTCAATTCTCAATATATTCAGTAAAAATACTAATCATGCATCTCTGGAATGTGCCAGGAGCATTGCAAAGACCAAATGGCATCCTCCTGTAAGCAAAAGTGTCGAAGGGGCACGTGAAGGCTGTCTTCTCTTGATCCTCTGGTGCATTGTGGATCTGGAAGTAACCTGAAAAACCATCAAGAAAGCAATAGTGTGATTTACCGGCTAGCCGTTCAAGCATCTGATCGATGAACGGCAAAGGAAAGTGATCCTTTCTAGTAGCCTGGTTCAATCTCCTGTAATCAATGCAAACTTTCCAGCTATTATGAACTCTAGTGGGAGCAAGTTCATCATTTTCATTTTTCACCACTGTGAGTCCAGATTTCTTAGGTACTACTTGCACTGGGCTCACCCAATTACTGTCAGAGATAGGGTATATGATACCCGCATGCAATAGTTTTGTTACCTCCTTCTTCACAACATCAAGAATCAATGGATTGAGCCGCCTTTGGGGCTGCCTAACTATTTTAGTCCCATCCTCCAACAAAATCCTATGCATACACCTGGAGGGGCTAATGCCTGGTATGTCGGCCAAGGTCCACCCAATTGCCTTCTTATGCTTCTTCAAAACCTCCAAGAGCTTAGTTTCATGGTCAGAATCAAGGTTAGAGGAAATTATAACTGGAAGTTTTTCATTCCTCTCCAAATAAACATACTTCAGATTTCCAGGAAGTGGCTTAAGCTCTAGGGAGGGTGGCTGCTCAATGGATGGTATGTTTGGGGCAGCCGTGCTGTCAAGAACTTCAGATGAACAAACAGCTTCACTTACACTGTCACCCTGCAAGGTAGCATCAATCTCAGCACAAGGGTCAGTGTTAGTACAATCATCACATGAATAAACATCATCAAAACCAGAAATAGATGGAAAATCAGCAACCAAGTCATCATAAGTGTCATCAACAATTTCAGAGAGCAACTCTATTTGAAAGACAGAGTGTTCTTCCAAGGGATGCTTCATAGCATCGAAAATGTTGAATTTTACAACAATGTCACCAAATTCCATGGACATGGTTCCATCATCAACATCAATCTTTGTCTTCGCTGTTTTCATGAACGGTCTTCCCAGAATGATTGGTTATCTGCTTGAATTTGTTTCCCCTGCCATATCCAGGATGTAAAAATCAGCAGGGAAAATTAGGTCATTAACTTGTACCAGCACATCTTCTACCACTCCAATTGGGCGAGCATCGGTCCTGTTTGCCAACTGAATAGTAAGACCCGTAGGTTGCAAAGGACCAAGATCAAGGTTGTTGAAAATAGAAGTGGGCATGACATTAATAGAAGCTCCTAAATCCAACATGCAATTGTCGAATTTACTGTCCCCAATGGTGCATGGAATAGCAAAAGTCCCCGAATCCTTGCATTTCTGTGGCATTGCCTGAGTGAGGGCTGAAACAGTAACCTTCTCAGGTGCAGGCTTAGGTTGAATGAGGGCTGAAACATTTTGCCCCAAATTGACTCTCCCATTACCCTTCAACCTCCTCTTGTGTGTGCACAAATCCTTCAGAAACTTTGCATATTTCGGAACCTGCTTAATCGCATCAAGGAGCGGAATGTTCACTGCCACCTTTCTGAATACATCCAGAATCTCTCTCTCTTTGTCTTCCTCATCAATCTTTTTACTTTTCAGTACTCTTTGCGGGAAGGGGATTGGTGGCACATATTCTTTCTCAGCTTCAACAACAACAGAAGGTTCAGGTGTTACCTCAACAACTTTATTCTTTTCAGGGGTTGGTTCTGCAACTTTTCTGGATCTCAAAGTCATTGCTCTCACATTAGGATTTGGGACATTAGGATTCACTACTGGTTGAGCAGGTAGTTGGTTCGATCCTTGAGCTTGCTGCATGGCATTCATCGAAGTGGCAAGCTGTCCAATCTGTGTTTGCAAAGCATGAATACTAGAATCCGTTCGCTGCTGAAACTGGAGATTTTGTGCAGCCATTTTCTTGACAAGGTCCTCTAGTGAAGGTCCGGGAGGTGCAGAGGTGGTCACTTGGGGTGGATTCTGTGGTGGTAACATCAGCTGTTGTTGTGTGGATGAGATTCCATACCGAAGGTTCGGATGGTTCCTCCAGTTGGGGTGGTACTTATTAGTGGAAAGGTCAGGAATGATGTACCTGTTCTGATTGTTGCCTTGATTGTAAAGATTTGCTGCATATGCTTGAGGCAAATCAGTGACTGACTCATCTTTCAGAATGGGACATAAATGGGTCAGGTGCTCAGGAGAAGTACAAATGCCACACAACCTTGCTGTTTGAACTTTATCCACTGCCAGATGTTTCACTAAAGAAGTAAGCTCATCAAGTATGGTTTCAAGGGCCTTGTTGGAAGAAGAGCCATGGATCTCATTCACACCCCTTGTCTCGACAGAGTTGTTTCTGGTTGTGAACTGTTGGGAGTTGAGTGACATGTTTTCAATCAATTGCTTGGCAGCAGTTGGAGTCTTATCAACAAGTGCTCCCCCACTAACAGCATCCAAAATGTTCCTATCCATCGGTAGCAATCCCTCATAAAAGTACTGGATAAGCAGCTGCTCGGAAATCTGGTGTTGAGGGCAACTAGATACCAACTTCTTGAATCCCTCCCAGTATTCAGCCAATGATTCATTGCCCTGTCTAATACCACATATCTCCTTCCTGATTGATGCAGCTCTGGAGGCAGGAAAGTACCTCTCTAGGAAGACCCTCTTAAAATCATTCCAGGTTGTAACAGAATTTGGCTCAAGGTAGTACAACCAATCCTTCGCAGCACCTTGAAGTGAGAACGGGAAAGCTCTCAGCTTGATATGGTCTTCTGTTATTCCTTCTGGTCTCAAGGGTGTAGAGCAAACAACCTGGAATTCCTTCAGATGCTTGTGTGGATCCTCACCTGCAAGACCACTAAACCTTGGCAACAAGTGTATTAAGCCAGATTTTAATTCAAAAGGGGCAACAACATCAGCATACTTAATACACAAACCATTATAATTAACATTAGGAGCAGCAAGCTGTATTAATGTTCTTTGATCAACCATATTACCAAAAGCAAGTACAGAATCAGAATCACTACTGGTTGGTGAACTAGTGCTAGCCTGAATTGCTCTACGGCGTATGTGCAAAGTTATTTCAATTTCAGGATCAAATTCAAACAAATCAGAACAACCAGACCTAGTAGCCAGAACTAATTCAGCAGAAAATCAAAAAGAAAATGCGAAAATAACAACAAGAGTCCTCGGTAACGGCGCCAATTTTGACACGATGTCGCACACGGGTCAAAAAGCGAGTGATTGGAAAAATATGTAGCTAGGACGCGACAACTCGAGTATCGTCTCACAAGGACTCTTGGATTGTTATTAACCTTAAAATCAGTTTGAGGGGGGTTTTAAGATTGAAGATTCAATTAAAAGAAAACAATGCAATTAAGAAATAATGATTATCAATAATTAAAACGATTAATCTACTGTTTTCGCTTTCCCACTATCATTAATTCAAATAAATTCCAAGCCCTAAGCGGATTCTAATCCCTTTTCGATTGTAGCAACAGTTAACAAGCGAAACTGGCACTACGAGATGTATGTTCCTAATTCTCGAATTTAGCAAACGGGGTGAAGCTCTCGTGAATTAAGAAAACACGATTGAACACATGCGAATTAAGCAAACACGATTAGGTATAGGAACATACAATCATCGAAATGAATCAAGACTTATCCTATAAAACTTGAATTAATCAAACAAGACATATAGGAAAATATTGAAAGGGAATAGCAATAAAATTGGGAATTATAGAACCTCAAGTGCGGCGAAAACCGATTACAGCAGACTAATCTCAGGGAATTAGTTCTCCATCAAAAACGTAATACAAACCTAGAAAATTCGTAAACAGTGAATATCCAAAAGTTCCCTTAATCTGCCCTAAAACAGCAATTTATAACCTTCAGGATCTGCTCCCGCTCGCGAGGCGAGTAGCCTCTCGCGAGGCGAGTAGCCTCTCGCGAGGCGAGTAGCCTCTCGCGAGGTGAACATTAAAAGTGGCGCGAGTTCAAAATTGGGTTCTCGCGAGGCGAGATGGTGATTCGCGGGGCGAGATTGAGAGGGTGACATTCTCTGGTACAGTCAGGCCTTCAGGCTCGCCTGGCGAGACAGTGATTCACGAGGCGAGACAGAAAGGGTGACTATTGCTGTTCAGGCTGGTCTTCAGGCTCGCGAGGCGAGTAGCTTATCGCGAGGAGAATCTTCCAGAATTGTAATTTCCATTGTTTTCTTCATTCCCTTGACTCTAAGTGCTTCCCTATTAACCTGAAAATATGAAATAGCAGTGAATGCTTTATTCGACTCAAAAATTAACTAAAATGCCCTAAACTACTTAAGAAACTCAAAATGTTGCTTGAGGACAATTAAATCCAAATTTGGGCTAAAATGAGATTGAAACTCGAGTAATTAGTGAAAAAGCCATGGTCTTACTAGTATAAAACTAGTCGAGCCAGAGGCTTATCAACAGGTCATGGCTGTGATAGCCATCACGGCTAGGTCGTGACAGCTTCTGACTTTTGGCTTCTTTCTCTTCGGTTATTGCTCTATCACGGCTAGGCCGTGATGGGCTCTGCTTGGCTCATTTTCTTCTCTTTTCAGGCTCTATCTTCATCCAAGCATCATCATGGCTAAATCTTGGGCATTTAATCATAAATTCCTGCAAAACAACACACAAAACCGCCTCACCTGTTCCAAGATAAAAACTAACTAATAATCAAATTAAATATGCCAAAACTATACGAAAATACATGCAAAATGTACATGAAATATGAGGTGAAATCACACTCATCAAATCACCCCAAGCTTAAGACTTTGCTTGTCCTCAAGCAAAAACCAAGGCCAGAAGATATAAATAAACAGAGCATGGATAGTGAACCAAGAACCCGAGTAACTAATCGAAGAGACAGGCATTTTCAAACAATTCATCAAGAGACAATCAATTTCAAGTCCAATTAGAAGTTTAGGTTTCCTAGACTCACATTCTCACTGATTCGGGCACTCTTTCCCACCTCACTCAAGTGTTTAAGGACATATAGCAATTCGCTCAAGTTCCTCAAGGAATGAATTCTACCATAAGCTTGACTATTAACCGAATCTCTATTTTATTAATGAAAACAATTAAGAATCAAGAGGTCTCTTATTTTGGTTGTAACGGGGACATAGGATTAATCGTTAGGTGGGGAAATCAAGAAAAGGAGATTTCAAAAGGCTACACAAAATATCAAGCATTGCAAAGCATGACACCTTCTAAAATACCTTTTTGGGTTTTGATTTATTTTTCCACCTTTATTTTTTTTATTTTCTTTTCATTTCTCACTATCTTTTTGTCATCCCCTTCTCTATATTCTCTCTTTTATTTTCTTTTCTTCTTTTCTTTTTTATTTTTTTTTCTTTCTTTGATTTGGAGAAGGGGAGATTTTCAATTCAAGAGAAATATATTTCTGATTTTCTCATCCCATACTTTTTCAACTACCTTTTAACCTTTTTGTAATACTTTACAAGGTGCCATACCAATCATATTCATCAAAGTAATTTAAGGTACCAAGAAAAGTATTTATTCTTTCAGGCTCAAAGTTGGGCAACTAAGGGGTAGCATTTAGTCAATCAAAACTCAAAAGACCGAAAAAATACCTAGTACCTCAATCATTTTCAAAAATGTTTTCAAAAATTTTTAAGCTTCAAAATGGTTTCAAGTCAAGTTCTAGAGAATACCATCCAAGAGGAATAACACTCTATCACAAAGAATGAGGTAGATTTAATGAGTACCCCTTTTGGCTCAAAAATCTCACGTTTTTGTAGTTCAGAAATCAATGAGAAACACAAATCTACGGAACCATATGCTAATTATCAACTATCCAAGATCATCTCAAGAATTTTTATTTGTAGCCTTATCACAAGAATAAAAAAATTTGGGTTCAAAAATTCACTATCTCAAGTTAATTGGCACTAGGTTCTCACAATCAGATGCATACTTTAAGCAAGGGGGTAATCGAATCATTGTTGAACGAAATCTAGGCAAGTATACCTAGTCGTACAAGTAATACGGTGGTGAGACAATCGTTCCCACGAGGATCAGTTGCCAATTACCAATTCACAAATCAACAACTATCTAGACTAAACTATGGTATGAAGAGAAATCAAAACATAAAATAAAGCCATGAAAGCAATAAAATATTTTTGGTCTTTTTGGGAACTTTTATCAAACACTTGGAATGCAAATAGGGGTGTTGGGATTAAATTTCACTAAACCTTAGCCTCATGCAATACCAAGACCACCAATCCAGTTTATGCTTTGAATATTAAAATCAACCCACAAGATTATTCAAGCCCTGATTCCTCAGATGACAAGAGCCTAAATCTCCTAATTAAACCCTAATTCCTTAGGTGACCTAATTAGTGAATTTGCATTAAGAGTAGGGATTACACGATTACTAATAAACCAAAATCCATTCCTAGATGCAAGGTTTACTGGGTGATTAATTCCAGATCAAGAATTGATAAGAACGTCCCCATTACAAATCAATTCTCAAAATCAGTTCATGGGTAGCTAAACCACAAAAAGCATTAAGCAAAGGAATTAAACACTAATAGAGAAAGCATAAACATAGATTGATAAATCAAGGCAATTACATAATATTCAGTTAAGCTACATCTAATCCCAACAAAAAGGGATTTTAGCTACCTATAGTCATAGAAACTACAAAAGAGAAAGAGAGAAGAGAAGAAGAAAACTCCATGACAAATCCTTCAATCTTCTTCCAATCCAAGAGCAGAGAAAATGTCCCTTTTAGGGTTCCAATTCGCCCCCAGCCGCAGCCTCCAAGTCTCTGTAAAAAGTTCTCCTTTTTTTCTGTCAAAAGTCTCCTTCCTTTTGTGCGCCCCCTGAAGCTCCCTTTATAATGCAGCCATGGAATTCTTCTTTTAATCCCAAATCAATTATCTATTGGATATGTTTCAATCAAAACCAAATCATGAATTGATCCCCTAATTAATGCTGACGTTATCTCCTTGCATATGGTGATTGATATTCTTTAATGACTTCAAATCTTATTGCTGCTGGACTTTTGTCAATTGTCATTAAATATTTCCATTCCAAATTAAATTGAAGTCATCCAATATCTTCACTTTTCAAGCTCCAACTTCATCATGGCTCATCTTGGGCATTTAATCCTTAATTTCTGCAAAACAACACCACAAAACCACCTTACCCGTTCCAAGGTAAAAACTAACTAAAAATCAAATTAAATATGCCTAAACTATATGAAAATGCATGCAAAAATGTACATGAATTATGATGTAAAATCACACTATCAATCATGTGATCATGCAAAACTATGCCTGAATCAATGCAATATGAACAATGCAAAAATTCAAAAATTTACAAAAATACCCCTACCCCAAGCTTAAAAATTTACATTGTCCCTAATGTAAAGAATCAAGTCGTAGAGAGGAGAAAGAAGAAGATAAAAATGGAGCAACTCACCGAGGTGGTAGCGGGTGTTGACTCACATGCCCAGTCAAGGGGAGGCTGAAAAATGTGTCACGGCCGTGATGCTCCTCACGGGCAGGCCGTGATGCTTTCTGGTCCATAGGGGTGGCCTGTCACGGCCGTGACCTACATCACGGCTAGGTCGTGATGCTTTCTGATCTTCAGGGTCCTTCTATCACGCCCGTGATGGGTATCACGGTTGGGCCGTGATCCTTTCTGGTCTTCACATTAAGCTCATCACGGCCGTGACCAGTGTCACGGCCTGGGCGTGATGGTTGCTGACTTTGTTTCTCCCTGCCCTTTTGCTCTTCCTTCCTTCTAAGCCTGAAAGCACTCAACAAATCTATTAATTTATGATTTTTGTCCTCTTGATCTTCTCAAATTATTCAAGAGGTAAAATCAAAAAACAAGAAGAAAAGGAAAAGGAAACTTGGGTTGCCTCCCAATAAGCGCTTCTTTAACGTCACTAGCTTGACGGGCAGATGACCTCTAAGAGGGTGTTTTAAGAGGGATGGAGACTGCTTGACGATCAAAGTCTCCTCCAAGGTAGTGCTTGAGCCTTTGCCCATTAACAGTGAAAGTGTCTCCGGACGATGGATCTACCAATTCAACCGCACCAAATGGAGAAACTGACTTGACATAGAATGGGCCCGACCACCTTGATCTCAACTTGCCCGGAAATAGCTTGAGATGTTAATTAAAGAGCAAAACTGATTGGCCTTCTTCAAAATGCTTGGGAAGAATGTACTTATCATGCCAAAATTTTGTTCTTTCATATAGATTCTTGCACTCTCATATGCCAACAGTCAGAATTCATCCAACTCATTCAATTGCAACAGTCTCTTGTCCATGGCCAGCTTCGTATCAAAGTTCAAGGCCTTCATTACCCAAAAAGCACAATGTTGGAGCTCTACCGGAAGCTGACATGATTTTCCAAACACTAATTGGTAAGGTGACATACCAATCGGTGTTTTATATGCAGTCTGATAGGCCCAAAGTGCATCATCCAGTTTCTTTGCCCAATCTTTCCTAGCATTGTTCACTGTTTTCTCCAAGATCCTCTTCAATTCCCGTTTGGACTACTCCACTTGCCCACTGGTTTGCAGGTGGTATGGTGTGGCAACTTTATGATTGACCCCAAACTTAGCAAGCACCGCATTGAACTCTTTGTTGCAAAAGTGAGTACCCCTATATCTAATAATGGCTCTAGGGGTTCCAAACCGGGTAAAGATGTTCTTCCTCACAAAATTAACCACCGCTTTTGCATCATCTTTCATAGTTGGGACAGCTTCTACCCATTTGCTCACATAGTCCACCGCAACCAGAATATACTTGTTGTTGCAGGATGATGGGAAAGGACCCATGAAGTCGATCCCCCACACATCAAAGAGCTCCACCTCTAACATACCCTTCAAGGGCATCTCATTTCTCTTGGATATACTTCCGGTTCTTTGACACTTGTCACACTTCATTACCCAAGCTCTAGAGTCTTTAAAAATGGTGGGCCAAAATAACCCGCTTTGCAAGATCTTCATGGTGGTTCTCTCACCACCAAAGCGTCCTCCATAGGGTGAGTTGTGACAATGAGTAAACACCCCATCAACCTCTTCTTCCGGAATACATCTTCTCAGAATTCCATCTGAACCTCTTCTGAAAAGGTAAGGCTAATCCCATACATAGTATTTAGCATCATGGATGATCTTCTTCCTTTGTTGTCATTGAAGTCCTTCGGAATCTTGTTTGCCTCCTTATAATTTGTAATGTCCGCAAACCAAGGTGCCACTTGCACCATAAACAACCTTTCATCCGAGAATTCTTCTTGAATTGGCAACTCATCTTTTGCTTGAACATCTGCTTGTGGAAGCCTAGACAAATGGTCGGCTACCACATTCTCCACTCCTTTCTTGTCCTTTATATCCAAATCAAACTCTTGGAGCAATAGTACCCACCTCATGAGCCTTGGCTTGGCATCCTGTTTAGTCATGAGATACTTCAAAGTAGAATGATCAGTGTACACAGTAGTTTTTGAGCCAATCAAGTGACATATAAACTTATCAAATACAAACACCACAGCAAGCAATTATTTTTCAGTCGTGGTATAGTTTAATTAAGCATCATTCAGCACATGACTGGCATAGTAAATAACATGCAACACTTTATTTTTCCTTTGACCCAAAATGGATCCCACCGCATAGTCGCTTGCATCACACATTAACTCAAATGGCAAACTCCAATCTGGAGGTGCAATGACTGGTGCAGTGGTGAGTTTTTCTTTTAAAAGCTGGAAAGCATGCATGCAATCATCATCAAACACAAAAGGAGTATCAAATACCAAAATCTTGCACAAGGGTTTCGTAATCTTTGAAAAGTCTTTTATAAATCTCCTATAGAAACCCGCGTGCCCTAGGAAGCTTCTAACACCTTTCACATTTAAGGGAGGGGGAAGTTTTTCGATTACTTCGATTTTTGCCCTATCAACTTCTATCCCCCATTATGAAATCTTATGACCAAGAACTATACCTTCCCTAACCATGAAATGACATTTTTCCCAATTTAAAACAAGGTTAGTTTCTTAGCATCTTTTCAAAACACATACAAGATTTTTCAGACAATCATCAAAAGAACTACCAAACACAGAAAAATCATCCATAAATACCTCAATGAATTTTTCAGTCATATCAGAGAATATGGAAAGCATGCACCTTTGAAAAGTGGCGGGTGCATTACACAACCCGAATGGCAACCTCCGGTATGCATAGACGCCATAGGGACAAGTAAAAGCAGTCTTCTCTTGGTCCTTCGGGTCAACCACAATCTGGTTATACCCTGAGTATCCATCAAGGAAGCAATAAAAGGCATGGCCCGCCAATCTCTCTAACATTTGATCAATGAAAAGCAAGGGAAATTGCTCTTTTCTGGTGGCCTCATTCAATCTTCTGTAATCAATACACACTCTCCATCCAAAAACGGTCCTTGAGGTGATGAGTTCATTTTTATCATTTGCAACCACCGTCATCCCCCCTTTCTTAGGAACAACTTGGACCGGACTCACCCATGGACTATCGGAGATTGGATAGATTATACCCACATCCAAAAGCTTCACGACCTCCTTCCTTACAACTTCTTTCATGTTTGGGTTGAGTCTTCTTTGGGGTTGTCTGACCGGCTTGAAGATTTCCTCCAAAAGGATTTTGTGCATACAGAATGAGGGACTTATCCCTTTCAAGTCGGACATAGACCACCCAGTTGCAGATTTGTGCTCCCTAAGCACCCTTAACAACTTCTCTTCCTCTAAAGAGTTCAACCCGCTACTAATGATCACCGGGAATGAAAAATTCACTCCAAGGAAAGCATAACGAAGATGGGACGGAAGTTCCTTCAACTCTATCCTGGGTGTCTCACCCTTGTCTTTAATCCGCACATCCTCCACAACTTTGTCTTCCTCATTATTCACAACTAGACAAGCCACAAGGGATTTAACCATGAACTCAACTTCTTCCTCACATACCTCTTCTTCTACATTCTCAACCATAAGAGCCGCTTCCAATGAATCTTCAAAAGTTTGTTGCACACTCTTGTCAGTCAATGAATCAACAAGGTCCACACTCATACATGTATCTTTGTCGCTTGGATGTCTCATTGCTTCAAAAACATTGAACCTGACCTTTTCATCTTCGACTCTAAGCACCAACTCCCCTTGATTTACATCGATCAAAGCCCTACCCGTGGCTAGGAATGGTCTTCCAAGAATCAACGGAGTCTCACTATCTTCCGCAATATCCAACACCACAAAGTCTGCCGGAAAGATGAACTTGTCTACTTTTACCAACAAATCCTCCACTACACCATAAGGATACGAAATGGAGCGATCCACCAATTGGAGAGAAATCCCGGTTGGCTTGACTTCACCAATTCCCAACTTCTTGAAAATAGAGAGAGGCATAAGGTTGATACTCTCACCAAGATCACACAAGGCTCTTCCAATGTTCAAATGACCAATAGCACATGGGATAGTAAAGCTACCTGGATCCTCCATCTTCACTGGCAACTTCCTTTGGAGTATGGCACTGCATTCTTCCGTGAGCATGACCGTCTCCTCCTTCCACTTCCTCTTGTTAGTAAGAATCTCCTTCATAAATTTGGCATAGGAAGGCATTTGTTGAAGAGCTTTGGCAAAAGGGATGTTGATTTGCAACTTTTTGAACACATCCAAGAACTTAGAGAATTGTTGATCTTTTACCTCTTTCTTCAACCTTTGAGGATAGGGTATCTTGAAATACGGTGGCAACTCCTTAGGATTGTCGACTTCTTCCAGAATTTGCCTTTTTGTCTTCTTTCTTGCAAACTCTTCATCCACCAATTTTTCCCTGTGGTTCTTCAACTTCAACATCAGTAGGACTGGAGGTAGTGGCTTGGGACGTCTCTGGTTCTTCATTGGTTGCATCTTCAATGGTCACCTCATCAATTCCCTCACCAATTCTCTTTTCTTCTCTCTCTTTTTCATGTGGAACTAACACTTTCCCACTTCTTGTAGTAATTGCCTTGCAATCCTCACTTGGATTCTTCTCGGTATCTCTGGGCAATTGTCCTTGAGGTCTCTCTGTCATTTGCCTTGCCAATTGGCCTATTTGGTGTTCTAGATTCTTGATGGAGGCATTTTGATTCTTTATATTGTCTTGAGTTGCTTGCATGAATTGGGCTAGCATATTCTACAAATTGCTTGAATTCTCTTGAGAAGGCTTTGCTTGAGAACTTGAGCCTTGCCCTTGTCTCCAACCAAAGTTAGGATGGCTGCGCCACCCCGGATTGTAGGTGTTAGAGAAAGGATCATGCTTAGGCCCTTGGTTTCCCATGTAATTCACTTCCTCTTGCCCAGAACCTCCAACCACATTAATCTCACAATTGTCGTTGGCATGGTTACCTCCACATAAGTCACACACTGAGGCAGCTTGAACTTGGACTGCTTGTAATTGAGAATTATGTAGTTGAATGGCCCCCATTTGCTTGGTAAGAATGGCCACTTGCGCCTTAAGAGCACCATATTCATCAAGCTCAAAAACACCTCTTTTGGCCAATGATCAACAACTAGGCATTTGATAATCATTATTAGACATAGTTTCAATCAAGTCCTTTGCTTCATCGGGTGTCTTTTGACTCAATGTTCCCCCTGCAGCCGCTTCAATCATACTTCAAGAATTTCTGTTGAGACCATTGACAAAGGTTGCAACTTTTTGCCATGTTGCTAACTCATGATTTGGACAAGTTTTAAGCAAAGATTTGAACCTCTCCCATGCTTCATAGAGTGATTCACCATCCTTCTGTGCGAAAGCATTGATCTCCGATCTCAACTTGATCATTCTGGATGGAGGGAAGAAGCGAGATAAGAACTTGCTCACCAAATCATTCCAAGTAGTAATGCTCCCATGAGGATGAGATTGAAGCCATGACTTAGCTCTATCCCTCAAAGAGAAAGCGAAAAGCCTTAAACGAATAGCCTCATCGGAAGCTCCATTCAACTTGATAGTGTCACACAACTCAATGAATGTGCCAATGTGAGAATGAGGGTCTTCACTCTCCAAACCTCCAAACTGATTTTGTTGCACAAGATTGAGAAGTGATGCCTTTATCTCAAAGTTGTTACAGGCCACTACAGGTCTAACAATTGGAGTTCCACATCTATCGACTCTAGGGGAAGTATAGTCCCCCATTGTCCTCCTTGGTGCATTGTCTTCAGCCATGGTGACAATGGATACTTAAACTTACGATTCTTACACACTTGGTAACTCAACTTGTGGTTCTTGCACATTAGAGGATGCTTCTTCTCTGTTCTTTCTTGCTTTGGCTACCTTTCTATTCTGTCTACAGAGCTTCTCGATCTCCGGGTTGAATTGAAGTTCACCTGGGTCAATTGTACCTCGCATACACAGAAACAAACAGAGCAGAACACAGCGAATA
The DNA here is from genome assembly GCA_030762895.1 of Sophora flavescens. Classification (NCBI taxonomy): domain Eukaryota; kingdom Viridiplantae; phylum Streptophyta; class Magnoliopsida; order Fabales; family Fabaceae; genus Sophora; species Sophora flavescens. The sequence goes on from JAUPTC010000014.1 coordinate 2,636,703, forward strand.
CAGCAAGTACACGTTAAGCAACAAGTGGACAATTATGCAACTTCAAGGAAAACAGAAAACAGAAAAATAAAACAGCAGTAGGAAAACAAAGAAAAATGCCTAAATTAGGAGGCCCCTTTGGTACTCGTGATATTGGCACACCGATCCCCAGGAACGGTGATGAGCCTCTGTTTGACTGGTTTTATAATTAGTAAAGACCTTGGCTTTGTGCTAATTTTATATCATTTTCACCCAAATTAGACTTGATTGTCCTTAAGTAGTATTTTGAGTCTGTAAAGTATTTTTAAGTTAATTTAGTTGATTTAAAGTTAAATAAAATACTTACTGTTATTTCTTATTTTCAGGTAATAAAAATGAATAAAACTGACTCGCCCCGCGAAGGATCTCTCGCCTCGCGAGTCATCCAAACCTGAAAAGTCAGAGACGATCACGGTTTACCCGTGTGAAAGGTCACGGGCGTTACAGTTTGGAATTTGAAGAGTTCACCTCGCGAATTTATGCTCGCCTCGCGAGAAGACCAAGAGTTGCAGACCTTTCATGTTATTCGCCTCGCGAGGACTTGGATTCCAGAAACGTGTATATAAGACAGTCTTAGGCAGAACTGAAGAGGCTGGTCAGAATTAGCCAGTTTTGGCTAGTTTCTGAGCTTGTTAGTCTTTTGTTTTTCTTAGTTTATTGTTTTCTTTTTGTAATGGAGAGCTAGTCTCCTAGATTAATCTACTGCAATTGGTTTCTATTAACACTTGAGGTTCTGTATTTCCTGTTTCCATTTGCTTTTCTCTTTTCAATGCCATGCTGTATATTTCTGTTTGCTTAATTCAGGAATGTATTGTGTTGTGTTGGTTTATCTTGGTGATATTATGTTCCTATATACAATCGCGTTTGCTTAATTCGCGTGTGTTCGTTTCGTGTTCGCTTAGTTCACGAAGGGCTTAACCCCGTTTGCTTAATTCGGGAATAGGGACATGTATCTGTAGTAGTGGTTTCGCTTGTAAATTGTTGCTACAACAGGGAGGGGATTAGAATCTGGGCTTGGATTTATAGGAACCAATGATAGTGGGAAACCGAGAACAGTAGGTTAATCGTTCTTTTGTTTATTTGTTAATCTGTTTTACTGCTCTGTTTTCTTTCTTTGTTTTGTTTTGTTTTCTTTAGTTAATTTCATATCCAAAAACCCCCCAAAAACTAACTTTTGATTTTCTGTTAATAATAACAACACCTAAGAGTCCTTGAGAGACGATCCGAGTTGTCGCTCTATACTACATTATTTTCATCACCGAACGTTCATTTTGGCGCGTGGCGACAGCGCGTTCAAAAATTGGCGCCGTTGCCGGGGACTCTGGTTTGTTGTTATTAGCAGAAAATAAAATTAAAAAAAAAATTTCTTTGCTAATTAGTTTTGTCTGCATTGTCTGGTTGTGAATTTTGCCCCATGGATAATTATATGCAAAATTATGTGCCTAATGTTTATTATGAGCAACCATGCATGTATTATCCTAATTTTAGTGAGCCACAACCATACTATCCTAGCCAAGTGACCACCTCTGCACCTTCCGAACCTTCACGGAGCACCTTGGATGAGATTGCTTCAATGCTCAAACAAATGGCTGAGAATAATCAACGGATGGCCGAGCAAAATCAACGGATGATAGAGGAAAATCAACAGAGGATGGAGGCTGAATACCAGAGGAGCCAAGCTGAATCTCGGAAGTTGTGGGCTCTAATTGATCAAGTTACCGCCAACTCGGCTGCAATGCTAATTCCACAGCCCCTTGAAGATCATACAGAGTCAACAGTTATTTTTGAAAATACTTCTGATTATGATTCTGATTATACTTCTGTTGATGATGAATTTAGTGTTGAATCCCCTGATCCTAATGCATGTTATTGTGATGGCACTGCTGCTTTGTGTATACACTGTTATGCAGGTTTATACTTGAAAGGAAACACAAAATGAGCGTCAGGAGGATCAGGAGAACATCTGCTTCCCCGTGCCTGAGGATGATGAAGAACCTTTGGGAGTAGATGATGCAATTGAATCAAATGCATGTGTTGAGAGTAATGGGGTGGATGAATTAATTGAAGAATTTCCAGACATTCTAACTTTTTCTGATTCATTTTCTTGTAATATATGTACTAACTCTAACCTTTGTATGGTGTGTGCTGAAATTTCTGCCTGTATAGCAGGTGATGAATTTGTTAATGCAGTGAATGAAGACCTTGCAGAAGTTGAAGCAGCACCGGTAACCGTTTCAAACTGTTTGCCACCTTCCCCTGAGGAGCCACCAGTGATGGATTTTGCACCCTTGGATTTTGCACCATGGCCAATCCAAGAGGTTGAGCCCCACTTCTATTGGGGAGACTTTATTGAGAAGGAGGTCATCTGTGACCCGAGAGGTAGTGAGAAGTCCGCCGCACTGGGTGGAGTTATTATAATTGTCAAGTGCTCACCTCCGCATCAAAGCTGCAAGTTAGCGAGGCTTGGAATGAATTTCAGTCCTTTGGCTACCACGTGGGACTTATGTTACAGGTAGTGGGATCCTGGTGGAACCGCCTCTGAATGAGCTTTTCTTAACCCTTTCTCCTTTTTAATTTTCTTTTTCTTGCTTTATTTCTGTTTTATTTTCAATAAAGCTCCTGAATAATTTGAGAAGCTCAGGAGTTGTGTTTGTGTCTTGGTTATGGCAAGTTTGATGGATTTGATTAAATTTTTGCATAGATTGATGGCATAATATGTGTTGACTGTTTTCCCCCTAGGATTTGAGAAAAATTTTTGAAAAATGATCCCCATGTGATTGAAAACTGAACTTTGAGATTTTGTTATGATGGCATGATTTATGATAAGTTTGGGGTGATAGGAAGCACACACTAGGGATAGTATCTCTTTCAAATAATTTGCAAAAAAATGTCCAGGTGAGGTTTTGAGCCACCAACATGTTTTGACTGTGTGAATCACTTTTGATTGCACTTTCCCGAATTTGCTTGAATCTCTTTTTGGTTTGCATGATTATGTGTTTGTTTCAAATGATTTAGGCATTTTCTTTGTAAATAAACTACTTAGCCTAAAATAACCATTCCTAATGCATGTTCCTTAGTTAGCCCCATTGAGCCTATTAGCCTGTTAATTCTTGATAACCTAATGTTATAAGCCCAAAAATCTGGAAAACCATGTTAACCCGATCTTAGGATTAGGAGAGCATGGAATCTTAGAATGGGTGCAAGAAACTAAGTTTGGGGTGGCTACAAGGTGCAATGTGTTGTTTGGGATTGGGAAAAAGAAAAATATATATATAATAAAAAGTTTTGATTCAAAAAAAGAAATTAAAAAAAAAACAAAAAAAAACAAAAGAAAAAAAATAGAAAAAGAAAAAAAAATTGTCAAAAAGTCTATTTGAATAAAAAGGTTGTAGTCACCCAAAGCAAATGAAAAATGAGAAAAGGAACTTGAGTGGAATTTCAAAGTGTAAATAATGTTCATGCTCTCTTAGTTCCTAGGGTCTTCAGCCTAGTTCCTTTTGTATATCCTACCCTTACCCAGGCCCCATTACATCCCATAAAAGACCTTTTGATGTTGCATGCATGTTTTCTGTGGGAATCATTTGGAGATGAAAATCAAATTTATGGGAAGTGCTCTTAAAAGTGAAACTGAGTGAATTGTTGTTAGCCTGACACAAACTGAGCGTTTGAGTGAAACACAAATTTCCCTTGTGAGGAAGGCAGTTGTTTGGATTTGGTGATCTCTCTTTTGTGTGTGACTTAGATCCCCTACTTAGATTGATGATTGTTTGAATGATGAAATTCTCAATTGTTTAGAATAAATGATTGTGGGGATTACTTTGCTTGAAAGGGGGGAACATTGGAAGAAAAATTCTTTTGAAATATTGCTTGAAATTTGTGCGAAAGTTGATTGAATCCTTAAGCTTGCCATGTTTTGCCTGTCTTGAGTCTTTTTAAGTTTTTGAGTTCTAGTTTGCTTGAGGACAAGCAAAGTTTAAGTTTGGGGTATTTTGATGAGCCTCTGTTTGACTGGTTTTATAATTAGTAAAGACCTTGGCTTTGTGCTAATTTTATATCATTTTCACCCAAATTAGACTTGATTGTCCTTAAGTGGTATTTTGAGTCTATAAAGTATTTTTAAGTTAATTTAGTTGATTTAAAGTTAAATAAAATACTTCCTGTTATTTCTTATTTTCAGGTAATAAAAATGAATAAAACTGACTCGCCCCGCGAAGGATCTCTCGCCTCGCGAGTCATCCAAACCTGAAAAGTCAGAGACGATCACGGTTTACCCGTGTGAAAGGTCACGGGCGTTACAGTTTGGAATTTGAAGAGTTCGCCTCGCGAATTTATGCTCGCCTCGCGAGAAGACCAAGAGTTGCAGACCTTTCATGTTATTCGCCTCGCGAGCAGTGCTTCGCCTCGCGAGGACTTGGATTCCAGAAACGTGTATATAAGATAGTCTTAGGCAGAACTGAAGAGGCTGGTCAGAATTAGCCAGTTTTGGCTAGTTTCTGAGCTTGTTAGTCTTTTGTTTTTCTTAGTTTATTGTTTTCTTTTTGTAATGGAGAGCTAGTCTCCTAGATTAATCTACTGCAATTGGTTTCTATTAACACTTGAGGTTCTGTATTTCCTGTTTCCATTTGCTTTTCTCTTTTCAATGCCATGTTGTATATTTCTGTTTGCTTAATTCAGGAATGTATTGTGTTGTGTTGGTTTATCCTTGTGATATTATGTTCCTATATACAATCGCGTTTGCTTAATTCGCGTGTGTTCGTTTCGTGTTCGCTTAGTTCACGAAGGGCTTAACCCCGTTTGCTTAATTCGGGAATAGGGACATGTATCTGTAGTAGTGGTTTCGCTTGTAAATTGTTGCTACAACAGGGAGGGGATTAGAATCTGGGCTTGGATTTATAGGAACCAATGATAGTGGGAAACCGAGAACAGTAGGTTAATCGTTCTTTTGTTTATTTGTTAATCTGTTTTACTGCTCTGTTTTCTTTCTTTGTTTTGTTTTGTTTTCTTTAGTTAATTTCATATCCAAAAACCCCCCAAAAACTAACTTTTGATTTTCTGTTAATAATAACAACACCTAAGAGTCCTTGAGAGACGATCCGAGTTGTCGCTCTATACTACATTATTTTCATAACCGCTCGTTCTTTTTGGCGCGTGGCGACAGCGCGTTCAAAAATTGGCGCCGTTGCCGGGGACTCTGGTTTGTTGTTATTAGCAGAAAATAAAATTAAAAAAAAAATTTCTTTGCTAATTAGTTTTGTCTGCATTGTCTGGTTGTGAATTTTGCCCCATGGATAATTATATGCAAAATTATGTGCCTAATGTTTATTATGAGCAACCATGCATGTATTATCCTAATTTTAGTGAGCCACCACCATACTATCCTAGCCAAGTGACCACCTCTGCACCTTCCGAACCTTCACGGAGCACCTTGGATGAGATTGCTTCAATGCTCAAACAAATGGCTGAGAATAATCAACGGATGGCCGAGCAAAATCAACGGATGATAGAGGAAAATCAACAGAGGATGGAGGCTGAATACCAGAGGAGCCAAGCTGAATCTCGGAAGTTGTGGGCTCTAATTGATCAAGTTACCGCCAACTCGGCTGCAATGCTAATTCCACAGCCCCTTGAAGATCATACAGAGTCAACAGTTATTTTTGAAAATACTTCTGATTATGATTCTGATAATACTTCTGTTGATGATGAATTTAGTGTTGAATCCCCTGATCCTAATGCATGTTATTGTGATGGCACTGCTGCTTTGTGTATACACTGTTATGCAGGTTTATACTTGAAAGGAAACACAGAAAATGAGCGTCAGGAGGATCAGGAGAACATCTGCTTCCCCGTGCCTCAGGATGATGAAGAACCTTTGGGAGTAGATGATGCAATTGAATCAAATGCATGTGTTGAGAGTAATGGGGTGGATGAATTAATTGAAGAAATTCCAGACATTCTAACTTTTTCTAATTCATTTTCTTGTAATATATGTACTAACTCTAACCTTTGTGTGGTGTGTGCTGAAATTTCTGCCTGTATAGCAGATGATGAATTTGTTAATGCAGTGAATGAAGACCTTGCAGAAGTTGAAGCAAAGACTGTAACCGCTTTCAAACTGTTTGCCACCTTCCCCTGAGGAGCCACCAGTGATGGATTTTGCACCCTTGGATTTTGCACCATGGCCAATCCAAGAGGTTGAGCCCCACTTCTATTGGGGAGACTTTATTGAGAAGAAGGTCATCTGTGACCCGAGAGGTAGTGAGAAGTCCGCCGCACTGGGTGGAGTTATTATAATTGACAGATTAAGGTTTGAAGACTAGCCCCGCGAACACACTCTCGCCTCGCGATAATCCAAATTGAAAGCGCGCGAAAGCTTGTTCGCCCCGCGAGCGGCCGAGAACCAGAATCCCTATTTATAGGCTGTTTCAGATCCGAAGCGGGTAGAGCTTTTGGGGGGACAGATCCGAATCCTAGTTTTTCCACTTGTGTAGAGTAGCGTTTAAGCTAGTTTCTTGTCTCTTTGGAGCTGCGTCTCCCTTTTTCCTTTTTCTTATTTTATTATGGTGGTTATGTCCGATTGTTTGTCTATGAGCATGAGGAACTAATCCCCTCGTCTGAGGAAACAATGAAGCCGCCCATGGCGGTGTAGTGTTCATGTGATGTATGTTTTCTTCCTTCTCTCAATTAATGTTTTCCAATTCTGATTTGATTGTGTTGATCATATGCTTGCGTGATTAACTAGTTAAACGTGTTGAGACTGATCGGCGATTCGCGTTTTAGAACTTGAATTGGGATCATCGATCGAATATTGTACGAGTGTGAATAGGAGATCGGTGCAACCATATAGGGAACAAGAATTAATAGAATTCGAGGATTAGGGTTATGAGACCTAGTAAGTAATTAATCCAATCTTCGAATACGTCCTAATGAGCAGGACAGTGGATTTAGGAGAATTTGGGGGTCCCGGTTGACATTGTAATTGAACTTAGGGAGGAATTCATCATCACTTGGGTATGCATATTGGGTAGGTGGATTTGTGACCTTGGACATTTTAATTTCAGATTTTTAGTTAATTATTTTATTAGATTTGTTATTTGAATTGCGATCTTAATCTCTCTCTCTCAACCACCTTCTGATACTTGACCAAACGTATCTAATTTCCCACGGATTAGTTGAATTGGTAGCCCAATCCTTGTGTTCGACCTCGGTAAATTCTTACCGTGTTATTTTATTACTTGCAACGACCCGGTACACTTGCCGGTGACTCAACAAGTTTTTGGCGCCATTGCCGGGGATTGGCACAACCAATTTCCCTAATTTTTAGGGAATTTGATTAATTGGTTAAGAGATTTTGTTTTTATTTTTATTTTTATTTTTCTGTTATTTATTTATTATTTCTCTCTACTTCTTTGATTCCACTTGGTCTTGTCGTGTTTTTGTATGCGAGGTACCCTTTCACAAGAGGACCTGCTATTTGATTCGGAGATCACCAAGACTGAGAAGCGCTTAAGGAAGGAAGTCAGAGAAAGAAAGAGGCTTGAAGCGATTAATCTAGAGTACATGGCCGAAGAAAACCCTCCTCCTCCTCCTCGTTACAAGCCTCTCTTCGAGTACGATCTACCCAGCTTGGGTGATTGTGATTCTTCTATTGTGAGGGGCAACCTGAATACAGACTCCTTCAGAGTGGAAGGATGTGTCACATTCCAGATCCGTGAGAATCAGTTTGATGGGAGTGGCAACAGGACCCTCATAGACACATCACTCGTTTCCTTGAAGCTTGTGACTTGCAGAAGACAAGAGGAGTCTCACAAGATGAGTTTCGCTTGCGGCTTTTCCCTCTCTCTATTAGGGATGTCGCTCGCGATTGGGTTGACAGCTTGGATAGGAATAGTATCAGAACTTGGGAGCAAATGGCACAAAAGTTCCTCACCAAATATTTTCCTCCTCAGAAAGCGGCACAAGCAAGAATTGCCGTCACATCCTTCAGGCAGACAGAAGATGAAACCTATAATGAGGCCTGGGAGAGGTACAACAGGCTCTTGAGAAGATGCCTTTCGGCTTTCTTTGACCCGGTCTCCAAAGTTCAGCATTTATTCAACGGGTTAAGGGGACGATACCAGATGAATTGTGATGCCGCAGCTGGCGGTTCTTTTTCCTATTTATCAGCTGAGGATGGATGGGCATTATTGGAAAAGATGTCATATAACGATTACAACCGCGGTAGGGAAACCTCAAGTGGAATCAGTTCGGCGACAATGGAAGCCATTCTCGAGCAAAACAGATTGTTGAAGATGCAGAATGAGGCTTTGTCTGGAAACAAAAGGGTTAATGTGATACATGAGGGGATGCCTCCGGGTTGTGACAATTGTAATGGAGATCATGGCACTCATAGTTGTCCGCTCAACTTCTCTCAGGAACATGTGGACTCATGCCACAATTTCTATGACACTGTGCCCCAGAACAACTATCAGAGGAACAGACAGAATGACTACAGTCAGAATCAGAATAGGGGGTATATGAGGAGAGACCATCCGGGTTTCGCTTGGAGTAATGCTAATGGTGGTCTAGCCGGGGAACAACAACCTCAACAGGGTCTGAGGCCAAACATTGGGATCCAGCAGCGCAATACTCAGCAGGCTCGTCCAGGGACTAATCAATTGCAACTAACAGATAGTGGAAGACAACCGTGGGAGCTGGCTTTTGAGAAGATGAGTGCAACAGTGGAGAAATTGTCAATCAACACAAACACTGCCATTGACAAGTTGGCGACTCATACAGGGTCGGCAATTCATAATCTTGAGACGCAGATAGCTCAGCTCGCGAAGCAACTAAATGAGCGTCTCCTAGGCACCTTCCCAAGTGATACCGAGAACAACCCTAAGAACCAATGCAATGCCATAACAACTAGAAGTGGTAGGATGTTGGGATCTAACAGGGGAGCAACTAGTTCTCAGGAAGACAAGGCCTCAGAGCAACCACATGTTGAGGAAGAGCAACCTGAGAAAGAGGAGTGGGCAAGAGACAAGGCACCGGAGCAAGGGGGAGGTTAAAACTTGTAGATGAAGAGTTCCGAAAGAAGAAGTGGGTTGAACCCCAAGACCTCCCGCCCTACATGAAGGTACCGTATCCTGAAAAATTGAAGAAGCCTCAACAGGATAAGCAGTTCAACAAATTCCTTGATGTCTTCCGCAAACTTCAGATTAACATTCCATTTGCGGAAGCCTTGGAACAGATGCCATCATATGCTCGGTTTATGAAGGAGCTTCTCACCAAGAAGCGGAGAATAGTGGATGAGTAAACGGTTTCTTTGACCGAGGAGTGTAGTGCCATTCTTCAAAGAAAACTACCTCCAAAGTTGAAGGATCCCGGTTCTTTTTCGATACCATGCACCATTGGGGGGATGACTCTAGGGAAGGCATTATGTGATCTAGGGGCAAGCATCAACTTGATGCCCCTCTCTATGATGAAGAGGTTGGGGATCAAAGAAGTCAAGGACACACGGATGTCACTCCAACTCGCCGATCGTTCTATAAAATATCCTTATGGAGTGGTCGAAGACTTGTTAGTGAAGGTGGACAAGCTCATATTTCCGGCGGACTTTGTAGTGCTTGATATGGATGAAGACGCCGAGATCCCTCTCATATTGGGTAGGCCCTTCTTGGCCACTGGAGGTGCCTTGATAGATGTGCGACAAGGGAAGCTCACTCTAAGGGTGCAAGATGATGAGGTAGTCTTCAATGTCTTTGAAGCAATGAAGCACCCTGTTGAGAGGTCAGATGTGTATCGAGTGGATGTGGTGGAATCAATTGTCAAGGCAAAGGCAAATAGAGAAGCCCATGGTTCTTCACTAGCACAAGTGTTGGTAAAATCCCATAATTATGATAGAGAGGAAAAAGACCCTTTGGGGGATGAGGTCTATCTTGAGTGGTTGAAAGACATGGAAGCCTTACCGGGTTCCCAAAGGGATGAATGTGCAAGGGAAGAGCGCAACAACAAGGGCATGGAAAAAGAGGATAAGGCACCGAAGTTGAAAGGTGGCACAACCATGGTGGTCAATGAAAACAACAAGTTGATCCCAAAAGGGACCATCACAGAGTGGAGAGTATGTGCCGATTATAGAGGGCTTTTGGATTTAAATGAGTTGTTTGGGATCCGCAAGCAAGCGAACCACAAAAAACGGACTAAGGAAAGGTAGGACAAACACATCTTGCCTAGGGAGCTTGAGCCCGGGCAAGCGGTACTTCTTGACAACTCAAGGTTGAAACTCTTTCCGGGAAAGCTAAGATCGAGGTGGTCGGGACCATTCAAGGTCCTCCAAGTTTGTCCTCACGGAACAGTAGAGTTAGAAGGGGCCTCTGGTAACTTCAAGGTGAATGGGCAAATGATAAGGCATTACCATGGGGAATCAGTCCCAAATTACAAGCAGTTTCTTCCTCCGGATTAACCCTTAGGGGTGACTTGAGTCAGGCTCGGGACGTTAAACAAGCGCTACTTGGGAGGCAACCCAAGCTAGGTATCCTTTATTTTTAGTTTCTGTCATTTTCATTTATATATTTTTAAAAAAATAAAAAAAATTGATTCGCCACGCGAATCCACTGTGGCCGCGCGAGACAGAAGCCCTGAATCTCAGAGGCTTACTCACGTTTCTGTCTCGCGTCGCGAGGTCTACTTTCGCCTCGCTATTATGGGCATCACATCTGTTGGAATTCCAGATTAGCCTCGCGAGATACTACTCGCCTCGCTATTCTGGAAAGTGTGAATAACAATTTTCCAGATTCGCCTCGTTTGTGGTCTCTCGCCTCGCGAATCTGCACTTAAGGTTTTAATTTGCAGGAGTTCTTCCAGGATGCTATGCAACAGAAGGGAGCCCGTGAGACCAATTGGATGAGGAGGAAACCATGGAAACTCGATCAGGGAGCACCCTCTCCTCTCAACACTTTTGTTTTTGTTTTTGTTTTTGTTTTTTGTTTTTGTTTGTCACTCTTGAATAATTTGAGAAGATCAAGAGTATGTGTATGAATGTGTGTCGGCAAGCTTGTTGGATTTTAATTAAATTTAGCATAGATTGATTGCATGAATTATTTTGACCATTGATGATTTCCCCCTAGGTTCTGAAATTAGAAAAGTTGATCCCCATGTGAAAAATTGAAAATTGAACTTTGAGAATTTTATTGTGATTACTTGATTTATGATAAGTTTGGGGTGAGGGGGTGCAAACACTAGGAATTGTATCTCGGTCAAACAATTTGCAAAATGTCCAGGTGAGGATTTGAGCCTCCAACTTTGTTTTTGATTGTGTGAATCACTATTAAGTTGCACTTTCCCGAATTTGCTTGAATCTCTTCATGGTTTGCATGTTTATATGTTGCATCAAATGATTTAGGCAACTTTCTTTGAATAACTACTTGGCCTAAAAAGAACCATCCCTAATGCATGTTCCCCAGTTAACCACATTGAGCCTAATTAGCCCATTGTTTCTTGATGACCCTATATTATAAGCCAAGATCTGAAAAACCATGTTAACCCAATCTTAGGATTAGGAGGGCATGGAAGCGTAGCAAGAGAAGGGTTGTGAGGAACTAAGTTTGGGGTGGCTACAAGGTGATGTGTCATATTGGGGTGAGAAAAAGAAAAATAAAGGTTGAAAAAAAAAATTGCCAAAGAAAAGGGGCAAAACAGAAAAAATAGCAAGGAAAAGGCTGTAGTCACCCGAGGCAAAAAGAAAAATGGAAAAAGGAATTTGAGTGGAATATGTGTCATATGCTCATGCTCTCTTAGTTCCTATGGACTTAAGCCTAGTATCCTTGAATATCCTACCCTCATCCAGGCCCCATTACAACCATTATAAGACCTTCTGATGTTGCATGCATGTTTTCGTGGGAACCATTTTTGAGATGAAAATCAAATTCATGGGAAGTTCTCTTGATATGTGAATTTGAGTGAAAAGTTGATAGCCTAGATGAATTTGAGCGAATGAGTGAAATTTTACATACCCTTGTGAGGAAGGCAATTGTTTGAAATTGGTGATCTTCCTTTTGTGTGTGACTCTGATCCTCAACTTAGATTAATGATTGCATGAATGATGAAGTTCTCAATTGTTTAAAGTAAATGAATGTGGGGATTACGTTGATGTAAGGGGGGAAATCATTGGAGAAAAACTGTTTTGTTAAGATTGCATGAAATTTGTGCGAAATCGATTGAATCCCTTAAGTTTGCCTAGTCTTGAGTCCTTTTTGAGTTTTAGCTTGCTTGGGGACAAGCAAGGTTTAAGTTAGGGGTGTTTTGATAAGCCTCTGGCTTATCTATTTTTATAACTAGATAGACTGTGGTTTTTGTGCAAATTATTCGAGTTCAATCTCGTTTTCGCCCAAATTTGGCCTTGTTTTGTTCCTAAGTAGACTTTGACTCGTTCTAGGCAATTTTTGTAGTTTTTAGTCTATTTTGGATAGAATTACGCTTTTTGTTTCTTTTTATTGTTTCAGGTTAGAAGTGAAGCTCCAAGAGTCAAGGAAGCACTTCGAGTCAAGGAAACAGTGGAAATTTCCATTCTGGAGATACTCGCCCCGCGAGTAGATGCTCGCCTCGCGAGCTTCAAGATCCGCAAAACAGCAACAGTCATCAATTCTGGATCGCCACGCGAGAGGCTTTTCACCTCGCGAGAGCCTGAAGACCCTAAAAGACAGAGACCATCACGGCCTAGCCGTGATGAAGGTCACGACTGTGACAGATTAAGGTTTGAAGACTCGCCCCGCGAACACACTCTCGCCTCGCGATAATCCAAATTGAAAGCCCACCAAAACTAATGTTCGCCTCGCGAAAGCTTGTTCGTCCCGTGAGCGGCCGAGAACCAGAATCCCTATTTATAGGCTGTTTCAGATCAGAAGCGGGGAGAGCTTTTGGGGGGACAGATCCGAATCCTAGTTTTTCCACTTGTGTAGAGTAGCGTTTAGGCTAGTTTCTTGTCTCTTTGGAGCTGCGTCTCCCTTTTTCCTTTTTCTTATTTTATTATGGTGGTTATGTCCGATTGTTTGTCTATGAGCATGAGGAACTAATCCCCTCGTCTGAGGAAACAATGAAGCCGCCCATGGCGGTGTAGTGTTCATGTGATGTATGTTTTCTTCCTTCTCTCAATTAATGTTTTCCAATTCTGATTTGATTGTGTTGATCATATGCTTGCGTGATTAACTAGTTAAACGTGTTGAGGCTGATCGGTGATTCGCGTTTTAGAACTTGAATTGGGATCATCGATCGAATATTGTACGAGAGTGAATAGGAGATCGGTGCAACCATATAGGGAACAAGAATTAATAGAATTCAAGGATTAGGGTTATGAGACCTAGTAAGTAATTAATCCAATCTTCGAATACGTCCTAATGAGCAGGACAGTGGATTTAGGAGAATTTGGGGGTCCCGGTTGACATTGTAATTGAACTTAGGGAGGAATTCATCATCACTTGGGTATGCATATTGGGTAGGCGGATTTGTGACCTTGGACATTTTAATTTCAGATTTTTAGTTAATTATTTTATTAGATTTGTTATTTGAATTGTGATCTTAATCTCTCTCTCTCAACCACCTTCTGATACTTGACCAAACGTATCTAATTTCCCGCGGATTAGTTGAATTGGTAGCCCAATCCTTGTGTTCGACCTCGGTAAATTCTTACCGTGTTATTTTATTACTTGCGACGACCCGGTACACTTGCCGGTGACTCAACAGTGGATTAACCTGAGATTTTGCATAAAGAATCAAGATTTATAAGATTGCAAGTATCCCAAGGCCTATGTCTAGGTTCATGAACTACTTGGTATTTGATTCATGAGCATGCCTTAACATCAATCTTTCAATTGTCTATCCAGGCAACAGTTCATTCCTAGGATGATCAGGCAAAGGAAAGCATTAAGCATGGAATCAAATACTCATAAAGAAAGAGGAAATTGTATTACAATCAAATCATGTTACAATCATGTTCAGAAAAGCCATCATCTAACCCTAACAAAAGGGGGTTTAGCTACACATAATCAAAGGGAAAAACAAAAGAAAAGAAATGGAGATGAAGGAAGGAAAGAACTCTATGGGAGGATCCACAGCAGCCACAGCAGCCAGAGAGTATATTTTAGGGTTGAGGATGCCTTTTTCTGTTCTGCTCAGAGGTCTTTTTATAGAATAGGTGCGCGTCACGACCGTGATGGCCATCACGGCCAGGCCGTGACGTGTTCTGCCTTGGGTGTGCTTTCAAAAACTTGTCTGTCACGGCCGTGACACTAATCACGGGCAGGCCGTGATCGGTTCTGTTTGGTTCAATTAGCAGGTCACGGCCGTGATGGGCATCACGTCTAGGCCGAGACCAATTCTGACTTTTGGAGGTCTGGTTCAGCTGACAGGTCACGGCCGTGATAGCCATCACGGCTAGGCCGTGACAGCTTCTGACTTTTGGCTTCTTTCTCTTCAGTTATTGCTCTATCACGGTCGTGATGGTCATCACGGCTAGGCCGTGATGGGCTCTGCTTGGCTCATTTTCTTCTCTTTTCAGGCTCTATCTTCATCCAAGCTTCATCATGGCTAAATCTTGGGCATTTAATCATAAATTCCTGCAAAACAACACACAAAACCGTCTCACCTGTTACAAGATAAAAACTAACTAATAATCAAATTAAATATGCCTAAACTATACGAAAATGCATGCAAAATGTACATGAAATATGAGGTGAAATCACACTCATCAGTATGCCGCACTTTGTTCGGTAAAATGGACCGTATACCGATGGGTAGCAAGTTCTCCATGAGAACATGACAGTCATGGGACTTTAGACCCTTTAACTTAAGGTCTTTCATCGATACGAGGTTCATAGTGTTTGAAGAGTACCCCTCTGGAACCTTAACTCCATGAAGAAACTTACAGAAAACAATTTTCTCTTTTCTAGATAGAGTATGAGATGCCAGAGGTAAATATGTATTTTTCCCCTTCTTTACCGGTCCCAATTCTCGTCTCAATCCTATACTAACCAAATCCAGCCTTGCATTAATGCCATCTTTGGTCTTCCCTGGCACATTGAGTAAGGTACCAATGACACTATCAAATACATTTTTTTCAACATGCATTACATTAATGAAGTGTCCTACGTATAATGACTTCCAATATGGCAGCTCAAATAAAATCGACCTTTTCTTCAACCCTCGTGTGACAAGTTCTCTTGCAAAAGGTTTCCCAAATTCAATACTCAAATCTTGTACCTTTTCAAACAGTTGTGCACCCGTCAACGGCAAAGGAGCTACACGTTCTTCTGTATTCCAATTGAATGCCTTTCTCCACGACCGGTAATGATGACTTGAATGCAAAAATCTACGATGCCCAAGGAAGACATTCTTCTTGCCATGCTCCAACCGCATCCAATCCGTATTATCTTCACATATAGGGCATGCACTCTGACATTTGGTACTGTATCCTGATAAAATACCATATGCCGGAAAATCATTAATTGTGCCGAAGATCATGGTCTTTAGGGTGAAACTTTCTTCTCTATATCCATCATACACCTCTATACCGGTCTCCCACATTTGCTTCAAGTCTTCAATTAAAGGAGTCAAGTATATGTCAATATCATTTCCTGGTTGTTTGGGCCCATAAATTAACATAGACAACATCATGTATTTGCGCTTCATACATAGCCATGGACGTATGTTATAAATCACCAAAATCACAGGCCATATACTGTGAGAACTACTCTGAACACCATGCGGATTAAATCCGTCAGTAGATAATGCAAGTCGTAGATTTCTTGGTTCTTGCCCGAAATCAGGAAAATCATGATCAGTTCTTTTCCATTAAGGAGAATCTGCCGGGTGTCGTAGCTTGATATCTTTAATCCTTTCATCCTCATGCCATGTCAAGTGTCTTGCATCTTCTGAACTACGGTACATGCGCCTAAATCTGGGAATTATGGGGAAATACCATAGAACCTTCTCTGGAGCCGATTCTTTCTTCTTATACCGTGAAGCATTACATTTAGGACACGTATTTAATGAAGCATATTCATTTCGAAATAAAATGTAATCGTTAGGACAAGCGTGTATCCTCTCATAGCTCATGCCAATAGAGCGTAACATTTGTTTAGCCTCATATGTCCGACTAGGAAGCACATTATCCTCCGGCAACATATCTTTCAGTAGTGTGAGTAAGTCCGTAAAGCTCTTATCAGTCCATCCATTCCTCGATTTCAAGTTATACAACTTTAGCATCGCCGACAATCTTGTGAATTTAGTACAACCCTCATACAACGTTTTCTCAGCATCACTTACCAACTTCTCAAACATTCGAGGACAATCACGAAGATCTTCTTCAACCGTGTTTACCATCTCTTCAAAACGGTCGGCATCATATGTATTTATATCGGTGTCATCTGACGCACATCTCCCACTATTCCCCATATCACTAGATTCACCTATAGTCTCACCATGCTTTGTCCAATAGGTATAACTTTGATCAATTCCATTGCACACTAAATGTCCTTCCAACTCAGCTACACTAACTCGTCTTGTATAACAACAACTTAAACAAGGACATATGATTCTACTAGGGTTTTCTGCATGCTCAACTGCAAACCTAATAAAATCTGGCACTCCATCCTTATATTCCTTTGACAAACGATTGGAAGACATCCACTTCCGATCCATAATTTTACGATCTACCATAATTATTTTGAGTTTGAACATGAAAAGAAGGTTAATGCATGTTTATACCGATAAAAATGAACATGTCTAATTATACAACTAAAGGTATAAATAAAACAAAGGGGAATAACAAGTGGTAAAACGTACCAGAGTGAAGTCAAGCAGCTTGAACAACAGAGAGAGTTGATTGACAGACGTACCTGAGAGAATCCAAAATTGTTAGTTTCTTTATTTCTTCCTAAATGAAATACCAGTATGAATACACTACTACAGACTAAAATCCATCAGCTAGTTAAGTGGCACAATTAATATCTCACTAGATTGTACTAATGAATATCTTATTTATTCTGACGTTAAATAACTCATCTCCCTTATATATATATATATATATATATATATATATATATATATATATATATATATATATATATATATATATATATATATATAAAGTGTCCTGCTCATAAGATCAGTATCAACAGCAAAATACCAATGATTATAATCAAGTACTTGATTATATTTCCACAATGCAACCCTGAAGTTGTCCCAAAACTATTTAACAGTTCACGATCCTTTCCTTCAAACAGAGTACAATGATAAAATCTGATAACATTTCTCAACTACACACAAATCAATCTTTCTATCACATTCAAGAGTTGTACCATTATGTACTGCAAATTTCATACATATAGGTGCCTCAGCAGGCAGATAAGAAGGAGATTGACCCTCATCCTGGTTCTAATATTAGGTTATTAGGTGTGAAAACTTTCTTTGAAACTGAAACCTTCTATTTTGCTAACTTCCCTAGCTTCAACTGTACGTGTCTGACTTAGTGACTCAATTTATCCTGTAACTATTTGGTGTATGATTTCCTACCAATGTGATAAGAAGAGTTTTCATACTTGGCATTACCCCAAATTTTGGCTGAATCTATTACATAAATCAGTGATACTTCAACAATCAACATGGCAACATAATGTCAGGATGAGTAATCTGATTGAGCAAGCATGAGTTATTGACTGTTATTGCATCTCTTTTATTTCTACTTTAAGCATGTTCTAATTCCTCTTTCATTAAAATTTAAAACATATTTATGTTTCTATTTCAAGCATTCAAACCATAAGTAAATACTATCTACTCAAACAAAGAGAGGTCAAGTTTGTAATTTATCTAAATCATACTCAAGGAACATGAATTTACATCTAGTTAACATTTTTAGGTGGATTTGATATCTAAAAATTATTTTTTGTTTGAGATTATGCTTCTGTTTGAACTAAATGTCCAAGACAAAGTTAAGGCAATCTGGAGAAAGAATATGTCTTATTCATTATACTTAAAATTGAGTTCTATCACCATTTTTGAATGCAAGGACATAGTGGATTTAGATAAAAAAAATACTAAATAGAAACAATTCCATCCTAATGTGTGAATATGCAGCAAAATGAAATAAACAGTTCAAAGAAAAGAATTATACCAGCAAAAAAGAATATTTATAGGTGTACAATATTAAGAACTTTATATAAGTGAATGGAAGTTTATTATCTATTTATATCATGTTATTTAAATATTGTGTGAAAAGTGTATCCTTATGTCTTTAAAGCATATCTTTATCAGTATATGGTTTCGATAAGTTAAAGCATATCTTTTGTTTCATGTTCTGCTGGAAATACAAGGCCTGGCCCTGTCTCCCTGACAAATGTGTCACCTTGGATCACAACAATTGGAGCCAGCACAATGGATAGAGATTTTCCTGCAGAAGTTAGGCTTGGGAATGGAAGAAAGTTCACTGGAGTGTCAATCTATAAAGGGAGAAGCATGGTATCAGTTAACAAACAATATCCTTTGATATACATCGGGAGTAACTCCAGCAGTCCTGATCCAAAATCTTTGTGCTTGGAAGGTACTTTAGATCGTCACTTGGTTTCAGAGGCATTAGTCCTAAGGTGCAGAAGGGTCGGGTGGTGAAAAATGCTGGAGGCTTGGGAATGATTCTTGCAAACACTGAAGCTAATGGAGAAGAGCTTGTTGCAGATTGTCACCTCCTTCCAACAGTTGCAATAGGAGAAAAAGAAGGCAAGGAACTCAAACATTATGTGTTAACAAGTAAAAAAGCTACTGCAACTCTAGCTTTTTTGAAAACAAGGTTGGGAATTAGACCATCTCCTGTAGTAGCAGCCTTTTCATCAAGAGGGCCTAATTTTCTCAACCTTGAAATTCTGAAGCCTGATGTAATGGCTCATGGGGTGAACATTCTTGCTGCTTGGAGTGGAGTCATTGGTCCATCAAGTTTACCAACAGATCACAGGAGGGTTAATTTCAATATAATGTCTGGAACTTCAATGTCATGTCCACACGTTAGTGGGATTTCTGCATTGCTCCATGCTATGCATCTAGAATGGAGTCCAGCTGCTATAAAATCTGCTTTAATGACAACAGCTTATGTCCATGACAATACCATCAAGCCTCTCAGAGATGCCTCAAGTGCTGAACCTCAACTCCTTATGATCATTTTACTTATTGGATTGGTCCTAACACCTTCTATTTCTGTGTTTTATCTCTTTTCTACATTTGAGACAGGGATAGTTCCTATCATAACATCACGCATAACAGAAGCATCCTATGCCTTGAAATTAAAATATAGGAAAATAAACTCTGGCATAAATTGGGAAAAGGAAAAGAACTTTTCCTTAGGATTAGCATCAATGTATTTACTTGATGTCTTATAGCTAAATATTTTAGATAGAGTAAGAAATTTTATAAGGAAATTAAAGGAGAAGAGTACATTAGTCAAGGATAAGAAATTAGCAAAATAGAAACAAGAACATGCAAATATATATATATATATATATATATATATATATATATATATATATATATATAAAGACAAATTAACTAATCATAATTCTTGAATTGACCCGTTACATCCCATCCATTCTGGTGAATTTGTACTTGCCCCAGATAAGTTGATGACAACCAGAATTTGATTCTGTTGGAAAATGCCATAGCCATTTGCCAAATAGCGAGATCACCCAACCCTTTTCTTTGTAACATGTAAAATAAACATTCCATTTGACAAATGATCCTTCTTAGTAACTCCATCCCTTGACCAAAGGAAGTCCCACATAATCCTCTCGATTCTATAAGGAACCCCAACAGGAAACACAAAGAAAAAGGCAAAGAGGAACAGAGACAAGGATGCCTGCATGAGAGTGATGCAACCTCCTGAGGAGAAAAAACCCCTTAACATATAGAAAAATTCAACTCACTTGATCATAGGCCTTCTCAAAATCCATTTTGTAGATGATGCATTTTCATCTTCTTTTAATATAATCATCCACTTCATTGGTGATAAGGGACACGTAACAGAATGCTCTAGGTAGTAGTTTAATGGTAATAGTAATGCACATCTTTCTAAAGATGATGTCGTAAGTTTCAATCACTTTGTACCATTTATCAGTGTGCTTTATCAATTGATGAAAGCTGTAGAGAGAAAGAACATTAACTCGTTTATTAAAGTATTATTAAAAAGGTTATAAAGTGTGCTAGCTGCTAGGACTTATTTTTCTGTCCAACTATGATCCTAGCATCTGAGGCTGATATAAGCACTGCACTCCCAAAGATAAGAATCCACTACACATTTCACAATTTGGAATATTTTCTTTGCAGGGATACTCCCCTGCCCTTCTCTTCGAGAAAAGAAATACATGAACAACAACATACTAAAACCATGCCTTTATCTCTTAAGCTGTCAATGCTAATTCTGAGGTTTACTCAATAATTGTTTATGTTGTAGGATTCTCTTTATTCTGACTTCTAATGGTGGTGGAATATTGACTCAATCAAGGGTAAGGTTGTAAAGAGTACTACAGTAGGGACTAATAACAAAATCTTCTATGTCTAAGGATTAGAGAATAAATACTTTAGGGACTTTGTAGAACCGAGGCTTTAACAAGGGCTTTCCATGCCTTTCTCACATTGACTTTGTCTCATTTTGTAAGTAAAGTTCACCTTTGACTTTACTCCATCTATAGTAATGTGACAGATTAATATGTAATCTTGTCCATGAGACTAGTTAGTTGACTCTCGCATAAGTTAATCACTAACTGGTAATATGATTTACCCGAGTTTTAAAAAGGCAAAAAAATCCCAGATGATGAAACACAATGATTTTCACAATAAAAAATGTCCTAGATAATTGCTTCCATCTCAACTCAATATAACGTTTAAGCTGATACATCTATACTTGTTCTCTTACATGTGCACCAGCATTTTTGTCATGATGGTTAGCAGTGACATATCTTTCAAGTTCAGTTCTTTTTTTCTTTTTGATTGATTCTCCATGTACTGAATGTCTAGTTCTTAATATGTAGAGGAAAAGAAAAGGGTACCCTGTTGTCAAATAATTCATGAAAACCAAAGCCAAATAAAATAAATCAAATAACAACATATCGATCTCCAACGTATTTTTCCCCTCTATACCTTTTAAGATTCACTTAAACTCACTCCCACTGATTAACCATAAAGAATAACTATTTAGATTATGTGAAAAAATTCCAAAAATGTCAAACATGAGCTAACAAGGTTCATGCACCACCCCAGCCAACTTGTATAGAACAAGAAGAGCTCAAATACTCAACTCAAGTATAAAACAAGAAGAGCTCAAATCAAGTTTCCAGTGATAAGAAGTAGGAATTAAAGATTCAAACTCACCTCAAATCAAATTGTTAGATCTGCCAAAAACTGGAGAAAACGCGCTCAGATTCGAAGGAGGAATTAGACCAATTCACAATTGGAGTTCAAATCAAAGTTTGTTGCCCTAACCTGAATCTAAGACAAATGGAAAGGGAAATGTAAGACGAAATTGAAAGTTGAAATTGAAGAAATAGATTGATGAAATTACCCTAACCTGGTTCAACGTGAGAATCGAGCGAGTGTGAGCAGAGCAGAGTCGAGAGCGAGCGAGAGAGCATAGAGCCACAACGCGAGAGAACACGAGCAGAGAGCAGAGAACACGAAAGCAGAGAGGAGATAACGCGAACGTAGAACGCAAGAATCGAACGAGAATGCGAGCAGGGTTTGAGAATGAGGGAAAAGAGCCACGCGAGAGAAAGTGTGACAATGAAAAGGGAAATATTTAGTGAAAGGGGAATAGATAGGACTTCCTTGGAAAATCACTATCTATTTACTTACCTATGATAGCGTTTTCTTGAGGAAACGCTATCTATTCTCTTACTTAAAATAGCGCGTTGTCTTAGAATAAGGAATAGATAGCGCTCCCTTAAGGAAGTGCTATTAAAAACCTTCCGCCTATTTTTAAGTAGCGCTTTTCATTGAAGTGCTGTTGAAAGTGTGCTACTAAAACCCTTTTCTATAGTAGTGTCCCCTTCCCTGGAGGAGGTATCTTAACAATCACAAATAACAATCCAAAACATATTTTGGGCATATGTCATGACCCCAAGACATGACATATGACCTCATGCATCAATATCAATGGTATAAATCATATCAAAACAACTCATAGGCATTCCAAAATAACCTCAATATATAACATCATGTAACATGCATTATTATTCATCAAGTTCATATCAAAACAACACTAAGACATCACATATCACAAAAAGCATATCAAACAATAATATCACTCAACATGTGAATATTCAATCTCATAATAATTAATCATCAATAAACATCAATTTTATTTTGAAGACAAAACCCTAAATAACTACTCTTAATTTCATAATCAAACCCTTTAAAATTCTATACCATGGATGTTTAAGAAAATGAGTGTTTACGTACCTCTCGTAGACCTTCATAAAGCTCTAAAATTTGACCAAGACTCATCAAGGACTCTTCTTTTATTTTACTTTCTTCTTGTTGCGCTAAAGCTTGATGGTTTCCATCTTTCTTCCTTCACATTATGGTGTTGCCACAACTCTTCAAAGTATTTCTCGGAGCATCAAATTTTAACACACTATGCGCAATTGGCACCCAAAATTTTGTAAAACTATTATCTCTATTTTTTAAAAAAGTTTGTTGTGCGGTGCTCCGTTCTTGAACTCCTCCTTTTATACAAGGCAAGTAGGTTTTATTTTTGGACTAAAATGTGTAGGCCCAGCTTTATTTTGACAATTAGAAAAACAATATAATTGTTGTTTCATCATGTCTCACCCCACCACGACACCAACCCTATCACTCCCCCACCGCCACTGCAACCACCTCTGCCTCCCGTTTCCCTCATAAACTCGACTATGCATATTCTGAAATTAAAACCTTGTGTAATCTGCTGTTGGGTTCCCCTAACCTGTGAGTCTTGTCCTTACATGAGTTTTCTCGCCGGAAACATGAACACTGTTGTACCCATTGGTGGTGGCTGTGAGATTTTCCCCGAAACCGACGAGAGGGATGACACCCCATGATAGAAGCCACCTTGAAAAACAATAAAAGATTTGTTAAAAGACCCCTGCACATGGTGAGAGATATGTTGACCTCTCTCACCTAAGGTATTTGATATTATGATTACTATTATAATAAATTTGCTTCATTTTAGTAGTGTTTGATCATTATTGGTTGAAAAAAATTCACATCGGAGCAACTGTATATTGTATTGCTTTATCCTTCCAATAGATATTTTAATTAAAATATTGTGTTAGATATTCTTTTAGTATCTCATTATTGACAAAAGTTTGGTTTTAGTCCCCTATTTGGAAAACATATTTTTTTAGTTCCCATTTTTAAAACGTGTCAGAAATGGTTCATACACCACACTTGCATTTGAAAAACGGGGACTAAAATCGATTTTGTTTTAAAAATGAGAAACTAAAAATATACTTTTAATTAATGGATTCTTTGCTCCTCAATATTCCTTTTAACCATTGTCTGATGCTTGCAACATTTGGTTCAGCCAACAAAATATATATACCTTCAAACCAGAATGTTTCAATTCTAATGGGGTGTGGTCTTTCCTGGACCCTGGTCATGGGAATCATATGGGAGAGAGTAAAAACTTCTTTTTTTTTTTTTTTTTTGGGGGTTATATTAGGATTATAATATATAACCATTGAAATTAGTAAACAAATGAAAATGAAAATTTCATTTGCTCCGAAAATTAGCAAACTATTATCTCATTTTACTATTGCATTTATGAATGCTTAAGAGACTAAAATTATCCTTGAATTCAATATTGGTGTTTGTTGTTCATCTTTTGTTTCACAGGTTCTTTTGACTAACATCTTAAAGGTGTGCAATGAAGGAAAAAATACTAGTATCAATGTATTATTCACCTCAATATTGATGCGATGAAAACTTATAAAAGAAGTTTTCTTTATTATATATTTATTTGGTTGGAGAATATTATCAAAGCGTTGTGTTGAATTTACAGTTAGGAATTTGTACTTTAAAGTTTTTTATTTTTTATAATAATTTATACTTAAAAGTTTTATTATTGTAATTTTAAAGGTTTTATGTTAATTTTTTGAGTATGTCTAATTATATGATGTATTGTTTACGGTGTAATGGAATGTTATTTTTGTAACGGGTTTAAAGTTGATATTTGATACTCTCTTCTTAGAAATACTCGATATGTTTATAAATTTACATATAAGCATGCATCTATTTATTAAAGTTTGAAAGTATGATTAAATACTCTCTTTTTTTGTAGAGAAAGAATGATTAATTTTGAATTAAGAAAACTTTATTTCTAGATAAAGATGGAAATATATGCCATTCAATAAGGGGTTTTAGTATTTAAAGTGATTTTTGATAATATCTAAATCTAAATAGTAATTTTTGTATTATTTTATTAACGTTTCGATTTCTCTTTTTATATATTGTATTTTGTGTTTCTCCAGTCCGTTTCTCCAATATTTTTATACATATATACTAATATATTTAAGAAAATTATTTTAATTTTATTGTTCATATATAAATTTTATGTAATATGTAATAAATTATTGTGGTAAAATTTTATTGTGCTTAAATTAGTTTATCGTATGATTAAAATGTTTTTAATCTATGTACAATTATGTTATATTTGAGTATTTTGTATTTGTATTTATATTTATATCACATGGGGATGAATATCTTACATAAATAAGCTTAAAATGCGACACCCTACTCTAGGTTCATCACATTATTACCCAAAAACGGAAATTAAATTATTAAATGCTGGTTACTTTCGGAAAATATATTTTAAAGTAAACGTTTCTTTACGAAAATAGTGCTGAATTTTTTTTTCATGTAAACATAGAATCATAGTAAACATACACAATATATATATATATATATATATATACACACACACACACACACACACACACACACACATCTCCTTTTTAAGTACACATTACCTATAACAGGAGATAACAAAAGAGCCCTCATAAGCATAGGCTATTCTCCATCAAACTAAGCAAAGAAAATAAAGACATATACACATCAGCAACGAGTAGTTCAGAACCATATTCAAAAAAAACTCATGGCTCTCTGAAGCCAGATCAAAAACTGTTAAGGCTCACTACCCCAGAACTATACCTATAGCTGGTCAAGCTACTAAAACCCATTGGGAAGATCATGATGATCAACCCCACCTACAACTGACGAATTTGACGATGATGCCTCCGCTACCGCTGTATCATCAGAAGAATCCTCATCATCAACCGCAGGAGGGTGAAACTCAAGATCTTCCTCAGTGTACTCCTCTGGATCTTCGTCCCCCTCATTTAACTCCACTTCAGCAGGAGGTTCCTCAGGTCCCAATATCTGAAGAGGATGTGGTTGAGGTGGCGGATCCATCAATTCGTGCTCTTCCAAGTACTGCAGGTATAGCCAAACTGGAGGTAGAGATACATCGACCGTCTCCACGACATGAATTCTCTGCTGTGGTCCTTCCTCTATCGTGTTGATAACTTCTCTACTCGGGCCATGGTAGGTAGCGCTGAGTGCCCCAAGGTTAATCTCCCAGGCACCACCGTACTGTGCACGATCAAATATGATCGTTCGAACCCTCGATTGTACCAAAGGTATATCTGGGTTCATCTGAACATGTAAGAGTGAGAAACCAATACATGGATCTTACTCAATAACTACATACTAGCCATCACATAAGCATTTACCAAATACAAACATTTATAAACAAACAGTTTATCAGTGGGTTCAACACCCCAAACATCATCGATTTGAAAATTATGCATGGCACTCCATATTCATCATCTAGTTTTCATCCTAATCTCATGATATATCCCAACATATAACGAGTTGATCAGGCTCCATTGCCACACTGGCTAACTTGGCACACTGCCACTAGGCACGCAGCCTCTTCTCATCCACACAGGCACACAAGGCTAGGCACGCAGCCAAACACATTGCATATTGTCCACACTCAGGGCACCAATAGCAAGTAAGATGGGGTCTCAAATGTCCTCACTAGGCACATGAGAAAAAACACAGTAAAAATTACCTTTCGCTGCTGGTAATTAATACATCGAACCGCAGGCACGTCTGCCAATGCATACAAAACACTTTTGTTTTGTTCCTTTCTTTGTGTTCAATCTTTCTTTGTTGAAGCTCAAAATGGCTTACGACTCACATAGTTTTAAAACACTTTTAAAACTTTTATTACAACACAGGACCTCACAGTCCGAGTGCTCAATCACAACACCTCTCGACCGATGCACCAGTCTTAGGTTCGTGGTCCTAGAAAACATCTTCAATATTTCAATACGGTATACACCACGTATACGGTATAGGACCTCAAAATCCAAATGACCCCTAGTCCATCACAACACAGAACCTTAGTACCCCGACGTCTCGGTTACTAAGTCCAACTGCACTTTCAACACGGTTGAATTTATTTTTGATTTTCAGAAATTCTTTCCAAATTGGAAATTCATTAATAAAATCTTTAAATAATAAAACTTAGTTTTTCACAAACCAATGAGTCACTTGAGGTTTAATTTCTTCAAAATATGCACTGCCGTTTCAAAATACTTGCCGTCTACACTTTTCCAAATTTGCCGTCAAATATATATTTTAAGGCTTTTTAAGCCAAAACTTAGCTTCTTCCACTTAATTAATTTTCTAAAATCATGATCAACTCATTTTCACCAATTAATTTCATAAAAGAATATTTTGTAATATTCCGAAATTTCTTGCGTAAAAAGTAGCAGTGCTAAAATATTTTCAAGGTTTCGCGCTCATTGTGACTCATAATTCACTTTTTCAGAAATAAATTATTAAAATAATAATATTTTTCAAAACTCCTTATTTTTCTCAAAATAAAATTTCCTTTAATATTATATACCAGTATTTTGTAGTTAAAACATTGAATATAATTTGCGAAGCTTCTTAAAGCTTTTATCCGATTAACTTAATTGTGCACTGACCACTGTCAGGCGTCTCACACATCAACCAACAGTTATATCACAGATATTTCCCAGGCAGATCATGCATCACAGTAGCATAATATAATTACAGATAAACAATTAAACGCAATCATAACCACACAGATACAAATAATGCAACAATAAACAACTTAAATAAATACTAACAAACAAATAATTACAACCAAACACGAGATAACATATAGCCATTGAATAAATCCTTAGGTGTTCCCCTCTTACCTCTTGAAGACTTTCTTGTGAACTTACTGATTCCTTCGGAAGTTCGGATACCACTTAAACGTCGTACTCACTTAACCTTCAACCATTACAATCAAATAGTTACAATTCAAGAAACCAAAACATTCTAAACCCTAATACATAGTCACGGCCTCTAGGGTTTTTGAATGACTAAAACTTCTAATCATGATTAAATCATAGATTAAAGATCCTTGATTAACCTAAATCATAGATTAGTGACTAAACAACTAACTTTGAAACTCCAAACTTCCTAGATCTTTTATACAAGGATTCGGCCTCAATATGTCTATAGAGCTAGGGTTCTTAGTTTAATAAACCAACTTGGATTTATTAAGCATACATACTAATAGCTTGATTAACAAGATCATTAATGAAAACTTTGGACAAAAGCTCATCAAATCTCACCCACTTAGGGTTCGGTCAACTTAGAGATTTTTGAGTAAAGATTTTCATTTTAAGAAACTAACATGGATTTGAGTGTGTAGACATACATGCCATATAGAATACATGATCATACATGACAACACATGAACAAAACACTACCAAACCTACTTTGATAGATTCGGCCAAGGCTAGGTTTTTAGGAAACAAATTTTTGATTACATCATGCTCTTGGATTTAGATAATACACATGATATCAAGAATATAGAAAGTAGTTTCATCATCATGTGATTTTTCTAGAATTTATTATGACTTTTCAAAGTTCAAGGCTTAGAAACTTGAAAATGATGAACAACCATGAAACAAACTTTGGATCAAGAAATTTGTTAAAGAACATAGGCATGATTAAGGAAGAAGATTAGGATCTTGAAGATCAATGACAAAGGAAATCCAAGAACTTGCTTCACAAATATAACACTAAAAGACTTATAACTTTAGGGTTTTTGAACAAATGACAATAGAAACTAAGTGAAAAGTGAGAGAAAGTATTTATAGAGATGGGTGGCGCCACTTTGAGAAGGATCTAGTAGGATGAGTTGTCTTGTTTAAAGGATTGAAATGCAAATACTTCCTAGGGACCATTTTGAAAAGATTCCAAAAGTATAAAGACTATTTTGCAAATTGTCAATAAAGTGTCATGATGACTATTTGCCACATTTAATGTGAGCTTATCTTGACTAACTTTGGGCTGATTTTTGTCACAGATATTTTAAGACAAATCAAGAAAATTTGAGAAGATTAGAGAATGATGTAGAATAATGTGGAAGATTGTTGATCATTCTAGAAAATCTTGGTTCAACCAACAATAAATGAGGGCAACCTTCAATCATAACATAGGAAACTTGTATAGTTTCAAATAGGCTTTATGGAATTAATCCATGAACTAGGAAATTTGGGCTTCATAGCCACGTCCATTAAGAGATTGGGAACAAGGATTCTAACCCAATTCACTTGAAAAAAACTTAGAAACTAACTTATGGACAAAATGGTAATTAACAGAAAGTTCAGGGACTTAAGCGTAAAATTCCTAAATTTTCACTTTAACCCTGAAGAACCTTCTAGACTTGGAAATGTGATTCATCCCTTTGAATCATCTCAAAATCCTAAGATAAACCCTCTATCGACTCTTAGAAACTCCAAAATCCCCTCCGTCGTCTACCCGATTACGTGTTTTGCCCGAAAAACGTAAATTATTTTATTTTTTTCTGAAATAATTCTAAAAATACAGAATTTTAGAAAATAAAGGATTAATCTTAAGTATTTCGTTCACGAATTAAAATTAGGTCTTTTGAGCAGTATTATTATACTGTCAATGGAATTCGCGGGTCGGGTTTCGCCTGACTTTCCAACCTAAATTTTAATCGTAGCTTCCTACATTCAAGTAGGATTGAGTGGTAAACTCCGTTTATTTAAAATAATTTTCTAAAACTCAAATAAATTTATAAACATATTTATATGTATTACTGTTATTTAAAACAGTGAAATACTGGGTGTTACATTACTACCCCTCTAAAAAAAAATTTCGTCCTCGAAATTACGTACCTGTAAATAGATCAGGATACTGTAACTTCATTTTGTCTTCTAATTCCCACGTTGCTTCTCCAGTCACGTCATCCCAAATAACTTTGACCAATGAGATTTGTTTACCTCCGAGCTGCTTAGTCATCTTATCCGCGATTCGTACAGGTAAAGTCTCATAAGACATGTTTTCTTTTAGTTGTACTAGATCAGGTTCAATTACATGAGATGGATCGGGAATATACTTCCTCAATTGTGAAACATGAAAAACATCATGAAGATTGGATAGAAAAGGCGGTAAATAAAATTTATAAGCTACAGGACCTACCCGACGAAGAATTTGGTAAGGTCCAATGAATTTAGGAGTGAGTTTCCTGGATTTAATTACCCTACCAACCCCAGTCGTTGGCGTGACTCTCAAAAACACATGCTCGCCTTCCTAAAACTCAAGAGGTCGTCGTCTCTTGTCAGCATAACTTTTCCTGTCGACTCTGAGTTGTCCGCATTTTCTCTTGGATCATTTTCACCTTTTCCGTCGTTTGTTTGCACGATATCTGGTCCAACCATGAAACTCGCACCATCCCGGTACCAACATAAAGGCGTTTTGCACTGTCGACCATACAGTGCTTCATAGGGTGCCATTCCTATGCTCGAGTAAAAACTGTTGTTGTAAGTGAATTCTATCAATGATAGATATTCATCCCAACTTCCAGCATTTTCCAGCACACAGGCTCTCAATAAATCTTCAAGAGACTGAATAGTTCTCTCCGATTGTCCATCCGTTTGAGGATGATATGTAGAACTCAATCTAAGTTTCGTTCCCAACGACTCTTGCAGACTTTGCCAAAATCTTGATGTAAATCTCGGATCACGATCTGAAACAATGCTCAAAGGTACTCCGTGTAATCTAACAATTTCATTGATGTATAACTGGGTTAGTCTTTCCAATGAGTATCTCACATTAACTGGTAAAAAGTGGGCTGACTTAGTCAGTCGATCGACTATTACCCATATAGAGTCATACCCTTTCCGAGTCTTTGGCAAACCTGACACAAAATCCATCGCAATACCATCCCATTTCCATTCTGGAATGTCTAAAGATTGTAGCATTCCTGTTGGTCTTTGATGTTCTACTTTAACCTTTTGGAAAGTTAAACACGCAGCTACAAATTCCATTACATCTTTCTTCATGCCATGCCACCAATACAATTTCTTTAAATCCTGATACATCTTAGTTGCTCCGGGATGTAAACTCAACTTACTCCTGTGAGCTTCTTCAAGAATCAACTTCCTCATCTCAACATCATTTGGTACACAAATCCTTTCACCAAACCTTAAGATTCCATCATTTCCTTCTTTAAATTCCGACACAGCTCCATCATTACCTAAAAATGGAAATTCAATTATTAAACGCTGGTTACTTTCGGAAAATATATTTTAAAGTAAACGTTTCTTTACGAAAATAGTGATGAATTTTTTTTTCATGTAAACATAGAATCATAGTAAACATACACAATATATATATATACACACATCTCCTTTTTAAGTACACATTACCTATAACAGGAGATAACAAAAGATCCCTTATAAGCATAGGCTATTCTCCATCAAACTAAGCAAAGAAAATAAAGACATATACACATCAGCAACGAGTAGTTCAGAACCATATTCAAAAAAAAAACTCAAGGCTCTCTGAAGCCAGATCAAAAACAGTTAAGGCTCACTACCCCAGAACTATACCTATAGCTGGTCAAGCTACTAAAACCCATTGGGAAGATCATGATGATCAACCCCGCCTACAACTGACAAATCTGACGATGATGCCTCCACTACCGTTTTATCATCAGAAGAATCCTCATCATCAACCGCAGGAGGGTGAAACTCAAGATCATCCTCAGTGTACTCCTTTGGATCTTCGTCCCCCTCATCTAACTCCACTTCAGCAGGAGGTTCCTCAGGTCCCAATATCTGAAGAGGATGTGGTTGAGGTGGCGGATCCATCAATCCGTGCTCTTCCAAGTACTGCAGGTATAGCCAAACTGGAGGTAGAGATACCTCGACCTTCTCCACGACATGAATTCTCTGCTGTGGTCCTTCCTCTATCGTGCCGATAACTTCTCTACTCAGGCCATGGTAGGTGGCGCTGAGTGCCCCAAGGTTAATCTCCCAGGCACCACCGTACTGTGCACGATCAAATATGATCGTTCGAACCCTCGATTGTACCAAAGGTATATACGGGTTCATCTGAACATGTAAGAGTGAGAAACCAATACATGGATCTTACTCAATAACTACATACTAGCCATCACATAAGCATTTACCAAATACAAACAGTTATAAACAAACAGTGTATCAGTGGGTTCAACACCCCAAACATCATCGATTTGAAAAGTATGCATGGCACTTCATATTCATCATCTAATTTTCGTCCTAATCTCATGATATATCCCAACATATAACGAGTTGATCAGGCTCTATAGCCACACTGGCTAACTTGGCACACTGCCACTAGGCACGCAGCCTCTTCCCATCCATACAGGCACACAAGGCCAGGCACGCAGCCAAACACATTGCATATTGTCCACACTCAGGGCACCAATAGCAAGTAAAATAAGGTCTCAAATGTCCTCACTAGGCACATGAGAAAATACACAGTAAAAATTACCTTTCGCCGCTGGTAATTAATACATCGAACCGCAGGCACGTCTGCCAATGCATGCAAAACTCTTTTGTTTTGTTCTTTTCTTTGTGTTCAATATTTCTTTGACGAAGCTCAAAATGGCTTACGACTCACATAGTTTTAAAACACTTTTAAAACTTTTATTACAACACAGGACCTCACAGTCCGAGTGCTCAATCACAACACCTCTCGACCGATGCACCAGTCTTAGGTTCGTGGTACTAGAAAACATCTTCAATATTTCAATACGGTATACACCACATATACGGTATAGGACCTCAAAGTCCAAATGACCCCGAGTCCATCACAACACAGAACCTTAGTACTCCGACGTCTCGATTACTAAGTCAAACTACAATTTCAACACGGTTGAATTTATTTTTGATTTTCAGAAATTCTTTCCAAATTGGAAATTCATTAATCCTTAAATAATAAAACTTAGTTTTTCACAAAGCAATGAGTCACTTGAGGTTTAATTTCTTCAAAATATGCACTGTCGTTTCAAAATACTTGCCGTCTACACTTTTCCAAATTTGCTGTCAAATATATATTTTAAGACTTTTTAAGCCAAAACTTAGCTTCTTCCACTTAATTAATTTTCTAAATCATGATCAACTTATTTTCACCAATTAATTTCATAAAAGAATATTTTGTAATATTCCGAAATTTCTTACGTAAAAATTAGCAGTGCTAAAATATTTTCACGATTTCGCGCTCATTGTGACTCATAATTCACTTTTTCAGAAATAAATTATTAAAATAATAATATTTTTCAAAACTCCTTTTTTTTCTCAAAATAAAATTTCCTTTAATATTATATATCAATATTTTGTCGTTAAAACATTGAATATAATTTGCGAAGCTTCTTAAAGCTTTTATCCGATTAACTTAATTGTGCACTGACCACTGTCCGGCTTCTCACACATCAACCAACAGTTATATCACAGATATTTCCCAGGCAGATCATGCATCACAGTAGCATAATATAATTACATATAAACAATTAAACGCAATTATAACCACACAGATACAAATAAAGCAACAATAAACAACTTAAATAAATACTAACAAACAAATAATTACAACCAAACACGGGATAGCATATAGCCATCGAATAAATCCTTAGGTGTTCCCCTCTTACCTCTTGAAGACTTTCTTGTGAACTTACTGATTCCTTCGGAAGTTCGGATACCACTTAAACGTCGTACTCACTTAACCTTCAACCATTACAATCAAATAGTTACAATTCAAGAAACTAAAACATTCTAAACCCTAATACATAGTCACGGCCTCTAGGGTTTTTGAATTACTAAAACCTCTAAGCATGATTAAATCATAGATTAATGATCCTTGATTAACCCAAATCATAGATTAGTGACTCAACAACTAACTTTGAAACTCCAAACTTCCTAACTCTTTTATACAAGGATTCGGCCTCAATATGTCTATAGAGCTAGGGTTCTTAGTTTAATAAACCAACTTGGATTTATTAAGCATACATACTAATAGCTTGATTAACAAGATCATTAATGAAAACTTTGGACAAAAGCTCATCAAATCTCACCCACTTAGGGTTCGGGAAACTTAGAGATTTTTTAGTAAAGATTTTCATTTTAAGAAACTAACATGGATTTGAGTGTGTAGACATACATGCCATATAGAATACATGATCATACATGACAACACATGAACAAAACTCTACCAAACCTACTTTGATAGATTCGGCCAAGGCTAGGTTTTTAGGAAAGAAATTTTTGATTACATTATGCTCTTGGATTTAGATAATATGCATGATATCAAGAATATAGAAAGTAGTTTCATCATCATGTGATTTTTCTATAATTTATTATGACTTTTCAAAGTTCAAGGCTTAAAAACTTGAAAATGATGAACAACCATGAAACAAACTTTGGATCAAGAAATTTGTTAAAGAACATAGGCATGATTAAGGAAGAAGAATAGGATTTACCTCTTGAAGATCAATGACAAAGGAAATCCAAGAACTTCCTTCACAAATCTAACACTAAAAGACTTATAACTTTAGGGTTTTTGAACAAATGACAATAGAAACTAAGTGAAAAGTGAGAGAAAGTATTTATATAGATGGGTGGCGCCACTTTTAGAAGGATCTAGTAGGATGAGTTGTCTTGTTTAAAGGATTGAAATGCAAATACTTCCTAGGGACCATTTTGCAAAGATTCCAAAAGTATAAGGATTATTTTGCAAATTGTCAATAAAGTGTCATGATGACTATTTGCCACATTTAATGTGAGCTTATATTGACTAACTTTGGGCTGATTTTTTTTGTCATAGATATTTTAAGACAAATCAAGAATGTTTGAGAAGATTAGAGAATGGTGTAGAATAATGTGGAAGATTGTTGATCATTCTAGAAAATCTTTGTTCATCCAACAATAAATGAGGGCAGCCTTCAATTCTTCATGGCTTGCGCATGGACTTATTCAATTTGGGATTGGATTCCTTTTTTTTTTGTGGGGCCCACTAAAAGGTTTAAGCTTAAATCATAACATAGGAAACTTGTATCGTTTCAAATAGGCTTTATGGAATTAATCCATGAACTAGGAAATTCGGGCTTCATAGCCACGTCCATTAAGAGATTGGGAACAAGGATTCTAGCCCAATTCACTTGAAAAAAAACTTAGAAACTAACTTAGAGACAAAAGGGTAATTAACAGAAAGTTCAGGGACTTAAGCGTAAAATTCCTAAATTTTCACTTTAACCCTGAAGAACCTTCTAGACTTAGAAACGTGATTCATCCCTTTGAATAATCTCAAAATCCTTAGATAAACCCTCTATCAGCTCTTAGAAACTGTAAAATCCCCTCCGTCGTCTACCCGATTACGTGTTTTGCCCGAAAAACGTAAATTATTTTATTTTTTTCTGAAATAATTCTAAAAATACAGAATTGTAGAAAATAAAGGAATAATCTGAAGTCTTTCGTTCACGAATTAAAATTAGGTCTTTTGAGCAGTATTATTATACTGTCAATGGAATTCACGGGTCGGGTTTCGCCTGACTTTCCAACCTAAATATTAATCGTAGCTTCCTACATTCAAGTAGGATTGAGTGGTAAACTCCGTTTATTTAAAATAATTTTCTAAAACTCAAATAAATTTATAAACATATTCATATGTATTACTGTTATTTAAAACAGTGAAATACTGGGTGTTACATAACACTTTTAGCATATGTCATCACGAGATTTAATCATTTTACAATATACAGTCTTCGATCTTAAATAAATTTCCTAAAAATGGAAATATTCAATGGAGGAAAGAATGGAGGGAGAAGACGTTGATTTTTTATTTATTTATTTAGAACACGGTTCCGATGAATATGGTTCCTACAAAGGATGAATATGACACAAATCTTGGTTGAGAAAGTATTAGGTAAAGTTATCTAAAATGGCTTTGCGTTCATTGCATGTATATCTCTATCTATATAATTTGTTGTAATAAAAGTAGAACATTGTCATGTTATATGAAGGATAATTATAATTAATTTAAATGTATTCAAATTTTATTATATTTTATTTAAGTTTTATAGCAATGATGTTTATATTTAAAATTGGACTAATGGACCTTTTTTCTAATTCACAAATTATAAATAATTTTAAAAATTTATATACTTTTTGCATTATCGTTGATATTTTTTTACCCATGCATTTTTAGTCGTTCTAGGTCTGAAAGTTTAAGAATCCGGTTCTATTAGGTTGTCGTAATTTTAATATGAATTGTGGGGAAAAAACTTCTATTGATTTTATTGATTTTTTTTAAAAACAAAAATTACAATGGATAATCATGTTTCTCTGAACCATGTGTTTTTTGTAAAGCAAATTAGTTACAATATTAGTTGATGTTTTAGATGTTGATGTGGTTGATAACACTGTAAAGCTGAAACCAAGACTAAATGTTGTTGCTTTGGGTCTTCATACAATTAGGCCATCCCGTGTCTTTGTGAAAACTCTGTAGTATATTTTCCCTGATTAGTTGGTGTTCAGGCAACCATTAGAACTCGAAATCTACAGTTGACAACTTGCAAAGATTGTAGACTCCATTTCAGGCAACCATCAGAACCTAAAATCTATAGTTGACAACTTGCAAAGCTGCAGACTCCATACTTTAATTATATTTTTTTATAAGCAACATGTCTTTAATTACAAAAGTTCAACTTTTTTTTGAATTAGATAATTATATCTTGCGAAAGCTATATAAAATACATTATGTCATTCGTCCTTCCATTTATTTTTTATCTTTGGAATTTAACATAAACATATATTGTCTTTCCAAATAATACAGAATTATACCCCCACACATTGTTCATGTTCAGGCAACATGGTATCTGCAGTTGATATGTTATAGAGACTACAAATTATTTACTGACATTTTTTAAAAGTGAAATATGTATTTAATTTTATAATTATAATTTTGATTTAATTTCAAAGGTGAATATTGCAAAACCCTTATGTATTGTGTTATTCTTAATTCCATTTATTTTCAAATTTAACATAACCATGTATTGCCTGAAAATAATATGAGATTATATTGTT
Organism: Sophora flavescens; assembly: GCA_030762895.1. NCBI lineage: Eukaryota > Viridiplantae > Streptophyta > Magnoliopsida > Fabales > Fabaceae > Sophora > Sophora flavescens. The sequence goes on from JAUPTC010000014.1 coordinate 2,673,230, forward strand.
AACATATATTTGGATGCACGGGTCCATCGTCTAATAAGATTTAAAGATGATTGACACTATTAAATACGAGGATCACATTAAAGATAAGAGATAAAGATATGATAACCAGGAAAGAGTAAAACAAGGAACAGAACATTATTATAAAAGGGGAAGTACCCCCAAAGAGAGCACTGTGAATATCGTATAAACTTTTTATATGGATCAATCTATCTCTAAAATTATTAACATAAATTGTGGATAAATTAGTCACACAATTACTCAAACAACTTTTTGTTGACAAGTCTTGAAGTCTAATCCTGCGAGATTTTTTTTTACGTCTTTAGTTTAAAAACATTCTCAGTTTCATACTTTAACATGTTTCATATCATTTATCTTAGTTTGTGTGCTTTATAATTGTATATATAATGGTATATAAAATTTACTTTTTCCAATTATTTCCTGAATAAAAACCGATTAATTTTAAATTTAATTTTTAGAAAAAATTATAGTAACCAATTCGACGCAACACGTGCGAATGCAAGGATATACAACTAGTTAGATATGTGAAATATTACCAAGAGAATATGTAAAATTGCTCTTGTCCCTTCTTCTATTTCAATTCCACCCCCTTTTGAGCTCTCCAGTGGGGGATGTTGTAGGCGACCTCCCTAAGAACCGAAAAATCATCACCCTTCACCACCATTAAACAAAATCACTCAATTCTACGAATGAGCAGACAACACAAGCCAAAACAGGATAGGAAATTTCCCAAAATGACTTTCATGTTCGTGATACAGTTACAAAACTGACTAATACTACCAACAAACAATAACAACCTCGAGGGGCTATATCTATCTACTATATAATAGGTGAACCCCAATTTTACTGTGCTGGACCAAAATGGCGACACGTGTCTCCTCTTTTTTATTTATTTTTTATAAAATTTAACATTTTCTTTTGAAAATATTTTTTTAAAAGATTTTTGTTTAGTTTTTATTTATTTATTTTAATTTGTTTTCGAGTTTTTATCATTATTTTTTCAATTTATTTTTATTTTTTTTGGAATTTTTTGGAATTTTTTTTATTTTTTTATTTTTTTCCCAATTCTTTTTTTTATTTAATATTTTTTAATTTAACCATTTTGTTAACAAAATATTTTTATATTTAATTTTTTTTAATTAAACTTTATTTTAATCATTTTTTTCAACTTTTTTTAACAATTTAAATAAAAATATTTTATTATTATTTCCACCTTCATGTTTAATGAATTTAACAATTTAAATATAAAATTGTTAAATATTAGAAAATTTGTTTAAAACAAATCATAGCTTGATGGGCCTTCTCTTATTTTTAAATGTGTCATTCTTTTACTGTGTACGAAAAGGTCGGTGTCAAATGTCACAGGTCGTGCACACGTAGATTTTTGGTCTCTGAATTTTTTATAATAAAAATTATTTAGATTATTATTTTACTTATTGTATTATTATTATTTATTGTAATAAGATTTTTTTATTTAAATTTCTTTTTATTAAAATTTTTTTAATTTAAATTTTATTTTATAAAAGGTTTTTCATTTAACAAAATTTTTGAAACAAAATTTTTTATATTAAAGTTTTTTTAATTAAACTTTTAATTTAACAATATATTTTTTCAAATTGTTTTAACAATTTTAAATAAAAATGTTTTATTATTATTTCGACCTTCGTGTTTGATAAATTTAATATCAATACAAATATAAAAGTGGATTAATTTTTAGTGTACATTTGACTTGACTGCATTTCCATGATTAGTGGAGTTTAAATGATTATTTTAATGATTGATTTAATTCTGATTTTTTAAATTAAAATTTGATTGTTTTATTTTATTCATGGCCTGAGTGGATGGTTGCTTAGATGAGTGGATAAACATTTATTGGGATTAGATTGACAACATTAGTCAAGAGTAATTCCTCATTCCCTTTCTTATTATTAATTAATTATTTTCTTTTATTTTTGTTTTATATAATTATGTGATTGTACCATATCATCAAGATCCCTATTCTTCTTCCTCGAAACCCCTCGTCTTCTTCTTCCTTGCTTATGTTGAACAACAATGAAGGAAATGAAAGGAACTGTGGGGAGTGAAAACACGCGCATGAGAGTGAGGCGGTGCGTGGCACTGTTCGCATGGAAGAGGGAGATGTGCGCCGTTGCTGGAGGTGGTGAAAAAAAGGGGTGGAAACGAAGAAGAAGACTTGGTCAGAGGTAACGAATTCTCTTACCTCTCCATTAGAAACAACCTGTCATTTCAGTTTCTATGTCTCTTTCTTTCCTTTCCTTGTCTCTCTCCTCCCAACCCTCTTTCCCTTTTGTCTTTGCTTGTGAAGGTGCATATGCGCCTGAGATTTAAGCGTGGGACCAACAAAGAAATTTGAAAACCTGAGGCCAGCATGCTTTTAGTGTCATGACTGGAGTTGAATAAATGACAAAAAAAGACACATGGATTCTTGATATATTTTAAGGATTTTAAAGGTGCAATAAAAACTTATGGGTAAATTTATTGTATTATCAGTTGGGTTAGATGAGATGATATGCATGTATCATACTGAGACAAAAGTATAATTAATATCTTATTCATCAGAATGTGTATTTTTGTGATGAAAGTGTGCTATGGATGAAGTGGGTATGCCTTATTATTATTATTTTGAATGAACAGTATGACAAGTATGATATACTTTGATTTTGATTTGGTCTGAACTTTTAGTGTCGTGGGGGTGGTTTTTTGTCTGATGCTTGGATTTGTCAAGTTACGATCTTGATATATCATATAGTGGGTGATGGGTAGATCAGTTTTTTCTTTTTTCGGTGCAAATGCAATTAGTGTATATTAGAGTGTGAATGGTTCTAATAACTTCGCAGATCTTGCCCTCTGATCCTTTATAAAAAAAATTGGTTCTAATTTTGTTTTTATGGTATTTGGAATCTGTGATTTGTTTTGTGGGCATATCATCCAAAGCAAGGGCAAGACTTTCATCAAATTTTGCACTGTGTCAAGTACTAAATGGAAATGAACCGGTAAGTTATCTTGCTGTTGAAATACCTTTGTTTTCACTTTCAATAGTTTTTGCATTTGAAAGTTTATAGATCAATAGCAAAATATGCATATCTCTGTTTCTATGGCCCTGATTTCTCTATATCTATTGTTGTATCACCTATTAATTATAGGTGCATCGAATTGTTTGTGTGGATATATAAATAAGTGTATCACTGATTTGTGGACATAAAAGGATCAGCATGATGCACTACTTTTGTTGGAACAGACACATGGATCGGCGTATTATAACTTTTAACATATTTCTTATTTCACATTGCAGGTCTATTATTTTAGCTTATGTATTGAAGAGCCCTGGCCGCTACATTCTAAAAAAGAGTATGATATTTTAGTATGTTTTAAATCTAATATATTAACTTCAATTATCTCTTCCAATATAACAAAGTTGGAATGGATAGTTTATATATATATATAGATATACCTGAAACGTCTATATAAAGAAGCTTTAAATCAGCTTGGTGATAGTTTTCTGCAGCTACTAGCCTTGAGTTGAAAAGAGCATTAGAAGTGATGAATGAAGCATGATGAGCCTCTGTTTGACTGGTTTTATAACTAGTAAAGACCTTGGCTTTGTGCTTATTTTATATCATTTTTACCCAAATTAGACTTGATTGTTCCTAAGTAGTATTTTGAGTCTGTAAAGTGTTTTTAGGTTAATTTAGTTGATTTAGAATGAATAAAGTATTTACTTTTATTTTTCTGTTTTTCAGGTTAATAAAATAAAAATAAAATAAATCTGGAGCCACTCGCCCCGCGAAGGATCTCTCGCCCCGCGAGTATTGCAACCCTGAAAAAGTCAGAGACGATCACGGCTTGCCCGTGTTGAAGATCACAGCCGTGGCAGTTTTGAAGTTGAAACGTTCGCCTCGCGAGCATCCCTTCGCCCCGCGAGTCTTGGAAGTCAGAGAGCATCACGGTTTGGGCATGTTGAAGGCCACGGGCGTAACAGTTGGGAATTTGAAGAGTTCGCCTCGCGAAGATATGCTCGCCTCGCGAGAAGACCAAGAGTTGCAGACCTTTCATGTAATTCGCCTCGCGAGCAGTGCTTCGCCTCGCGAGGACTTGGATTCCAGAATCGTGTATATAAGTAGTCTGAGGCAGAAGTGAGTGACAGTTAGTTTTTAGGCTGGTCAGAATTAGCCAGTTTTGGCTAGTTTTAGCCAGTAGTTAGTCTTTTGGTTTTCTTTTTAGTTTAATGTTTTCTTTTGTAATGGAGAACTAGTCTCCTAGATTAATCTACTGTAATTGGTTTCTATTAACACTTGAGGTTCTGTAATTCTTCTTTCATTTGCTTTTCTCTTTTCAATGCCATGTTATATGTTTCTGTTTGTTATTTCAGAAATGTATAGTGTGGTATTGTTTCATTTCGGTGATGCTATGTTCCTATATATAATCGCGTTTGTTATTTCGCGTGTGTTCATTCATGTTCGTTTGTTCATGAGAGCTTAACCCCGTTTGTTATTTCGGGAATAGGAACATACATCTGTAGTAGCGGTTTTCGTTTGTTAATTGTTGCTACAACCGGGAGGGGATTAGTATCTGCTTAGGATTTGCATGAACCAATGATAGTGGGAAACTGAGAACAGTAGGTTAATCGCTTTTGTTTATTTGCTAATTTCTTAAACTGCTTGTTTCTTTTCTCTGTTTTGTTTTGTTTTCTTTAATTTAGTTTTAATCTCAAAACCCCCATTTCTAACTTTTACTAATTTTCTGTTAATAATAACAACACCTAAAGAGTCCTTGAGAGACGATCCGAGTTGTCGCACTATACTGCATTATTTTATAATCGCTCGTTCTTTTTGGCGCGTGGCGACAGCGCGGTCAAAAATTGGCGCCGTTGCCGGGGACTCTTGTTTGTTGTTATTAGCAGAAAATAATTTTTTAAAAAAAAAAAAAAAAAAACTTTTTGCTTTGCTAATTAGTTTTGTCTGCTTTGTCTGGTCTGTAAATTTTATTTTCCCCCATGGATAATTACATGTATGGATATTTGCCTAATGTTTATTATGAACCACCACCTTGCATGTATTATCCTAATTTTAGTGAGCCACCACCATACTATCCTAGCCAAGTGACCACCTCTGCACCTTCCGAACCTTCCCTAGAGGACCTGTGCAAACAGATGACTGCACAGATAAGTGCAAATATGGAAGGACTGAGGCAACAAATGGCCGAGCAAACTCAACGGATGATAGAGGAATTTCAACAGAAGATGGAGGCTGAATACCAGAGGGACCAAGCTGAATCTCAGAAGTTGTGGGCTCTAATTGATCAAGTTACTGCCAACTCAGCTGCAATGCTAACTCCACAGCCCCTTGAGGAACATAAGGATTCACAGATGGGTATTCCTGAAAATACTTTTGATGATAATTCTGATGATAATGTTTCTGTTGATGATGAATTATGTGTTGAATCCCCTGATCCTAATGCTTGTTATTGTGATGGAACTGCTTTGTGTGTAGAATGTTTTACAGGTTTATACTTCTCAGGAAAAATAGAAAAGGCAGATCATTTTGCAGGTTTATTCTGTTCAGGAAACATAGAAAAGGAGGATCAGGAGGACGTCTGCTCCACTGTGCTTGAGAATGATGAAGAACCTTTGGGAGTAGATGATCCAATTAAGGCAAATGCATGTGTTGAGAGTGATAGGGTGGATGAACTAATTGCAGAATTTCCAGACATTGTAGATTTTTCTGATTCATTTTCTTGTAATATATGTACTAACTCTAACCTTTGTGTGGTGTGTGCTGAAATTTCTGCATGTATAGCAGGTGAAAATTTTGTTAATGCAGTGAATGAAGACATTGCAGAAGTTGAAGCAGCACCAATAACCCCAACTAACTGTTTGCCACCTCCCCCTGAGGAACCAGTGATGGAGTTTAAGCCCTTGGATCTTGCACCATGGCCAGTCCAAGTGGTTGAATCCCAATTTTATTGGGAGGATTTTGTAGAGAAAGCGGTCGTCTGTGACCCGAGAGGTAGTGAGAAGTCCGCCGCACTGGGCGAAGTCATCATAATTGTCAAGTGCTCACCCCCACATAAAGGCTGCGAGTTAGGGAAGCATGAAATGAACTTCTACTCTTTGGCTACTACGTGGGCTTTATGTTACAAGCAATGGGATCCTGGTGGAACCACCACCCTCAATGAGTTTTTCTTAACCCTTTCTCCTTAGTTTACTTTCATTTGCTTTGTTAGCTTTTGTTTACTTTATTTATGTTTTATTGTCAATAAAGCTCCTGAATAATTTGAGAAGCTCAGGAGTCGTGTTTGAGTCTAGTTATGGCAAGTTTTATGGATTTGGTTGAATTTGCATAGATGGATTGCATGTTAATTGTTGACTGTTCCCCCTAGGACTTCAAAAATTTGAAAAATTGAATTTTGATCCCCATGTGATTGAAAACTGAATTTTGAGATTTTGTTATGATGGCATGATTTATGATAAGTTTGGGGTGATAGGAAGCACACACTAGGGATAGAATCTCTTTCAAATAATTTGCAAAAAAATGTCCAGGTGAGGTTTTGAGCCTCCAACATATTTTAGACCGTGTGAAAATCACTTTTGGTTGCACTTTCCTGAATTTGATTGAATCTCTTTTTGGTTTGCATGATTATATGTTTGCTTCAAATGATTTAGGCATTTTCTTTGTAAATAGCTACTTAGCCTAAAAATAACAATTCCTAATGCATGTTCCCTAGTTAGCCCCATTGAGCCTGTTAGCCTGATTAATTCTTGATAACCTAATGTTATAAGCCCAAAAATCTAGAAAACCATGTTAACCCGATCTTAGGATTAGGAGAGCATGTAATCTTAGAATGGGTGCAAGAAACTAAAGTTTGGGGTGGCTGCAAGGTGCAATGTGTTGTTTGGGATTAGGAAAAAGAAAAAAAGAAAAGTGTAAAAAAAAAAATTAGAAAAAAAAAATAGAAAAAAGAAAAAGAAAAAAAAAAGAGAAAAGAAAAACAGAAAAAAAAAATAAATAAAAGTGCAAAAATGCCAAAAAGAAATAAAAAGGCTGTAGCCACCCAGAAGCATAAAGAAAAAAATTAAGAAAGGAACTTGAGTGAATTTCAAAGTGTAAATAATGTTCATGCTCTCTTAGTTCCTAGGGTCCTCAGCCTAGTACCTTTGTATATCCTACCCTTAGCCAGGCCCCATTACAACCCATAAAAGACCTTTTGATGTTGCTTGCATGTTTTCTGTGGGAACCATTTTGAGATGAAAATCAAATTCAAGGGAAGTGCTCTTAAAAGTGAAATTGAGTGAATGTTGTTAGCCTGACAAACTGAGCGATTGAGTGAACACAAATTTCCCTTGTGAGGAAGGCAGTTGTTTGGATTTGGTGATCTCCCTTTTGTGTGTAACTTAGACCCCCTGCTTAGATTTCTGATTGTCTGAATAATTAATTTCTCAACTGTTTAGAATAAATGAATGTGGGGATTGTTTTGCTTGTAAGGGGGGGACATTGAAAGAAAAATCATTTTGTTGAATTGCTTGAAATTTATGTGAAAGTTAATTGAGTCCTTAAGCTTGCCATGTTTTGCCAGGTCTTGAGTCTTTTTAAGTTTTTGAGTTGTAGTTTGCTTGGGGACAAGCAAAGTTTAAGTTTGGGGTATTTTGATGAGTCTCTGTTTGACTGGTTTTATAACTAGTAAAGACCTTGGCTTTGTGCTTATTTTATATCATTTTTACCCAAATTAGACTTGATTGTTCCTAAGTAGTATTTTGAGTCTGTAAAGTGTTTTTAGGTTAATTTAGTTGATTTAGAATGAATAAAGTATTTACTTTTATTTTTCTGTTTTTCAGGTTAATAAAATAAAAATAAAATAAATCTGGAGCCACTAGCCCCGCGAAGGATCTCTCGCCCCGCGAGTATTGCAACCCTGAAAAAGTCAGAGACGATCACGGCTTGCCCGTGTTGAAGATCACAGCCGTGGCAGTTTTGAAGTTGAAACGTTCGCCTCGCGAGCATCCCTTCGCCCCGCGAGTCTTGGAAGTCAGAGAGCATCACGGTTTGGGCATGTTGAAGGCCACGGGCGTAACAGTTGGGAATTTGAAGAGTTCGCCTCGCGAAGATATGCTCGCCTCGCGAGAAGACCAAGAGTTGCAGACCTTTCATGTAATTCGCCTCGCGAGCAGTGCTTCGCCTCGCGAGGACTTGGATTCCAGAATCGTGTATATAAGTAGTCTTAGGCAGAAGTGAGTGACAGTTAGTTTTTAGGCTGGTCAGAATTAGCCAGTTTTGGCTAGTTTTAGCCAGTAGTTAGTCTTTTGGTTTTCTTTTTAGTTTAATGTTTTCTTTTGTAATGGAGAACTAGTCTCCTAGATTAATCTACTGTAATTGGTTTCTATTAACACTTGAGGTTCTGTAATTCTTCTTTCATTTGCTTTTCTCTTTTCAATGCCATGTTATATGTTTCTGTTTGTTATTTCAGAAATGTATAGTGTGGTATTGTTTCATTTCGGTGATGCTATGTTCCTATATATAATCGCGTTTGTTATTTCGCGTGTGTTCATTCATGTTCGTTTGTTCATGAGAGCTTAACCCCGTTTGTTATTTCGGGAATAGGAACATACATCTGTAGTAGCGGTTTTCGTTTGTTAATTGTTGCTACAACCGGGAGGGGATTAGTATCTGCTTAGGATTTGCATGAACCAATGATAGTGGGAAACTGAGAACAGTAGGTTAATCGCTTTTGTTTATTTGCTAATTTCTTAAACTGCTTGTTTCTTTTCTCTGTTTTGTTTTGTTTTCTTTAATTTAGTTTTAATCTCAAAACCCCCATTTCTAACTTTTACTAATTTTCTGTTAATAATAACAACACCTAAAGAGTCCTTGAGAGACGATCCGAGTTGTCGCACTATACTGCATTATTTTATAATCGCTCGTTCTTTTTGGCGCGTGACGACAGCGCGGTCAAGCACATATTGTTAGGACCAGAACCTATTTTAATGCCATCTACATGGTTGGCACTACAAAAAAGAAAGAAGAGAATTAGGACAACCTAAGTTGATATCCAACAATGAAGAAACCTAGATTCTTTGGAAGGAAGAATAGTCCTGATTGTTTAACATTTACATTGACATCACTTTATAATTGCTAACTATTCTATATGATGTATATATCTCTTTCAGATATACTCTGATGTTCAAATGATCAATATGATATTGACTGGGCAATGACTCTCATATTTGTTCTTATTGGAAGAGCTTTTCATTATGTTGATGAAATCTTGCCATTCAGGTTTTTTGTTTATTTCCTTTATTATTTATAATCTCTGAGATATGACTTGGTCATACTGGAAGATGGGTAATTGTGTTGATGCTGCCTTTTTTTTTTGAATTCTAACACTTTATGTAGATTTGTTTCCAATAGGAAATTAAGAACATAATAAGGATTGCTTAGGTAGTAAGCATTCTACTTAAATTCCGCATGCTCCAATCACATTTGAGTTGTCTGAGACATTTGAGGCTTGTGATGGTGAAGTCGTGGAGCTTGCTAATGGTGATGGATTCAATATTCTTGCATGGGTAGAGTCAAAATAAAATTGCATGATGGTGAAGACCCTTGGTGATATAAGGTATATGCCGATTGCCGACACTTAGAATTTGTTTTCTTTAATCTTTAGGAATAGCCTAAAAGGTGGAGAGAAAAAAAACATAACATTGGTAGCAAACTCAAACAAGGACAGTTCCATATTATTCTTATAGATAAGAGAATCACACGTCATTTGTTGTTGGTTGAGATAACAAAGAATCCAAGCAAGCAAAAAAGCATTACAAAACCAGCCAAAAAAGAAAAAAAGGCACACTAAAGATCTTTCTTTCTAAGGTGGGGATTTTGGCACAAAGCAAAGCAAGTTAAAGCACACTAGGTAAAAGCTTTTCAAATTTACCATTTTATACACTTTACACATCTACGTAGGTCATTGAGAGTAAATATTCAAAAGAAATCTATTTGCTTATGATTCTAATGCTCATTGACAGTGAAAGTAAGAAAATTTAAAAAAATATTTTCATAGATATTAGTGGATGCACAATTTGAGTAACAAGTCCATGGGATGAGCAAAGTTAATCTACTTATTTGTTTTGATCTATATTTAAATATTTTAATAGCTTACTTTCAGAATTTAACTTCCTTTTTTTTTTTGTATATAGTGGGGTTTGGAATGGATATATGGAAGTTTTGTTGAGCAACCTTGCAACATTTTTGGGATACAAAATGTGTTGTCTCCAATCTTGATATTTTATTCTTTTAGTGAATTGTGCTCTTGGGTTGTTTTGGTATTCATTCAAGTCAATGATAAACATTTGACTTGGGGAGGTGTCTACAGTTGGCTTGATTTTCAGGTATCACTTCCTTTTGACCCAAAGAACCACTTTAAAAATCATCTTGGGTTAGTAACAGGGAATAAACTAAAAAGGATTTGGATGGTACCTTGGTTTGCGACAATTTGGTCCATTTGGTTAGCAAGAAACAAGAAGATATTTCAGCAGGAGGAGGATGATTTACTCAACATTCTGGATTTGATAAAAAGAAGGTCGTGGTATTGGATTAAACTAAAATTAGGAGGAAGCCTTTCCTTCTCTGACTAGTGCATTAATCCATTGGAATGTTTGAAAATGGCTTCCAATGGGAAGCTGTGATGACTGTTCTATTTTGCTTTCTCCCATTGGAATTATTGGAATACTGTGATGTTGGTTGTTTTGGTGGTACGTTTCAGGTGTAGGACTCTGGATCAGCCTTAGATGGTCCGATAAAGAAGGCAACCTGGAAGGTCATGCTTTTATCTTTCAGGATCGGTCCCTTTTTGGTTTGGCATTATCTTTTCCATACTTTCGGTTTGGGTTCCTTCGATTCTTGACAACTTAGGGGAGACCACGGTACCTGTATATAGGCTTTGGTTATAATGTCAGGCACCTAACTTCATGGTGATTGGGGTCTTAAGCTGGTCAGTTTTGGTTCATATGTACTATGAGGTCATTGTATTGAGGTGGTGGTTTGGCTGAAGTCATTTGTATTATGGCTGTAATTGAACTTCGACGTGGTGGTTTTGTTTGACTGAATTTTGGGCATTCGGCAATTACTCTCTTGGGTTTTGGAATCATGCACGGCTCCGTCGGTTTCTTGGATATGAATCAGCTCTTGGTCTTTTTTCAGTTGGTCATATATTGGTTGTTTTGAGCCTACTGTTCTATTTCGCAATCAGGATTCGAGATCTTTGTATATTTGATTCTGTTGTCTGTTTAGGGGAAGTATCTTCTCTACATAGTCTCTTCCTTTTTGCTTTTGTATTCGGGTTAGAACACCCCTAGTGTTCTTCATTAATATACTTTTGCTTATCAAAAAAAAAAATGATAAACATTTGAGTTTTTCTTTTGATGAATTTTTTTAGGCTTTTATCACAAATGTAGGAGATGAACCGTAGTTTTAGCTTAGTCAACTGTAACTGATGGACTCCAGGATCATTCAAATAGAGTCAATGCACTGAAAAGCCATTGTTTTGATGAGATACCACAAGCCCATCTTCCCATATATTATTGCTGTGAAAAAAAGAGAGAGCTTCTATGGACATGCTATGTTATTTGTCTTTAAATTGGATTAAAATTTCTTTAAACCATATATTGCTTAAGTGTGACCTTTGCCAATTTGATTTTGTTAAAGCTTGTAGTTACACTCGATTGTTTAAAATATGTAGTTATGAAGGGAGATTTGATGATACCTATTGTTGTGGTCAGGGTTATGGTGCTGGAGCTTTGGGAAGACTGGATTAATATAAACTTATTCTCTCTATGCCTTTATCTTTTGATTACCAATTTTATATTTATCCTAGATTGTAGATTAACTTAGAAAATTGATTATGTTTTGCAATTATGTTTGTTTCATAACATTGAATCCAAAAACTCAACTCTTGAATTTGATATGATATTTTGATCTGGAATTTGTGTGCTTCTGTAGAAGAATTGATAGTTGAATCGGTTCTCGCTACAGGGCTCCAAGTCCATGATGGCGCAGGAAAATCAGCCAGTCCACCCGATTTGGTTACTTGGTACCTGTTTTTGTTTGTTTTCATTGCCTAAATGCAATATTAATGCATATTATAACATGGGATTTTCTACTTCGCATGTAAAACAAGACTGAATTATGTTATGTTTACTTTATGAGCTTAATAAATTGGATGTGAAAACTTTAGTTTACTTTAGGAGTTTGGACTACTGCTGTTTTGATTATTTTCTTTTTGGTTCTCTTTTCCAAATTTCTGTCTTTCCTCTTTTCGGTCTTTTCGACTGAAATAGTGAAGATCATTTGGTACGGGAGTGTAACAGACAGTCAATGTGAATGTTGGATGTTGCTAAGGTTGAAGAAAATCTTTTTGCAGCAAGTGATGCCAAGGGATGGTTATACTAATATGTCTTTATGATAATTTTGCATGTTGTTTTGGGGATCCAAATGATTTAGGTATAGTGTAGTAAAGACTTAACCAATTCTCCAGTTTATATTATTAACTTATGAGATTTGATTTCAATTACATAATGTGGTGTGTGATAGCTTATTGTCATTGTTGGGAAGAGTGATAGTGTTTAATGTATCATTGGAAATTTTGAGAGTCAATGTTCTTAGGATCTTTTGGGTATATAAATATAGATATTAGAGTGTAAAGTGTTGTTCACTCAAGTAATTCAGTTAGTTTTCAGTCTCAAGTATCACTGTTGCTTTGTTATAAGATCCAAAACATGCCAACGACGTTAGCTTACTAATGTTATACTTCAATGTTGTCTCTACTTTTAAATGTAGTTGTTGTGTTGTTCATTTCCTGGAAGGTGTTATAATAGCTTGAAATATCAAGTGTATGCATTATTGTATGCTTATTCATGCCAAGACCATTGTTTTCTTTCATTTTCTCTTAAAGCTGCAAATTGATGTCTAACTTACAATGCTCCAAGAATTGACTACTTGATAATAGCTCTTGGCCTCTTGCAACGAGGCTTTCATCTATACTTCTCAATTTTCTGGGCTATCATAGTTATTCAGTAACTCTGGATACTGATTAGTACATAGTATTTTTGGGCTATGCTTGTAGTAAGATTTATGCAGTTGCATCTGAATTTAAATGTTCACTTTTATAAATTGGTTTTTGTGATCCTTTTGTGTCTTTTTTCATATGGTAAGTATTAATTGACTTAGACATAAGATACCCAAAGGCAGAGCTGCTTGACCTCTGTTAAGAATATAAATAATTCTGTTAGAGTTTGTTATGAGTTGTTAATAGTTTGTTAGGGGGTTAATTGTGTTAGTTAGCTAGCTCTATAAATAGAGCCTCATGTATCTCATTTTATTATCTTTTTCAATCAATCAATATGTTACCACATGAGTATACATATGCTCTCTATCTCTCCTATGAGTATGATCTCTATCCCTCACATCCATGGATTCTTCACATGGTATCAGAGCGATACCCTGAGGAGGCTTCCAGTGATGATTCGGATAGTGAGGAAGAGGAGGCTTTAGATTCTGTTGAAGATTGTGCTTCAAACTGTGATGAAGAATTCATCAAGAACACGCACGAGGAGGCAATAGCGGTTCCATCACCGCAACAACCATCAATCGAATCTGCAGAATGGAGGCCAGCCACCGCAATCTCAATTTCGGCATTTCGGAGACTCGGATCTTGATGCAATGTCTCGTGACTCGATGACTTCGATCAAGCTGATCAAGCCAACAATTCATGGATCCACCATCAAAATTGGGGAAATCACCTGCATCCTCATCAATTCACATTCCAAAGACCTCCAAAGGAAGGCTAATGGAGATTCCTCTATCAATGATGTCACACAACCTTTCTTGGATCCAGAAATAGAGTTTGAAGAAGCAACAATCGAATTGCAGGAGCTCATCACCGCTGAAGCCAAGATCGCCGTCCAGAATCGGTTTAAAAATCGAAGGAGCTCGTCGGCAAAGAGAGGCATCAAGGAGAACATCATCAAGATCCTTCTTCTCATCTGCTTCAACAGTTCGATCTCCCTTCCTTCGATTCAGATCGCATCATCTCCACCTCCATCAATTCCTTTTGCGATTTTGGATCTGAAAGTTCTTGTTTCGCTCTGAATGTGGCTCCGATAAACCACGGTTCTATCACCATAGATCAGCCCACACCGGCACCACCCTGGTTCTCCACCAGCGAGCAGAGAAGAGGTTTTGACGTTCTTGACGAGGCGCTGAAACGACAGGTCGTGACCGCCGTGTTCGCCGTCGGAAGTTGCGTTTGGCTCTCCGATCTCACTGGCGTCCACACCGTTGTCTTCGATCCAGGTGGAGTCCTCACCACCGTCTACAACTCCACCACGACGGTGTCGCCTCCGCGACCCTGCTTTGAGTTCGCCTTTGATCTCGGTGGAACAGCCACGATCTGCTCAAGTCTTTGTCAACTGCCTCTGCAACTCGGAAACCACCACTCGATGTTTGCATTCGATCCCGGTGGAGCAGCTGCTGCTGTTTCACCACCGCTTCCACGACGCTCAGTTTTCGTCTTTGATCCCGGTGGATACCTCCGCCGTGCGCCACCGATTTTAGCCGTCATTTGCTGCCGTTAGTTTCGCCGTCGTTTTCCCACTTGGTGCGTTGGGGTTCAACTCGGGAGGAAAGGATGGAACTGCTGCCATGGATCTGAATCTGGAAGCTTCCCTGGCTGCTGGTTTTCCTTTCTCTTGGGCCTAGCCCATTAAGGATGACGATTGGGCCAGATTGGGCCATGTTTGCTGCTGCAAGTCTTCCTTTATTTTAGTTGTTTTCTTTTGGGCCATGTTGGGCCATGCCTTGTATTTTTTAGTGTTGTTTTAGTGTTATTTTTTTTAGATGCTTGTAATTCAAGCTGATTGGTGATGGACCTATCAGCTTGAGGGGGGCTGTTAAGAATATAAATAATTCTGTTAGAGTTTGTTATGAGTTGTTAATAGTTTGTTAGGGGGTTAATTGTGTTAGTTAGCTAGCTCTATAAATAGAGCCTCATGTATCTCATTTTATTATCTTTTTCAATCAATCAATATGTTACCACATGAGTATACATATGCTCTCTATCTCTCCTATGAGTATGATCTCTATCCCTCACATCCATGGATTCTTCACAACCTCCTTTGAATTTTCCTCATCCTTGAATTTTCCTTTTGTATGTTGGAAAAATGAGTATAAAAAAGCACTTGCATTTTCTTTCTGGCTGTTAATGGGATTAGTTTGTGGTGATCTGATCTGAATCTGAGATTATTTGAAATTTGTGAGGTGGATAAAGACTATGTCCAAATGGATAGAGCAAGTGAATATTTTCTCAAGAATAGGACTTGAAGGGCCTTTGGATGATGCATATAGCTGGAGGAAATATGGGCAAAAGGATATTCGTGGTGCTAAATTTCTAAAGTTTGAACTTTGAAGCTTTGTATAAGTGGCATTTGATTATGAAAGGTACTGCATAGTACCATAGCCTTTGCACCCAAGTGGTTTGACCTCTAGAATTAGTTGATATATTAAGCTATAAGATGTTTCTAAGAAATTTGAATATTCCTCAGCATTTTTTGGACATTTTGCTCTTAGTATTTTAATGACTTAACATTCTTGGGACAAAGCCTTCGAACCTTTTGTTTGAATAAAGATAATTTTTTACCATGTAATATAAAGATCAAGTTTGAGCACAAAGAAATCGTACTCTTAAACCCTATTCTCTCTCTAACATCAAACTCTCCCCCCCTTTTCTCTACACACACGGCCGCGGGTCACCACTAGAAGGGATGGTTTTGGGTCATTTTTGGCCTGGAATCACCCATTTACTTCGTTTTTTATCCCCTTTTATCTAAATAAGTGGTTTTTCCACATAGATCTGGTTTTTTTCTCGTGTTTTTCGTCATCTGTATGCGGCAGTATTGTTGTTCGTCTTCTTGGTGAGGCGTCGTTTGATTTCCCGTCTTGGTGCGGTGTTCGTTTGGTTCAGATTGGCAGATATGCTTCGATCCATCACAGATTTAATCAAGAATTAGGCGTCAATGTTACAGATCCGGAGACATGGGTGTGTGAGTTTGTTCGCAGATTCATTCTTTTGTAGGCATCTTGATTTTGTCGTGTTATGCTATTTACCTGGGTGCGGTGAGTTTGTTCGCAGATTCATCATTTTCGGTTTTTAGTGATGTTGGATTTATGTTGTTTACGATGTATTTTACCAATTTGAATGAATGAATACCTTTTTAGTCAAAAAAAAAGTTTGAGCACAAAGATAATATTAGAGAAAACAACAATGAACAACTTCTGTATGACCGATTCTTTACAAAAAAAACTTCTGTATGGCTGCTGGAAGTTGAAAATTATTTCCTTACTACTATCACATTGTTGATAAATATTAAGTGTGTCCATATTACTCCATTTTATGAATTAGTAATATCATAAGAAAAAGAAGAAATGGATGTAGTATAGAACTATTTTTTTTACACTAGTACAGAAAAGGGATTCCACGTCGGTTATTTTTGGCTTTCCACATCGGTTTTCAAACTGATGTGGAAACGATCGATGTGGTTTATTGCCACTTTACACATCGGTTAAAAAACCGATGTGTAAAGTATATTTTAAACATCGGTTTTCTATTAACCGATGTGGAAAATTAATTTATCAATTGATAAGCAGTTGGAAATTTAACTTTCTACATCGGTTTTGCCTAAAACCGATGTGTAAATTTAACTTTCTACATCGGTTTTAAATAGAACCGATGTGTAAAGTGAAATTTACACATCGGTTCTACGGAAAACCGATGTAGAAAGTTAAATTTACACATCGGTTTTTGATGAACCGATGTGTAAAATCTCAATTTTTTTTTAATCTGTTATTTACATTTCAATCGTTCCTTTCCCCTGTTTCAGTAATGCAGATCAATAAACAAACCAGCAGTACCCTGATCAAACAAGAAACAACAACAGAACACCAAATCAGTTCTGACACAATCATTCAAAAGCAAAACATACTTCATTCAATTTTCTTAGCACAAACAATCAGCTCTTACACATATGGTTAAAAATACTGACATTTCATCAAATGACTAGTGAGCACAGAATCTGAAAACAGAGGGCATCAGGCCTAATTAATTTCGAATGAATGAAAACAACACTTTATCAAGGCTACATCAAAACACGAGAGAAGAAGAATTGAACCAGACCTGAGCACTAATACATATCATCAGTCAAAGGTACACTATAGCTAGTACATGATAAGTTTTTAAACTAACTACATATATACAAACTATGGGTGGTACACTTCAAGAAAGAAAGTTTCCCAACGCCTCTTTATGATGTTGATGTCAGAATCAGATAATGGAGTTGGATTGTTGAATATCTGCAAGTTTAATTGGACAAAAGATTATATCTTTTAAGTAATAAACTAACATAAAACATATAACGAATCTATACTATTACTTCTAACTGTGTCAATTAACATTTACCTTGCTCCATCTTTTAGTGATCCCAAAGGAGATAATTTCCAACATCCACTGCATCACATAGTAGCCACATTCCCATGACCCACGCTGTATACGTGACTACGTACAAATGAAACCCAATTAGAATATGAGGAATTAAATAAAATAGAAATCAATTATTGTACCCACTGCATTTGATGCATTTGAACTAATAAATATCATACGCTGGGAATAATCCATCTGATAGCCCGAGTACGCCTTTCACCACGCAACATGTGGGATGCATTAATAGACCTATCATGACAAAAACATTAATTAAAGTATATCTAATAGATTTCAGATAATTAAAACAACTGCATTAATGATTATAAAGTATTTTAATGCTTACGTTTCGATGATCGTCTTCAGTTGATTCGCCGGCTTATTTCCCAATGAGCAGAAGAAGACCACGACGTTCATTCTTGGGTACAAGAGCAACAGTTGCCAATGCCGGCTGTATTTGCGGAACAGTTAGTGACTAAGTCATATATAGTTATACTTAAATAACTGGTACTTACTTATTGAGATAAGGCGCAAGATAGAATTGATGATCGTCTCGGGCAAGTATATCACGTATGGTAGTGACCGGGTCTTCCGATGCTACGAGAACATCACCCTGAATGAACATGGGGTCAATGAACCCATAAAGGGCGAGGTTACCCTGATCGACTAACATACGATGCAGATACCTAATATATTGGAAAAGCATGTTAATTATTATAGTATTTAAAAATTAATTACGTACTTAACTTATAAATAAAATGTACTTACGTGCACCAAAACGATATGTGTGCAGAACTGGCCATTTCTTTATTGAGTGCCATCTCCATAAGTTCCTTCTTTGGTATATACAGTTCACCAGGGCTGGCATCATGTTCCAACGTTACCAAGGCTGCATCATCCTCCATGGTGACAACCTGTATAGCCAGAACTTTAAAAACATCACCATGGCCAGGTGCCCCTTTGTCGATCCCCTAAACAACATAGATATATATTAGTAATCACGGATAATTAAGTTATTTAATTCGTTATTAACTAAATGGTCAAATGAATACCTTGGCAGGAGCAGACATCTCTGGTCTTCCTAGATCCGACCTTTTAGGCACAATATCATTTCCAACATCCTATAACGAATAAAAATAAAGCATTATCTTTAAACAATAATAAATATATTTCAACTATGAATATAGAAAAACACAACTAACCGAATACCTCAGATGCAACAAGAAAGTTGACCAGTCTTCTTGGCCAGAGGATGAAGTTATCGGGGCCCGACCCCTTGTTTGAACCTCCTCGGTGGGCACGGGGACTCGAGCATCAAGCATCTCGAATAATCTCAACAGACACCCTCACTGATCATCCGGTAATAACCGATGGTGTATGATATTACCTTACTTATTATATGCCCTACCCAATGCCACTAGCGGCGATGATGATGATCATCAACATACGACTCACACCTATCGTGGTCGTCATCATCATCATCATCATCATCATCATCAGCAGCTGAAGAAGAAGAAGAAGATCACCATCATCATCATTTTCGGGATGATGAGGAGGATCACATGAGCCCTTAGTGCTCACATGGACAGAGGGTTGGACAGAGGGTTGGACACCGGCTTTGTCATCTCGCCGGGACATAGAAGTCAATATTGCCATCTCGCTGGGCAAACCGCTCGGCCATCTCCTGTCGAAGCTCGACTGCAATCTCCTGTTTTAGTCGTGCTCTTCATTCGCAACCAATCCCTGTGGCATTGGTGTGAAGATGAACCATGGTATTGGCGAATGCCGACTCCCCATCCAACACCAATGACACGGCCCGGGTGGTCTGGTTTACCGATGGCAGTAGATAAGACATCATCGCGTCCTCTAGGAACAAAGGTTCCTTGGGTTAGCTGATCATCCAAGGCATCCTATCACATAAAATATCAGGTCACATTACAATTCGGTAACAATCTTAAAATGACAATTACAACAAACTATACTTACAATCCTCTCAGCTACTTGGCGGGCCTCCTCGGATGTATATTGTCCCGTTTTTCTTTGTCGGCCCCTCTTCCATGAACGATGGCATGGGGGTGGAGGTGGATCAACAACCTCTGGAAGATTTTCAGCATTAGGATCCGCCTGAGATGCTGCCTGCTGACGTGCTTTCTTTTCCTCTTCAACCATTTTCTTAACAAGCTTTTTATATCCCCCACGAGACATCACATGGGGGTAGACATTCTTGCTTTGGTTTTTCTGCCCCTTTTCCCTCTTCTCCTGTTATAAATAAAAGACAATTAAATTACATAAGTAAATGAAATTAATGCAATTACATAAATTTAGAGACAAATCAAATAAGTTAACCTGAAAGCTGGGATCATGTCGGCTCTGAACAAAGCGATCCCACGTCGCCTTGTCAAGAAACGGATACACCTCGAGTGGGTTCTTTTTACTTTTTGGATTGAATATATAGTATATCGCCAGTGTCGGCCTTAAAAGCCCTCCAACGCTCTCCAGCATACTTTAGCAAACGCTTCTTCATAGCGTATGTATCCGGTATGTCAAAGGTCAACTACATTAAGACCAAAAGAATCAACGAATTACTGTATGATATTATTAAGATAAAAATAAAGTAGATACAGACAAACACAGGACGTAGAAGTATAGATACCAGAACACTCTCCCATATCTGCTCCTTCACATCCGCCGGTACATCTCTCCACCTATCAATGAGTATACTGGGCCTGTTCCTAGCAAGGGTCGCCACAAAACTGTTAAATTGATCTTCCATTGGCCCAATAGGATTGAGGTTATTATCAAAGTCTACTCTTATCCTTTGATTTGACCCACGGTTGGCAGTCAAATTCCTCATTCGTGTGGCACGTCTACCCTTTCTACCGGTAGACGGGGTCTCTGACCCGCTACATGAAGGAGGGATATCCTCATGATCAGCCATGTATACCTGTTTAAACACAAAACAAAAAAAAAACTTGTTAGTATGTCAGGATAAATATCAAACATAACTTATAAATATCGATCAACGTACATAAACATAACTTATAAATATCAACGTAAACATATAATATGCCAAACTTGATGGTAATATCAAACTAAACTTACTTTGTGGTCAATTAGTAAAGTTCTCCCATAACCCTTCTTGGTGATAATTACGAGTAGCATGTACATCATCCACTTCATTTTCCTCATTGAAATTTGGCACTCGTGTTGAGAAAGAAGGAGTATCAGAAATATCAAGAGTTGAATCGTGATTTCCCTCACTACCGTTATACATGTTTTTTCCCTGGAGAACCACTGACCACCTTTTGTTAGAAGGATCATGGATATAAAACACTTGTTTTGCCTGGGATGCCATGATGAAAGGTTCCTCTTTATTACCTACCTTACTAAGGTCCACCAATTTGAATCCTAACTCATCGGTTTGCACACCATTGTTACTGTCGACCCACTGACATTTAAAAACAGGTACTCTAAACTTCGTGTAATCAACCTCCCATATGTCTTCAATGATTCCAAAGTATGAAACTGATGCCATAACAGGGTTTTTATCTTTCGAACTAGAGAAATGCATGGACTCAGCGACGACCATAACCCCACTGTTTTGCATAGTACTTTTGTCATCCTGGGACTTTGTATAGAAGGAAAACTTATTGATAAACAAGAAAAAACAAGAAAAAATTTGAACGAAACCGAAGATTGAATATGAAAAACCCTAAACCCAAATCAGTTAATCACAACAGCAAAATCCATTACCCATACACATCAGTGAATGAACCACAACAACAAACTGAACAAAGTGAATACTGGAGAATGAAGCAAGGTGAAGGGAAAGTGAAGCAAAGTAAAATGGAGGAAGCACTCACCAGAGAATGAAGCAATGGCGGCAAGCAGACAGAGCGAGGTGAGAGCGAGCATCCAAACGCAAAGGTAAAGCACAGGGAGAGAGCTGTTTTAGGGTTCAGCTAGCAAAACTCGAAAATGAAGAATGCAGGGATAGCGCGCGGAACAGAATAAAAATTGGCAATATTACACATCGGTTATGCTAAAAACCGATGTGGTTAACATTATACACATCGGTTATTAGAAAACCGATGTTTAAACCTTAAACTTTTATTTTTTTTAAAAAAATTTATACATCGGTTATTTAAAACCGACGTGTAAAAGTAAAATTTTAATTTCTATTTTTTTTATTTATAATTTATACATCGGTTATCTAGAAACCGATGTTGTTAATCTCAATTTTCCACATCGGTTCATAAAGAACCGATGTTGAATGTTAAAAATTCTGACTTTAAATTTTTTTTATTTTAATTTTAAACATCGATTAGAAATAACCGATGTGTAAACGTTTTACACATCGGTTATTCTCTAAACCGATGTGTAATACTTTGGTTTTAATTTCAAAAATGTCACCGCCTCGTTTTACACATCGGTTTCTAATAAACGATGTGTAAACTCCGATGTAGAATCCCTATTCTGCACTAGTGTTAC
Organism: Sophora flavescens; assembly: GCA_030762895.1. Lineage (NCBI taxonomy): Eukaryota > Viridiplantae > Streptophyta > Magnoliopsida > Fabales > Fabaceae > Sophora > Sophora flavescens. The sequence goes on from JAUPTC010000014.1 coordinate 2,695,271, forward strand.
CTCAAAGCGAATATATTAAGTGTGGCATGCTCTTTCTTAACTACATATATTTTGACACCATGAATGTTTAATTTTTTATAGTGTAAAATAATATGCCATTTTTGTTAAAAAAAAAATGCTATTAGTGTATTACTATTAAGTCTTTAAGAATTTGTCATCTATGATTATATACTTTACATTGTCAAAGTGTTTTCTTATGAAAATTTGAATAAAAAAATAAATTTAATTCTCACTTATTTAATGTTTTTCATTTAATGGAAAACTTACCCATACATTTGCATGGGTCCATAACACTAGTACTATATAATAGGTGAACCCCCATTTTACTGTGCTGGACCAAAATGGCGACACATGTCGCCTCTTTTTATTGTTTCATTTTTTATTTTTTAAACTTAACATTTTTGTGCATTTTTGTTTTTTTTTTTTCTGTTTTTTTTCGATTTTTTTAGATTTTTTTATTATTTTTTTCCTTTTTTTAGCTAATTTTTTTGGATTTTTTATTTTTCTTTTATTTTTTTTCTATTTTTTTTACTTTTTCCCGAATTGTTTTTTTTATTTAATCTTTTTTTAATTTAACCATTTTTTTAACAAAATATTTTTATATTTAATATTTTTAATTAAAATTTTATTTTAATCATTTTTTTTCAACCATTTTTTACAATTTTAAATAAAAATGTTTTATTATTATTTCCACCTTCGTGTTTGATGAATTTAATGTCAATACAAATATTAAAGTTGATTAATTTTTAGTGTACATCTGACTTGACTGCATTTCCATAATCAGTGGAGTTTAAATGATTATTTTAATGATTGATTTAATTTTGATTTTTTAAATTAAAATTTGATTGTTTTATTTTATTCATTGCTTGAATGGATGGTTGCTCAACTGAGTGGATAAACATTTATTGGGATTAGATTGACAACATTAGTCAAGAGTAACATGGTTCCCTATTCCCTTTCTTAACATTTTTTAATTATCTTCTTTTATTTTTGTTTTCTATAATTATGTGATTGTACCATATCATCAGGATCCCTATTCTTCTTCCTCGAAACCCCTCGTCTTCTTCTTCCTTGCTTATGTTGAACGACAATGAAGGAAATGAAAGGAACGGTGCGTGGCACTGTTCACACGGAAGAGGGAGATGTGCGCCGTCGCTGGAGGTGGCGAGAAAAAGGGGTGGAAACGAAGAAGAAGACTTGGTCAGAGGTAACGTGTTCTCTTCCCTCTCCATTAGAAACAACCTGTCATTTCAGTTTCTATGTCTCTTTCTCTCATTTCCTTGTCTCTCTCCTCCCAACCCTTTTTCCCTTTTGTCTTTGTTTGTGAAGGTGCATGTGCGCCTGGGATTTAAACGTGGGACCAGCAAAGAAATTTGAAAACCTGAGGCCAGCATGCTTTTAGTGTCATGACTGGAGTTGAATAAATGACAACCCTCTTTCCCTTTTTCCAGAATTGTTTTTTTATTTAATCTTTCTTTAATTTAATCATTTTTTTAACAAAATATTTTTTATTTAATTTTTTAATTAAAATTTTATTTTATTCATTTTTTTCAACTTTTTTTACAATTTTAAATAAAAATGCTTTATTATCATTTCCACCTTCGTGTTTAATGAATTTAACAATTTAAATATAAATGTGTTAAATATTAGATAATTTGTTTAAAACAAATGGTAGCTTGATGTGCCTTCTCTTATTTTTAATTGTGTCATTATTTTACTGTATACGAAAAGGTCGGTGCCAAATATCACGGGTCGTGCCCATGTAGATTTTTGGCCTCTGAATTTTTTTAATAAAAATTATTTAGATTATTATTTTACTTATTGTATTATTGTTATTTATTGTAATAAGAATTTTTATAATTTAAATTTTTTTTGTTAGATTTTTTTAATTTAATTTTCTTTTTAAATTTTTTTATAAAAGGCTTTTTATTTAACAATATTTTTTATATAACCATTTTTTAACAATAATTTTTATTTTTTTTCATTAAACTTTTATTTTAATCATTTTTTTCAACTTTTTTTAACAATTTTAAATAAAAGTGCTTTATTATTATCTCCACCTTCGTGTTTAATGAATTTAACAATTTAAATATAATATTGTTAAATATCAGATAATTTGTTTAAAACCAATGGTAACTTGATGGGTCTTCTCTTATTTTTAACTGTGTCATTCCTTTACCGTATACGAAAAGGTCGGTGCCAAATGTCACGGGTCGTACCCACGCAGATTTTTGGCCTCTAAATTTTTTATAATAAAAATTTTTCCAATTATTATTTTACTTATTGTATTATTGTTATTTATTGTAATAAATTTTTTTATTCAAATTTCTTTTTATTAATTTTTTTAAAATTTTTTTTTATATGAATTTTTTTATAAAAGGTTTTTTATTTAACAAAATTTTTATATTTAATTTTTTTAATTAAAATTTAAATTCAATAATATATTTTTTCACATTTTTTTAACAATTTGAAATAAAAATGTTTTATTATTATTTCCACTATCATGGTAGATGAATTTAACAATTTAAATATAAAATAGTTAAATCTATATCTATATCTATAATTATATAGTAGGTGGATCCACTTTTCACTGTAGTGGACCACCTTTACGACACGTGTCGCCTTTTTTTCATTTAAATTTTATTTTATCTTTATTCTTGTTTTCAAAAGTTTTAAATTTTATTGTTTGAAAATTTAACAAATTCTTTTTTTAAAAAAATATTTTTTATTTAATATTTTTTAAATAGTTTTTCTAAAAAATGTTTTTTATTTAAATAATTTTTTTACTTTTTTTCTCAAACTTTTTTTATTAAAGTTTTTTATTTATTTTTTAGAATTTTTGTTTATTAACTTTTTTTCGAAAATCATTTTTTATTAAATTTTTTATATTTAATTTTTTTAAAAATTTAATAAAAATTTTTTTAAAAATTACTTTTCTTATTTTAAATTTTTTTCCACTCTTTTTAAATAATTTTTTTATTACAATTTTTTTGAAATTTTTTAAAAATGGTTTTTGTTTAATTTTTTCCCCATTTTTTTAAAAAAAATTCGGATTTTATAAATATAAAATTTTTCCAATTTTTTTTATTTAAAACAAATTTATTTAACCTTTTTAATTTAATTTTTTTATTACTTTTCCTAAATTTATATTTTTTTAAGATTTTTTTAAAAAAATGTTTTTTATTTTAACTTTTTTTAGTTAAACTTTTTTTAGGAATGCACTCCAGCTTTTTGACAATTTTGTCACAGTAGATGAATTGGATGACGACACTTGTCGACGGATGTCGTAACCCAAATTATATATTTTTTAGATTATATAATTTGTTTAAATTAAATGATGTCCTGCTTTTACTTTTGACGAATATGAGGGCGCCACGTGTCATTAATTATTTTACTTTTATTAACTTTGAATTTTTTATATTAAAAATATTAACATAATTATTTTACTTATTGTATTATTATATGGCCTTCTCTTTTTCAGTTTTTTTTATTAAATTTGCACCTTTTGGTTTCATTAACTTAACAATTTAAATATTAAATTTTAAAATATTATATTATTTGCTTAAAATAAATGGTAGCTTTATTTTTATGTGGACAAATAAACGGGTGACACGTGTAATTGACAGGTCCCCCATATATTTTTGTCCTCTGCCATTTTTCAATAATAATTATTTAATTATTGTATAATTTATTGTGGGGCCTTTTCTTAAAATAAATTTGTATCATGCTTTTACTGTGGACAAATAAACGAGCGACATGTGTCATGGGAGGGATGCACATATAATTTCGACCTCTGGCATTTCTTTAATAATAAATATTTAATTAATCGTTTTAATTATTGTAAAATCCATTCATGGGCTTTCTCTTATTTTTAACCGTGTCATTATTTTACTGTGGACGAAAAGGTCGGCGCCAAATGTCATGGGCCGTGTCCACGAAGATTTTTGGACCATTGGATTTTTTATAATAAAAAATATTTAGATTATTATTCTACTTATTGTACTATTATTTATTATATTAACTTTTTTTTATTATTTTCACCTTCGTGTTTGATGAATTTAACAATTTAAATATAAAATTGTTAAAAATTAGATAATTTGTTTAAAACAAATGATACCTTGATGGGCCTTCTCTTATTTAATTGTTTTAATTATTATAAATTCCATTCATGGACTTTCTCTTATTTTTAACTGTGTCATTTTTTTTACTTTGGACGAAAAGGTCGGAGCCAAATGTCACGGGCCGTGCCCACATAGATTTTTTGCCTCTGGATTTTTTATAATAAAAAACATTTAGATTATTATTTTACTTATTGTATTATTATTATTTATTATATTGCCTTCTTTTTTTCAATTTTTTTTATTATTTCCACCTTCGTGTTTGATGAATTTAACAATTTAAATATAAAATTGTTAAATATTAGATAATTTGTTTAAAACAAATAGTAGCTTGATGGGTGTGTTATTCATTAACTATTGAATATACGAATCCAACTGTTCACTGTTGTACACAATAGTATTATTTTATATTAAAAAATAATATATTTAATGTTGTTCATGTTGAAATTATTTATAATAAACTATTACGAAAATAATCATCCAACTAATCTCGCACAGATAACTACGCTAGTATCATCTATGCATGATGACGAGACTAGTAATTTCCTCTAACAAAAATTAAATTACACAAAATATGATCTATTTCTCGTTATGAACATGATGTTGAGAAAATAAAAATGACCTACTGTGAACACCTAATTTTGCCCGGATTTTTTTATTAATGTCTTGAAAATAATAACAGAAAATAATAAAAATAAAACAAAAAATGTTTTTTCTACGCCCATTACATCATCAAATGGAGCCCATTTTCGTTTTTATTTTTGGGCCCATTATCCCAAACCCAACAAAAATTGTTACTATTCTGATTTGTTTAAAAATAAAAAATAATAAAAAGTAAAAATTTCAAAAAAAATCAGATCCCATGCTTGTACCCCTCTTCTTTGTCTTCTTCTTCTTTTTTCAGAAAAGGGGGGGACAATGGTACAAGCCATCCTCACCCATTGCTGCCCCTGCAAGGTGGTGGAGCAAAGGCTGATTTGCTCCCTACTACTTGTACCCACCAACAGAAAAATTTGGCATCTTCTTCCCCCTGATGCTATATATTGAACAAAGTGACCGGGAGGAAGAGAGGGGGGGGCGGGGGGGACAGCAAAAAAATACTCAACATTCTCCTCTCCAACCTCTAGCCACCATCACTCCCAAATCATAAATCAACACAAAAACACCCAAATACTCTCTGATACCAAAAAAAAATCAAAAAAAAAACTCCTCCCTTTTTTTTCTTCCTCTTTCATTTTTTCTTTCTTTCTTCACGTCAGAGCTCTTCCCCTTCTCCTTTTCTCTTTTCTTTCTCATCCTTCTCCCTTCTATCTAACTTCCACTTCATTCATTTGTTTTCCTTCTTCTACATGATACCAAGACACACATCTCCTTCTTCCTTTTGATTCTTTCAAATTTCTCTCTTCCTCTCTCTCACAGAGACGCGCGCCTGCCCGTGGGCCGCCGTCCGATCCATCGCTGCATAGCCGCGACCACCGTGCCGCTTGCACCGCCTGGAGGCCACTCGGGAGCCGTCGTCGCCGACGCGTGAGGGAGGAGATTGCGCCCCGGTGCATCGATTCGAGCTCCGCCATAAAAACGCGCTCCACCACGGTCTGCCGAATCGAGCTGCCGATGTCGCCGTCACCTCCCACAACCGCTATATCCTCCTTCTTCCCGGATCGGCGCCTCCCCTGTCACGGGAGTTGCAGATCTGCTCCTCGCCGCACGAACCACCACGCTGCTCCTCCACGCACGCCTAGCCGCCACGAATCCGCACCGAGACGCGCTGCTGAGCAGCTCGCGTCCGTCCGTCCCGGCCCCGCCAGATCATTGTCAAGCCTCTGGTTCCCCTCTCCCTGTTGGTAACCATAGAGGCTAAGCCTCTGATGCTTTCCTCACCTCTCATTCTTATTCTTTTAACTTTTGCCTTCAGTTATCATCATTTATTACTTATTAGGTTATTAGGTTCTAATGGATTGGGTTTCTGATTGCAGCCTGTGGCCCAAATTGGTGTTTTATTTTGTCCCTTTTATATCATTAGAATTTGGGCTAAACAAAATAATGAAGAATAATCTGAATCAAAAAAATATTTGGACTCTATCTGTTGGTCCTGATTTTTATTTCCCTTTTGTTTAATTATTTGTAACCGGGCCAAGGATGTAGTGAGAGGCCCATTAGAAATGAATATAAGCTATGAGCTAATTACTAGGCCTCTCTTTTTGTTCTTTTTCTCTTATAAAGTTTGGGCCAATACATAAGGTTCCAACAAAAAAAAAACAAGTGTGTTCCCAATTTTTTTTACTGATATGGGCCTTTTCAAGTTTGGGTCAGATTCTTTCCCTTTTAGAAAAATACTTTATTAAAAAATTAATTAAAAAAAAGGAATTTTATTTTAAAATAAAAAGATGATAAAAAAAAAAGTTCACGCAACAATCTACAATGTTGATGTATGATTTTTCATCCTCAAGCGTTGTATGAATTGTAAGGGTTCATCGTATAGCTTCGCTATCTTTAACCCCATGCAAGAGTGAATTCCCTTTTTATTAAAATATTAAAAATGTTTTCAATTTGCTCTTTTTATAAGATTTTATCAAGATTTATAAGATAAAAATCTCTTTTAATTCACGCAACAATCTACGACGTTGATGTATGGACTTATTCATCCTCAAGTGTCGTACGAATTGTAAGGGTTTATCGTATAGCACTGCTATCTTGGACTCTAAGCAAAAGTGAATTTATTTTTAAAATAAAATCTCTTTTTAAACCAAAAAAATCAAACCTTTATCAAAATTAAAAATCAACCAACCAATCAGATTTTTTCAAGAGAACTACGTGGCTTTGAGTTTCCCATCGCACCCGGGAATACGTAGGAGCAAGATAAATCATCTTGTCGGGCCAAAACTAAATTTTCCTTTTTTTTGTGTCTCTTTTTATGTTAAAATAATTAATCAAAATAATTAAACTTTTCTATTTTTAGGGATGCTCTATGGACACGGTGTCATGTTCAGTCCCTTAGATTTGAGGATGCCCTATGGACCCATGTGCCATGTTCAATCTCATTTAGTTTTTATAAACAATAAATTTAAAAACGTAAAAATCAATAAATTTAAAATATTAAAAATCAAAAAATAGTTCTTTCTTGTAAATAATTTTTGGGGTAAAATAAATATTTAAAAGGTCATTAAAATGTTTTTGCACAATCAACTTGAGGTACCGTTTTTAACGGGCGATGTGGGGTGCTAATACCTTCCCTACTCGTAACCGACTCCCGGACTTATCTCTCTTTTTAAAAGACCAGTTAACCTTTAAATAATTGGGTTTTCTAAGATTTTCCCAATAAAAATTTTAGTGGCGACTCCTCTGTTTTTACCCATCTTTTCGCGGCTCCCGGACGGGACGGTCGCGACAGCTGGCGACTCCACTGGGGACTTTAGAGAGTCAGGCCTATCATAGTTGGTTGTGCAACTTCTTTTAATAACTTTGAAAATATTAGTTTTACCCCTATTTGTTTTATTTGTTTTATAAATTGTTATATGCTTTAATATATGTCTTTGTACATTCTTGCAACCTTAGGGTAGAAAACTCTTGTAAATGTTGGTTGTTCTTTTGCAGGCTTGGGGTTAGTTTTTGGGTTTTGTGCAGGTTTGCTTGCTCCCAGCACACACATCACCATCCCATACTCACACACTTTTGGGCTCTATACCCGAGTCTTGGAATGCCATCGGATTAGAAGGGGCTTCAGTGATGTTATTGTGACGCTTTTGCGCCCCTGACAGACATTGATTCTCCCGCTCGGATTGCTACCGAAACATGGATCACCATATGGTGACTCTTCAGTCCCTGTGGTGAGGTTCATGGATTCGGATCCTTATCTTTTAGATGAGGGTAATCCGGGGACCATATGTTTAGGGGTCTAGATCCGTCCCGAAAGTCATGCACATAAAATGCCATTAGTAGCCTACCAAAATAGGGTCTCGACCTCAGAAATTCAAACTTTAGGATATGACCCATGTAGGACAAAAGGGAGCACATTCAACCTTTTTCTGCAATATGAATAATCACGTTTATATCTCATGCATTTCCATAAATGGTAAAAAAGGGATTTGTGTAAATCATCTTTCTATAACTCATTCATATTCTTTGTATATTTTGTATCTTATGCAATAAATATTTTGTTAGGTTCATAAAAAAAAAACCATTTTCATGCATTCCTCTCATGCATTCATTACAAAAAAAATCATTTATCTCAAGCATTCATAAGAAGGAAAAAAGAAAAAATAAGAAGTCATGCATCTCCTTCATTTTATGCATGCATCACTAAAAACTTTTCAGACCAATAAATTAAAAATCCATACATTTCATACATCAATTACTTTTTATGTCAATCTCATCATTAAAAAAATTTCATATCAGTCGTTCATTAAAAAAAAATCATTTATCTCAAGCATTCATAAAAAATTTGATTCATCTAAAAAATAAAAAGGCTCATTTCATGTATCACTGTTTTGATAGAAGTTCCTTCATGCATCTCATGTATTAAAATTTGGGTAAGTATAAAAATAAAAATAAAAAGTAAATCTTTTCCATGCAACCCATGCATTAACACCTTCTTGGGTCAAGAAAAATCTTTTTCATGCATCCCAAAAGGTTATCTTCAGTAAACTGTCACAAATAAGGATTTAATCCCTTTTCCCCAAACTTCACAGTGACTTTTTGAATAATTGCTCTGTGGCACCCTTATTGGACTCGATCACAAGCCAAAATCATGGATGAGGAAGAGCAAACTCAGAAGTTCATAGAAGACTGGAGTCAACTCAAAGAGAAGATGACCCAAATGTTGGTAATGTTGCAAGTCATGCAGAAGGAAAAGAACACGAATGAGAATCCTTGACCTCAATCAAGAGCAATAGGCCATACCTCTTCTCACTCATGGGAACAACCAACAAGGGGCCATGATGCCTTTCATCAGCTACCCAAGCAATCAAAATTGTCCTTCATTTGACCCAAGCAATCCCCCATATGGTCTTCCTCAAGGATTTGTGCCGCCAGTCGCTCCTGGTCCAGCAAATGGCAATCCAAACTCACAAAACACAACCCAGACACAGATCCCCACCAATTCTATGGTGCGTTCCGTTAACCCAAACACTTCACCATTCACCTTCCACATTGGTGCCAATGGGATCCAAGTGGCACAGAGCTTCGCTTCCCCACAGTATGTTGCTGTGAATCAGTCATGTGGGAATCCTCAATCCATAGAAAAGCTGGAGGTTCTAGAGGAAAGACTGCGAACTATTGAAAGGGCAAACAGTCATGGTCTTCGGGATGCCTCTGAACTCTGTCTAGTACCCAATGTCGTAATACCTCCAAAATTCAAAGTGCCAGATTTTGACAAATACATAGGAACCACTTGTCCAAAAAGCCACTTAACCATGTACGTCAGGAAGATGGCATCACATGCCCAGGATGATAAGCTCTTGATTCATTTCTTCCAAGATAGTTTGATTGGGGCAGCTTCAAATTGGTACATACACCTCGAGCGGGCCCACATTCGATCCTTCAAAGACCTAGCGGATGCATTCCTGAAACAATACAAGTATAATATTGACATGGCTCCTGATAGGATGTAACTTCAAAATATGTTAAAAAGGGATACAGAAACCTTCAAGGAGTATGCACAAAGGTGGAGAGAATTGGCTGCTCAGGTAGAGCCCCCATTAACTGAGAAGGAAATTGTGGCAATGTTCATTGATACACTTCAGCCACCCTTCTATGATAGAATGATTGGAAGTGTATCATCAAACTTTTCTGACATGGTTATCATTGGAGAACGAATTGAGAATGGGATGAGAAATGGTAAAATTGTTGAAAGTTCTGTGGGGGTAGCCGGGATGACAAAAGTTCCATTTGTCAAGAAGAATGAAGAAGAGGCACATGTTGCGGCATCTGAGCAAGAGTCTGAGTGGTCTGGGCATTGGATACCGAGTCAAATATCTGTCAACTCTCAACCGTCTTTTCAAACAACCTACACTCCATATTATCCACCACATCACCAACCTAACCATCCATATGTAGCTGCCATCTCACAATTTCCAACCCAATCCTATCCTATGAGGACACCATACCACCCATCAAACCCTTTCCAACATCAAACTTTTCCCGCCATACCGCCCCAACAAAACCTAAATACAAATCAAAGGAGACAACCTTACAACCCAGAAAAGAAGCCCATGCAGTTTGACCCTATACCTATGACTTACACGGAGCTATTGCACAGCCTTATTGAAAAATCTTTGTTGGTCCCGGTCCCGACCAGGCAGGTGCAACCCCATACCCAAAATGGTTTGACCCAAATGTCAAGTGTGACTATCATGGGGGAGTGATAGGTCATTCAACTGAAAATTGCAAGACCTTAAAGTATAAAGTGCAAGATCTGATCAATGCAAATGTGCTAAGTTTCCAATGAGACACTCTTGATGCAGGAGGTTCTGGAGTCCATGCCGTAGAGGACACTTTGGAACATGACCTTTGAATCTTGTGTAGAGTAATTCATTGATGCTAATCCTTTAGCTCTGCCCAAGGCTTTAGGAAGTTTTTAATAATGGGCTTACTTGTTTCCATTTCAGTATGAATAAATGAATGCATTGAGTTTCCTTCCTTTCCTTCATCTTCTGATTTTACCTTCATCCTTCTTCTTTTCTTGAAAGTTATCAATAAAGCAGATCTGAAGGTGATTCTCTTTAAAAATAAAATAAAATAATAAGTGCTGGAACCTCATCGTATGATCCTGATCACCTCATTAACCATGCTGGTTCGGACAACTATGGAAAGCTTCCCCATGAGATCAACCGAAGATGATTGAGGCAATCAAAGGAAATCTTTTTGATTCAAGCTAGACTCCATGATTTGAAAAAAAAAAAGAAGAGAAAAGAAATTAAAAGGGAAATCGAGAAAGAGCGCCCGGTTATGCTTTTGCAAGTACTATCATTTTTGTCTTACCTTTAAAATTTATGAAAATTAACAATCAAAATTCGAAATGAAGAATGGCCATCTTTCTATATCTTTCACATACTTGTACTATCCCTTGTTACTCCGTTTGAGCTTGAAATTCTTTCAAAGAACCCGGGACAAGGATCACCCTTAAGCAAGGGGCAAGCATGAAAGAATCGGTGATTATGAAAAAAAAAAAAAAAAAAACTTCATGCAAAGGCAAAAAAAAAAAAGGAGGAAATAAAAAGGAAAGTTAGAGGAAAACAAATGTTCTTAGAAATCGAAAAGATCGTGGATCATCGGTCCTATTCAACCTTAAAACATTTGTTTGAGCCTTATATCCTTTCCTTCATGACTATCAACCATTGGCCGCGTTATGAGCCTAAAAAGTCCATTCTGATCAATGAAAGATTGTTATCATTTTCATTAACTTTAATTGTGAGACAAAATGTATGTGCTTTTTCAATGCATCGCTCTCGGAAAAAGGAAAAGAAAGAAAAAACAAAGAGAAAATGAAAAAAACATAAAAAAAAAGGGGAGGCTCGCTGGGTTGAAAACCTGCAAGGGCGACCTAGGCAAAATTAGAGCAACCTACGCAAAAGTTAGCGTCAAACAGATTCCTCGAAGCAACGAACTGGGGCAGTTTGAATTTAAAGGCAAATCATGTCCTCAGAAGGAGATTAAAGCAATACTCGAGATCATACGAGTGTCTCTTGAAGAAATGCAAGCGAAAACCAGGGCAGTTTGAAGGCGAGCCATGAAATTCTCAATACATGAAGACTGGAGCAAACCATGTTCTTGAAAGCTGATTAAAGCGGTGCTCGAGATTATACGCATGAGAAGCTAGCACTTATCATCTTAAAAGATTATCACCTGAAGAAAAATGTGAACTCCATCCCGTCATTGTTTCCTTCCTTCTAACAACCTTTCAATTCTTTCGCTCATATACTTACCACTTTCCACATATTGTTACTCCCTGTCCATCCTCTATCATACCCCTCTTTCTACCATAGACTCAATTTGCATTCTTTAATACATACTGAAAGGTGAAGCAAGTATCAATAATGATATCATTTAGAGTTTCTCTCAGGATGCAAAGGTCATGGAAAGTACATCAATCTCCTAACAAAGGGCAATGTTGGAAAAGATAGAGAAATCAAGCAGTCTCATCCATCGGGATAATCATTGGAAATAGGCATATTTGTGACAAGGGGCAAAGCATCGATGGGGCAAGAAAATGACAATCCGGATCAATGAGTGACAATCCATTTCTTCCTTAAATTTGGTTGTGATCGAAGCTTTAAGGGGCTAGAAATCAAAGAGTGGTTTGCGAAAAATGATCAAAGTTCATTATCAATCACTGAAAGAATCTTTTGCATCATGCATTATTTCATGCACCAGAATCAACATCATTGCATCACATTTAGGCATAGGGCCCATAAGCTCCCATTTTACTGGATTTTACGGGCTTGGAGCCCATAAGCTTCGCTTTTGTTAGCTTTAGCAGACTCAGGGTCTCTAAGCTTTCATCTGTTTTAACGGGCATAGGGCCTATAAGCTTTATTTTGTTAGCTTTAGCAGACATAGGGTCTCTAAGCTTTCGTCTGTTTTAACGGGCATAGGGCCTATAAGCTTTGTTTTGTTAGCTTTAGCAGACATAGGGTCTCTAAGCTTTCGTCTGTTTTAATGGGCATAGGGCCCATAAGCTTTGTCTTGTCAGCTTTAGCGGGCACAGGGCCCCAAAAGTCATGTTACTGTTAGCTTTAGTAGGCATAGGGCCTCATAAGCTTTGTTTTGTTTGACTTTAGCGGGCACAGGGCCCCAAAAGTCATGTTACTGTTAGCTTTAGTAGGCATAGGGCCTCATAAGCTTTGTTTTGTTCGACTTTAACAGGCACAAGGCCCCTAAGCTTTGCTTGTGTTAGCTTTAGCAAACATAGGGTCTCTAAGCTTTCGTCTGTCTTAATGGGCATAGGGCCCATAAGTCATGTCTTGTCAGCTTTAGCAGGCATAGGGCCTCTTAAGTTTTGTTTTGTTGTAGTTTGGCTTTAGTGGGCACAGGGCCCCAAAAGTCATGTCTTGTCAGCTTTAGCAGGCATAGGGCCTCTTAAGTTTTGTTTTGTTGTAGTTTGGCTTTAGTAGGCACGGGGCCCCAAAAGTCATGTCTTGTCAGCTTTAGCAGGCATAGGGCCTCTTAAGTTTTGTTTTGTTGTAGTTTGGCTTTAGTGGGCACAGGGCCCCAAAAGTCATGTCTTGTCAGCTTTAGCAGGCATAGGGCCTCTTAAGTTTTGTTTTGTTGTAGTTTGGCTTTAGTGGGCACGGGGCCCCAAAAGTCATGTCTTGTCGACTTTAGCGAGCATAGGGCCTCTTAAGTTTTGTTTTGTTGTAGTTTGACTTTAGTGGGCACGGGACCCCAAAAGTCATGTCTTGTCGACTTTAGCAGCATAGGGCCTCTTAAGTTTTCTTTTGTTGTAGTTTGGCTTTAGGGGGCTCGGGGCCCCAAAAGTCATGTCTTGTTAGCTTTAGCAGGCATAGGGCCTCGTAAGCTTCGTTTTGTTTAGCTTTAACGGGCAGAGGGCTCATAAGCTATACCTTTGTTGGCTCCTATAGACATAGGACCACATAAGCCTTTTACATTTTGCTGTCAAGCTTCAGTGGATAACCGACTCCACAAGCTTTTATCCTTTTGCTTTCAAGCTTCAGTGGATAACCGACTCCGCAAGCTTTTGATCATTCCCTTCAAGCTTCAGCGGACAACCGACTCCGCAAGCTTTCAACTTTTCTTTCAAGGTTCAGTTGATAACCGACTCCACAAGCTTTTTACATTTTGTTGTCAAGCTTCAGCGGATAACCGACTCCGCATGCTTTTCATTTTCTGACAAGCTTCAGTGGACAACCGACTCCACAAGCTTTTTACCTTTTCTCAAGCTTGGTGGACAACCGACTCCGCAAGCTTTTAATCTTTTCTTTCAAGCTTCAGCGGACAACTGACTCCGCAAGCTTTCAGCTTTTCTCCTCAAGCTTCGGTGGACAACCAACTCCACGAGCTTTTTATCCTTTTGCTTTCAAGCTTCAGTGGATAACCGACTCCACAAGCTTTTTACATTTTGCTGTCAAGCTTCAGTGGATAACCGACTCCACAAGCTTTTTTATCCTTTTGCTTTCAAGCTTCAGCGGATAACCGACTCCGCAAGCTTTTCGCCTTTCCTTTCAAGCTTCAGCGGATAACCGACTCTGCATGCTTTTTATTTTCTGACAAGCTTCAGTGGATAACCGACTCCATAAGCTTTTTACCTCTTTTCAAGCTTCAGCGGATAACCGACTCCGTAAGCTTTTAACATTTCTTTTCAGGCTTCAGCGGACAACCGACTCCGTAAGCTTTTAACATTTTTTCAAGTTTCAGCGGATAGCCGACTCCGCAAGCTTTCAACTTTTCTTCTCAAGCTTCAGTGGATAACCGACTCCGCAAGCTTTTAATCATTTTGTTTTCAAACCGACTCCACAAGCTTTTAATTCTTTTACTTTCTAGCTTCAGCGGACAACCGACTCCGTAAGCTTTTTTACCTTTCCTTTAAAGCTTCAGCGGATACCCGACTCCGCATGCTTTTTACCTTTTCTTTTCAAGCTTCAGCGGACAACCAACTCCGCAAGCTTTTAACTTTTCTGTTAAGCTTCAGTGGATAACCGACTCCACAAGCTTTTAATCATTTTTGCTTCAGCGGACAACCGACTCCGTAAGCTTTTTACATTTCTTTTCAAGCTTCGGCGGATACCCGACTCCGCAAGCTTGTCTCATTTTGATTTCAAGCTTCCGGGTATACCCGACTCCGAAAGCTTTTAAACTTTTTGTCAAGCTTCGACGGGTACCATACTCTGTAAGCTCTGCTTGTTCAAGCTTCAGCGGACAAACGACTCCGCAAGCTTTTTATCTTTCTGTTCGAGCTTCTACGGGCAGTCCATCCCGTAAGCTTTTAATTATGCATTCGTCTACTTGTCAGCGAACACCGGCCAAAATTGGAGTTCATGTCTTTACTCGTTTCTTATAACGATAATAGGTTAACTACGGTTACACCTACTATCTAATAAGAAACAAGTAAAGAGGGGCAGCTGTGAACACCTAATTTTGCCCGGATTTTTTTATTAATGTCTTGAAAATAATAACAGAAAATAATAAAAATAAAACAAAAAATGTTTTTTCTGGGCCCATTACATCATCAAATGGAGCCCATTTTCGTTTTTATTTTTGGGCCCATTATCCCAAACCCAACAAAAATTGTTACTATTCTGATTTGTTTAAAAATAAAAAATAATAAAAAGTAAAAATTTCAAAAAAAATCAGATCCCATGCTTGTACCCCTCTTCTTTGTCTTCTTCTTCTTTTTTTTTGAGAGGGGGGGGGGGGACAATGGTACAAGCCATCCTCACCCATTGCTGCCCCTGCAAGGTGGTGGAGCAAAGGCTGATTTGCTCCCTACTACTTGTACCCACCAACAGAAAAATTTGGCATCTTCTTCCCCCTGATGCTATATATTGAACAGTGACCAGAGGAAGAGAGGGGGGGGGGGGGGGGGGTGGGGACAGCAAAAAAATACTCAACATTCTCCTCTCCAACCTCTAGCCACCATCACTCCCAAATCATAAATCAACACAAAAACACCCAAATACTCTCTGATACCAAAAAAAAATCAAAAAAAAAACTCCTCCCTTTTTTTTCTTCCTCTTTCATTTTTTCTTTCTTTCTTCACGTCAGAGCTCTTCCCCTTCTCCTTTTCTCTTTTCTTTCTCATCCTTCTCCCTTCCATCTAACTTCCACTTCATTCATTTGTTTTCCCTTCTTCTACATGATACCAGCACACACATCTCCTTCTTCCTTTTGATTCTTTCAAATTTCTCTCTTCCCTCTCTCACAGCAGACGCGCCGCCCAGGGGGCCGCCGTCCGGTCACTGCTGCATAGCCGCGACCACCGTGCCGCTTGCACCGCCTGGAGGCCACTCGGAGCCGTCGTCGCCGACGTGAGGGAGGAGATCGCGTCCCCGGTGCATCTGATTCGAGCTCCGCCGCGCGAAAACGCGCTCCACCACGAAACTGTCGAACCGCCGCTGTCGCCGTCACCTCCCACAACCGCTATATCCTCCTTCTTCCCCAGATCGGCGCCTCCCCTGTCACGGGAGTTGCAGATCTGCTCCCTGCTCGCACGAACCACCACGCTGCTCCTCCACGCACGCCCAGCCGCCACGAATCCGCACCAGACGCGACTGCTGCGCAGCTCCGCGTCCGTCCCAGCCGCCGCCAGATCACTGTCAAGCCTCTGGTTCCCCTCTCCCTGTTGGTAACCATAGAGGCTAAGCCTCTGATGCTTTCCTCACCTCTCATTCTTATTCTTTTAACTTTTGCCTTCAGTTATCATCATTTATTACTTATTAGGTTATTAGGTTCTAATGGTTTGGGTTTCTGATTGCAGCCTGTGGCCCAAATTGGTGTTTTATTTTGTCCCTTTTATATCATTAGAATTTGGGCTAAACAAAATAATGAAGAATAATCTGAATCAAAAAAATATTTGGACTCTATCTGTTGGTCCTGATTTTTATTTCCCTTTTTTTAATTATTTGTAACCGGGCCAAGGATGTAGTGAGAGGCCCATTAGAAATGAATATAAGCTATGAGCTAATTACTAGGCCTCTCTTTTTGTTCTTTTTCTCTTATAAAGTTTGGGCCAATACATAAGGTTCCAACAAAAAAAAAAAACAAGTGTGTTCCCAATTTTTTTTACTGATATGGGCATTTTCAAGTTTGGGTCAGATTCTTTCCCTTTTAGAAAAATACTTTATTAAAAAATTAATTAAAAAAAAGGAATTTTATTTTAAAATAAAAAGATGATAAAAAAAAAAAGTTCACGCAACAATCTACAATGTTGATGTATGATTTTTCATCCTCAAGCGTTGTATGAATTGTAAGGGTTCATCATATAGCTTCGCTATCTTTAACCCCATGCAAGAGTGAATTCCCTTTTTATTAAAATATTAAAAATGTTTTCAATTTGCTCTTTTTATAAGATTTTATCAAGATCTATAAGATAAAAATCTCTTTTAATTCACGCAACAATCTACGACGTTGATGTATGGACTTATTCATCCTCAAGTGTCGTACGAATTGTAAGGGTTTATCGTATAAAGATTGCTTATCTTGGACTCTAAGCAAAAGTGAATTTATTTTTAAAATAAAATCTCTTTTTAAACCAAAAAAATCAAACCTTTATCAAAATTAAAAATCAACCAACCAATCAGATTTTTTCAAGAGAACTACGTGACTTTGAGTTTCCCATCGCACCCGGGAATACGTAGGAGCAAGATAAATCATCTTGTCGGGCCAAAACTAAATTTTCCTTTTTTTTGTGTCTCTTTTTATGTTAAAATAATTAATCAAAATAATTAAACTTTTCTATTTTTAGGGATGCTCTATGGACACGGTGTCATGTTCAGTCCCTTAGATTTGAGGATGCCCTATGGACCCATGTGCCATGTTCAACCTCATTTAGTTTTTATAAACAATAAATTTAAAAACGTAAAAATCAATAAATTTAAAATATTAATAATCAAAAAATAGTTCTTTCTTGTAAATAATTTTTGGGGTAAAATAAATATTTAAAAGGTCATTAAAATGTTTTTGCACAATCAACTTGAGGTATCGTTTTTAACGGGCGATGTGGGGTGCTAATACTTTCCCTACTCGTAACCGACTCCCGGACTTATCTCTCTTTTTAAAAGACCAGTTAACCTTTAAATAATTGGGTTTTCTAAGATTTTCCCAATAAAAATTTTAGTGGCGACTCCTCTGTTTTTACCCATCTTTTCGCGGCTCCCGGACGGGACGGTCGCGACACCTACAAAGTGGGCAAGAGAATTGATTGTGTTCTAGCCATTGCTCAATGCATTTAACATGGAACACATGCCCACATCTCCTTAGCTTGCTCACTGCATCTTCCCCTTCAAACTCCACCAAGCAAATGGAGCAAATCTCCTCTGTCTCTCTCTTTCCTTCTCCTCCAACACAAGCATGGCTCCGCAAATCCTCGAACCTGGCCACTGGTAAGGAAGGAAATTCAGGGAACTCCGTCTCCTTATTACGAGAGAAGAAAACCATGAGACCAAGCATGCTTGCAAGTGCCTTCTTCAGTTGCTTCAGTGGGATCAAAATGCATGTGTAGAACACAATGGTCACTACCCACAAGCGAGATGGACCAACCATCACAAGACAATTCATCCTCAATTAGGTAACTATATCCTGCAATTCCAATAGCTGGAAATCTCTCTACCACGAATCACTCAATTTTGTTGTTTATGTAAGTGACTACGACAACCATGTAGAATAGAAGGTGTG
The DNA here is from genome assembly GCA_030762895.1 of Sophora flavescens. NCBI lineage: Eukaryota > Viridiplantae > Streptophyta > Magnoliopsida > Fabales > Fabaceae > Sophora > Sophora flavescens. Next base: position 2,713,735 of record JAUPTC010000014.1, read on the forward strand.
TGTGTGTCTCTATATATAGCTTCTCTTTATGTGTTGACACCGGCCCTGTACATAAAATAATATATTTGACCTAGATTCTATTTCTTACTTTAAAAGAATAACAAGTTATGTTAGTTTTGACTTTGGAGGCTGCTAATGTGTATATTTTTGTTATTAATTAAATTGACCAGCTGCATATATTAAAAGATAAGATAAGATTCGGGCTGCATATTCTATTGGCAGTGAAGTTTGTTACAGTTTTTTAGACGTGCACTGTGTTGGGGGTTGCAGGGCCAGCGCTGATTCCATATCCTCTTGGTTTATTAAAGGTTTAATTACACTTTGGTTCCCTCTATCCAATTTACATTAATTTGCTAATACAATTTGCACAGATGGCAGCCCAACTGGATTAAAATGTATTAAATAAATAATAAATTGTAATATATTTAATTAAAAAATCAAATAATATTATATTAATTACTTTTAAATAATTAAATAAAAAATCATAAACTAGAGTCACCCTTTCCTTTTTCTAATGCAACTTATGAGAGATTGCCTCTTGATGATGATGAGGGGCCTGGTGGTGGTGCTGCGGTGGCACCGCATGCAGGCGGGGGCACCATCGGTTGAACCGATGGATCGCCACCGGGGATTGGAAGCAGTGGAGGTCATCAGTTGCAACTAGATGGGATTTCAGATTCCACTACAAGAATTTTTAAGTTTTGCTATTAATTTTAGCTATCAATTAAATTAGTAACTAATCTTAAACTAATTAACTATTCATTAACTATCATTCAATTTTTATAATTTATCCTTCTAATATATCCCACCGTCATTCAAATTTATAATTTACTTAATTCCCAAAATTCAAATTTATATCTCTACATTTTTCTCTCTCACCCAGTAACACTCACTCTCTCTCTATATATATCGCGAAGCTACCAAATCCCTAAATTGAAAACACACTCTTTCTATTTCCCTGTTACTACTGTTGCTTCAGGTACATCTACTTCATTTTCTCTCTCTTTCTCTTTCTCTCTCTCATTCTTCTTCTTCTTCCAAATCCATCAAATGCTCCACCACATGCATATGGCGGTGGTGGCAGATCCGTGAGTTCTCTCGTGGCAGAAGAAGGAGATGAGTCGCGCGCGGTGGCAACGTCTGGGAAGAACGCACGTCGCGCGGCGGAGGGGAAGAGCTCGACCGCATCTCGGCACGGCGGAGAGGGCTGCGGCGCGGCGATGGTGGCACGGCGGTAGGTCTACTCCCCTGTTTCTTTCTTCTATACTATGATGTCTTCTTTTCCTTCATAATTTTCTTCTCTCTTATTGCACATTTCTTAAGAAATGTGCATACCAACTGCTTGATAAAACACTTCAAAGGATATGATAAAAGACCAAGTAGTTTGATTTCATTGGTTGCTTTTTACTTGAAATGATGAAGGGTTTAGGAGCTACGTGGTTCAAGTTGGAGGATTAGAATTATATAAAGTTGAATTCCTTCCAATCATCTATGTTATAGTTGTTTAGTTTAGTAGCATGAATAATCAATGACATTATAAGAGCATAGAATATTCTTGTATGAGTGTTACTGCTTGAAATCTAGTGCTTATTTTGATAGAGTACCAACTATTTGATGAAAAGCATGAACCAAATCCTACATTTATGGTTTTTTCCTTCATCATTACTTATGCGTCCCCAAGATGAGGAACCATTTATTTATTTGGAGTGTCTTTTCTCCCAAGTGAGTTCCCTGAACATAGTGTTTTGAAGTTGATGAAATAAAACTTTCCTTAGTAATTTTTTTAATTTTATTTTGAATGTTATAGGGATTTATGATTTTCTGATATTATATGTCATTTGAACTTGCAAAACTTTCACTAACAATTTGTCTTGTAGGTACCTTTATTCTTACAGAGAGGGATTTTTAGGAATTGTCGGAGTGCCTATCTTCTATCACCTCATCTATATAATTACCCAGAGTTAATTCCATTGATAATTACCAAAGTGGAAGTTTCAGTATTTCTGTTATGCTTGTCATTGGAGGCATTAGCTGATCTTTACTTCCATGGTTTGTTTAATATTGATCAGGAAGTCAGGAACCATCCACTCAACCCATATCAGCCTCTTAGGGGAGAGAATCTGAATTAAGTTTTGCTTGATTGATAAGAGTACTATAAAAGAATAAAGATACGGTTTCAAATTTTTAGTTGTATTAATGGTGTATTTTGATTGTCATACTCCTAAACCCTGATTCTTGATTTTAGGCATGCCTTTCTTGTGATTTAAACTATATATATATATATATATATATATTAGTCTTGTATAAAATTATTCACTTTTCATTGTTTAACACAGATAGAGATGTTATTCAGCTATATTGTTGTGTGTTTGCTTTCCTAGTGAATTCTTATGAATTATTTTATTGTTATTTGTAAGTTTTGTTGATTTTGTTTTGGTATGTGGTTTTAGAGCTAGAACCAAATAATAAAGTTGATAAATATCGATCGTTAAATTGGTCCATTGAATAGGTGTTTGGGATCAATTTAGTGATCGATTTTTTTTATTTTTTTTTTTGAATTAGCTAGGAAATAACTATAAAATTGCTACGAAATTTTGCTATAGATTGGCTACAATATCGCTACGACAATATCGTAGCTATTTAGCTAAAAAAGCAATTCATAATAAGATATTACTAGAGATTTGCTACAAAATAGCTAGAACTTTTTTAAGTTTAACTATGAATTAGCTAGGAACATTTTTCTAGCTAATTTGCCACTCAAATTATGCTACCACCAATCCTGCAGCTATTTTGTAGCTAATTTGTAGCTAAATTTGTTTGCTAGAGATTAGCTACAAATTAGCTATCAAATTTGTCGTAGCTAATCACCGAATTTCTTGTAGTGTTCTTCTCCTCTTCCTTTGTATAACCTGCCACCAAATTTGTTTCCCAATGGAGGGCAAATTGGGCATGAAGCTTTTTCTTGGGCTCATGGAAGGTCACCTTACTGAGTTAGACTCATTTGGAAGTGCCAAAGGTTGTGAGAGATCGAGAGAGAGGTAGAGATCTAATCAAGTGGCAAAGAATAATGTGATATTTTGTTTTAGGATATCGTGGTTAATGAATTTGTTATAGAGAGTAAGAAAGTGGATGATAAAGACATGGGTAAGTTTTGTGCTATGGCTGTGATTTGGAAATGTGGCTGCTTACTCTTTATTCTCCAAAATACAGAGAAGGTTAGAGGAATTGGAAAGGTTGACGTATGAGGTGCCATGGCTAGAAAGCAGATAGGGGAGACTTTAGTTAAAGGTTTTTTTATTTAATTATTTAAAAAATAATTAATAAACTATTTTTGATTTTTTAATTAAATAAATTACTATTTATTATTTAATTAATATATTTAATATTTTTTAATCCAGTTGGATTGCCACACGTGCAATTTCTATTATCAAATTAATGAAAATTAGAGGGACCAAAATTGTAACATTAGGAAAAATAGAGGGACCAAATGTCCTCGAAAAAAACATAGGAAGCAAAATCACATATGGACAACAATAGTTCAATTAAGCCTTTATTGAATAATCTATTACTACAATTTACAATACTCTTTGTTAAGTGTTAGTTGCTTTCAATTAGGTTCCAGTTCATTCTATATTATAACCTGTAATCACTATACACTATATGTCTAACGGTATTCCAGTATTTTGTTTTGTATATTGAATAACATCAACTTTGTTGAAAGCATTATGTGGATGTCAACTTTTAAATTTCATATTTATATTTCGATTCCACTTTTTTTAAAATGTTAGGAGTAAGGTCATTTTAATTTGAAATTTATTCAAAAGGATTTTGACAAAATTATCACTAGCCACACTTTATTAAAATGGTAGTATTAATTTTAAATTGATTAAGAAGGATTAACCCGAATTAAAAATGAGGGAAAGAAAGAAATTTGGAAGAAGAATGTAGCTATGAGAACTAAATGTAGCTTTGTCAGAAGAAAAAAGAGAGAGAGAGAGAGAGAACTATTAGACATTAGGAATTAAAATTACAGAGTTGTTTGCATCATGTGAACTTTTAATTTTAGCACACTACCCAATTGATCCATGACAATATATAGTTCTAATGTTTATAGCATTCCATTGATAAAATTTGGAATTAACTCGAACAATATTGATCAATACAAAATTCGAGTTTATAATGAAGTATTAAACAAGTTAGGCATCAGATTGTCCATTAGTAATTTAGTCCCCAAGTCTAGATTTATAGAACTCTTATTAACTCAGGTATTTTTGTATCCCAGTGTAGTCTCTAAGATTAACTTGACATGAGTTTTGTAAATCGATCCAAAGACTAACTTACACAACTATACAAGTAAAGTGGCAACTTAATGTAGTCTATGAGATTAATTGTTTTATAAATAAGAGATTAGAGACAATGATCAAAAAAGAAAAATAAATAAATAAGAGATGAGAGACATATTGTAAGGAACGGTGGTATTTAATAGTAGGCATTAATTAAAATTTAAATGATGGAGAATTATCCTCCTACGCTCTTCCGTAACGTGGGGTTTGTCATCATTATTAAATTAAATGATAAGTATAAATAGCCTGTGAATGGTGCTTTGCTTTCGGTTACTGTTACATAAATAATAACCGACCGCGTATCGTATGCACAACCAACGTAGCAGTTGGCGTAGAGGGAAAGGGAATACCATCTTCTTTGATAGTTTTGCGCCAAGGGAAGCCCACATCTATGGCTTTTTTTTGGGCTTTGCTGTTAACATCTTGCTTTTTACTATTCACACCTTACAACACCTTTTTTTAAAAAAAATTCCCCAAAATACCATTTCTTTTCATTCGCATAACCTCCGAAATTGACTTTCCGGAAGTGTTCGGAAATGCAATTCCGGAAACCCAACTATACATCTGGAATATTCCGGATGAGTAAATGTGATAGTTTGCCTGACTACTAGATTATAATTTCCGAATGCTTTACAAATTATACTTTTGGATTTTGTTTTCCAGATGAGCAGGGGTCAGATGTACAATTTACACATCCGGGAACACAATTCCAGATGTGTAAGTTGTACATCCAAAAATTAGTTTGGTTGATCATCTTTACCGCTTTTTGATGTTCTATAAACCACCAACTGTGCATTTGTAACACGACTTTCCATACAAAAATTAAACACCTAAACCTAAGATGTTATGTTACTTGGTTAAAAAAAGAAAGATGTTAAATAAAAACTCCATCTAAGGAGAATAAAAGAATCGTCCACATCCTCATCCTCACAACGATTGGCAAAAAAATCTCCCATAACCATTTAACACAACCTTACATTTATACGCATAACAAGACAACACTAAGTTATTTTTAAAAAAAAATTGAATCATAATTTTTTACACCTCCAGAAACTAATTTCCGGATGTACAATTACACAACCGGAAACACAAATCTGGATGTGAAAAATTTAAGACATTAGGAATTATGTTTCCGGATGTATAAATTGTACATTCGACCCTGCTCATTCAGAAAACAAACTCCGGAAGTATAATTTGTCAAGCCTCCGAAAATTATAATCCGGTAGCCACCCAAACTATCACATTTACTCATCCCGAATTGCATTTCCGGATATATAGTTGGGTTTCCGGAATTGCATTTTCGGACACTTCCAAAAAGTAAATTCTGGAGGTTATGCAAATGAAACGAAAGGGTATTTTGTGAAGAAAAATTAAAAAAAAAAACTATTGCAAGATGTGAATAACAAAAAATAAGGTGTTAATAACAAAACCCCTGTTTTTTTTGAGTTGTTTAAGGACCCCTCTTCATCGATGTGCAGCCCATAATATTGTGTCATCATCTGGAGCGGGTAGTCTCGACTGACGTATTCAGTTGTGTATCAATATCAACATAAAGGTTGGGTTAATGTTAAATCAAAGATTTAAAAAGTATATTGAGATAACAAGGGTTGGGATAGTTGCATAGCTTCTTTGCTCAAATTTAAGGGTTGCTAAATAAAAGATTATAAACGTACATTGAAAATAACCCAACTATCTTTTATCCAACACCAGGCGCTATTATAGTAAATTACAGTTTTCTACTATTTTGCTTTTTGTATGCACGAACGCTGTTTCCAATGGAACATCAACTGAGCATGCGTTGAATACAAAAGCATGCGTTTTTGGGATTCTAACAAGAGAAGCTGTACCTTGGTCTTCTTTTTTTTTTGGGAGTTTTTCCTTTCATATTTCAAAAAGAATATTTTATGATTTCCCACTGCTTTAAGCACCTCGTATCTTTATATATATAAAAGAAGTAATGAAACTGCTATAAAATTTCTCCCCAAACATGTGGGAAATATGATAAAAACTTCATCTTTTAAATAGATTAAAATATTAAAAAATTATGAATTATAACTGATCATAAATAATAAATAAAAAATTGTTATGAATAATAAATAATAGGTAATCGTAAACTTTATCTTTATATATAAAAGAAGCAATGAAACTGCTATAAAACTTCCCCCCAAAATGTGGGCAATATGATAAAAACTTAATCTTTTAAATGAGATTAAAATATTAAAAAATTATGAATAATAATTAATCACAAATAATAAATAAAAAATTGTTATGAATAATAAATAATAGGTAATCATAAATTTTATACATGATTTTATTTGATTTTTATGTATATATTTTTTTGTTTGAAAATCTATAAAAATAATAATCAATTGTAGCATTTACGTGAATCAATGGTTTGATTTACTTTCAAAATTATTTAACATTAAACCGATACTATTTTTAAAAATGATTAAAATATTAGAAAACTGATACAAATATGGTAAGAACTTCATCTTTTAAATGAGATAAAAATATTAGAAAATTTTGGTTTTTATTTATTTATTTTTTGAACCAAAATTTTCGGTTTTTATTACCATAAAGATATGATGGGATGTTCAATTCTGAAACATGGTAATATTTGATATGTTTTCACCATTACACCAAATTTTTAATATTGCTACTCTTTACAAATCTTCAAACTTCATTTTTTTAAATGAGATTAAAATAATTAAAATTTCAGTTTTTTTCCTGACAAAATCGGTTTTTATAAAGTCAATTCTCAAACATGGTAAAATGGAGCATCTTTAAAAAATGAAAATATAATATTAATTAAACATGGGTAGTAGAATATCTTTTTGAAAGAAATAACCTCATGCCATATCATTAATAATAAGGTTATCAATACAATTGGGAATAAAATCAAAGTCATGAGGGCTAGCCGTACATGTAGCCACCCCCGCTAATGTATGAGCAATTGGGAATAAAATCAAAGTCATGAGGGGTAGTAGAATATCTTTGTAGTATGCGTTTGGTCAAAAAAAAATCTTTGTAGTATGCGTAAAATAATATGTGAAGGTTTTTAAGTACACAGTAAACAAATCTTTTTTTTTAGATTGAAGATATTAGAAAGTTAATGGACATAATCAACAATAAATATTAGAAGCATTTTTTTATTGATATTTATGAAACAATTTCTTGATCGTATATTCTTAATTTTATTGTTTAATAAAATATATTCTTATTAAGCCAAATTATGATTCGTATCTTTTTTTGAATCATATAAGAAAAGAGCTGAAAAATAGAAGATTTACTTACTTTTAAAAGTGTTTTTACTGATATATTGTTGTGTAACTAAGCTCAAGTATATATTTCGACACGAACTAAAGATTTATAAATTCAATTAATGTTTTATTCTTAAAGAAATTGTTACCACCATTAATTATAATTTTAAATTTTAACTTAACACTATTCTACAATACTTTTCTGCAATCGTGGTGACAAAAGTTTTATATAATAACACATCATAAATTGAATTTTTTTTACTAAAGACATCATTTTGGGTATCAATAAAAACACCCAAATTTTATACAAAAATCATTAAACTTATTCATTCTTTCGTCAATCTATTTGCCCTTCTTGCGACACCCCTTCTAGGGTCATCACATAGTTACCCGAATAAAGAAAAATTAAATTATTAAATGCTGTTTACTTTCGGAAAATATACTTTTAGGTAAACGTCCCTTACGAAAATAGTGCTGAATTTTTATTTTTTTTTTAAACATCAAACCATCGTAAACGTAACAAACATATATGTATATGTATATATATATATATATATATATATATATATATATATATATATATATATATATATACACACACACACACACACATCACCTTTTGAATACACCATATACCTAATAGGAGATAACAAAAGAGCCCTCATAAGTATAGGCTATTCTCCATCAAACTAAGCAAAGAAAAGAAAGACATATGCATATAATCAACGAGTAGTCTAGAACCATACCAAAAACTCATGGCTTTCAGTAGCCAGATCAAAAACTGACGAGACACGCTACCCCAGAACTATACATATAGCTGGTCAAGCTAATGAAACCCATTGGGGAGATCACGATGATCAACCCCACCTACAACAGATGTATCTAATGAAGATGCCTCCGCTCCCGCTACGTCGTCGGAAGAATCATCATCAACAACAGCAGGAGGGTGAAACTCAAGATCGTCCTCCACGTACTCTTCGGGGTCTTCCTTGTCGTCATCCAACACTACCTCAGCAGGAGGTATTTCTGGTTCTACTATCTGGAGCGGATGTGGCTGAGGGGGCAGATCAAGTAACCCGTGCTTGACCAAATACTGCGAGTATAGCCATACTGGAGGTAGAGGTACCTCAACAGTCTTAACCACATGTATCCTTTGTTGTGGTCCTTCTTCTACCGTGCCAATGACTTCTCTACTATGGCCATGATAGGTAGCGCTGAGTGCCCCAGGGTTAATCTCCTAGGCACCACCAAATTGCGCTCGATCAAACGTGATCGAACGAATCCTCGAATGTACCAGTGGTATGGTTCCATCTAAATACGTAAAAGTGAGAAACCAATATATGGATTTTAAACTACAGGCTCGATGCCACATAAACCACATACACATTTACCAAACACAAGTATTCATAAGCAAATAGGTTATCAATGGGTTCAACACCCCAAACATCATCGTGTGAAAAATTATGCATGAACACTTCATATTCTTCATCTAATTTTGTCCTAATCTCATGAGATATCCCAACACATGATGAGTTGATCAGGCTCAATTGCCACCACTAGGCAAAACAGGCACACAGCCACAGGCACACAGCCAAAACCCATCGCACACTGTCCACACTCAGGGCACAGTGATAACAACGTAGATGGGGTCTTAATGTCCAACTCCAGGCACAATGAGAAACACATAGTATGAACTACCTGACGTCGCAAGGTAATCACACATAGAACCGCGGGCATGTCTGCCAATGCATGCAAAACACTTTTGCTCATAACTCTTTTCTTTGTGTTCAATCTTTATTCGCCGAAGCTCAAAATGGCTTACGACTTGAGACACCCCGATGTGCCCCTTTGTGACATTTAGTTTAAAACCACAATTATTAGTTCCTTAAGCGCGCGTTTAGCGTTAAAGATTTTCACAAATCATTTTCGAAATGTCCCCTTTAAAAAAATCGGAGATTTGTATGACGTCGGAAAAACACCTGATAGACAGTTTTATAACTTCAAAATTTAATCCAACCATAAATGGTCTCTGGTCTTACATCAACTGCCAGGAGCGGAAAATAAATACACAAACTCCAGTTGTGATAAAGAATTAGGAGATAAATAGATACAGTAATCCCAAATTGGTTTTCATACACATACACAGTTTTCATTAATAACATAAAATATTCGCAAGATTATAATATATAAATACCCCAAGTTATCTATTACATTACCAAAACACTGTTGAGGGTATCCTCTCGGTAGGAGCCCTCACAGGCATAGACTTAGACAAAATTATTAAACTACTGAAAACATCTAAAACGTCTCACAAGACGCACTGGCCATATACTACCTGGACCCTAATCACCATGAGTCAAGACTCGAGCTCTAGCGTTCGGCTCATAGGGAATCCCGTCCAATCCCTTATCATTAAGTTTGTCCACCAAGTCTTCTGGTAAGATTTCATAATAAAACAAATACAACATGCAGAGAGATGCAGGGGATAAGAAACAGTTATATCATCAAAAACGGAAAAGATTCATAGCATATAATACAATAACGGTCACAAACATGCATCACTCACAAGTTACAATCATCCATACTTTATAACATCATCCTCTACCCTTCAACTCATGAATCTAGACCTTTATGCTGACGTGGCCACTACTACTCCTGTCACACATCCCTCGTTAGGGATGCCAGTCAGTCGTCCAAGTGACACGTTCCCCACGCTGGTGCACATTTTCATCCATGGTAGGAATGCTCATGCAAAGCAATGACACTATAGCTGCACAGTACCGTCGGTGCACACCCTAATTCTCTCTCTCAACTCTATCTAGAGTGCTCATGCAAAGCAATGACACTACAGTTGCACAACTTAAATTCTAATTTGGAACGGTCTACAAGAACTTCGGACCTCGTGTATCTCAAATACACGGTTATGAACAACAATGCAACACATGATTCTCACTGACTTTTATCAATAACAACCTAGTACCTCAAGCGTTTCCTCATAACCTCCACTTACACTTTATATCACATCATTTCTATAAAATCATAGCGAGGCACATCTAATTCATATTCAAAACTCTCACCCAAACAAAATACCTCCGAGCAATATATATCTTTCCTTAAAATAATCTAAGCATAGTATTAAACACAGGCAGATCATGCATAACACATTAATCAACAGAATATTCAAACATCTCAATATCATATAAGGCAATTTATCACAACCAAATAATTAACAAAGTCGAGAATGTCACGGCCCGGCCGTGATAGCCATCACGGTCGTGACGGACAACAAAGACAAGAATCCTACAACACGAGACCTGTCACGGCTGGCCATGACAACCATCACGACCGTGACAGGACAAAGAAACATCATCACTATCATAATTATTCAAACACCGAAACAATACGTCACATGCAGATGGAGTACCTCAACCAGCGTATCACAAACAGTCAAAAGTAAATAATTCAAACATCCTCAAATATGAATAATTAACCTAAGGTGATAAACCCACAATTCCCAAATCGTCATTGGTTTTACTGAAAATATTCCAAGATGATTTTGGTATTGTCGATTACTCGACTACTAGTAGGGTTTAGGTCGCCCTACACCATTATTATAAATTATATACTACTTATCGGTTCCGACGATGGAATGGCCCTTTCCCCCACCTTTTAATGCGTTCGGAGGATTTTCTGGAACTTCACAGCCATGCAATCAGCTCAAATGAGTTCCCAAAAAGGGAATTCATACTTCTCCAAAGCAAGCAAGAACATGAAAAACATCCCAGAGAGACGATCCAAGCATTGAAACAACCAGACAAAAACACTAAATTAATTTCTCAAAAATCAAAATATAAATATAATTCAATAATATATTTAATTTCCCAAAAACATCAATCATTTAAAATTAAAACAGATTTGAGGTTTTTAGGCTTAAGATGAAAATTGAGAAAAATCAGTTTAACAAGAGATTGACAAAATTGATTTAGGGAGACACTTAATCATGCTCCCAATTTCAGAAAACACCAATTAATTTCAGATTTTGAGAATTAAAATCAAAACCAAGGGTCAGGGTTTCAAAATCAATTTGGGGATTTTTCAACTAGAATAGATTATGGGTAAAACACTTACCCAAGCTGACTAGGAAAGATGACATGGTGGCTGTTGAAACGACCGGCGCGGCGGCGACGCGACAGAGGGGCGGCGGTGTGTTTTGGACAGCACCATAGGTCCAACAAAAACAAGAGTTAAACCTCATGGAAGAAGAAAAGGAGATTCAATATCATAAATAGGTGAAGAACCACTGTTAATGGCGGCTTAGGGTGCTTACCACGGCTGGGAACGGCGGTGTGTGGCGGTTCTGACGCGAGACAACAACAGCGGTGGCAAGGAACGGGTGCAGAGATGCGAGCTGCTTCCTCCCATCAATGAACGGCAACCGGCTTGTTCCTTGGGGCGACGTGCGGCTCCTAGTGCGGTGGTAGGTGGTTGGGTGAAGGTGGAGAAGATGAAGTTGAGGAGGAAGAAGAAAAAGAAAGAAGAAAGAAGAAGAAAGAAGCAGAGAAAGAAAAGAGAAAAAGAGAGGGATAACGTCGAGAAAGAGAGAGAGAAAAGAGAGAAAATGAGTTTTTAAACTAGTTACTTAGTGATAGGTACAAAATGAGTGATAAATATTAGGCCTAAAATAAACATGTTTTTACTTTTTAGAATCTAAAAATAAAGATTGATAAGGATATGTTTTCGAAATTCAAGTTAGAGTAAAGATTAATAGTTGAACTGATCAACTAAGGAAATACTCAGTCCAGAATTTAATCTCCGATTAAGGTCAAACCAAAATATTTTTAACTCTAAAATTAAATAGAATAGGAATATGAAAATGCCTTTCTCTTAATCAGATTATTTAAAATATTTTTTCTCAGACTGGTATAATAGTGACAATAACGTAAATTATTGTCTATTAAACGTGCATTCACTGAAATAAGTCAGTGCTAACACACCCAATAAAATAGTTTGAAGAGAGTAATTTAATTACTCAACTAAACCACCTAACATAATAAACATAAACATCCAAATAAAATAATTAACCCTAGGTGTAAAAACTAGGGTGTTACATTACTACCCCTCTTAAAAAATTTCGTCCTCGAAATTTCGTAGCTCAAAACTAACCCGGATGTTATAATCACACCTTAACTCTAAAATCTTGCTTTGTATTCTCATCGCTTCATTCCTTTCATCTATAACACTGTAACAGGATCAATTCTTATGCCATTTTATTTATCCTCGAGACTTTTCACTACCACATTAGCTCCACTACCTTCGATATTTCACCTTAGTCTATTACACTTTAAAGAACAAAATCAATGCTAAATCTCTTCACTTCTCAATATAGATCCATTTGAATTCAAACTTTCTCCAATATCTAACTTTCACAGCTAACATCAAAACCAACACTAACTTTACATAACATTAACATCAATTAACCTTCTACTCAAGAGATGCAATCATAGTCTTAGCCCAATTGGGCTTAGTCTACTCTTCTAGTCATATCAAATTCACCCTTTTCAAATCTCCAATTAAAACGTCATAACATTCCTGAGTTGCACATGATAAACTTTGCGCCAAGAACCTAAGAAATTCAATCTTATTGCAATTGATCTTACCACATCCAACCTAGTCCGTTCTCTTCTTAATTCCTCTCGAATCTTTTGCCTACTTCGATTTCATATCCTTCATTTGCCTCTCATTTTCAATTTGGCTCTCAAGCCCCGTTTGTATCGCTGGGTTAAGAAATTTCTCGTACATATCTACCCTATTGTCCAAGGAAAATACACAACTCCTAACAATTTCTCCATCTAAAGACATAGCTCTATCACTTATGCAAGGAAGTGCTTGTATCCTATCTGCCCTTATATATTTGCAGCCGAGAAAAGAGATTATAAAACAGAGTTTCTCTAAGGCCATTACCCCTAAGAGTTGCACCAAAACAAAGCCAAGAAATCCAGGTGGACGCTCCCCAATGGCAATCTTGAATTTAAAAATGTCCAGTTTCCACTATGGATCATCAACCACATATTTACCAGAATAAGACCTCAAAGATTATAAACATTTCGTCATAGCTTATTACAATCGAAAGACACAATCAAAACTTAATCACTTCTTGCCTCAAAATTTGTCTGCTAACAAAACTTCTTCAACACCTTATCCTCACGACGAACATCAATTTCAACACTAACTTTACTACATATATCAACTTTCAACCCAAAGTATACAATTGTTGTCTTAGTTTCCTTTTAATATATTCCACCACTCCAAATTATAGCATAGTCATTCATTTCAATCTTAAAGAATACGATTATATTCCTCCATGCAACTACAACCAAAAGGAATCATTTCAGTTTGAATTATCCAAAATCATAATTCTTAAACTTTTCTAACAACTTAGTTTCACTCAAGAACTCCTCTTTACTATTTCCGTTCAGCTTAAGGAAAACTACCATATATATTTTTTTTTCCGTTAATCCTCGGACTTACTAAGTCAACATTAACCATAAACGTTGATCACTACTCTAAATTCCTTTAATGATATATCTGCCTCAATCATGATAAGGTCCATTGTAATCATCTCACTCAATGATGTCGAACTTGAGATTCCTCATAGTACCATTCACATCTATACATTAACGAAGCTCCTATCAACTCTGGTTTGTCCTACCATAGAGATGACAAAAAAAAAATTTCGGTACCACCCTATCCCCAACTAACCTGCTAAGGATAGGTCACACATCGACAATATTTGGAGAATACGTAGAACTAAGATGATCAACGACAACAAGTACTTTTGAACTGCAATAAGACATGAACTTGGTGATCATAAAAGAATTTCTCAAGAAAAGAAATTTTTCTTGATTTCGCTTTCACATAAGCATAGAAAAGAATTTCACTAATTGAGGAATACCGGAACATCCAGTATGAAAAAAAAAATCATTCCATCAGGTTCATGGGTGTAAAAATGCATGATCAATACACATTTACAAACATGAATCTCATAAAGTTCATTCTTCCACAAGAATCTTCTAGCGAATTTAAGGAATCAAAGGGTGAATAACTTCTAATCCAAAAAGGATTAATTCTTATTCTTTGTACAAGGAATTTACAAAATGATGACTTTCACCTCTACCAAAAATAGAAGCAACAAAGCTAAGTTTCACCAAGAAACTTCTGCTATCACTAAATTATTGTGTTATAACACCAAGAAATAGTCATAACCACTTCTCTCAACAAAATGTGAAAGTATCCAGACCAATGGATCCCGTTAAATCAATTCACTCAAATGTTTAATACATCAAGGATTATTTAGAAGTGTGAGTACGACTTCTCACAAACAAAGAAGTGTATAACTGGAAACCCATGAATTAGCATAATGGAGACACTATCAATTTATGGCAAAAAGCCTTACTCAATTGAACTTCGACAATCTTTCAGAGTAAGATACTTGAAGGAGAAGTTAACTTCCATCACTTCTTGGTAAATCTACAGCTTCCTCAAAGGTGATAACGGGAAGCAAGAACGATATAGAGAAAGGAAGAATTGATGTTGAAAGGCGATATAGAATAATGCATTTAACATCGCACTCAAAGTGCAAAACTAAAATCAAGATAGAAAGATAAACAACAACAAAAACAAATATAAGGAACATAAAATATTTTATTATTCCTCGATCAAAATAATAATTAGTAATTAAATACTAACAAACATATATTTCAAACTACTAGTTTTATCATCACTAAACATCGAAAACTCATATTAACCTTTACAACATGACCTTTTACACTTACTCATATACCGCACAATTGAACTCATTCATTTCCTCTTAGTACGCTCTAAAGTCCATTCAAAATAACTTAGAATCTTAGACTTCTTACCAAATCTAAATTTTAAACAAAATCACAGCCTAATCAAATCCCCTAAATTTACCTTATAACCTTGTGTCTCAAACCAAGTTCGAGTTAATACTATTTTCATAGATCAAATCTCACTTTAAAGAAAAAAAAAATCTCATCATAAGTTAAGGTTTACACTTTATCTTAATAAACTCCAATAACATCAAAGTGATTAGAAACTAATTCTATTCTCAACAAAAGGACTTAAATACTAATCATGTACAAGCCACACCCAAATCAACACCTCTTATAAACACCATATGCTTAAACGACCTTTTCTTTAAACCAACCTATCATCATTAGAAAAACAAGTTCATCTTCACATCCAAGTATTAATTTCATAAACTTGAGTCTAATTCCTTTCTCATCATTAAACACTAGATTCGAGACTAAGTACCCAACTTATAAGCCTAGATTTACAATCAAATCCACAACTATAACCATCATCTCAACCATAAAAGGCTACAAGACTTCAACTAATTCAATCCTATACTATTTAAGACCCAAACTAATTTTGTTGTCTCTTTATCATCTTCAACAACTACCCACATTATCCAAATATATCTAGTACTTAAAATAAATTCCCGTAATAACAATTTCTTTATACCACTAATTGCTCACTATACCTTATGAACAAGAATTGATTCTTCCAATAAACTCATTGTCTAACACTTATTTCAAATCTTACTTTCTAACTTTCAAGGCACAATCAACCACGATACTCTCTTTTATACAACAACTTACCCAAGTAACCTATCCCAAAAATAGTGTGTTTACCATTGATAAGCCTCTGGCTTATCTAGTTTTATGACTAGATGAACTAGGGTTCATGTGCCTGTTTATTCGAGTTCACTCTCGTTTTCGCCCAAATTTGCCTTGTTTTGTTCCTAAGTTGGACTTTGACTCATTTTGCGTATTTTGTGTAGTTTTTAGGTTATTTTGAATAGAATTACGCTTGTGGGTGCTTTTGTTGTTTCAGGTTAAATAAGTGAAGCTCCGGGAGTCAAGGAAAGTCGAAAAGCAGTGGAAATTGCAAGTCTGGAGACACTCGCCTCGCGAGTGTATGCTCGCCCCGCGAGCCTGAAAGTCAACAAAGCAGCAAAAGTCATCACTTCAGTCTCGCCACGCGAGACTCTTCTCGCCCCGCGAATCATGAAGACCTGCAAGACAGAGACCATCACGGCCAAGCCGTGATGAATACCACGCCCGTGGCAGTTTAAGGTTTGAAGACTCGCCCCGCGAGAGGAAGCTCGCCTCGCGAGAGTTTGAAGATCCTGGAAGTCAGAGACCATCACGGCCCAGCCGTGATGAAAGTCACAGCCCAGAATTGAAGACTCGCCCCGCGAACACACTTTCGCCTCGCGAGAGTTCAAATTGAAAGCGCGCCAATTTTAATTCTCGCCTCGCGAAAGACTGCTTGCCTCGCGAACGAGCGCAGATCAGGAATCCTATTTAAAAGGTCATTGCAGATCAGATTAAGGGAACTTTAGGAGGCTGGAGGGCTTTTGGAGGGCCGCGAATCCTAGTAGTTTTTCACTGTTTAGAGTAGCGTTTAGGGTAGTTTCTTTTCTCTTTGGAGCTGCGTCTCCCTTTTTCTTAGGGAGATTATGTCCGATCGCTTGTCTATGAGCATGAGGAACTAATCCCCTCGTCCGAGGGAACGATGAAGCCACCCATGGCGATGTAAATCCGATATGATGTATGTCTTTCTCCTTTAATTCAATTCTTGTTTTCCGATTCTGATTTGAATGTTTGATCATATGTTTTTGCGTGATTAATCAGTTAAACGTGTTTGAGGCCTAACGGCGATTCGCGTTTCAGAACTTGAATCGGGATCATAAATGTTTTCTAATTCTGACTTGATTGTGTTGATCATATGTGTTGCGTGATTGACTTGTTAACGTTGATGAGGCTTAGTCAGCGATTCACGTTTAGAACTTGAATTAGGATCATCGATCGAATATTGCACGAGAGTGAGTAGGAGATCGGTGCGACCTTATAGGGAACAAGAATTAACAGAATTCGAGATTAGGATTATGAGACCTAGTAAGTAATTAATCCAATCGTCGAATACGTCCTAATGAGCACGAGAGTGGATTTAGGAGAATTTAGGGGTCCCGGTTGACATTGTAATTGAACCTAGGGAGGAATTCATCATCATTTGGGAATACATATTGGGTTGGACATTTTAACTTCTGATTTTTAGTTAATTATTTAATTAGATTGTTAATTGAATTTCGATTCCATTCTCTCTTCTCTCTCTCAACCACTCTTCTGTAACTTGACCGAACATATCTGATTTCCCGCGGATTAGTCGAATTGGTAGCCCAATCCCTGAGTTCGACCTCGGTAATTACTTACCGTGTTATTTTTATTACTTGCGACGACCCGGTACACTTGCCGGAGTAACAACAAGTTTTTGGCGCCGTTGCCGGGGATTGGCACAACCAATTTTTCTGATTTTAGGGAAGTTTGATTATTTGGTTAAGTTACTTTTATTTTTATTTTTATTTTTAATTTATATTATTATTCTCTATTTCTTGATCCCACTTGGTCTTGGCCCTGTTTTGTATGCGAGGTACCCTTTCAAGGCGGATTGCGAATCATGGAGACTGTTTATTTTCCAGCCTTGGACGGTGTTACAAAATATGACTTTGGGCCTAATATATCCCTAGGAGATCACTGGCGCTGGGGACGTAATTGCCCTCATGCACAAGCTTATAGTATAATCATGAAGCATGAGGAGGAATGGGAATGGAATGAGCAAACACCGTTGAGAGCTGCTCTAGAACAATATTCCCAGGAGCTATCCACCCTCGAGGCCAAGGCAAGAGCCAACCGTGACAAGATGTCGAAACCGTGATGCAGAATTTCAAAACGCAAGTCGAGGAGATTTGCAAGTAGTTAGTACAAGGGTCACATGAAGCCCAATTTGAAGAAAATCTGGTTTTGGGGATAGATCAAAATGAAGACGAAGTGGTAGTGGATTCCACACTGCTTGCCAAGCAACCGAAAATTTCTGCATTGGATAACTATGTTGGCTTACATGCATGTGTGGACATGGGTAAGTTAGACCCTCCCACTCGTCTGGCACACTTCCTCGAGAAAACACCATTTGACCCGAGAGGAAGTGAATTCATAATAACAAAGGTCAATGGAGTTTTCACACACTGGCTGGGTGGAGTTGATGATAAAGTCATATTGCTGCTACAATCTCCACTCCAATTACCATTTGATCCGGGTGGAAGACCTCACATGATGAGCATCTCTTGGCCCCTGTACCACAGACTATGGGATCCGGGTGGATGCTTCTTAATAAGTCAAGCTCGGGACGTTAAACAAGCGCTTCTTGGGAGGCAACCCAAGCTAGGTATCCCTCTCTTTTCCTAACTTTTGTTTTGTTTTGTTTATGTTTTGTTTTTTTGTTTGTCACTCTTGAATAATTTGAGAAGATCAAGAGTTGTTGTATGAATGTCGTGTCGGCAAGCTTGTTGGATTTTAATTAGATTGAGCTAGATTGATTGCATGAATTATTTGACCATTGATGATTTCCCCTAAGTTCTGAAATTAGAAAAGTTTATCCCCACTTAAAAATTGAAAACTGAACTTTGAGAACTTTGTTGTGATTACTTGATTTATGATAAGTTTGGGGTGAGGGGGTGCACACACTAGGAATCGTATCTCGGTCAAACAATTTGCAAAATGTCCAGGTGAGGATTTGAGCCTCCAACTCTGTTTTTGATTGTGTGAATCACTGCTAAGTTGCACTTTCCCGAATTTGCTTGAATCTCTTTATGGTTTGCATGATTATGTGTTGCATCAAATGATTTAGGCAATTTTCTTTGAAAAACTACTTGGCCTGAAAAGAACCATCCCTAATGCATGTTCCCTAGTTAGCCAAATTGAGCCCAATTGACCTATTGTTTCTTGATGACCCTACATTACGAGCCAAAATCTGAAAAAACCATGTTAACCCAATCTTAGGATTAGGAGAGCATGGAAATGAGCAAGAGAAAGGTTGTGAGAAACTAAGTTTAGGGTGGCTACAAGGAGGTATGTCATTTTGGGGTGAGAAAAAGAAAAATAAAGGTTGAAACCCAAGGCAATAAAAAAAAAATATATATATATATATATTCAAAATAAATTGCCAAAAGAAAAGGGGCAAATCAAGAGATTAGCAAGGAAAAAGGCTGTAGTCACCCGAGACAAAAAGAAAAATGAAAAAAGGAATTTGAGTGGAATATGTGTAAAAAGGATCATGCTCTCTTAGTTCCTAGGGACTTAAGCCTAAATATCCTTCATTATCCTACCCTCAGCCATGCCCCATTACAACCTTTAAAAGACCTTCTGATGTTGCATACATGTTTTCGTGGGAATTACTTTTGAGATGAAAATCAAATTCATGGGAAGTGCTCTTGATAAGTGAAATTGAGTGAAAAAGTTGAAAGCCTAGACGAATTTGAGTGAATGAGTGAAATTTTACATACCCTTGTGATATGATCCTAACAAGGAACATATATATTTTCGGATCTATCCTTGAGTGACCAAGCAAAATTGTAGAAGAAGATGAAATACAAAATTGGATAAGATGAGAAATGGAAGGTAGGCGCCACAAATCCAAGGGGATTTGATAAGCCAATGTGAGGTTCGCCACAAGAATCTTGGATTCTTGATAAGAACAAGGGTTGGCTCAATGAAGAACCCAAGAGAGAAAACACTCTCACAATTGGAATCAATCCAAAATGAACTCAAAGTTGACATTCATCATGTAATAGGTGTGTACATATAGCATAGGAAAATAAAAACCAAAGGTCATCATAAGATGACATAAACTCCTAATAACTAGACATAACTCTCCACTAAGTGGTTATTAAAAGAACATAACTATCCTACTTAAGAAAATAATAAAAGTGGTTCCATAACTTCTAAAGGAGTTACCTAGGCATGCAAGCCAAAGGTTACTCTCCTTTGTAAGTTCCAAAAACGTGCCAGCCACCATTCATAATGGGCCTTGCTCATTCATCAAGCTTAGTGTAGCCCAATTAACATATAACTCATTTAAGGTCCAAGAATTCGTATTAAACTTGCAGCCCGTTTTTCACCATGATAGAAGCCGAATTTGGTCAAGAGGCCTGAGATATGATTTGTGGATAATTCCGTAAGCTTTCCAACGCACCAAAGAATACATCAATCGGAGATTCGTAGCTCAAGATATGACCAAATCAAGCATACGGGTTCACCACAATGAAAATAAAATTTTCATCAAAAATATTAATTTGGCCTCAAATTGGACATCATCCTTGGTTTGCATCATTCCCTCCCTCTTGAAAAGAATTCGACCTCGAATTTATTGCCTTAAGGAGTCTTCTTTATCCTCCGGGTTCAAACACAACCATTTTGAATCCATGGGGCACCTCTCTTGGAATTGTTTCTTCAACTTCCTTCAAAATAGAGTCATCACCTCTAGGCAAAGAGTTTGCATTAGTAGTCAAACAAGCATCGTTACATAGAAAGATATATATAGGCTGCCTTGCCAGCATTGCTCCCTTCACCTTATTTTCTTTTATAGGAAGACTCTCAATTCTTCTTTCAACCTTTGCCTCAATTTTTCTCTTTTTATTTTCCCCTTCAAAAAATGCAGTCTCCACCTTTTTCTCGACATCTTTTTCATTCTGTTTGTTTTCCTCCATTCCCTTTTCTTCTACCTTTTTCTCATGGCTTTCTTTTTTTATTACTTCTCCTTCTTTGCTTTCCTCATTCACTGAACACTCTTCTTTTATTGTTTTCTCAATCATTCTTTTTTTCTCACTCTCTCCTTTCAAGTACATTTGATCTTCATACACTTGTTTTGGTGACAATGATCCAAGAGTAATTTTATGATTATTAAATACAAATGAGTACTTGTTGTTGTCGGCATCATATCTCGCTTGTCGTTCAATCCTCCATGGACGCCCAAGTAACAAGTGCTTCGTTTCCATGGGCACCACATCACATAAAACATCATCTTCATATCTCCCAATCCGGAATGGCACTCGTACTTGTTTGTTCACCATCACGTCACCAAAATCACTAAACTCCGGGATGCTCCAAATGACATACGGTTGTGGATGCTCTAGAAGAGGATGTCCCAACTTTTGCACCATGGTGGTACTAGCTAGGTTGATGTAACCCTTTCTATCAATGACCAAGCTACATATCTTGTCCTTCACATAGCATCTAGAATAGAAAAGATCCTCCATTTTCTTGGCATCATTTTTCTTCATTAGTGACTCCATGAAGAACCCACTAAGAAAAATTCAAACTTCTGAAAGAAATTGAAAAAAACAAAATCATAAGTCACTCTAGGAAGGATGGCTCTAGATACCAAATGATATGATCCTAACAAGGAACATATATATTTTCGGATCTATCCTTGAGTGACCAAGCAAAATTGTAGAAGAAGATGAAATACAAAATTGGATAAGATGAGAAATGGAAGGTAGGCGCCACAAATCCAAGGGGATTTGATAAGCCAATGTGAGGTTCGCCACAAGAATCTTGGATTCTTGATAAGAACAAGGGTTGGCTCAATGAAGAACCCAAGAGAGAAAACACTCTCACAATTGGAATCAATCCAAAATGAACTCAAAGTTGACATTCATCATGTAATAGGTGTGTACATATAGCATAGGAAAATAAAAACCAAAGGTCATCATAAGATGACATAAACTCCTAATAACTAGACATAACTCTCCACTAAGTGGTTATTAAAAGAACATAACTATCCTACTTAAGAAAATAATAAAAGTGGTTCCATAACTTCTAAAGGAGTTACCTAGGCATGCAAGCCAAAGGTTGCTCTCCTTTGTAAGTTCCAAAAACGTGCCAGCCACCATTCATAATGGGCCTTGCTCATTCATCAAGCTTAGTGTAGCCCAATTAACATATAACTCATTTAAGGTCCAAGAATTCGTATTAAACTTGCAGCCCGTTTTTCACCATGATAGAAGCCGAATTTGGTCAAGAGGCCTGAGATATGATTTGTGGATAATTCCATAAGCTTTCCAACGCACCAAAGAATACATCAATCGGAGATTCGTAGCTCAAGATATGACCAAATCAAGCATACGGGTTCACCACAATGAAAATAAAATTTTCATCAAAAATATTAATTTGGCCTCAAATTGGACATCATCCTTGGTTTGCATCACCCTGTGAGGAAGGCAGTTGTTTGAAATTGGTGATCTTCCTTTTTTGTGTGACCCTGATCCTCAACTTAGACTAATGATTGCATGAATGATGAAGTTCTCAATGGTTTAAAGTAAATGAATGTGGGGATTACATTGATGTAGGGGGGAGATCATTGGAGAAAAACTGTATTGTAAAGTTGCATTAAATTTGTGCGAAATCGATTGATTCCTTTAGGCTTGCCAAGTCTTGAGTCGTTTTTTAGTTTTAAGCTTGCTTGGGGACAAGCAAGGTTTAAGTTTGGGGTATTTTGATAAGCCTCTGGCTTATCTAGTTTTATGACTAGATGAACTAGGGTTCATGTGCCTATTTATTCGAGTTCACTCTCGTTTTCGCCCAAATTTGCCTTGTTTTGTTCCTAAGTTGGACTTTGACTCATTTTGCGTATTTTATGTAGTTTTTAGGTTTTTTTGAATAGAATTACGCTTGTGGGTGCTTTTGTTGTTTCAGGTTAAATAAGTGAAGCTCCGGGAGTCAAGGAAAGTCGAGCAATGGAAATTGCAAGTCAGGAGACACTCGCCTCGCGAGTGTATGCTCGCCCCGCGAGCCTGAAAGTCAACAAAGCAGCAAAAGTCATCACTTCAGTCTCGCCACGCGAGACTCTTCTCGCCCCGCGAATCATGAAGACCTGCAAGACAGAGACCATCACGGCCAAGCCGTGATGAATACCACGCCCGTGGCAGTTTAAGGTTTGAAGACTCGCCCCGCGAGAGGAAGCTCGCCTCGCGAGAGTTTGAAGATCCTGGAAGTCAGAGACCATCACGGCCCAGCCGTGATGAAAGTCACAGCCCAGAATTGAAGACTCGCCCCGCGAACACACTTTCGCCTCGCGAGAGTTCAAATTGAAAGCGCGCCAATTTTAATTCTCGCCTCGCGAAAGACTGCTTGCCTCGCGAACGAGCGCAGATCAGGAATCCTATTTAAAGGCTGTTGCAGATCAGATTAAGGGAACTTTAGGAGGCTGGAGGGCTTTTGGAGGGCCGCGAATCCTAGTAGTTTTTCACTGTTTAGAGTAGCGTTTAGGGTAGTTTCTTTTCTCTTTGGAGCTGCGTCTCCCTTTTTCTTATGGAGATTATGTCCGATCGCTTGTCTATGAGCATGAGGAACTAATCCCCTCGTCCGAGGGAACGATGAAGCCACCCATGGCGATGTAAATCCGATATGATGTATGTCTTTCTCCTTTAATTCAATTCTTGTTTTCCGATTCTGATTTGAATGTTTGATCATATGTTTTGCGTGATTAATCAGTTAAACGTGTTTGAGGCCTAACGACGATTCGCGTTTCAGAACTTGAATCGGGATCATAAATGTTTTCTAATTCTGACTTGATTGTGTTGATCATATGTGTTGCGTGATTGACTTGTTAACGTTGATGAGGCTTAGTCAGCGATTCACGTTTAGAACTTGAATTAGGATCATCGATCGAATATTGCACGAGAGTGAGTAGGAGATCGGTGCGACCATATAGGGAACAAGAATTAACAGAATTCGAGATTAGGATTATGAGACCTAGTAAGTAATTAATCCAATCGTCGAATACGTCCTAATGAGCACGAGAGTGGATTTAGGAGAATTTAGGGGTCCCGATTGACATTGTAATTGAACCTAGGGAGGAATTCATCATCATTTGGGAATACATTTTGGGTAGGTGGATTTGTGACCTTGGACATTTTAACTTCTGATTTTTAGTTAATTATTTAATTAGATTGTTAATTGAATTTCGATTCCATTCTCTCTTCTCTCTCTCAACCACTCTTCTGTAACTTGACCGAACATATCTGATTTCCTGCGGATTAGTCGAATTGGTAGCCCAATCCCTGAGTTCGACCTCGGTAATTACTTACCGTGTTATTTTTATTACTTGCGACGACCCGGTACACTTGCCGGAGTAACAACAACCATGAGTAAGAATATTAATCATTTCAATTCCCTACTCTACGTAGGAACTTAAAATGACGAAGCTACGAACTTTCTACCCAATTTCTAAGCATAGTCAATATCCGATGTGGACTCAACTAGACACGACCATTAACAACACCCTAACTTTTAGCAGTCCGATCATAATCAAACTGCTCTGATACCAAACTGAGACACCCCGGTGTGCCCCTTTGTGACATTTAGTTTAAAACCACAATTATTAGTTCCTTAAGCGCGCGTTTAGTGTTAAAGATTTTCACAAATCATTTTCGAAATGTCCCCTTTAAAAAAATCGGAGATTTGTATGATGTCGGAAAAACACCTGATAGATGATGTCGTGCGGATGCACGTGCGATTCCGGCAAGTGTACCGGACTGCCGTCAAGTAATAAAAGATATCGATCCCACAGAGACTGTGTTCTCGAATCGCAATCGGTTTTCGAATCGATTAGGTCTGGACTTTTTTAGAGGGTTTTGAAATTGGTTTTTGAAATTGAAATTAAGAAATAGATGAGCAGAGAACAATTAAAACAGAAAACAAATGTTTTTGGGGTTTTCGATTTAAATGGATTCCTAGGGATTTGGGTTACCTTTGAGGTTGTTTATGTTGCTAATTCTGATTTACCTTTGTTGATTACCGAAATTGCCTTGAAGGCGAGTTTATCCTCTGATAGCTTAAGCTCCCTCTCGGGTTACAAAAGCCGTGCCCAATTGACCCGACCCCTACTCTCGTGGTAGTCGATCCCAGATTGGACCCTTTGCGTTTCGTGACAACTCGTTGCTCCTCGAGGGACGGCTTCTAACTCTCGTGATTTCAGTCCCAAGTCTGACTTCTATAGGTCCGACACCTAAGTTCACCGCTAGGTTCCTCCTTATAATGTCTAAGTCATGCAAATAACCTAAGTTCACCGCTAGGTTCCTCCTTAGATCATTCACATCTCACAAATTAGTGGCTGCCGGGCTTTACGAGTGAAACACACTAGAAATCCTAAGTTCACCGCTAGGTTCCTCCTTAGAACGTCTATGTCACGCAAATAACGGTTGCCGAAATTTATGAGTGATTTACACACTAGAAATCAGATCTAAAGCAAATCATAATTAACAAAGAGTTTACATCAAATTTACATCATAAACAAACTTGGGCAGAGCCCTAATCCCTAGAAACTATGCTACTACTCACGTCTTGCCATGGAGATGACAAGCATGATTACAAATAGCATGAAAATACAAAAATCAGAGAAGAAAAGAGAAGAGGAGAAGAGAGATCTAAGCCTAGAGTAGTAGCCCCTAATGTGTTGTTCTATATTTCCCTCATCCCATCTCTGATGCCTTGGTCCATATTTATAGAAATGGGGAAGTTAGAGTCCCAAACCAACTCAAAATCTGATCTATTTCGGTTTCTTCAGATCCAAGTAAAGCGCGTCACGGCCGTGATGGCCATCACGGCCAGGCCGTGACGGTCTCTGCCTCTGCAATTCTGGAAAATCCAATTTCTCGCGACGCGAGATATGTCTCGCGACGCGAGACCTCAGCTTCATGGCCCGTGAAGAATGTCACGGCTGGGCCGTGATGTGCTCTGACTTGTGGTGGTTTTGGGTCACGGCCGTGATGGCTATCACGGCCAGGCCGTGACTGTACTCGACTTCACCTTTCTTCTTTTTCAGTTTTGCTCGATCATGGGCGTGATGGGCATCACGGCTAGGCCGTGATGGGCTCTGTTTGGCTCATTTTCTTCAGTTTTAAAGCTCCATCTTCATCCAAACTTCATCATGGTTGATCTTGAGCAATTTACCCTTGATATCTGCAAAACAACACACGAAAACCGCCTTACCCGTTCCAAAGGAAAATTAACCTAAAATCTAATAAAAATATGCCTAAACTACATGAAAATGCATGCAAAATGATAGACAAAGATGATGTGGAATCACACTCATCAAATCACCCCAAGCTTAAAACTTTGCTTGTCCTCAAGCAATTACTCAGGCCATAAGATAAATCAATCAAAGCATGGATAGTGAACCAAGAACCCTAGAAGCTAATCCAAGTGATGGGCATATTCAATAAGCACTTAAGAGATAATCAAGTTCAAGTCCAATTAGAAGCTTAGGTTCTTCAAGTTCATGTCCTCACTGATTTGGGCACTCATCTCACCTCAGTCAAGTGTTTTAGGGTTTATGACGATTCACTCCATTTCCTCAAGGAAAGTATTTTACCATAGGCTTGACTATTAACCAAATCTCTACTTTATTTAAGAAAACACTTAAGAATCAAGAGGTCTTTTCCTTTGGTTGTAATGTGGCCATGGGATTTATTGTAAGGTGGGAAAATCAAAGAAAGGGAATTTTCAAGAAGGCTAGATAGATTATCAAACATTACAAAGTATGACACCTTCTAAAATACCTTTTGAGGGCTTTGATTTACTTTTTCCACCTTTCTTCTTCTTTTTTTTTTCTTTTTTTTTAATTTCTCACTTTCTTTGTCATCCCCTTCTCCATTTTTTTCTGTTTATTTCATTTTTATTTGTTTGGAGAAGGGGAGATTTAGCTCAAGAGAAATATTTTCATCCCATTCTTTTTCCAACTACCAATTACCCTTTTTGTAATACCTTAAAAGGTGCCACACAAAGCATTATTCATCAAAACATTTCATGGTACCAAGAAAAGTATTTTTCTCTTTAGGCTCAAAATTGGGCAACTAAGGGGTAGCATTTATCAATCAAAGCTCGGGAGGCCGGAAAAATACCTAGTGCCTCAATCATATTCAAAAATGTTTTCAGAAATTTTTAAGTTTTGAAATGGTTTCAAGTCAAGTTCTAGAAAATACAGTCCATGAGGAATTAAATCACTCTATCACAAGAAATGGGGTAGATTTAGTGAATACCCCTATTTGGCTCAAAATCTTACATTTAGTAGTTCAAAAATCAGTGAGAAACACAAATCTAAGGAACCATATGCTAATTATCAACTATCAAATGACTATCTCAAGAAATTTCATTATTTTTAGCCATATCACAAGAATAATGAAAAATTGGGTTCAAATATTCACCATCTCAATTCATTTGGCTCCAAGTTCTCACAATCGGATGCATGTTCTAAGTGAGAGGCAATCTAAAGAATGTGATCATACCA
The DNA here is from genome assembly GCA_030762895.1 of Sophora flavescens. Classification (NCBI taxonomy): domain Eukaryota; kingdom Viridiplantae; phylum Streptophyta; class Magnoliopsida; order Fabales; family Fabaceae; genus Sophora; species Sophora flavescens. The sequence goes on from JAUPTC010000014.1 coordinate 2,741,546, forward strand.
ATCTATGCCTATGAGAATGCAATATGAATGCAACAATGCAAATGCAAAAATAAATACCCCTACCTCAAGCTTGATTACTTACATTGTCTCCAATGTAAATAATCAAGCTGGAGAGAGGAGAAAAATTGGAACAACTTACCGAGTCGGTAGCGGGTGTTGGCTTCACATTCCAGTCAAAACTTGGGTGGAAATTTTATCACGGCCGTGAGGCTCTTCACGGCAGGCCGTGATCGTTTCTCGGTCCTCGGGAGTTGCCCTGTCATGGCCGTGATATACATCACGGCCAGGCCGTGATGCTCTCTCGGCTTTGGCATCCTACTCATCACGCCCGTGATGGTTGTCACGCGCCAGGCCGTGTTCCTTTCTGTGCTCCTGTTTATTTCATCATGGCCGTGACCACTGTCACGGCCAGGGCGTGATGGCCTCTGACTTTATCTTTTTTATGCTCTTCTTCTCTTTCTCAACCTGAAACACTAGACAAACCTATTAATGATATTTTTGCCTCTTGATCTTCTCAAATTATTCAAGAGGTGAATGCAAAAACAAAAGGAAAAAGGGAAAGAAAACTTGGGTTGCCTCCCAAGAAGCGCTTATTTATGGTCTTAAGCTTGACCAAACTTCCTTCAATCAACCGGGGTCGGCTGGGCGTAGAAGTTCAGGTACACTTTTCTTCCAAGGAGCTCCTTCAAATAGCCGTTTCTGCTCATACGGCCAATAATGCTTCCGCTTCGCTCTTTTTTCTCGGAGCTTCCTAGCCTTCCTTCCTTCCGGCGGAAGTTTTGTTTCAATATGGACAGCAACTCCACTTCCATCACTGCTGGGTGCATCATTAGCCATGCATACCTTCGGAGTTGCTTCCATGTTCAGTTCTTCTTTTACCACTGGAGACGTTGTATCAATTCTGCACATATGGCTCTCAAAAGGAAGGTTGTTATCAGAGTTAGTCAATTGAAAATCGATCCTACCTTCCTCTACAGTTAGAGAGAGCTTCCCATTCCTTACGTCTATTTCTGCTCCAGCAGTTGCCAAGAATGGCCTTCCTAAAATAATGGGGAATTCAGAATTCCCTTTCATGTCTAATACCAGGAAGTCGGTAGGGATGAAGAATTTCCCTACCTTCACAGGGACATTCTCTAGTATGCCTAGAGGAGTCCTAGTTGAGCCGTCCGCAAATTGTAAGGAGAATTTGAACGGTCTCAACTCTTTACTTTCCAACCTTTCCATGATAGTGAGGGGCATCAAGCTCGCACTAGCCCCTAAGTCACATAAGGCTTGGTCAATGTGCACTTGTTCAATTGAGCAAGCGATGGAGAAACTACCTGGGTCTTTCAGTTTAGTAGGCATTTTAGTCTCTACATCTACTTGCTTTTTCCTAACCAACCTCTGTGGGAAAGGTATCGGGGGTTGGTACGGTGGTGGAGGGACGTATTTCGGTTCTGGCTCTTCTTTTTCGCTCATGTCTTCCTCCGGTTCCACCTCCATTTCAGCTACCCCCACCCCAAGCTTATCATCCCTCAAGTGTATGACATTGCAATGCTCATTGGGATTTGCTTCGGGTTGCCCCGGGAATGCACCCTTAGGTCTCGAGTACGTACTGGCTTGTTGGGCAATCTGGGTTTCTAGCATCTTGTTATGAGTTGCTAAGTTGTCTACCTTAGATGCTAGATCCTTTATTGCCTCACTCACTGCCCTTCCTTGTTGTCTAAACTCCTCATTCTGTTTTGTCTGAGTTTCGACAAAACTTTCAAAAAAAGTCTCGAGTTTAGATCTTTGTACCTGAGGATACCCCGGTGCTGCTCTCTTATTACCTTGACCTTCTTGGAACTCATGATTAAGCGTGTTGCTGTAGTTGCCGTAGGAGAGGTAAGGGTTGTTTCTTCTTTGGTTGTAGGGATTTGGGGGAGCATAGTTGGGCAGCTTCGGGTTCGTATCATAGTAGTTGTTACACGAGTTCACTTGTTCACCCGAAGCGCCGGATCCATGTGGGCATCCCATCATGTCATGTCCCTGCATTCCACAAATCTCACAAACAAGGTTAGTAGCACCTAATGCACTCACATTAGCTCTTTCAAGCCGATCAAAACGTTTATTAAGTGAGTCTATCTTTGACATAATAAGATATGTGCTATTTACCTCAAACTTACCCCCCGAAATCTTGTTCGGGTTATTACCTCTTTCGGATCCCCATTGGTGGTAGTTGGTGGCGACATTCTCGATGATGTTGAATGCCTCAGTGAGAGGCCTATTCATAAACGCTCCACCGGCTGCAGAATCTAGTGACACCTTCGAAGAGTAGTCCAATCCGTTATAGAAGGTGTGCACTATTAACCACCTCTCGAGTCCGTGATGTGGGCACGACTCCAGCAGTCCCTTGTATCGATCCCAAGCTTCCGATAATGATTCTCCGTCTTTCTGGAAGAAGCCGGTGATCTGGGTTCTTATGTAGGCCGTCTTGGATGGAGGGAAGAATTTCTCCAAGAACGCCTGCTCCAATTGGTCCCAAGTAGTCAAGGTGTTAGCTGGGATTTGCTTTAGCCAGGCCTTCGCCTTTCCAGTGAGAGATGAGGGGAACAATCTCAAACGCACAACATCAACTGAGGCTCCATGAATCCGGATTGCGTCGGTGAACTCTAAGAATGTTTCTATATGATCGGTAGGGTCCTCCGAAGGCAATCCTCCGAATTGATGTTGCCTAATCATGTTGATTAGCATGGGCGGTATAGTGTAGTTCTCCGCCTCAATCTCTGGCCTTGCAATCCCAGTTCGCAAGCCTCTCGCATTTGGGGCTGCGTAGTCCTTCAAAGGTCTTGTATCCGGTTGATTCGCCATGAGTGGAACGGGACTCAACCTCTCTCCCTCTCTTTGTAGTCTTCGACGTCTGTGGAAGGTCCTCTCGATCTCCGGATCAACCTCACCAAGGCTCCCAAGACTTAGAGATCTTTGCATATAACACACAGAGAGATGGATACAATAGAAGGAAAAGAAATTTTTTTTTTTAATTTCTGAAACAAAAATCAAATAAAAAGAAAAGGGTCCAGAAAAATCAATTCAAAATTTGAATTGAGATTCGAAAAGGCACAGTCCCCGGCAACGGCGCCAAAAACTTGATGTCGTGCGGATGCACGTGCGATTCCGGCAAGTGTACCGGACTGCCGTCAAGTAATAAAAGATATCGATCCCACAGAGACTGTGTTCTCGAATCGCAATCGGTTTTCGAATCGATTAGGTCTGGACTTTTTTAGAGGGTTTTGAAATTGGTTTTTGAAATTGAAATTAAGAAATAGATGAGCAGAGAACAATTAAAACAGAAAACAAATGTTTTTGGGGTTTTCGATTTAAATGGATTCCTAGGGATTTGGGTTACCTTTGAGGTTGTTTATGTTGCTAATTCTGATTTACCTTTGTTGATTACCGAAATTGCCTTGAAGGCGAGTTTATCCTCTGATAGCTTAAGCTCCCTCTCGGGTTACAAAAGCCATGCCCAATTGACCCGACCCCTACTCTCGTGGTAGTCGATCCCAGATTGGACCCTTTGCGTTTCGTGACAACTCGTTGCTCCTCGAGGGACGGCTTCTAACTCTCGTGATTTCAGTCCCAAGTCTGACTTCTATAGGTCCGACACCTAAGTTCACCGCTAGGTTCCTCCTTATAATGTCTAAGTCATGCAAATAACCTAAGTTCACCGCTAGGTTCCTCCTTAGATCATTCACATCTCACAAACTAGTGGCTGCCGGGCTTTACGAGTGAAACACCCTAGAAATCCTAAGTTCACCGCTAGGTTCCTCCTTAGAACGTCTATGTCACGCAAATAATGGTTGCCGAAATTTATGAGTGATTTACACACTAGAAATCAGATCTAAAGCAAATCATAATTAACAAAGAGTTTACATCAAATTTACATCATAAACAAACTTGGGCAGAGCCCTAATCCCTAGAAACTATGCTACTACTCACGTCTTGCCATGGAGATGACAAGCATGATTACAAATAGCATGAAAATACAAAAATCAGAGAAGAAAAGAGAAGAGGAGAAGAGAGATCTAAGCCTAGAGTAGTAGCCCCTAATGTGTTGTTCTATATTTCCCTCATCCCATCTCTGATGCCTTGGTCCATATTTATAGAAATGGGGAAGTTAGAGTCCCAAACCAACTCAAAATCTGATCTATTTCGGTTTCTTCAGATCCAAGTAAAGCGCGTCACGGCCGTGATGGCCATCACGGCCAGGCCGTGACGGTCTCTGCCTCTGCAATTCTGGAAAATCCAATTTCTCGCGACGCGAGATATGTCTCGCGACGCGAGACCTCAGCTTCATGGCCCGTGAAGAATGTCACGGCTGGGCCGTGATGTGCTCTGACTTGTGGTGGTTTTGGGTCACGGCCGTGATGGCTATCACGGCCAGGCCGTGACAGACTCTGACTTCAGCCTTTCTTCTTTTTCAGTTTTGCTCGATCATGGCCGTGATGGGCATCACGGCTAGGCCGTGATGGGCTCTGTTTGGCTCATTTTCTTCAGTTTTAAAGCTCCATCTTCATCCAAACTTCATCATGGTTGATCTTGAGCAATTTACCCTTGATATCTGCAAAACAACACACGAAAACCGCCTTACCCGTTCCAAAGGAAAATTAACCTAAAATCTAATAAAAATATGCCTAAACTACATGAAAATGCATGCAAAATGATAGACAAAGATGATGTGGAATCACACTCATCAAATCACCCCAAGCTTAAAACTTTGCTTGTCCTCAAGCAATTACTCAGGCCATAAGATAAATCAATCAAAGCATGGATAGTGAACCAAGAACCCTAGAAGCTAATCCAAGTGATGGGCATATTCAATAAGCACTTAAGAGATAATCAAGTTCAAGTCCAATTAGAAGCTTAGGTTCTTCAAGTTCATGTCCTCACTGATTTGGGCACTCATCTCACCTCACTCAAGTGTTTTAGGGTTTATGACGATTCACTCCATTTCCTCAAGGAAAGTATTTTACCATAGGCTTGACTATTAACCAAATCTCTACTTTATTTAAGAAAACACTTAAGAATCAAGAGGTCTTTTCCTTTGGTTGTAATGTGGCCATGGGATTTATTGTAAGGTGGGAAAATCAAAGAAAGGGAATTTTCAAGAAGGCTAGATAGATTATCAAACATTACAAAGTATGACACCTTCTAAAATACCTTTTGAGGGCTTTGATTTACTTTTTCCACCTTTCTTCTTCTTCTTTTTTTTTTCTTTTTTTTTAATTTCTCACTTTCTTTGTCATCCCCTTCTCCATTTTTTTCTGTTTATTTCATTTTTATTTGTTTGGAGAAGGGGAGATTTAGCTCAAGAGAAATATTTTCATCCCATTCTTTTTCCAACTACCAATTACCCTTTTTGTAATACCTTAAAAGGTGCCACACAAAGCATTATTCATCAAAACATTTCATGGTACCAAGAAAAGTATTTTTCTCTTTAGGCTCAAAATTGGGCAACTAAGGGGTAGCATTTATCAATCAAAGCTCGGGAGGCCGGAAAAATACCTAGTGCCTCAATCATATTCAAAAATGTTTTCAGAAATTTTTAAGTTTTGAAATGGTTTCAAGTCAAGTTCTAGAAAATACAGTCCATGAGGAATTAAATCACTCTATCACAAGAAATGGGGTAGATTTAGTGAATACCCCTATTTGGCTCAAAATCTTACATTTAGTAGTTCAAAAATCAGTGAGAAACACAAATCTAAGGAACCATATGCTAATTATCAACTATCAAATGACTATCTCAAGAAATTTCATTATTTTTAGCCATATCACAAGAATAATGAAAAATTGGGTTCAAATATTCACCATCTCAATTCATTTGGCTCCAAGTTCTCACAATCGGATGCATGTTCTAAGTGAGAGGCAATCTAAAGAATGTGATCATACCAATCTATGCCTATGAGAATGCAATATGAATGCAACAATGCAAATGCAAAAATAAATACCCCTACCCCAAGCTTGATTACTTACATTGTCTCCAATGTAAATAATCAAGCTGGAGAGAGGAGAAAAATTGGAACAACTTACCGAGTCGGTAGCGGGTGTTGGCTTCACATTCCAGTCAAAACTTGGGTGGAAATTTTATCACGGCCGTGAGGCTCATCACGGGCAGGCCGTGATCGTTTCTGGTCCTCGGGAGTTGCCCTGTCATGGCCGTGATATACATCACGGCTAGGCCGTGATGCTCTCTGGCTTTGGCATCCTACTCATCACGCCCGTGATGGTTGTCACGGCTAGGCCGTGTTCCTTTCTGTGCTCCTGTTTATTTCATCATGGCCGTGACCACTGTCACGGCCAGGGCGTGATGGCCTCTGACTTTATCTTTTTTATGCTCTTCTTCTCTTTCTCAACCTGAAACACTAGACAAACCTATTAATGATATTTTTGCCTCTTGATCTTCTCAAATTATTCAAGAGGTGAATGCAAAAACAAAAGGAAAAAGGGAAAGAAAACTTGGGTTGCCTCCCAAGAAGCGCTTATTTATGGTCTTAAGCTTGACCAAACTTCCTTCAATCAACCGGGGTCGGTTGGGCGTAGAAGTTCAGGTACACTTTTCTTCCAAGGAGCTCCTTCAAATAGCCGTTTCTGCTCATACGGCCAATAATGCTTCCGCTTCGCTCTTTTTTCTCGGAGCTTCCTAGCCTTCCTTCCTTCCGGCGGAAGTTTTGTTTCAATATGGACAGCAACTCCACTTCCATCACTGCTGGGTGCATCATTAGCCATGCATACCTTCGGAGTTGCTTCCATGTTCAGTTCTTCTTTTACCACTGGAGACGTTGTATCAATTCTGCACATATGGCTCTCAAAAGGAAGGTTGTTATCGAGTTAGTCAATTGAAAATCGATCCTACCTTCCTCTACGGTTAGAGAGAGCTTCCCATTCCTTACGTCTATTTCTCGCTCCAGCGATTTGCCAAGAATGGCCTTCCTAAAATAATGGGGAATTCAGAATTCCCTTTCATGTCTAATACCGGGAAGTCGGTAGGGATGAAGAATTTCCCTACCTTCACAGGGGACATTCTCTAGTATGCCTCGAGGAGTCCTAGTTGAGCCGTCCGCAAATTGTAAGGAGAATTTGAACGGTCTCAACTCTTTACTTTCCAACCTTTCCATGATAGTAAGGGGCATCAAGCTCGCACTAGCCCCTAAGTCACATAAGGCTTGGTCAATGTGCACTTGTTCAATTGAGCAAGTGATGGAGAAACTACCGGGTCTTTCAGTTTAGTAGGCATTTTAGTCTCTACATCTACTTGCTTTTTCCTAACCAACCTCTGTGGGAAAGGTATCGGGGTTGGTACGGTGGTGGAGGGACGTATTTCGTTGCTCGGCTCTTCTTTTTCGCTCATGTCTTCCTCCGGTTCCACCTCCATTTCAGCTACCCCCACCCCAAGCTTATCATCCCTCAAGTGTATGACATTGCAATGCTCATTGGGATTTGCTTCGGGTTGCCCCGGGAATGCACCCTTAGGTCTCGAGTACGTACTGGCTTGTTGGGCAATCTGGGTTTCTAGCATCTTGTTATGAGTTGCTAAGTTGTCTACCTTAGATGCTAGATCCTTTATTGCCTCACTCACTGCCCTTCCTTGTTGTCTAAACTCCTCATTCTGTTTTGTCTGAGTTTCGACAAAACTTTCAAAAAAAGTCTCGAGTTTAGATCTTTGTACCTGAGGATACCCCGGTGCTGCTCTCTTATTACCTTGACCTTCTTGGAACTCATGATTAAGCGTGTTCTTTGTAGTTGCCGTAGGAGAGGTAAGGGTTGTTTCTTCTTTGGTTGTAGGGATTTGGGGAGCATAGTTGGGCAGCTTCGGGTTCGTATCATAGTAGTTGTTACACGAGTTCACTTGTTCACCCGGCCGCCGGATCCATGTGGGCATCCCATCATGTCATGTCCCCGCATTCCACAAATCTCACAAACAAGGTTAGTAGCACCTAATGCACTCACATTAGCTCTTTCAAGCCGATCAAAACGTTTATTAAGTGAGTCTATCTTTGACATAATAAGATATGTGCTATTTACCTCAAACTTACCCCCCGAAATCTTGTTCGGGTTATTACCTCTTTCGGATCCCCATTGGTGGTAGTTGGTGGCGACATTCTCGATGATGTTGAATGCCTCAGTGAGAGGCCTATTCATAAACGCTCCACCGGCTGCAGAATCTAGTGACACCTTCAAGAGTAGTCCAATCCGTTATAGAAGGTGTGCACTATTAACCACCTCTCGAGTCCGTGATGTGGGCACGACTCCAGCAGTCCCCTTGTATCGATCCCAAGCTTCCGATCATGATTCTCCGTCTTTTCCGGAAGAAGCGGTGATCTGGGTTCTTATGTAGGCCGTCTTGGATGGAGGGAAGAATTTCTCCAAGAACGCCTGCTCCAATTGGTCCCAAGTAGTCAAGGTGTTAGCTGGGATTTGCTTTAGCCAGGCCTTCGCCTTTCCAGTGAGAGATGAGGGGAACAATCTCAAACGCACAACATCAACTGAGGCTCCATGAATCCGGATTGCGTCGGTGAACTCTAAGAATGTTTCTATATGATCGGTAGGGTCCTCCGAAGGCAATCCTCCGAATTGATGTTGCCTAATCATGTTGATTAGCATGGGCGGTATAGTGTAGTTCTCCGCCTCAATCTCTGGCCTTGCAATCCCAGTTCGCAAGCCTCTCGCATTTGGGGGCTGCGTAGTCCTTCAAAGGTCTTGTATCCGGTTGATTCGCCATGAGTGGAACGGGACTCAACCTCTCTCCCTCTCTTTGTAGTCTTCGACGTCTGTGGAAGGTCCTCTCGATCTCCGGATCAACCTCACCAAGGCTCCCAAGACTTAGAGATCTTTGCATATAACACACAGAGAGATGGATACAATAGAAGGAAAAGAAAATTTTTTTTTTTTTAATTTCTGAAACAAAAATCAAATAAAAAGAAAAGGGTCCAGAAAAATCAATTCAAAATTTGAATTGAGATTCGAAAAGGCACAGTCCCCGGCAACGGCGCCAAAAACTTGATGTCGTGCGGATGCACGTGCGATTCCGGCAAGTGTACCGGACTGCCGTCAAGTAATAAAAGATATCGATCCCACAGAGACTGTTCTCGAATCGCAATCGGTTTTCGAATCGATTAGGTCTGGACTTTTTTAGAGGGTTTTGAAATTGGTTTTTGAAATTGAAATTAAGAAATAGATGAGCAGAGAACAATTAAAACAGAAAACAAATGTTTTTGGGGTTTTCGATTTAAATGGATTCCTAGGGATTTGGGTTACCTTTGAGGTTGTTTATGTTGCTAATTCTGATTTACCTTTGTTGATTACCGAAATTGCCTTGAAGGCGAGTTTATCCTCTGATAGCTTAAGCTCCCTCTCGGGTTACAAAAGCCATGCCCAATTGACCCGACCCCTACTCTCGTGGTAGTCGATCCCAGATTGGACCCTTTGCGTTTCGTGACAACTCGTTGCTCCTCGAGGGACGGCTTCTAACTCTCGTGATTTCAGTCCCAAGTCTGACTTCTATAGGTCCGACACCTAAGTTCACCGCTAGGTTCCTCCTTATAATGTCTAAGTCATGCAAATAACCTAAGTTCACCGCTAGGTTCCTCCTTAGATCATTCACATCTCACAAACTAGTGGCTGCCGGGCTTTACGAGTGAAACACCCTAGAAATCCTAAGTTCACCGCTAGGTTCCTCCTTAGAACGTCTATGTCACGCAAATAATGGTTGCCGAAATTTATGAGTGATTTACACACTAGAAATCAGATCTAAAGCAAATCATAATTAACAAAGAGTTTACATCAAATTTACATCATAAACAAACTTGGGCAGAGCCCTAATCCCTAGAAACTATGCTACTACTCACGTCTTGCCATGGAGATGACAAGCATGATTACAAATAGCATGAAAATACAAAAATCAGAGAAGAAAAGAGAAGAGGAGAAGAGAGATCTAAGCCTAGAGTAGTAGCCCCTAATGTGTTGTTCTATATTTCCCTCATCCCATCTCTGATGCCTTGGTCCATATTTATAGAAATGGGGAAGTTAGAGTCCCAAACCAACTCAAAATCTGATCTATTTCGGTTTCTTCAGATCCAAGTAAAGCGCGTCACGGCCGTGATGGCCATCACGGCCAGGCCGTGACGGTCTCTCTGCCTGCAATTCTGGAAAATCCAATTTCTCGCGACGCGAGATATGTCTCGCGACGCGAGACCTCAGCTTCATGGCCCGTGAAGAATGTCACGGCTGGGCCGTGATGTGCTCTGACTTGTGGTGGTTTTGGGTCACGGCCGTGATGGCTATCACGGCCAGGCCGTGATGACTCGACTTGACCTTTCTTCTTTTTCAGTTTTGCTCGATCATGGCCGTGATGGGCATCACGGCTAGGCCGTGATGGGCTCTGTTTGGCTCATTTTCTTCAGTTTTAAAGCTCCATCTTCATCCAAACTTCATCATGGTTGATCTTGAGCAATTTACCCTTGATATCTGCAAAACAACACACGAAAAACCGCCTTACCCGTTCCAAAGGAAAATTAACCTAAAATCTAATAAAAATATGCCTAAACTACATGAAAATGCATGCAAAATGATAGACAAAGATGATGTGGAATCACACTCATCAAATCACCCCAAGCTTAAAACTTTGCTTGTCCTCAAGCAATTACTCAGGCCATAAGATAAATCAATCAAAGCATGGATAGTGAACCAAGAACCCTAGAAGCTAATCCAAGTGATGGGCATATTCAATAAGCACTTAAGAGATAATCAAGTTCAAGTCCAATTAGAAGCTTAGGTTCTTCAAGTTCATGTCCTCACTGATTTGGGCACTCATCTCACCTCAGTCAAGTGTTTTAGGGTTTATGACGATTCACTCCATTTCCTCAAGGAAAGTATTTTACCATAGGCTTGACTATTAACCAAATCTCTACTTTATTTAAGAAAACACTTAAGAATCAAGAGGTCTTTTCCTTTGGTTGTAATGTGGCCATGGGATTTATTGTAAGGTGGGAAAATCAAAGAAAGGGAATTTTCAAGAAGGCTAGATAGATTATCAAACATTACAAAGTATGACACCTTCTAAAATACCTTTTGAGGGCTTTGATTTACTTTTTCCACCTTTCTTCTTCTTCTTTTTTTTTTCTTTTTTTTTAATTTCTCACTTTCTTTGTCATCCCCTTCTCCATTTTTTTCTGTTTATTTCATTTTTATTTGTTTGGAGAAGGGGAGATTTAGCTCAAGAGAAATATTTTCATCCCATTCTTTTTCCAACTACCAATTACCCTTTTTGTAATACCTTAAAAGGTGCCACACAAAGCATTATTCATCAAAACATTTCATGGTACCAAGAAAAGTATTTTTCTCTTTAGGCTCAAAATTGGGCAACTAAGGGGTAGCATTTATCAATCAAAGCTCGGGAGGCCGGAAAAATACCTAGTGCCTCAATCATATTCAAAAATGTTTTCAGAAATTTTTAAGTTTTGAAATGGTTTCAAGTCAAGTTCTAGAAAATACAGTCCATGAGGAATTAAATCACTCTATCACAAGAAATGGGGTAGATTTAGTGAATACCCCTATTTGGCTCAAAATCTTACATTTAGTAGTTCAAAAATCAGTGAGAAACACAAATCTAAGGAACCATATGCTAATTATCAACTATCAAATGACTATCTCAAGAAATTTCATTATTTTTAGCCATATCACAAGAATAATGAAAAATTGGGTTCAAATATTCACCATCTCAATTCATTTGGCTCCAAGTTCTCACAATCGGATGCATGTTCTAAGTGAGAGGCAATCTAAAGAATGTGATCATACCAATCTATGCCTATGAGAATGCAATATGAATGCAACAATGCAAATGCAAAAATAAATACCCCTACCCCAAGCTTGATTACTTACATTGTCTCCAATGTAAATAATCAAGCTGGAGAGAGGAGAAAAATTGGAACAACTTACCGAGTCGGTAGCGGGTGTTGGCTTCACATTCCAGTCAAAACTTGGGTGGAAATTTTATCACGGCCGTGAGGCTCATCACGGGCAGGCCGTGATCGTTTCTGGTCCTCGGGAGTTGCCCTGTCATGGCCGTGATATACATCACGGCTAGGCCGTGATGCTCTCTGGCTTTGGCATCCTACTCATCACGCCCGTGATGGTTGTCACGGCTAGGCCGTGTTCCTTTCTGTGCTCCTGTTTATTTCATCATGGCCGTGACCACTGTCACGGCCAGGGCGTGATGGCCTCTGACTTTATCTTTTTTATGCTCTTCTTCTCTTTCTCAACCTGAAACACTAGACAAACCTATTAATGATATTTTTGCCTCTTGATCTTCTCAAATTATTCAAGAGGTGAATGCAAAAACAAAAGGAAAAAGGGAAAGAAAACTTGGGTTGCCTCCCAAGAAGCGCTTATTTATGGTCTTAAGCTTGACCAAACTTCCTTCAATCAACCGGGCCTTTGGGCGTAGAAGTTCAGGTACACTTTTCTTCCAAGGAGCTCCTTCAAATAGCCGTTTCTGCTCATACGGCCAATAATGCTTCCGCTTCGCTCTTTTTTCTCGGAGCTTCCTAGCCTTCCTTCCTTCCGGCGGAAGTTTTGTTTCAATATGGACAGCAACTCCACTTCCATCACTTTGGGTGCATCATTAGCCATGCATACCTTCGGAGTTGCTTCCATGTTCAGTTCTTCTTTTACCACTGGAGACGTTGTATCAATTCTGCACATATGGCTCTCAAAAGGAAGGTTGTTATCAGAGTTAGTCAATTGAAAATCGATCCTACCTTCCTCTACAGTTAGAGAGAGCTTCCCATTCCTTACGTCTATTTCTCGCTCCAAGATTGCCAAGAATGGCCTTCCTAAAATAATGGGGAATTCAGAATTCCCTTTCATGTCTAATACCGGGAAGTCGGTAGGGATGAAGAATTTCCCTACCTTCACAGGGGACATTCTCTAGTATGCCTAGAGGAGTCCTAGTTGAGCCGTCCGCAAATTGTAAGGAGAATTTGAACGGTCTCAACTCTTTACTTTCCAACCTTTCCATGATAGTGAGGGGCATCAAGCTCGCACTAGCCCCTAAGTCACATAAGGCTTGGTCAATGTGCACTTGTTCAATTGAGCAAGCGATGGAGAAACTACCTGGGTCTTTCAGGTTTAGTAGGCATTTTAGTCTCTACATCTACTTGCTTTTTCCTAACCAACCTCTGTGGGAAAGGTATCGGGGGTTGGTACGGTGGTGGAGGGACGTATTTCGGTTCTGGCTCTTCTTTTTCGCTCATGTCTTCCTCCGGTTCCACCTCCATTTCAGCTACCCCCACCCCAAGCTTATCATCCCTCAAGTGTATGACATTGCAATGCTCATTGGGATTTGCTTCGGGTTGCCCCGGAATGCACCCTTAGGTCTCGAGTACGTCTTGGCTTGTTGGGCAATCTGGGTTTCTAGCATCTTGTTATGAGTTGCTAAGTTGTCTACCTTAGATGCTAGATCCTTTATTGCCTCACTCACTGCCCTTCCTTGTTGTCTAAACTCCTCATTCTGTTTTTGTCCGAGTTTCGACAAAACTTTCAAAAAAAAGTCTCGAGTTTAGATCTTTGTACCGAGGATACCCGGTCTTTGCTCTCTTATTACCTTGACCTTCTTGGAACTCATGATTAAGCGTGTTGCTTGTAGTTGCCGTAGGAGAGGTAAGGGTTGTTTCTTCTTTGGTTGTAGGGATTTGGGGGAGCATAGTTGGGCAGCTTCGGGTTCGTATCATAGTAGTTGTTACACGAGTTCACTTGTTCACCCGGCCTTCGGATCCATGTGGGCATCCCATCATGTCATGTCCCTGCATTCCACAAATCTCACAAACAAGGTTAGTAGCACCTAATGCACTCACATTAGCTCTTTCAAGCCGATCAAAACGTTTATTAAGTGAGTCTATCTTTGACATAATAAGATATGTGCTATTTACCTCAAACTTACCCCCGAAATCTTGTTCGGGTTATTACCTCTTTCGGATCCCCATTGGTGGTAGTTGGTGGCGACATTCTCGATGATGTTGAATGCCTCAGTGAGAGGCCTATTCATAAACGCTCCACCGGCTGCAGAATCTAGTGACACCTTCGAAGAGTAGTCCAATCCGTTATAGAAGGTGTGCACTATTAACCACCTCTCGAGTCCGTGATGTGGGCACGACTCCAGCAGTCCCTTGTATCGATCCCAAGCTTCCGATAATGATTCTCCGTCTTTCTGGAAGAAGCCGGTGATCTGGGTTCTTATGTAGGCCGTCTTGGATGGAGGGAAGAATTTCTCCAAGAACGCCTGCTCCAATTGGTCCCAAGTAGTCAAGGTGTTAGCTGGGATTTGCTTTAGCCAGGCCTTCGCCTTTCCAGTGAGAGATGAGGGGAACAATCTCAAACGCACAACATCAACTGAGGCTCCATGAATCCGGATTGCGTCGGTGAACTCTAAGAATGTTTCTATATGATCGGTAGGGTCCTCCGAAGGCAATCCTCCGAATTGATGTTGCCTAATCATGTTGATTAGCATGGGCGGTATAGTGTAGTTCTCCGCCTCAATCTCTGGCCTTGCAATCCCAGTTCGCAAGCCTCTCGCATTTGGGGCTGCGTAGTCCTTCAAAGGTCTTGTATCCGGTTGATTCGCCATGAGTGGAACGGGACTCAACCTCTCTCCCTCTCTTTGTAGTCTTCGACGTCTGTGGAAGGTCCTCTCGATCTCCGGATCAACCTCACCAAGGCTCCCAAGACTTAGAGATCTTTGCATATAACACACAGAGAGATGGATACAATAGAAGGAAAAGAAAATTTTTTTTTTTTTTAATTTCTGAAACAAAAATCAAATAAAAAGAAAAGGGTCCAGAAAAATCAATTCAAAATTTGAATTGAGATTCGAAAAGGCACAGTCCCCGGCAACGGCGCCAAAAACTTGATGTCGTGCGGATGCACGTGCGATTCCGGCAAGTGTACCGGACTGCCGTCAAGTAATAAAAGATATCGATCCCACAGAGACTGTTCTCGAATCGCAATCGGTTTTCGAATCGATTAGGTCTGGACTTTTTTAGAGGGTTTTGAAATTGGTTTTTGAAATTGAAATTAAGAAATAGATGAGCAGAGAACAATTAAAACAGAAAACAAATGTTTTTGGGGTTTTCGATTTAAATGGATTCCTAGGGATTTGGGTTACCTTTGAGGTTGTTTATGTTGCTAATTCTGATTTACCTTTGTTGATTACCGAAATTGCCTTGAAGGCGAGTTTATCCTCTGATAGCTTAAGCTCCCTCTCGGGTTACAAAAGCCATGCCCAATTGACCCGACCCCTACTCTCGTGGTAGTCGATCCCAGATTGGACCCTTTGCGTTTCGTGACAACTCGTTGCTCCTCGAGGGACGGCTTCTAACTCTCGTGATTTCAGTCCCAAGTCTGACTTCTATAGGTCCGACACCTAAGTTCACCGCTAGGTTCCTCCTTATAATGTCTAAGTCATGCAAATAACCTAAGTTCACCGCTAGGTTCCTCCTTAGATCATTCACATCTCACAAACTAGTGGCTGCCGGGCTTTACGAGTGAAACACCCTAGAAATCCTAAGTTCACCGCTAGGTTCCTCCTTAGAACGTCTATGTCACGCAAATAATGGTTGCCGAAATTTATGAGTGATTTACACACTAGAAATCAGATCTAAAGCAAATCATAATTAACAAAGAGTTTACATCAAATTTACATCATAAACAAACTTGGGCAGAGCCCTAATCCCTAGAAACTATGCTACTACTCACGTCTTGCCATGGAGATGACAAGCATGATTACAAATAGCATGAAAATACAAAAATCAGAGAAGAAAAGAGAAGAGGAGAAGAGAGATCTAAGCCTAGAGTAGTAGCCCCTAATGTGTTGTTCTATATTTCCCTCATCCCATCTCTGATGCCTTGGTCCATATTTATAGAAATGGGGAAGTTAGAGTCCCAAACCAACTCAAAATCTGATCTATTTCGGTTTCTTCAGATCCAAGTAAAGCGCGTCACGGCCGTGATGGCCATCACGGCCAGGCCGTGACGGTCTCTGCCTCTGCAATTCTGGAAAATCCAATTTCTCGCGACGCGAGATATGTCTCGCGACGCGAGACCTCAGCTTCATGGCCCGTGAAGAATGTCACGGCTGGGCCGTGATGTGCTTTGACTTGTGGTGGTTTTGGGTCACGGCCGTGATGGCTATCACGGCCAGGCCGTGACAGACTCTGACTTCAGCCTTTCTTCTTTTTCAGTTTTGCTCGATCATGGCCGTGATGGGCATCACGGCTAGGCCGTGATGGGCATCACGGCTAGGCCGTGATGGGCTCTGTTTGGCTCATTTTCTTCAGTTTTAAAGCTCCATCTTCATCCAAACTTCATCATGGTTGATCTTGAGCAATTTACCCTTGATATCTGCAAAACAACACACGAAAACCGCCTTACCCGTTCCAAAGGAAAATTAACCTAAAATCTAATAAAAATATGCCTAAACTACATGAAAATGCATGCAAAATGATAGACAAAGATGATGTGGAATCACACTCATCAATAGACAGTTTTATAACTTCAAAATTTAATCCAACCATAAATGGTCTCTGGTCTTACATCAACTGCCAGGAGCGGAAAATAAATACACAAACTCCAGTTGTGATAAAGAATTAGGAGATAAATAGATACATTAATCCCAAATTGGTTTTCATACACATACACAGTTTTCATTAATAACATAAAATATTCGCAAGATTATAATATATAAATACCCCAAGTTATCTATTACATTACCAAAACACTGTTGAGGGTATCCTCTCGGTAGGAGCCCTCACAGGCATAGACTTAGAAAAAAATATTAAACCACTGAAAACATATAAAACATCTCACAAGACGCACTGGCCATATACTACCTGGATCCTAATCACCATGAGTCAAGACTCGAGCTCTGGCGTTCGGCTCATAGGGAATCCCGTCCAATCACTTATCATTAAGTTTGTCCACCAAGTCTTCTGGTAAGATTTCAGAATAAAACAAATACAACATGTAGAGAGATGCAGGGGATAAGAAACAGTTATATCATCAAAAAGGGAAAAGATTCATAGCATATAATACAATAACGGTCACAAACATGCATCACTCACAAGTTACAATCATCCATACTTTATAACATCATCCTCTACCCTTCAACTCATGCATCTAGACCTTTATGCTGACGTGGCCACTACTACTCCTGTCACACATCCCTCGTTAGGGATGCCAGTCAGTCGTCCAAGTGACTCGTTCCCCACGCCGGTGCACATTCTCATCCATGGTAGGAATGCTCATGCAAAGCAATGACAGTATAGCTGCACAGTACCATCGGTGCACACCCTGATTCTCTCTCTCAACTCTATCATGGGTGCTCATGCAAAGCAATGACACTATAGTTGCATAACTTAAATTCTAATTTGGAACGGTCTACAAGAACTTCGGATCTCGTGTATCTCAAATACACAGTTATGAACAACAATGCAACACATGATTCTCACTGACTTTTATCAATAACAACCTAGTACCTCAAGCGTTTCCTCATAACCTCCACTTACACTTTATATCACATCATTTCTATAAAATCATAGCGAGGCACGTCTAATTCATATTCAAAACTCTCACCCAAACAAAATACCTCTGAGCAATATATATCTTTCCTTAAAATAATCTAAGCATAGTATTAAACACAGGTAGATCATGCATAACACATTAATCAACAGAATATTCAAACATCTCAATATCATATAAGGCAATTTATCACAACCAAATAATTAACAAAGTCAGAATCTGTCACGGCCTGGCCGTGATAGTCATCACGGTCGTGACAGACAACAAAGACAAGAATCCTACAACACAGAACCTGTCACGGCCTGGCCATGACAACCATCACGGCCGTGACAGACAGCAAACATCATCACTATCATAATTATTCAAACACCGAAACAATACGTCACATGCAGATGGAGTACCTCAACCAGAGTATCACAAACAGTCAAAAGTAAATAATTCAAACATCCTCAAATATGAATAATTAACCTAAGGCGATAAACCCACAATTCCCAAATCGTCATTGGTTTTACTGAAAAGATTCCAAGACGATTTTGGTATTGTCGATTACTCGACCACTAGTAGGGTTTAGGTCGCCCTACACCATTATTATAAATTATATACTACTTATCGGTTCCGACGATGGAATGGCTCTTTCCCCCACCTTTTAATGCGTTCGGAGGTTTTTCTGGAACTTCACAGCCATGCAATCAGCTCAAATGAGTTCCCAAAAAGGGAATTCATACTTCTCCAAAGCAAGCAAGAACATGAAAAACATCCCAGAGAGACGATCCAAGCATTGAAACAACCAGACAAAAACACTAAATTAATTTCTCAACAATCAAAATATAAATATAATTCAATAATATATTTAATTTCCCAAAAACATCAATCATTTAAAATTAAAACAGATTTGAGGTTTTTAGGCTTAAGATGAAAATTGAGAAAAATCAATTTAACAAGAGATTGACAAAATTGATTTAGGGAGACACTTAATCATGCTCCCAATTTCAGAAAACACCAATTAATTTCAGATTTTGAGAATTAAAATCAAAACCTAGGGTTAGGGTTTCAAAATCAATTTGGGGATTTTTCGACTAGAATAGATTATGGGTAAAACACTTACCCAAGCTGACTAGGAAAGATGACATGGTGGCTGTTGAAACGACCGGCGCGGTGGCGACGCGACGGAGGGGCGGGGGTGTGTTTTGGACAGCACAATAGGTCCAACAAAAACAAGAGTTAAACCTCATGGAAGAAGAAAAGGAGATTCAATATCATAAATAGGTGAAGAACCGCTGTTAATGGCGGCTTAGGGTGCTTACCATGGCTGGGAACGGCGGTGTGTGGCGGTTCTGACACGAGACAACAGCAGCGGTGGCAAGGAACGGGTGCAGAGATGCGAGCTGCTTCCTCCCATCAACGAACGGCAACCGGCTTGTTCCTTGGGGCGACGCGCGGCTCCTAGTGCGGTGGTAGGTGGTTGGGTGAAGGTGGAGAAGATGAAGTTGAGGAGGAAGAAGAAAGAAGAAAGAAGCAGAGAAAGAAAAGAGAAAAAGAGAGGGATAGCGTCGAGAAAGAGAGAGAGAAAAGAGAGAAAATGAGTTTTTAAACTAGTTACTTAGTGATAGGTACAAAATGAGTGATAAATATTAGGCCTAAAATAAACATGTTTTTACTTTTTAGAATCTAAAAATAAAGATTGATAAGGATATGTTTTCGAAATTCAAGTTAGAGTAAAGATTAATAGTTGAACTGATCAACTAAGGAAATACTCAGTCCAGAATTTAATCTCCGATTAAGGTCAAACCAAAATATTTTTAACTCTAAAATTAAATAGAATAGGAATATGAAAATGCCTTTCTCTTAATCAGATTATTTAAAATATTTTTCTGTACTGGTATAATAGTGACAATAACATAAATTATTGTCTATTAAACGTGCATTCACTGAAATAAGTCAGTGCTAAAACACCCAATAAAATAGTTTGAAGAGAGTAATTTAATTACTCAACTAAACCACCTAACATAATAAACATAAACATCCAAATAAAATAATTAACCCTAGGTGTAAAAACTAGGGTGTTACACGACTCGCATAGTTTTAACATCTTTAAAACTTTCATTACAACACAGGACCTCACAGTCCGAGTGCTCAATCACGACACCTCTCGACCAATGCACCAGTCTTAGGTTCGTGGTAAAAACATCTTAAATGTTTAAATACGGTATACACCACGTATACAGCACAGGACCTCAAAGTCCAAAGGACCCCAAGTCCATAACAACAAAGAACCTTAGTACGTCTCGGTTACTAAGTTCAACAATGTTGGTGTAAGCCCTAGAGGCCAGTGTATTTCTTAGACTTACATTTGTATCTTGATATTATATATATATATATATATATATATATATATGAGGCATTCCAGTTTATTGTGTTACTTGTTTAAACATAACAAAGTCCTTAGAATAGAAATTTCAGTTTAATAGAATATCAAGTATATGACTTGATCGTGAGACACTATTGAACAATGAAATCCTATTCTTAAATATCCGTAGTCAAGTATTTTATTAATAAGGACAATAATAATACATTGAGACTATTATGTGTGCAGACTGATGACCATATCTCACGGGTCATGGATATGAGATATCGAGTCACCACATAGGTACACATTAGAGTAATGATGTACTGGATTGACCCACCATGAGAACACTACATAGAGCATTGTGTGAGTGTCATAAGTAGTTCTCATAGTGACAATGATGTATGCAATCCTTCGACCTGAAATCGCTACGATTCCTACATGAGGAGTCATGTGCTTTAATATCGTCAAACGTCATCTGTAATAGGATGATTATAAAGACGGTCATTGGGCATACCACGAGCCATGCAGAGGGATGTGAGTGACCTAGATGGAATTTGTCCCTCCTACATAACAGGAGTAATATCTGTGGGCCCCCTAATAGAGTGAGACTATAAAATGCATGGCCGTGCTGAAATGGGTCAATATGAGATATTGACCTCATTTGTTGTTAAGTCTACTCGGGTATCAGGGAACATGATATTGAACCATACAAGGGTGACACATTCCATGTCTTGTGTTCAATATAGATATATGGACAAAGGGATAATAATGCACATGAATATTTGTCACATAAAGGTTTCGTCAAATCACTGACTTTCTCACTACTTAGGTAGCAGTGATGTATTGCTAGATACCGCTCAGTGTTTGTAATATTAAATGAGATTTAATATTACTACTAACGTTTTGGGAACCTATAGGGTCACACACATAAGAGCGGATTAAAAGAAGCATTAAAAGGAGAGTTGGACTTTTCTATTGGGCCTAGCGCATAGTACATGGGGCTTAGGTCAAACGCTGCTCACTAACTCACTTAAGGAGGTGCTGCTATAAGTAGACCACTTAAGCTATTGTGCCTACACGGTTTTGTTTTACCCTAGCCACACATAGAGAGTGATAGTGAACAGCAGGTCTCGGTTTTCGAAGCTAGCACTGTGAGACAGAGATGCTTCAGGTTCGTGACGTTGGACGTTCATGGAATCTGCTCGTGTGGATACCTTAGAGACATCGTTCGTGAGGTGTTCGTGATAGACGATTTTGATCAACTGTCATCGCTTCAAGAGGTAAATCTTCTAACCATGAATCATGACCATTCGCAAGGATCCTTCGATGGGAATTTTTTCGCTGTGTTATTTTTTTTTTATACGCAAATTCCCAACAAACAACACTTTAAACACGGTTGAATTAATTTTTGTTTTCAGAAAATCTTTTAAAATTGGAAATTCATTAATAAAATCTTTAAATAATAAAGATTAGTGTTTATAAAAATATGAGTCACTTGAGGTTTTAACTTACTCAAAATATACACTGCCGTTTCAAAATACTTGCCGTCTACGCTTTTCCAAATTTGCCGTCAATTATCATTTTTAAAGCTTTTTAAGCCAAAATTTAGCTTTTTCCACTTAAACAATTTTCAAAAATCATAATTAACTTATTTCCACCAATTAATTTCATAAAATAATATTTTATAATATTCCAGAATTTCTTACGTAAAAATTAGCAGTGCAAAAATATTTTCACGGTTTCGCGCTCATTGTGACTCATAATACACTCTTACAGTAATAAATTATTAAAATAATAATATTTTCCAAAATTCCTTATTTTTCCCAATTAAAAATTTCCATCAATATTTTATCGTTAAAACATTGAATATAATTTACGAAGCTTCTTAAAGCTTTTATCCCATTAATTTAATTGGGCACTGACCACTGTCAGGCTTCTCAAACATCAATCAACAATAATATCACAGAGATATTTCCAGGTAGATCATGCATCACAGTAGCATAATATAATTACAGATAAACAATTAAGCTCAATTAAATCCACACAGATCAAATACCATAACTTCAACAACTTAAATAAATATTAACAGACAAATAATTACAAACAAACACAGGATAGCATATAGCCATCGAATATATTCCTCAGGTATTCCCCCTCTTACCTCTCGTAGAGTTTCTCGTGAATTAGTGAATTTCTTCGGAAGTCCGGATATCGCGTATACGTCGCACTCACTCAACCTTCAACCATTACAATCAAATAATTACAAATCAAGAAACTACAAACATTCTAAACCCTACTACATGGTCACGGCCTCTAGGGTTTTGAGTGACTAAAATTCCTAATCATGATTAAGTCATGGATTAATGGTCCTTAATCAACCAAGATCATGGATTAGTGACTAAACAACTAAGTTTTAAACTCAAAACTTCCTAACTCTCCTATACTTAGATTCGGCCTTGACATGTTCATGGGGCTAGGGTTTTTAGTTTAATTAACCAACTTGGATTTATTAAGCATACATACCAATAGCTTGATTACCAAGATCATTAATGAAAACTTTGAACAAAAACTAATCAAATCTCGTCCACCTAGGGCTCGGCCAACATAGAGATTTTGAGTAAGGCTTTTCATTTTAATAAACTAACATGGATTAGAGTGTGTAGACATACATGTCATATGGAATACATGATCATACATGACAACACATGAATAAAATCCTACCAAACCTATTCTCCTAGGTTCGGCCAAAGCTAGTTTATTAGGAAGGAAATTTTTGATTACATCATGCTCTTGGATTTAGATAGTATGCATGATATCAAGAATATAGAAAGTAGTTTCAACATCATGAGATTTTCTAGAATTTATTATGAATTTTCAAAGTTCTAGGCTTAGAAAGTTAAAAGTGATGAACATAAATGAGATAAACTTTGAATCAAGAAATTTATTGAAGAACATAGATATGATTAAGGAAGAAGAGTAGGATTCACCTCTTGAAGATCAAAGGCAAGTGAAATTCCAAGAACTTGCTTCACAAAGTGATGCTAAAAGGCTTATGAACTTATGAGTTTTTTTTTTGAAACAAAAGGCAATAGGAAGAAAATGAAATGTGAGGGAGGGTATTTATAGAAGTGTGGCTGATCCACTTTGGAGGACCAAGTAGAAAGGAGGTGATTTTTCTAAGGACTTAAGTGCAATTAATTCCTAGGGACCATTTTGCAAAGATTCCAAAAGTATAAGGACTATTTTGTGAATTGCCAATAGTTTGAAATGATGACCATGTGCAACATTTATTGTGTTCACATGTCACTCATCTTGTTGGATTTTCTTGAGACTTTTTGGGAAGAACCTAGAATACTTTGGAACTTGTTAGAAAAGTGTAGAACTTAGGAGAACATGGTGGAATCTTCAAGAATAAACTTGACTCTTCCAAGTTAAGGGCATCCTCCACTCCTTCTTGGGCTTGCGCATGGGACTTGGAAACTTGGGCTTGGATTTAATTATTTTCGGCCCACCAAAATGCTTAAAGCTTAAACATGACATAGGAAACTTACATGATTTCTAATGGGCTTCATGGAATTTAATCCATGGAAAAGGAATTTGGGCTTCAAGGCCACGGTCCACTAATAGATTGGGAACAAAGATTCTGGCCCAATTCACTTAGAAAAACATAGGAACTAACTTAGGGACCAAAGTGCAATTAATAGAAAGTTCAAGGACTAAAGTGCAAATTCCATAAATTGCCACTTTAACCTTGTAGAATCCTCTAGACTCAAAAGTGTGATTCATCCCCAAGAATCATCTCAAAATTCTTCGATAACCTCTTTTTCTGCTCTTGGAAACTCCGAAATCCACTCTGTCGTTCACCCGATTGCTGATAAACCTCTGGCTTATCTAGTTTTATAACTAGTAAGACTATGGTTTATGTGCTAATTATTCGAGTTCAATCTCGATTTCGCCCAAATTGGACTTGTTTTGTTCTTAAGTTAGACTTTGACTCGTTTTAGGCATTTTTAGTAGTTTTTAGTCTATTTTGAATAGAATTACGCTTTTTGTTTCTTTTTATTGTTTCAGGTTAAAAGGGGAAGCACTTCGAGTCAAGGGAATGAAGAAAACAGTGGAAATTGCCATTCTAGAGATACTCGCCTCGCTAGAGTATTCTCGCCTCGCGAGCCTGAAGACTAGCTGAAACAGCAACAGTCATCCTTTCTGTCTCGCCCCGCGAAGATACCACTCGCCTCGCGATCCTGAAGGCCCGATTGTGCCAGAATTGTCATCCTCTCTGTGTCGCCTCGCGAGAGGCTGATCGCCTCGCGAGAGTCCAATTTGAAAGCGCGCCAATTTTAATATTCTCCTCGCGAGATCTTTCTCGCCTCGCGAGCGAGCACAGATCCTGAACTCTATATATTACTGTTTTAGGGCAGAATTTGGGAGCTTTTGATTCTCCACTGTTTTGTAGCGTTTAGGGATGAATCCTTGTGTTTATGGAGCTGCGTCTCCTCTTTTCTTTTTCTTATTTTACTATGGTGGTTATGTCCGATTGCTTGTCTGTCTTTACGAGCATGAGGAACTAATCCCCTCGTCTGAGGGATCAATGAAACCACCCATGGCAGTGTAGAATTCGATGTGATGTATATCTTTCTCCCTTATTTCAATTAATGTTTTCCAATTCTGATTTGATTGTGTTGATCATATGCATGCGTGATTGACTAGTTAAACGTGATGAGGCTTAGGAGGCAATTCGCGTTTTAGAACTTGAATTGGGATCATCGATCGACTATTGCACGAGAGTGAATAGAAGATTGGTGCAACCTTATAGGGAACAAGAATTAATAGAGTTTGATGATTAGGGTTATGAGACCTAGTAAGTAATTAACTCAATCATCGAATACGTCCTATTGAGCACGACAGTGGATATAGGAGAATTTGGGGGTCCTGGTTGACATTGTAATTGAACTTAGTAAAGAATCATCATCACTCGGGTACTATGCATGATTGGGTAGGTGGATTTGAGACCTTAGATATTTTTAATTTCAGATTTTAATACCTTAGCTTTATTAGATTCGTTAATTGAATTGCAATCATATCTTCTCTCTCCCTCAACCACTTTCCTTGCTTGACCAAATGTATCGACTTCTCACGATTAGTCGAATTGGTATCCCAATCCTTGTGTTCGACCTCGGTAATTACTTACCGTGATTATTTTATTACTTGCGACGACCCAGTACACTTGCCGGTGACTCAACAAGTTTTTGGTGCCGTTGCCGGGGATTGGCACAACCAATTTTCCTAATTTTTAGGGAAGTTTGATTATTTGGTTAAGTTGTTATTTTTTTTATTTACCATTATCTCTCTCTACTTCTTTGATTCCACTTGGTCTTACTTTGTTTTGTATGCGAGGTACACGAGGGAATGCTTCCGGGTTGCGAAAATTGTAATAGAGACCATGACACTCAAATCTGTCTGTTCTACTTCTCTCAAGAACATGTGGACTCATGCCATAATTTCTATGACAGCGTTCCCCAGAACATCTATCAGAGGAACAGTCAAAATCAGAATAGGGGTTATATGAGGAGAGACCATCCGGGTTTCGCTTGGAGTAATGCTGGCGGTGGTCTAGCCGGGCAACCACAACCTCAACAGAATTGGCAACAACAACCTCAACAGGATGGTGGAAGGCAACCTTGGGAGTTGGCTCTGGAGAAGATGAGCGCGGCAGTTGAGAAGTTGGCAATCAATACAAGCACATCCATTGATAAGTTGGCAACTCATACAGGGTCGGCAATTCAGAATCTAGAGATGCAGATTGCCCAGCTCGCAAAGCAACTAAATGAGCGTCTCCCAGGGACTTTCCCAGGTGATACCGAGAACAACCCTAAGAACCAATGTGATGCCATAACAACTAGAAGCGGTAGGGTGTTGGGATCTAACAGGGATGCAACTAGTTCTCAGGAAGTTGAGGAAGAACTACCACATGTTGAGGAAGAGCAACCTGAGAAAGAGGAGTTGACAAGTGACAAGGCACCGGAGCAAGTGGGGGAGATTTTCAAACGGCTAGTACAATACCCACATGAAGCATTGTTTGAGCATAATATGGTTGGGGGGATGGATCAAAGTGCAGATGATGCGGTAGTGGACTCCACCATGCTTGCTGAGCAATCTGATTTTGCTGCATTAAATAAATATGTTGGCTTACATGCATGTGTGGACACTGGTAAGTTAGACCCTCCCACTTGTCTGGCACACTTCCTCGAGAAAACACCATTTGACCCGAGAGGAAGTGAGTTCATAATTGAAGAGGTCAATGGAGTTTTCACACACGGGCTAGGTGGAATTGTGGAAAGAGTCGTATTGCTTCTACAATTGCCACTTCACAAACCATGGGATCCGGGAGGAGGATCTCACATGATGAGCATCTCTTGGCCCTTATGCCACATGACATGCTATGGGATCCAGGTGGATGCTTCTTAATAAGTCAAGCTAGTGACGTTAAACAAGCGCTACTTGGGAGGCAACCCAAGCTAGGTATCCTTTATTTTTAGTTTCTGTCATTTTCATTTATATATTAAAAAAAAAAGGCTTGATTCGCCACACGAATCCACAGTGGCCACGCGAGACAGAAGCCTTGAATCTCAGGCTTGCTCACGCTTCTGTCTCGCGTCACGAGGGATTCTTTCACCTCGCGATTTTGGGCATCATCATCTGTTGGAATTCCAGATTCGCCTCGCGAGATACTACTAGCCTCGCGATTCTGGAAAGTGTTAATAACAATTTTCCAGATTCACCTGGCGAGTGACCTATCGCCTCACGAATATGCAATTAAGTTTTTGATTTGCAGGATTTCTTCCAGGAGAGGCCTTTGGCCCAGCAGAGGGGTGCCCGAGAGACCAATTGGATGAGGATGCAACCATAGAAGAGCTTTGCGTGGAAGCGGCCACTACAACTTGATCAGGGAGCACCCTCTCCTTTCCTTACTCTTATTTTATATATCTGTGTTCTTTCATTGAGGACAATGTATGCTTTAAGTGTGGGGGAGGGAACCAATTGCTGTTTTTGTTTTTGTTTTTGTTTTTGTTTTTGTTTTTGTTTTTGTTTGTCGCTCTTGAATAATTTGAGAAGATCAAGAGTATGTGTATGAATGTGTGTCGGCAAGCTTGTTGGATTTTAATTAAATTTAGCATAGATTGATTGCATGAATTATTTTGACCATTGATGATTTCCCCCTAGGTTCTGAAAATAGAAAATTTGATCCCCATGTGAAAAATTGAAAACTGAACTTTGAGGACTTTATTGTGATTGCTTGATTTATGACAAGTTTGGGGTGAAGGGGTGCACACACTAGGAATTGTATCTCGGTCAAACAATTTGCAAAAATGTCCAGGTGAGGATTTGAGCCTTCAACTTTGTTTTTTGATTGTGTGGATCACTTTCAAGTTGCACTTTCCCGAATTTGCTTGAATCTCTTCATGGTTTGCATGTTTATGTGTTGCATCAAATGATTTAGGCAATTTTCTTTGAAATAGATACTTGGCCTAAAAAGAACCATCCCTAATGCATGTTCCCTAGTTAGCTACATTGAGCCTAATTAGCCTATTGTTTCTTGATGACCCTATATTATAAGCCAAAAATCTGAAAAACCATGTTAACCCAATCTTAGGATTAGGAGAGCATGGAAGCTTAACAAGAGAAGGGTTGTGGGAAACTAAGTTTGGGGTGGCTACAAGGTGATATGTCATTTTGGGTTGAGAAAAAGAAAAATAAAGGTTGAAACCCAAGGTAAAAAAAAACAAAGAAAAAAAGAAAAAAAAATATTGCCAAAAGATAAGGGGCAAAACAGAAAAAATAACAAGGAAAAGGCTATAGTCACCCGAGGCAAAAAGAAAAATGGAAAAAGGAATTTGAGTGGAATATGTGTCAAATGCTCATGCTCTCTTAGTTCCTAGGGACTTAAGCCTAGTATCCTTGAATATCCTACCCTTAGCCAGGCCCCATTTAAACCTTTAAAAGACCTTCTGATGTTGCATACATGTTTTCGTGGGAACTATTTTTGAGATGAAAATCAAGTTCATGGGAAGTGCTCCTGGAATGTGAAGTTGAGTGAAAAGTTGACAGCCTAGACACAATTGAGCGAATGAGTGAAATACTAAATGCCCTTGTGAGGAAGGCAATTGTTTGAATTTGGTGATCTCCCTTTTGTGTGTAACTTGGATCCTCAACTTAGATTAATGATTGCATGCATGATGAAGTTCTCAATTGTTTAAAGTAAATGAATGTGGGGATTACATTGATGTAAGGGGGGAAACATTGAAGAAAAACTGTTTTGTAAGATTGCATGAAATTTGTGCGAAATTGATTAAATCCTTTAAGCTTGCCAAGTCTTGAGTCTTTTTTGAGTTTTAGCTTGCTTGGGGACAAGCAAGGTTTAAGTTTGGGGTGTTTTGATAAGCCTCTGGCTTATCTAGTTTTATAACTAGTAAGATTGTGGTTTATGTGCTAATTATTCGAGTTCAATCTCGATTTCGCCCAAATTGACCTTGTTTTGTTCTTAAGTTAGACTTTGACTCGTTTTAGGCATTTTTAGTAGTTTTTAGTCTATTTTGAATAGAATTACGCTTTTTGTTTCTTTTTATTGTTTCAGGTTAAAAGGGGAAGCACTTCGAGTCAAGGGAATGAAGAAAACAGTGGAAATCGCCATTCTGGAGATACTCGCCTCACTAGAGTATTCTCGCCTCGCGAGCCTGAAGACTAGCTGAAGAAGCAACAGTCATCCTTTCTGTCTCACCCCGCGAAGATACCACTCGCCTTGCGATCCTGAAGGCCTGATTGTGCTAGAATTATCATCCTCTCTGTGTCGCCTCGCGAGAGTCCAATTTGAAAGCGCGCCAATTTTAATATTCGCCTCGCAAGAGCTTGCTCGCCTCGCGAGCGAGCGCAGATCTTGAACTCTATATATTGCTGTTTTAGGGCAGAATTTGGGAGTTTTTGATTCTCCACTGTTTTGTAGCGTTTAGGGACGAATCCTTGTGTTTCTGGAGCTGCGTCTCCTCTTTTATTTTTCTTATTTTACTATGGTGGTTATGTCCGATTGCTTGTCTGTCTTTACGAGCATGAGGAACTAATCCCCTCGTCTGAGGGATCAATGAAACCACCCATGGCAGTGTAGAATTCGATGTGATGTATGTCTTTCTCCCTTATTTCAATTAATGTTTTCCAATTCTGATTTGATTGTGTTGATCATATGCATACGTGATTGACTAGTTAAACGTGATGAGGCTTAGGAGGCAATTCGCGTTTTAGAACTTGAATTGGGATCATCGATCGACTATTGCACGAGAGTGAATAGAAGATCGGTGCAACCTTATAGGGAACAAGAATTAATAGAGTTTGATGATTAGGGTTATGAGACCTAGTAAGTAATTAACTCAATCATCGAATACATCCTATTGAGCACGACAGTGGATATAGGAGAATTTGGGGGTCC
Organism: Sophora flavescens; assembly: GCA_030762895.1. NCBI lineage: Eukaryota > Viridiplantae > Streptophyta > Magnoliopsida > Fabales > Fabaceae > Sophora > Sophora flavescens. The sequence continues at coordinate 2,770,954 of JAUPTC010000014.1, forward strand.
TGGTTGACATTGTAATTGAACTTAGGAAAGAATCATCATCACTCAGGTACTATGCATGATTGGGTAGGTGGATTTGAGACCTTAGATATTTTTAATTTCAGATTTTAATACCTTAGCTTTATTAGATTCGTTAATTGAATTGCAATCCTATCTTCTCTCTCCCTCAACCACTTTCCTTGCTTGACCAAATGTATCGACTTCTCGCGATTAGTCGAATTGGTAGCCCAATCCTTGTGTTCGACCTCGGTAATTACTTACCATGTTTATTTTATTACTTGCGACGACCCGGTACACTTGCCGGTGACTCAACAATTGCGTATTTCACCCGTAAAACGTAAATTATTTTATTTTTTTCTGAAATAATTCTAAAAATACAGAATTGTAGGAAATAAAATAAAAACCTTAAGTCTTTTGTTCACGAATTAAAATTAGGTCTTTTGAGCAGTATAATTATACTGTCAATGGAATTCGCGGGCGGGTTTCGCCTGACTTTCCAACCTAAATTTTAATCGTAGCTTCCTACATTCAAGTAGAATTGAGTGGTAAACTCCATTTATTTAAAATAATTTTCTAAAATTCCAATAAACCTATAAACATATTTATATGTATTACTGTTATTTAAAACAGTGAAATACAGGGTGTTACACTTCTTCTACTACACAAATACTTATTCTTTACTATTTTAATTTTTTATATACATATTAAAGTATCAAAATTGTTTCTGAAAAAAGTCAAATATTTCTCTTTACACATAATTCTTCTGTGCATCGCACCGGTGAAAAATCTAGTTTCAAAAGCTACAATAGCAATGTGGACTTGTGCCAATGCTACTTTGAAAGCAATGAAATTAACTAGAATAAGTTTATTGAGGGCAGGAAACAACGTTCAATTGTGCAAAACAGAAAGCAATGACAAAATTTGACCACGGTTTCAAGTTTGGATGTAAACTTTCTAATAGGAAATTTTCAGATTCAATTTAAGATTTAAGTTATGCTTTCAAATTTATAAATAAAAAAAAATGAATTAGGACTTTGGCTAATAAAAATAATTAGAAAAGTTTATTCAAAAAAGTAAGAAACTTTTCAGCAACAAATTTTTTTTATAGGAACTTACCGAAATTAGGATATTTAATTCCTCGGTAGGTCCATATAGTATCCACAAACTTAGAATCTTTAAACCAGTTATGAGACTAATCTAAGCTCAAGTATTTAATCACAATTAAGATTCTTTATCCTTCAAAATTGTATTTTGTGGGGTTCAAACCAAGATCCTCTCCCATAAACACAGTCTTATTTTTCAAAAAATAATATCACAAGTATGTAAGAAATTGCAAGTTTATATAAATGCACAATAAAATATATTTTTTTTGACATTAAAACAAAAGAGTCAAAGCAGTTTGTTTTTTTTGAATGGAAATTGGAAAATTAAGGCATGAAGCCGCCCACGATTTTCGGTCAATGTGAATGGGACAGAGGTTTAAAAAACAACATACAAGAAATTAAAAAATCTTTCTAACGAGTAACCTAAATAAATTGGTTAAAATTTTTAACAAAATCAAGTTTTTATTGAATAATAACTAAAGATAACACTTATTAAAATATTAAATATACCACCTATTAATAAAAAAAAATATTGATTCCTTAATCAATATCCTAACGACATTCGGTAACACTCCAATTTAAAATTAGGAAAATAAAGACAAATAAAAATTAGGATAGACTATCTGCTCTTCAATGATAAACAATTTTATTTTATTTGACACATCAATGATAAGCAACTTAAATCAGACCGGTCGAAAAAAAAAAAGTTAAATCAATTAATTATATGGAGTTAGTATCAAATATCAATAATTCCCCACCAAGCTGTGCTGCGTGAATAAATATGCATAGGCACACACAATCATGACCCTTTCACAAGGGGATAAGGATGCCAGTAGGGCAAGAAATGAGCATTTCACAATTTGGGTTGATACAACTTTATATATTATATATAAATAAAATCTATATCTATAATCTATCTATAATATATTAATAGATGGATCCCCCTTTTCACTATTCATAACAGGATGATTGAGGACCTGACATGTGGCGTTATTGTAATTTTTTTAAAAAAAATTAACATTTTTATAAAAAATAAATTTTTTTATTTCTTTCCCGAAAATTTTTAATAATAAATTTGTTTTGATTTTTTTTTCAAAAAATGTTCTTTTATTTAACAATTTTATAAAAAAGATTTTTTATTTAAATTTTTTAATAAAATGTTTTTATTATTTTTTTTTCAAATTATTTTTAAAAACTTTTTGTACTTAATTTTCTAAATTTTTTATTTTAAATTTTTAAATTTTTTTTTAACTTAATTGTTTTTCGAATTTTTTAATTTTTGTTCGACATTTTTTTAAAAATATGCGTTTTTATTTAACATATTTTTTAAATTATTTTTTATTTAAATTTTTTCGAAAATTTTCTTATTTAAATTTTTTTAAAATGGTTTTATTTTTAAAAATATTTTTTAAATTTAACAATTTTTTATTTAAGTTTCTTAAGACTTTTATAATTTAAGTTTTTTCGAATATTTTTAAAAAAAATGATTTTTTTAATTTTTTTTAATTTAACAATTCTTTTAACAACATATTTTTTTATTTAAATTTTTTAATTAAACTTTTATATTATTAAATTGTTTAATTTATTTTTTTTCTATTTTTCTTTTAATAAAAAATATCATTTAAAAAATGTTTTTTATTTAATATTTTTTAAAAAGGTTTTTGACCTATGAATGTTTTATATTAAAAAATATTTACATAATTATTTTAATTTTTATTATTAATTATTTATTATATGGCCTTCTTTTTTTTAGTTTTTTTTATTTTCACCTTTTGGTTTGATGAATTTAACAATTTAAATATTGAATTTTTGAATATTATATTATTGGTTTAAAATAAACGGTAGCTTTATTTTTATGTGGACGAATAAACGGGTGACAAGTGTAACTGGCCGGGCCCACATATATTTTTGTCCTCCGGCATTTTTTTAATAATAATTATTAAAATTGTTGTATAATTTATTCTAGGACCTTTTATTAAAATACATTTGTACCATGCTTTTACTGTGGACAAATAAACATGTGACACTTGTCAGGGAGGGGTGCACATATAATTTTGTCCTCTGGCATTTATTTAATAATAAATATTTAATTAATTGTTTTAATTATTGTAGAATCCATTCATGGACTTTATCTTATTTTTATCTGTGTCATTCTTTCGTTGAGGACGAAAAGGTCGGCACCAAATATCACGGGCCGTGCCCATGTAGATTTTTGTCCTCTGGATTTTTTATAATAAAAAAATTTAGATGATTATTTTACTTATTTTATTATTATTTATTACATTGCCTTCTTTTTTACATTTTTTTTTATTTTTACCTTCGTGTTTGATGAATTTAAAAATTTAAATAAAAAATTGTTAAATATTAAATAATTTGTTTAAAACAAATGATAGCTTGATGATCCTTCTCTTATTTTAACTGTGTCATTATTTTACTATGGACGAAAAGGTCGGTGCCAAATGACACTGGTCGTGCCCATGTAGATTTTTGGCCTCTGGATTTTTTATAATTTTTTTTACATTATTATTTTACTTATTGAAGTATTATTTATTATATTGCCTTCTTTTTTTCACTTTTTTTTATTTCCACCTTCGTGTTTGATAAATTTAACAATTTTAATATAAAATTGTTAAATATTAGATAATTTGTTTAAAACAAATGGTAGCTTGATGGACATTCTCTTATTTTTAACTGTATCATTCTTTTACTTTGGACGAAATGGTCGGCGCCAAATGTCACAGGTCGTGCCCACATATATTTTTGGCCTCTGGATATTATATTATTGGTTTAAAATAAATGGTAACATTTATTTTTATGTGGACGAATAAATGGGTGACAGGTGTAAATGCTAGGGCCCACATATTTTTTTGTCCTCTGCCATTTTTTTAATAATAATTATTTTAATTATTGTATAATTTATTCTAGTGCGTTTTCTTAAAATACATTTGTACCATGCTTTTACTATGGACAAATAAACGAGTGACACCTGTCACGGGAGGGGTAAACATATAATTTCGTCCCATGGAATTTTTTTAATAATAAATATTTAATTAATTGTTTTAATTATTGTAGAATTCATTCATGGGCCTTCTCTTATTTTTAACTATGTCATTCTTTCATTGTGAACGAAAAGGTCGCGCCAAATATCACGACCATGCCCACATAGGTTTTTGGTCTCTGTATTTTTTATAATAAAAAAATTAGATTATTATTTTACTTATTTTATTATTATTTATTATATTACCTTATTTTTTACACTTTTTTTATTTCTACCTTCCTGTTTGATGAATTTAAAAATTTAAATATAAAATTGTTAAATATTAGATAATTTGTTTAAAACAAATGGTAGCTTAATGGTCCTTCTCTTATTTTTAACTGTGTCATTCTTTTACTGTGGACGAAAAGGTCGGCGCCAAATGTCACGGGTCGTGCCCATGTAGACTTTTGGTCTCTTATTTTTTATAATAAAAATTATTTACATTATTATTTTAATTATTGTATTATTATTTATTATATTGCCTTCTTTTTTTCACTTTTCTTTATTTCCACATTCATGTTTGATGAATTTAACAATTTAAATATAAATTTTTTAAATATTAGATAATTGGTTTAAACCAAATGGTAGCTTGATTTTTAGTGGACGAATACACGGGTGACACGTGTCACCGACGATATCTGACAATTTCTTAAAAACTAAAATTTTAATTAATTATTTTAATTATTGTGTTATTCATACTAGGGACTTTTCTTAAATTTAAATTGTAGCATATTTTATTGTGGACAAATAAATGGGTGACACGTGTCTCTTTCTTATGAAAAAATAAAATCATTGGCTCAGATTAATAAAAACTTACTGGAAAAAAAATAAAAATTAACGGAAAATAAAAACTTATGGAAAACGAAAAATTAATAAAGACCTAAATAAAATAAAAGCTTACGGAAAACAAAATAAAAATTATCATACAAATTTTTCGTGTAGCCTATTATTCATTAACTATTGAATATACGAATCCAACTGTCCACATAATAGTATTGTATTATATTCAAAATAATAATACATTTAATGTTGTTCATGTTGAAATTATTTATAATAAACTATTACGAAAATAACCATCTAACGGGTGCCCATGCGTCTCGCACTGGCAACTACACTAGTAAAGTTAAAACCTCATATTTTGTGTTTATTATTGTAACAACCTGTTTTTAGTTACGTTGTTCTAACAGTAAAAATATATTTACTTATATTTTTATTCGAGACTTAGGAAATGATTTTGGAGAAAACAAAATCATATTTAGAACCTACTCTATGGTAGGAAGCTTTGGTTAAAATTTGGGTTTAAAACTCAAACGAAAATCGGTCTGCGTTTTTAACTGACAATATAATTTTAACTCATACAAATTTGTAGTTTTTTTTTTTATATTTTGTCCGCGAGGAATTCTACTTTCCAAATTTCTGTTCAGAAATAAAATATTATGTGTATTCGGAAGAATTTTAGTAAATGTTTGAAAGAAAAACAGTTGGTGTTTTCACTGACAGTAAGATTTTAATGATCAGAAAACCTAATTTTTACTCGGGAAAGAAATGGTTTATATTTAAATAATATTTCCAACGAGTCTGGTTAGTTTGAAAATTTTCAACCAAAAACGAAATATTACGCTTTTATTCGGCCGTAAAACCCTAATTGGGAAACCGACGGAATCGGCACGGAACTGCACAGATGGAACAGGACACCAAAGGAGCTGAGCTATGGGATGACTCATCAAGATTTTATGATGCAATTAATGATAAAAATTATGAGTTTTTAAGCAAAATGACCAAAATGCCCTTTTAACTTAACCTAACCTAAGTTTAGTTAATTTCTAACCATGGTTAAGGAACCATGGTTAATTTGTACGGACAAGGGGCAGCCACGTCTATTTTAATTATGAGCCACATATTATTAACTATGATTTGCCAAATAACCCTTGGTAAGTCAATTATTAACTATAATTAATCATTATATAGTATTATATTCCTAAAACCTATTAATCTAAGCTTAATATGCCAAACAAGGCATAAGCCTTCCCATATAAAACCCAATGAGGCTGTGACCCCCTTCCCCATTTCCTAACTTCATCTACTTGCTTTTCTTCACAAAAGAAACTCACTAAACTCCGTTGTTGATATTTAAGAACTTCAAGTGATTTCCATTAACAAGCTTGCCAAGATCATCATCAATTCTTCTTCTACTTTCTTAACTTAGGTAACATGATCATCTCCTCTATTTTTAAGCTCTTGTTATTCATATTTCTTGAGTTTACATTTCTTAGATCTAGAACTTTAATTAATTCTACAAAATTGTATAAAAATCATAAAAATGTGAAACTAATTTCTATGATCTAGTTATGATCCCTACTTTCTTTATCCAAGAGCATCAAAATCATTTTCCTTTCCTAGTAACCATTCTTGGCCGAACCTAGGTGGAAAAGTGGGTTGAAGTTTGTGTGCCATTTGTGAAATTATAACCATTGTTTAATGCTTCTTAATACCTATATGATCTTAATCTAAAAGCTTAACTTTGACAAAGATTTCTATCATAATCTTGTGGCGTTGGCCGAAAATTTAGAGATTGGGGTTTATGGTTTTTGTTGAAATTAATGAATTCTAATTGATTAGTAATACTCTTAAGTATCTATGTAATCTAAATCCAAAAGCTTGAATCAAAAGAAATTCTATAACCTATGTTTTTATTAGAAGCTGAAACTCTAACTCTAAGGAGTGAGTGGAAAACTTTCAATTTCTAAAGCCATGATAATTTATCTTGTATACTTAATACTCTAGGATCATTTATTTAAAATATTAGGTTAATTTGAAAATCCTAACCCTCATTGGAATAGTTGGCCGAACCTAACTAAAAGTGGTTAAGGGAGGGTTTGTTGATTGATTTGTTAATGTGTTGTCTGGTTGAAGGTGAAATTGGTAAAGTGTGGCGTGATAACAAGGAACGGCAAATTCAGAATTTCGGTGATAACCCAGGTGGGGGAAAGAATCAACCTATCTTCGAAATTGATAAGTAGTAGATTATATGATAATTGTGTAGGGTGACCTAAACCCTACTAGTAGTCGAGTAATCGACAACACCAAAATCCCATTGGAAACCTTTTCTGTAAAACCAATGGTGATTCGGGGATTGTAGGTTTATCGATATTCGGTTGATTTTAGTTAGTTGATGATGTCTGAATTTTATTGTTGTTGTTGAATTTACCGTGATCCTCTGGTTGAGGTATTCCACCTGCATGTGATGTATTATTTTTGGTGTTTGAAAATGTTCTGATGTTATGTTATGCATGATCTGTCGGGTTGTTAATATTGTGCTTAGTGGATTTTAAGAAAAGATATAGATGTTGTTCGAGAGATAGTTGTTTGTTTTGGGTGTGAGAATAATGGTGATTTAGAGGTGCCTAACCAAGATGATGTATTTTAATGAGGTGTGGTGACCTAGAATATGAGTTGAGTTCTAGTGGAACGTTAAGGCACTAAGATGTTGTTAAAATGAGTTGGTGAGATTCACGGGTATTGGTAATATAATACATGAGGTCGGTGTTGTGACACCCTTCTACCCAGCATGTTATAAAACATATATATAAATAAAAACAAAACATGCATTACTGAAAAGATTAAAACCTTGTCCATGGGTAGAGAAGTCCCACAAGAATGAGTTCACAACGCGGGGAAAAAAATATAAAACAAGTTTAAACAATTTAAACAGATAAAACATAACAAACATCCCAACCCGATGTCACAATTGAGCTGGTATAATCATTCCGTACATCACGGAAAAACAACTGAAAACTAAACTAAACAAAAGGAAAAGTCCTAACTATGAGCAGTGGCTCCTCAGAGTCACTCCTCTCTGGACTGCTCGCCATCCTCTGCAAGGTGCCAATCAGGCCAAACGAACAAACAGAAAGAGGGGAGTAAGATTCATGTAAACATATACGGCTTGGAGATAGGAAGTAAGGTAAACAACAAGCATAGCAACATCATAAGCATACAATAACATATATACATCATACATCAACATCATCAATAAGTATGCTATGCGGTGCAATGCGCAACTCTACTCCGCTATTCCTTTATACATGTCGATCCAACTAACTCAGGATGAACCACTTCGGAGTTACATATCCATATTGGCCATAAAAGCACCAACACCGACAGTTCACCAAACCTTGGGTGAACCCTATGGATAGCCAACACATCAAACCGTGGATGCCTCATCACGGGGGGCTGCAGTCACCAAACCATCGAGTGACCTGTCGTGGATGGCCAGATCACCGTACTCTAGGACGACCTCCCCTATGTCGAACCTCCCCCTCAACCATCAACTCCAATGTTCTATGCATGGCAAACAACAAACAATCTCAACCACCTCCTTGCCTGGGCCTTAAAGCTCCCAGGACTTCAACATCAACATCAACGTAACCTTAGACCCAAACCGCAGGGTCAAGGCTCCCTTGGACAAAAAGCACCAAGGTTCAACTCAACATGATTGGGCCTATAAGCACCCAAGACTTCAACATCAACGATGTCTTAGACTCAAACCGTGGGGTCAAGTCCCCCTTTGCCAACAAGCACCAAGGTACAACTTTATCAACATGCGGTAAACCAACGGATACCGACTTAACATCTTATTATTTTTAATTATCTTTGTCAGTAATTAACCAAGTTGTCTAACCTCTATCTTTGATTAGTTATATCAACTTATCATCATTGGGGAAATTGGGGTTAGGAACCCCTTTTAAGTCCTTTAATTCTATCTTTGTCTGATAGGGGAGCATGGGCGTGCTTGTCCCCTGCACGGCCGTGCTGGTCACATAAGTGAAGCACGGTCGTGCTTCCTTTTGAGCACGGTCGTGCTCAGCAGCACAATCATGCTCCTCTGCTGCACGACCGTGCTTAATGCGCGACCAGTTTCCAGAATTCAAACTGGGAGCACGGGCGTGCTCCCTGATCAGCACGGCCGTGGTCAATGCACGACAGTACTGTTCTAGGCAGATTCAAATACAGTCCTTCTAACCAATTACTAGGGTACAATAATCCTTTAATCTTAAATCATTTTTTTTAGGTCTAATTATCCAATTAACATATTTTATCAACGTTTAACATCATCATAAAAGTAACAACATATTCATCTCAAAACAACCATCATAAGCATTATGAACACATCATGGACATAAGGCATAAACCATCATATGTCAAAAACAACCAAAACATGTTCTCACATAGTACAACTAAATCAGACAATCATGTTATCAACAGAAACATATTAACACATAAGCATACAACGACTCCGAGGTTATGGGGAACCCCTTTACCTTACACTATCCTCACTGCCTAATGAAAACACTACCCTTCTCCCCATAGCTGAATTGAAGGTCGCTCCAACGTAATCTCCCAACAGCAAACTGTCCTCGGTTCCCAAAGCGGCTCAACACAACTCAACCTTAGCCAAAACAAACACAAACCCATCAGTTCCCTATTCAGAAATTATGAAAGGAAACTACAAGGGAATTGAACCTTACCTCTAAACTGAAACGGATCAAACGAGTTTCCCAAATGGCTTCCAAAACTCCATTATAACAATTGATGAAGAATAAATAAGGAAGGAGGCACACTAGGTCGCAAAAGTGGTTGCTGTAACCAACAAAATAGGGTTTCACGAAAACCATCGGGTTCTGTGCCATCTATTTAAAGGCTGCACTTGAGCACAGTGGTGCTCACCCTTGAGCACGGTCGTGCTCAACTTAGCGTCACCAAGACGCGGTCAGCACATTGAGCACGGGCGTGCTCAACTTAAAATCTGAAACACGCTTTAGACTTTAAGCACGGGTGTGCTGGCTATTGAGTGCGGGCGGGCTCAACCACCAGAAAGGGACTTTAAGCCAAAAATCTCACTAAGCCCTTAACCAGCTAAACAAACTTAACGAAACGTACTTAACGAAAAGCAGGGTGTTACAATTCCACCCCCTTATAAAAATTTCGTCTACGAAATTTCTATGTACCTCAAACGAAAAGGTGTGGGTACACTTCCATCATCTTGCTCTCTAGCACCCAAGTAGCGCTTTCCTCAGTTGCCCCACTCCAAACCACTTTAACCAAAGGTTTATCTTTGCCTCTTAGCTGCTTCACCCGCCTATCCTCGACTCGAAGGGGTAACACCTCGAATGTCAAGTTCTCTTTCAACTGTATTGCATCGGGGACTATCACGTGACTAGGGTCATGGATATACTTTAAGTTGAGACACATGAAAAACATTGTGGAGGTTTGACAAGAATGGAGGCAAGGCCATTTGGTAGGTGACATCACCGACTCTTTTAAGGATATGGTAAGGACCAATGAACCTCGGAGTAAGTTTCCTCGCCTTCATCACTCTACCAACCCCAGTCGTTGGAGTAACTCTCAAGAATACATGGTCGCCTTCCTGGAATTCGAGTGCCTTCCTCCTTTTATCATGATAGCTCTTTTGCCTACTTTGTGCAACTCTCATCTTTTCCTGAACCATCTTGATCTTTTCTTTTGTTTCCTGGACTATCTCTGGCCCTAGCACCACACTATCACTAGGTTCGTTCCAACACAAGGGTGTCCTACATCTCCTCCCGTAAAGAGCCTCATAAGGCGCCATCCCAATACTGGAATGGAAGCTATTATTGTAGGTGAACTCTCTCAGGGGCAAAAACTTGTCCCAACTACCAGACCGTTCTAACACACAAGCCCTCAACAAGTCCTCTAAGGACTGGATGGTCCTCTCAGACTGCCCTTCAGTCTGTGGATGATAAGCTGAGCTAAGCCTAAGCTTTGTCCCTAAAGCATGTTGTAAACTCTCCCAGAACCTGGAGGTAAACCTCGGGTCTCTATCTGATACTATGCTAGAGGGTATACCATGAAGCCTAACTATCTCTTTGATGTACAGATTGGCTAACTTCTCTAAAGGATACTCCATGTTCATCGGGGTGAAATGGGCAGACTTAGTCAATATATACATCACAACCCATATAGCCTCAAAACCAGCTGGAGTCCTAAGGAGTCCAGACACAAAATCCATGGAGATATTAGCCCACTTCCATTCTGGGATACTCAAAGGTTGCAACTTATCTAATGGCTTTTGGTGTTCTATCTTGGCCTTCTAACAAACAAAACATGCATACACAAACTTGGCCACATCCCTTTTCATCCCAGGCTACCAAAACATCCTCTTAAGATCCTAATACATCTTAGTGGCACCTGGGTGCACACTTAATCCACTCATATGTCCTTCTTCTAAGATCAGCTTCCTAAGATCTGGAACATCTGGCACACAGACTCTATCCTCAAACCTCAGGACCCCTGATGAGTGTGATTTCACATCATCTTTGTCTATCATTTTGCATGCATTTTTCATGTAGTTTAGGCATTTTTAATTAGATTTTAGGTTAATTTTCCTTTGGAATGGGTAAGGCGGTTTGTGTGGTGTTGTTTTGTAGAAATCAAGGGTAAAATGCTCAAGATCAACCATGATGAAGTTTGGATGAAGATGGAGCTTTAAAAGTGCAGAAAATGAGCCAAACAGAGCCCATCACGACCTAGCCGTGATGCCCATCACGGCCATGATCGAGCAAAACTGAAAAGGAAGAAAGGTCAAGTCGAGTCATCCCCACTGGCCGTGATAGACATCACGGTCGTGACCAAAAACCCCCACAAGTCAGAGACCGTCACGGCCTAGCTATAATTCCTATCACGACCGTGACAAGTTGCAAAATTTGAGGGCTCATTGCGAGACCCCATTCGCGTCGCGAGGGACCAAAATTTCCAGAAGTGCCAGAAACAGAAGCCGTCACGGCCTAGCCGTGATGTCCATCACGGCCGTGACGCGCATTACTTGGATCAGAAGCAACCAAAATAGATCAGATTTTGAGTTGGATTGGGACTCTAACTTCCCAATTTCTATAAATAAGGATCAAGGCAGAAGGAACAAGGATATACAGATCTATCATATACAGATCTGGATCATCCATAACAACTAGGACTCTAGGCATAGATCTCTCTTCTCCTCCTCTCTTCTCTTTTCTGATTTTCCATGATGTTGTCAACCAAGCTTGTCATCTCCATGGCAAGACTTGAGTAGTAGTTTGTTTCTAGGGATAGGGGCTCTGCCCGAGTTTTGTTTACGATGCTGATTTTGATGTAATATCTTTGTAATTATGATTTTGCTTTAGATCTGATTTCTAGCGTTTTAATCAATCGTAAAATCGGCGACCGCTTATTTGCGTGACGTAGACGTTCTAAGGAGGAACCTAGCGGTGAACTTAGGATTTCTAGTGTGTTTCACTCGTAAAGTTCGGCGGCCGCTTATCAGCGAGACGTGGATATTCTAAGGAGGAACCTAGCGGTGAACTTAGGTTATTTGCATGACTGAGACATTCTAAGGAGGAACCTAGCGGTGAACTTAGGTGTCGGACCTATAGAAGTCAGACTTGGGACTGAAATCACGAGAGTTAGAAGCCGTCCCTCGAGGATCAACGAGTTGTCACGAAACGCAAAGGGTCCAATCTGGGATCGACTACCACGAGAGTAGGGGTCGGGTCAATTGGGCACGGCTTTTGTAACCCGAGAGGGAGCTTAAGCTATTAGAGGATAAACTCGCCTTCAAGGCAATTTCGTTAATCAACAAAGGTAAATCATATTAGTAACATAAACAGCCTCAAAGGTAACCCAAATCCCTAGGAATCCATTTAGATCAAAAACCCAAAAACATTTGTTTTCTGTTTTAATTATCTTCTGTCCATCTATCTTTTAATTTTGAATTCAAACCCCTTTTCACTCAAAATATAAAAATCCTTTTTACACAGTCCAGATTCACTCGATTTGAGAATTGATTGCGATTCGAGAACACAGTCTCTGTGGGATCGATATCTTTTATTACTTGGCGACAGTCGGTACACTTGCCGGAAACGAAAGCGCACACGCCTCGCGCGCGGCGCCGCATTTGTCAAGTTTTTGGCGCGCTGTTCTTAGGGGGACTGTGCCTTTTCGAATTTCAATTAGTTTTTAAATTGATTTTTCTGGAAATTTTCTTTTTATTTGATTTTTAATTTCAAAAAAAAATCAAAAATTTCTTTTCCTTCTATTGTATCCATCTCTCTGTGTGTTATATGCAAAGATCCCTAAGTCTTGGGAGCCTTGGTGAAGTTGATCCGGAGATCGAGAGGACCTTCCACAGACATAGAAGACTACAAAGAGAGGGAGAAAGGTCGATTCCCATTCCACTCATGGCGAATCTCCCGGATACAAAACCTTTGAAGGACTACGCAGCCCCAAATGCGAGAGGCTTGCGAACTGGGATTGCTAGGCCAGAGATTGATTCGGAGAACTATACTATACCGCCCATGCTAATCAACATGATTCGGCAACATCAATTCGGAGGATTGCCTTCGGAGGACCCGACCGATCACATAGAGACATTCTTAGAGTTCACCGATGCAATTAGGATTAATGGAGCCTCGGTCGATGTTGTGCGTTTGAGACTGTTCCCCTCATCTCTCACTGGAAAGGCGAAGACCTGGCTTAAGCAAATTCCCGCCAACACCTTATCTACTTGGGACCAACTGGAACAGGCGTTCTTGGAGAAATTCTTCCCTCCATCCAAGACAGCCTACATACAATCCCAGATCACAGGCTTCTTCCAGAAAGATGGAGAATCATTATCAGAAGCTTGGGATCGCTACAAGGGACTGCTAGAGTCGTGCCCACATCACGGACTCGAGAGGTGGTTAATAGTGCACACCTTCTATAACGGATTGGATTACTCTTCGAAGGTGTCACTAGATTCTGCAGCCGGTGGAGCATTTATGAATAGGCCTCTGACTGAGGCATTCAACATCATTGAGAATGTCACCACCAACTACCACCAATGGGGATCCGAAAGAGGTAATAACCCAAACAAGATTTCAGGGGGTAAGTTCGAGGTAAATAGCACTAATCTTATCATGTCAAAGATAGACTCACTTAATAAACGTTTTGATCGGCTTGAAAGAGCTAATGTGAGTGCATTAGGTGCTACTAACACTGTTTGTGAGATTTGTGGAATGCAGGGACATGACATGGTGGAATGCCCACATGGTATCGCTCATGGATCCGGCGGCGGGTGAACAAGTGAACTCTTGTCACAACTTCTGCGATACGAACCCGAAGCTGCCCAACTATGCTCCCCCAAATCCCTATAACCAAAGGAAGAACAACCCTTACCTCTCCTACGGCAACTACAGCAATACGCTCAACCGTGAGTTCCAAGAGGGCCGGGGTAATAAGAGAGAGCAGACAGGGGTATCCTCGAGTACAAAGATCTAAACTCGAGACTTTATTTGAAAGTTTTGTTGAAACTCGGACAAAACAGAATGAGGAGTTTAGACAACAAGGAAGGGAAGTGAGTGAGGCAATAAAGGAACTAGCGTCTAAGGTAGACAACTTAGCAACTCATAATAAGATGCTAGAAACCCAAATTGCCCAACAAGCCAAAGACGTACTCGAGACCTAAGGGTACATTCAGGGGCAACCCGAAGCAAATCCCAATGAGCATTGCAATGCCATACACTTAAGGGATGATAAGCTTGGGGTGGGGGTAGATGAAATGGAGGTGGAATCGGAGGAGGACACGAGCGAAAAGGAAGAGCCAGAACCGAAGTATGTCCCTCCACCACCGTACCAACCCCCGATACCTTTCCCACAAAGGTTGGTCAGGAAAAAGCAAGTAGATGTAGAGACTAAAATGCCTACTAAACTGAAAGACCCAGGTAGTTTCTCCATCTCTTGCTCGATTGAACAAGTGCAAATTGACCAAGCCTTATGTGACCTAGGGGCTAGTGCGAGCTTGATGCCCCTCGCTATCATGGAAAGGTTGTAAAGTAAAGAGTTGAGACCGTTCAAATTCTCCTTACAATTTGCGGACGGCTCAACTAGGACTCCTCTAGGCATACTAGAGAATGTCCCTGTGAAGGTAGGGAAATTCTTCATCCCTACCGACTTCCTGGTATTGGACATGAAAGGGAATTCTGAATTCCCCATCATTTTAGGAAGGCCATTCTTGGCAACCGCTGGAGCAGTAATAGACGTAAGGAATGGTAAACTCTCTCTAAACATAGAAGAAGGTAGGGTAAATTTTCAATTGACTAACTCTTATAACAACCCTCCTTTTGAGAGCCATGTGTGCAGAATTGATGTAACGTCTCCAGCGGTAGAGAAAGAGCTCAACATGGAAGCAACTCCGAAGATATGCATGGCTGATGATGCACCAAATGGAGTTGCAGTTGCTGTCCATGCAGAAACAAAACTTCCGCCGGAAGGAAGGAAGGTTAGGAAGCTCCAAATGAAAAGAGCGAAGCGGAAGCGTGACTAGCCGTATGAGCAGAATCGGCTCTTTGAAGGAGTTCCGTGGAAGAGAAGTGTTCCAGCACATCTACGCCCAGCCGACCCCGGTTGATTAAAGGAAGTTTGGTCAAGCTTAGGACCGTAAACAAGCGCTTCTTGGGAGGCAACCCAAGTTTTCTTTCCATTTTCCTTTTGTTTTTGAATTCACCTCTTGAATAATTTGAGAAGATCAAGAGGAAAAAAATATCATTAATAGTTTTGTCTAGTGTTTTCAGGTTGAGAAAGGGAGGAAGAGCAGAGAAAAATAAAGTCAGAAGCCATCACGCCCTGGCCGTGACAGTGGTCACGGCCGTGATGAACTAATACAAGAGCACAGAAAGGACCACGACCTAGCCGTGATACACATCACGGGCGTGATGAGTAGGATGCCAAGGCCAGAGAGCATCACGGCCTAGCCGTGATGTAGATCACGGCCGTGACAGGGCAACTCCTGAGGACCAGAAACGATCACGGCCTGCCCGTGATGAGCCTCACGTCCGTGATGAAATTTCCACCCAAGTTTTGACTGGAATGTGAGCCAACACCCGCTACCGACTCGGTAAGTTGTTCCATTTTTCTCCTCTCTCCGACTTGATTATTTACATTGGAGACAATGTAAGTAATCAAGCTTGGGGTGGGGGTATTTTTGCATTTGCATTGTTGCATTCATATTGCATTCACATAGGCATAGATTGGTATGATCACACTCTCTAGATTGTCCCTCACTTAGAACATGCATCCAATTGTAAGAACTTGGAGTCAAATGAATTGAGATAGTGAATTTTCGAACCCAATTTTTCATTATTCTTGTGATATGGCTAAAAATAAAAATTCTTGAGATAGTCATTTGATAGTTGATAATTAGCATGTGGTTCCTTAAACTTGTGTTTCTCACTGATTTTTGAACTACTAAATGTAAGATTTTGAGCCAAAAAGGGGTACTCACTAAATCTACCCCATTTCTTGTGATAGAGTGATTTAATTCCTCTCGGACTGTATTTTCTAGAACTTGACTTGAAACCATTTGAAACTTAAAATAATTTTTGAAAACACTTTTGGAAATGATGGAGGCACTAGGTATTTTTCCGGCCTCCCGAGCTTTGATTGATAAATGCTACCCTTAGTTGCCCAACTTTGAGCCTAAAAGAAATAAAATACTTTTCTTGGTACCTTGAATTACTTTGATGAATAATGCTTGGTATGGCACCTTTTAAAGTATTACAAAAGGGTAAAAAGGTAGTTTGAAAAAGAATGGGATGAAAATATTTCTCTTGAGCTAGAAAAATCTCCCTTCTCCAAATAAATAAAAATGAAATAAACAAAAGAAAAAAAATGGAGAAGGGGATGACAAAGAAGTGAGAAATAAAAAATTAAAAAAAAAAAGAAAAAAAAAAGGAAAGGAAAAAAAAAAGGTGGAAACGTGAATCAAATCCCAAAAGGGTATTTTAGAAGGTGTCATGCTTTGCAATGTTTGATAATTTGTTTAGCCTTCTTGAATTTCCCTTTCCTTGATTTTCCCACCTAACAATAAATCCCATGGCCACATTACAACCAAAGGAAAAGACCTCTTGATTCTTATGTGTTTTCATAAATAAAGTAGAGATTTGGTTAATAGTCAAGCCTATGGTAAAATACTTTCCTTGAGGAAATTGAGTGAATTGTCATAAACCCTAAAACACTTGAGTGAGGTGAGATGAGTACCCAAATCAGTGAGGATATGAACTTGAAAAACCTAAGCTTCTAATTGGACTTGAAATTGATTGTCTCTTAAGTGCTTATTGAATATGCCTATCACTTGGATTAGCTTCTAGGGTTCTGGGTTCACTATCCATACTTTGAATGATTTATATCTTATGGCTCTGAGTAATTGCTTGAGGACAAGCAAAGTTTTAAGCTTGGGGTGATTTGATGAGTGTGATTTCACATCATCTTTGTCTATCATTTTGCATGCATTTTTCATGTAGTTTAGGCATTTTTAATTAGATTTTAGGTTAATTATCCTTTGGAATGGTTAAGGCGGTTTGTGTGGTGTTGTTTTGCAGAAATCAAGGGTAAAATGCTCAAGATCAACCATGATGAAGTTTGGATGAAGATGGAGCTTTAAAAGTGCAGAAAATGAACCAAACAGAGCCCATCACGGCCTAGCCGTGATGACCATCACGGCCATGATCGAGCAAAACCGAAAAGGAAGAAAGGTCAAGTCGAGTGCATCACGGCCTGGCCGTGATAGACATCACGGCCGTGACCAAAAACCCCCACAAGTCGAGACCATCACGGCCTAGCTATAATTCCTATCACGACCATGACAAGTTGCAAAATTTGAGGGCTCGCGTCGCGAGACCCCCTTCGCGTCGTGAGGGACCAAAATTTCCAGAAGTGCCAGAAATAGAAGCCGTCACGGCCTAGCCGTGATGTCCATCACGGCCGTGACGCGCATTACTTGGATCAGAAGCAACCGAAATAGATCAGATTTTGAGTTGGATTGGGACTCTAACTTCCCAATTTCTATAAATAAGGATCAAGGCAGAAGGAACAAGGATATACAGATCTATCATATACAGATCTGGATCATCCATAACAACTAGGACTCTAGGCATAGATCTCTCTTCTCCTCCTCTCTTCTCTTTTCTGATTTTCCATGATGTTGTCAACCAAGCTTGTCATCTCCATGGCAAGACTTGAGTAGTAGTTTGTTTCTAGGGATAGGGGCTCTGCCCGAGTTTTGTTTACGATGCTGATTTTGATGTAATATCTTTGTAATTATGATTTTGCTTTAGATCTGATTTCTAGCGTTTTAATCAATCGTAAAATCGGCGACCGCTTATTTGCGTGACGTAGACGTTCTAAGGAGGAACCTAGCGGTGAACTTAGGATTTCTAGTGTGTTTCACTCGTAAAGTTCGGCGGCGCTTATCAGAGACGTGGATATTCTAAGGAGGAACCTAGCGGTGAACTTAGGTTATTTGCATGACTGAGACATTCTAAGGAGGAACCTAGCGGTGAACTTAGGTGTCGGACCTATAGAAGTCAGACTTGGGACTGAAATCACGAGAGTTAGAAGCCGTCCCTCGAGGATCAACGAGTTGTCACGAAACGCAAAGGGTCCAATCTGGGATCGACTACCACGAGAGTAGGGGTCGGGTCAATTGGGCACGGCTTTTGTAACCCGAGAGGGAGCTTAAGCTATTAGAGGATAAACTCGCCTTCAAGGCAATTTCGTTAATCAACAAAGGTAAATCATATTAGTAACATAAACAGCCTCAAAGGTAACCCAAATCCCTAGGAATCCATTTAGATCAAAAACCCAAAAACATTTGTTTTCTGTTTTAATTATCTTCTGTCCATCTATCTTTTAATTTTGAATTCAAACCCCTTTTCACTCAAAATATAAAAATCCTTTTTACACAGTCCAGATTCACTCGATTTGAGAATTGATTGCGATTCGAGAACACAGTCTCTGTGGGATCGATATCTTTTATTACTTGGCGACAGTCCGGTACACTTGCCGGAAACGCAAGCGCACGCCTCGCGCGCCGCGCCGCGCTGTCAAGTTTTTGGCGCTGTTGCCGGGGACTGTGCCTTTTCGAATTTCAATTAGTTTTTAAATTGATTTTTCTGGAAATTTTCTTTTTATTTGATTTTTAATTTCAAAAAAAAATCAAAAATTTCTTTTCCTTCTATTGTATCCATCTCTCTGTGTGTTATATGCAAAGATCCCTAAGTCTTGGGAGCCTTGGTGAAGTTGATCCGGAGATCGAGAGGACCTTCCACAGACATAGAAGACTACAAAGAGAGGGAGAAAGGTCGATTCCCATTCCACTCATGGCGAATCTCCCGGATACAAAACCTTTGAAGGACTACGCAGCCCCAAATGCGAGAGGCTTGCGAACTGGGATTGCTAGGCCAGAGATTGATTCGGAGAACTATACTATACCGCCCATGCTAATCAACATGATTCGGCAACATCAATTCGGAGGATTGCCTTCGGAGGACCCGACCGATCACATAGAGACATTCTTAGAGTTCACCGATGCAATTAGGATTAATGGAGCCTCGGTCGATGTTGTGCGTTTGAGACTGTTCCCCTCATCTCTCACTGGAAAGGCGAAGACCTGGCTTAAGCAAATTCCCGCCAACACCTTATCTACTTGGGACCAACTGGAACAGGCGTTCTTGGAGAAATTCTTCCCTCCATCCAAGACAGCCTACATACAATCCCAGATCACAGGCTTCTTCCAGAAAG
The DNA here is from genome assembly GCA_030762895.1 of Sophora flavescens. Lineage (NCBI taxonomy): Eukaryota > Viridiplantae > Streptophyta > Magnoliopsida > Fabales > Fabaceae > Sophora > Sophora flavescens. The sequence goes on from JAUPTC010000014.1 coordinate 2,790,718, forward strand.
ATGGAGAATCATTATCAGAAGCTTGGGATCGCTACAAGGGACTGCTAGAGTCGTGCCCACATCACGGACTCGAGAGGTGGTTAATAGTACACACCTTCTATAACGGATTGGATTACTCTTCGAAGGTGTCACTAGATTCTGCAGCCGGTGGAGCATTTATGAATAGGCCTCTGACTGAGGCATTCAACATCATTGAGAATGTCACCACCAACTACCACCAATGGGGATCCGAAAGAGGTAATAACCCAAACAAGATTTCAGGGGGTAAGTTCGAGGTAAATAGCACTAATCTTATCATGTCAAAGATAGACTCACTTAATAAACGTTTTGATCGGCTTGAAAGAGCTAATGTGAGTCCATTAGGTGCTACTAACACTGTTTGTGAGATTTGTGGAATGCAGGGACATGACATGGTGGAATGCCCACATGGTATCGCTCATGGATCCGGCGCTTCGGGTGAACAAGTGAACTCTTGTCACAACTTCTGCGATACGAACCCGAAGCTGCCCAACTATGCTCCCCCAAATCCCTATAACCAAAGGAAGAACAACCCTTACCTCTCCTACGGCAACTACAGCAATACGCTCAACCGTGAGTTCCAAGAGGGCCAGGGTAATAAGAGAGCAGCACCGGGGTATCCTCAGGTACAAAGATCTAAACTCGAGACTTTATTTGAAAGTTTTGTTGAAACTCGGACAAAACAGAATGAGGAGTTTAGACAACAAGGAAGGGAAGTGAGTGAGGCAATAAAGGAACTAGCGTCTAAGGTAGACAACTTAGCAACTCATAATAAGATGCTAGAAACCCAAATTGCCCAACAAGCCAGCACGTACTCGAGACCTAAGGGTACATTCCCGGGGCAACCCGAAGCAAATCCCAATGAGCATTGCAATGCCATACACTTAAGGGATGATAAGCTTGGGGTGGGGGTAGATGAAATGGAGGTGGAATCGGAGGAGGACACGAGCGAAAAGGAAGAGCCAGAACCGAAGTATGTCCCTCCACCACCGTACCAACCCCCGATACCTTTCCCACAAAGGTTGGTCAGGAAAAAGCAAGTAGATGTAGAGACTAAAATGCCTACTAAACTGAAAGACCCAGGTAGTTTCTCCATCTCTTGCTCGATTGAACAAGTGCAAATTGACCAAGCCTTATGTGACCTAGGGGCTAGTGCGAGCTTGATGCCCCTCGCTATCATGGAAAGGTTGTAAAGTAAAGAGTTGAGACCGTTCAAATTCTCCTTACAATTTGCGGACGGCTCAACTAGGACTCCTCTAGGCATACTAGAGAATGTCCCTGTGAAGGTAGGGAAATTCTTCATCCCTACCGACTTCCTGGTATTGGACATGAAAGGGAATTCTGAATTCCCCATCATTTTAGGAAGGCCATTCTTGGCAACACTGGAGCAGTAATAGACGTAAGGAATGGTAAACTCTCTCTAAACATAGAAGAAGGTAGGGTAAATTTTCAATTGACTAACTCTTATAACAACCCTCCTTTTGAGAGCCATGTGTGCAGAATTGATGTAACGTCTCCAGCGGTAGAGAAAGAGCTCAACATGGAAGCAACTCCGAAGATATGCATGGCTGATGATGCACCAAATGGAGTTGCAGTTGCTGTCCATGCAGAAACAAAACTTCACGGAAGGAAGGAAGGTTAGGAAGCTCCAAATGAAAAGAGCGAAGCGGAAGCGTGACTAGCCGTATGAGCAGAATCGGCTCTTTGAAGGAGTTCCGTGGAAGAGAAGTGTTCCAGCACATCTACGCCCAGCCGACCCCGGTTGATTAAAGGAAGTTTGGTCAAGCTTAGGACCGTAAACAAGCGCTTCTTGGGAGGCAACCCAAGTTTTCTTTCCATTTTCCTTTTGTTTTTGAATTCACCTCTTGAATAATTTGAGAAGATCAAGAGGAAAAAAATATCATTAATAGTTTTGTCTAGTGTTTTCAGGTTGAGAAAGGGAGGAAGAGCAGAGAAAAATAAAGTCAGAAGCCATCACGCCCTGGCCGTGACAGTGGTCACGGCCGTGATGAACTAATACAAGAGCACAGAAAGGACCACGACCTAGCCGTGATACACATCACGGGCGTGATGAGTAGGATGCCAAGGCCAGAGAGCATCACGGCCTAGCCGTGATGTAGATCACGGCCGTGACAGGGCAACTCCTGAGGACCAGAAACGATCACGGCCTGCCCGTGATGAGCCTCACGTCCGTGATGAAATTTCCACCCAAGTTTTGACTGGAATGTGAGCCAACACCCGCTACCGACTCGGTAAGTTGTTCCATTTTTCTCCTCTCTCCGACTTGATTATTTACATTGGAGACAATGTAAGTAATCAAGCTTGGGGTGGGGGTATTTTTGCATTTGCATTGTTGCATTCATATTGCATTCACATAGGCATAGATTGGTATGATCACACTCTCTAGATTGTCCCTCACTTAGAACATGCATCCAATTGTAAGAACTTGGAGTCAAATGAATTGAGATAGTGAATTTTCGAACCCAATTTTTCATTATTCTTGTGATATGGCTAAAAATAAAAATTCTTGAGATAGTCATTTGATAGTTGATAATTAGCATGTGGTTCCTTAAACTTGTGTTTCTCACTGATTTTTGAACTACTAAATGTAAGATTTTGAGCCAAAAAGGGGTACTCACTAAATCTACCCCATTTCTTGTGATAGAGTGATTTAATTCCTCTCAGACTGTATTTTCTAGAACTTGACTTGAAACCATTTCGAAACTTAAAATAATTTTTGAAAACACTTTTGGAAATGATGGAGGCACTAGGTATTTTTCCGGCCTCCCGAGCTTTGATTGATAAATGCTACCCCTTAGTTGCCCAACTTTGAGCCTAAAAGAAATAAAATACTTTTCTTGGTACCTTGAATTACTTTGATGAATAATGCTTGGTATGGCACCTTTTAAAGTATTACAAAAGGGTAAAAAGGTAGTTTGAAAAAGAATGGGATGAAAATATTTCTCTTGAGCTAGAAAAATCTCCCCTTCTCCAAATAAATAAAAATGAAATAAACAAAAGAAAAAAAATGGAGAAGGGGATGACAAAGAAGTGAGAAATAAAAAATTAAAAAAAAAAAGAAAAAAAAAAGGAAAGGAAAAAAAAAAGGTGGAAACGTGAATCAAATCCCAAAAGGGTATTTTAGAAGGTGTCATGCTTTGCAATGTTTGATAATTTGTTTAGCCTTCTTGAATTTCCCTTTCCTTGATTTTCCCACCTAACAATAAATCCCATGGCCACATTACAACCAAAGGAAAAGACCTCTTGATTCTTATGTGTTTTCATAAATAAAGTAGAGATTTGGTTAATAGTCAAGCCTATGGTAAAATACTTTCCTTGAGGAAATTGAGTGAATTGTCATAAACCCTAAAACACTTGAGTGAGGTGAGATGAGTACCCAAATCAGTGAGGATATGAACTTGAAAAACCTAAGCTTCTAATTGGACTTGAAATTGATTGTCTCTTAAGTGCTTATTGAATATGCCTATCACTTGGATTAGCTTCTAGGGTTCTGGGTTCACTATCCATACTTTGAATGATTTATATCTTATGGCCTGAGTAATTGCTTGAGGACAAGCAAAGTTTTAAGCTTGGGGTGATTTGATGAGTGTGATTTCACATCATCTTTGTCTATCATTTTGCATGCATTTTTCATGTAGTTTAGGCATTTTTAATTAGATTTTAGGTTAATTATCCTTTGGAATGGTTAAGGCGGTTTGTGTGGTGTTGTTTTGCAGAAATCAAGGGTAAAATGCTCAAGATCAACCATGATGAAGTTTGGATGAAGATGGAGCTTTAAAAGTGCAGAAAATGAACCAAACAGAGCCCATCACGGCTTAGCCGTGATGCCCATCACGGCCATGATCGAGCAAAACTGAAAAGGAAGAAAGGTCAAGTCGAGTGCATCACGGCCTGGCCGTGATAGACATCACGGCCGTGACCAAAACCCCCACAAGTCGAGACCATCACGGCCTAGCTATAATTCCTATCACGACCATGACAAGTTGCAAAATTTGAGGGCTCGCGTCGCGAGACCCCCTTCAGCGTCGTGAGGGACCAAAATTTCCGAAGTGCGAGAAATAGAAGCCGTCACGGCCCCAGCCGTGATGTCCATCCATGGCCGTGACGCGCATTACTTGGATCAGAAGCAACCGAAATAGATCAGATTTTGAGTTGGATTGGGACTCTAACTTCCCAATTTCTATAAATAAGGATCAAGGCAGAAGGAACAAGGATATACAGATCTATCATATACAGATCTGGATCATCCATAACAACTAGGACTCTAGGCATAGATCTCTCTTCTCCTCCTCTCTTCTCTTTTCTGATTTTCCATGATGTTGTCAACCAAGCTTGTCATCTCCATGGCAAGACTTGAGTAGTAGTTTGTTTCTAGGGATAGGGGCTCTGCCCGAGTTTTGTTTACGATGCTGATTTTGATGTAATATCTTTGTAATTATGATTTTGCTTTAGATCTGATTTCTAGCGTTTTAATCAATCGTAAAATCGGCGACCGCTTATTTGCGTGACGTAGACGTTCTAAGGAGGAACCTAGCGGTGAACTTAGGATTTCTAGTGTGTTTCACTCGTAAAGTTCGGCGGCCGCTTATCAGCGAGACGTGGATATTCTAAGGAGGAACCTAGCGGTGAACTTAGGTTATTTGCATGACTGAGACATTCTAAGGAGGAACCTAGCGGTGAACTTAGGTGTCGGACCTATAGAAGTCAGACTTGGGACTGAAATCACGAGAGTTAGAAGCCGTCCCTCGAGGAGCAACGAGTTGTCACGAAACGCAAAGGGTCCAATCTGGGATCGACTACCACGAGAGTAGGGGTCGGGTCAATTGGGCACGGCTTTTGTAACCCGAGAGGGAGCTTAAGCTATTAGAGGATAAACTCGCCTTCAAGGCAATTTCGTTAATCAACAAAGGTAAATCATATTAGTAACATAAACAGCCTCAAAGGTAACCCAAATCCCTAGGAATCCATTTAGATCAAAACCCAAAAACATTTGTTTTCTGTTTTAATTATCTTCTGTCCATCTATCTTTTAATTTTGAATTCAAACCCCTTTTCACTCAAAATATAAAAATCCTTTTTACACAGTCCAGATTCACTCGATTTGAGAATTGATTGCGATTCGAGAACACAGTCTCTGTGGGATCGATATCTTTTATTACTTGGCGACAGTCCGGTACACTTGCCGGAAACGCAAGCGCACGCCTCGCGCGCCGCGCCGCGCTGTCAAGTTTTTGGCGCTGTTGCCGGGGACTGTGCCTTTTCGAATTTCAATTAGTTTTTAAATTGATTTTTCTGGAAATTTTCTTTTTATTTGATTTTTAATTTCAAAAAAAAATCAAAAATTTCTTTTCCTTCTATTGTATCCATCTCTCTGTGTGTTATATGCAAAGATCCCTAAGTCTTGGGAGCCTTGGTGAAGTTGATCCGGAGATCGAGAGGACCTTCCACAGACATAGAAGACTACAAAGAGAGGGAGAAAGGTCGATTCCCATTCCACTCATGGCGAATCTCCCGGATACAAAACCTTTGAAGGACTACGCAGCCCCAAATGCGAGAGGCTTGCGAACTGGGATTGCTAGGCCAGAGATTGATTCGGAGAACTATACTATACCGCCCATGCTAATCAACATGATTCGGCAACATCAATTCGGAGGATTGCCTTCGGAGGACCCGACCGATCACATAGAGACATTCTTAGAGTTCACCGATGCAATTAGGATTAATGGAGCCTCGGTCGATGTTGTGCGTTTGAGACTGTTCCCCTCATCTCTCACTGGAAAGGCGAAGACCTGGCTTAAGCAAATTCCCGCCAACACCTTATCTACTTGGGACCAACTGGAACAGGCGTTCTTGGAGAAATTCTTCCCTCCATCCAAGACAGCCTACATACAATCCCAGATCACAGGCTTCTTCCAGAAAGATGGAGAATCATTATCAGAAGCTTGGGATCGCTACAAGGGACTGCTAGAGTCGTGCCCACATCACGGACTCGAGAGGTGGTTAATAGTACACACCTTCTATAACGGATTGGATTACTCTTCGAAGGTGTCACTAGATTCTGCAGCCGGTGGAGCATTTATGAATAGGCCTCTGACTGAGGCATTCAACATCATTGAGAATGTCACCACCAACTACCACCAATGGGGATCCGAAAGAGGTAATAACCCAAACAAGATTTCAGGGGGTAAGTTCGAGGTAAATAGCACTAATCTTATCATGTCAAAGATAGACTCACTTAATAAACGTTTTGATCGGCTTGAAAGAGCTAATGTGAGTCCATTAGGTGCTACTAACACTGTTTGTGAGATTTGTGGAATGCAGGGACATGACATGGTGGAATGCCCACATGGTATCGCTCATGGATCCCGGCGCCGGGTGAACAAGTGAACTCTTGTCACAACTTCTGCGATACGAACCCGAAGCTGCCCAACTATGCTCCCCCAAATCCCTATAACCAAAGGAAGAACAACCCTTACCTCTCCTACGGCAACTACAGCAATACGCTCAACCGTGAGTTCCAAGAGGGCCAGGGTAATAAGAGAGCAGCACCGGGGTATCCTCAGGTACAAAGATCTAAACTCGAGACTTTATTTGAAAGTTTTGTTGAAACTCGGACAAAACAGAATGAGGAGTTTAGACAACAAGGAAGGGAAGTGAGTGAGGCAATAAAGGAACTAGCGTCTAAGGTAGACAACTTAGCAACTCATAATAAGATGCTAGAAACCCAAATTGCCCAACAAGCCAAAGACGTACTCGAGACCTAAGGGTACATTCCCGGGGCAACCCGAAGCAAATCCCAATGAGCATTGCAATGCCATACACTTAAGGGATGATAAGCTTGGGGTGGGGGTAGATGAAATGGAGGTGGAATCGGAGGAGGACACGAGCGAAAAGGAAGAGCCAGAACCGAAGTATGTCCCTCCACCACCGTACCAACCCCCGATACCTTTCCCACAAAGGTTGGTCAGGAAAAAGCAAGTAGATGTAGAGACTAAAATGCCTACTAAACTGAAAGACCCAGGTAGTTTCTCCATCTCTTGCTCGATTGAACAAGTGCAAATTGACCAAGCCTTATGTGACCTAGGGGCTAGTGCGAGCTTGATGCCCCTCGCTATCATGGAAAGGTTGTAAAGTAAAGAGTTGAGACCGTTCAAATTCTCCTTACAATTTGCGGACGGCTCAACTAGGACTCCTCTAGGCATACTAGAGAATGTCCCTGTGAAGGTAGGGAAATTCTTCATCCCTACCGACTTCCTGGTATTGGACATGAAAGGGAATTCTGAATTCCCCATCATTTTAGGAAGGCCATTCTTGGCAACCGCTGGAGTAGTAATAGACGTAAGGAATGGTAAACTCTCTCTAAACATAGAAGAAGGTAGGGTAAATTTTCAATTGACTAACTCTTATAACAACCCTCCTTTTGAGAGCCATGTGTGCAGAATTGATGTAACGTCTCCAGCGGTAGAGAAAGAGCTCAACATGGAAGCAACTCCGAAGATATGCATGGCTGATGATGCACCAAATGGAGTTGCAGTTGCTGTCCATGCAGAAACAAAACTTCCGCCGGAAGGAAGGAAGGTTAGGAAGCTCCAAATGAAAAGAGCGAAGCGGAAGCGTGACTAGCCGTATGAGCAGAATCGGCTCTTTGAAGGAGTTCCGTGGAAGAGAAGTGTTCCAGCACATCTACGCCCAGCCGACCCCGGTTGATTAAAGGAAGTTTGGTCAAGCTTAGGACCGTAAACAAGCGCTTCTTGGGAGGCAACCCAAGTTTTCTTTCCATTTTCCTTTTGTTTTTGAATTCACCTCTTGAATAATTTGAGAAGATCAAGAGGAAAAAAATATCATTAATAGTTTTGTCTAGTGTTTTCAGGTTGAGAAAGGGAGGAAGAGCAGAGAAAAATAAAGTCGAAGCCATCACGCCCGGCGTGACAAAGTGGTCACGGCCGTGATGAACTAATACAAGAGCACAGAAAGGACCACGACCTAGCCGTGATACACATCACGGGCGTGATGAGTAGGATGCCAAGGCCGAGAGAGCATCACGGCCTAGCCGTGATGTAGATCACCGGCCGTGACAGGCAACTCCCGAGGACCAGAAACGATCACGGCCTGCCCGTGATGAGCCTCACGTCCGTGATGAAATTTCCACCCAAGTTTTGACTGGAATGTGAGCCAACACCCGCTACCGACTCGGTAAGTTGTTCCATTTTTCTCCTCTCTCCGACTTGATTATTTACATTGGAGACAATGTAAGTAATCAAGCTTGGGGTGGGGGTATTTTTGCATTTGCATTGTTGCATTCATATTGCATTCACATAGGCATAGATTGGTATGATCACACTCTCTAGATTGTCCCTCACTTAGAACATGCATCCAATTGTAAGAACTTGGAGTCAAATGAATTGAGATAGTGAATTTTCGAACCCAATTTTTCATTATTCTTGTGATATGGCTAAAAATAAAAATTCTTGAGATAGTCATTTGATAGTTGATAATTAGCATGTGGTTCCTTAAACTTGTGTTTCTCACTGATTTTTGAACTACTAAATGTAAGATTTTGAGCCAAAAGGGGTATTCACTAAATCTACCCCATTTCTTGTGATAGAGTAATTTAATTCCTCTTGGACTGTATTTTCTAGAACTTGACTTGAAACCATTTCGAAACTTAAAATAATTTTTGAAAACACTTTTGGAAATGATGGAGGCACTAGGTATTTTTCCGGCCTCCCGAGCTTTGATTGATAAATGCTACCCCTTAGTTGCCCAACTTTGAGCCTAAAAGAAATAAAATACTTTTCTTGGTACCTTGAATTACTTTGATGAATAATGCTTGGTATGGCACCTTTTAAAGTATTACAAAAGGGTAAAAAGGTAGTTTGAAAAAGAATGGGATGAAAATATTTCTCTTGAGCTAGAAAAATCTCCCCTTCTCCAAATAAATAAAAATGAAATAAACAAAAGAAAAAAAATGGAGAAGGGGATGACAAAGAAGTGAGAAATAAAAATTAAAAAAAGAAAAAAAAAAGGAAAGGAAAAAAAAAAGGTGGAAACGTGAATCAAATCCCAAAAGGGTATTTTAGAAGGTGTCATGCTTTGCAATGTTTGATAATTTGTTTAGCCTTCTTGAATTTCCCTTTCCTTGATTTTCCCACCTAACAATAAATCCCATGGCCACATTACAACCAAAGGAAAAGACCTCTTGATTCTTATGTGTTTTCATAAATAAAGTAGAGATTTGGTTAATAGTCAAGCCTATGGTAAAATACTTTCCTTGAGGAAATTGAGTGAATTGTCATAAACCCTAAAACACTTGAGTGAGGTGAGATGAGTACCCAAATCAGTGAGGATATGAACTTGAAAAACCTAAGCTTCTAATTGGACTTGAAATTGATTGTCTCTTAAGTGCTTATTGAATATGCCTATCACTTGGATTAGCTTCTAGGGTTCTGGGTTCACTATCCATACTTTGAATGATTTATATCTTATGGCCTGAGTAATTGCTTGAGGACAAGCAAAGTTTTAAGCTTGGGGTGATTTGATGAGTGTGATTTCACATCATCTTTGTCTATCATTTTGCATGCATTTTTCATGTAGTTTAGGCATTTTTAATTAGATTTTAGGTTAATTATCCTTTGGAATGGTTAAGGCGGTTTGTGTGGTGTTGTTTTGCAGAAATCAAGGGTAAAATGCTCAAGATCAACCATGATGAAGTTTGGATGAAGATGGAGCTTTAAAAGTGCAGAAAATGAACCAAACAGAGCCCATCACGGCCTAGCCGTGATGCCCATCACGGCCATGATCGAGCAAAACTGAAAAGGAAGAAAGGCTGAAGTCAGAGTCTGTCACGGCCTGGCCGTGATAGACATCACGGCCGTGACCAAAAACCCCCACAAGTCAGAGACCATCACGGCCTAGCTATAATTCCTATCACGACCATGACAAGTTGCAAAATTTGAGGGCTCGCGTCGCGAGACCCCCTTCGCGTCGTGAGGGACCAAAATTTCCAGAAGTGCCAGAAATAGAAGCCGTCACGGCCTAGCCGTGATGTCCATCACGGCCGTGACGCGCATTACTTGGATCAGAAGCAACCGAAATAGATCAGATTTTGAGTTGGATTGGGACTCTAACTTCCCAATTTCTATAAATAAGGATCAAGGCAGAAGGAACAAGGATATACAGATCTATCATATACAGATCTGGATCATCCATAACAACTAGGACTCTAGGCATAGATCTCTCTTCTCCTCCTCTCTTCTCTTTTCTGATTTTCCATGATGTTGTCAACCAAGCTTGTCATCTCCATGGCAAGACTTGAGTAGTAGTTTGTTTCTAGGGATAGGGGCTCTGCCCGAGTTTTGTTTACGATGCTGGTCGCGCTGTCGCGCACGCGCCAAAAAGGTCGAGCGGGTTTAAAAGTATAGTATAGTGCGACAACTCGGATGTCGTCTCTAAGGACTCTGAGAATATTACTTTTCACAAAAATAAGTTTTTGGGGGGGGGTTTGGATTGGAATGCAATTAAGAAACACACAAAACAGAGCAATCAAAAACAAGGCAGTTGAAAAGGGATTATCAATAGTCAAAAACAGATTAATCTATTGCTCTTGATTTCCCACTATCATAGGTTCATACAATTTCCAGGCCCTAAGCAAATTCTTATCCCCTCCCGGTTGTAGCAACAATTTACAAACGAAACTATCGCTACTGAGATACATGTCCCTATTCCCGAATTAAACAAACGGGGTTAAGCCCTCATGAACTAAACGAACATGAACGCATTACGCGAATTAAACAAACGCGATTGATAATAGGAACATGATATCACAGGAAATAAATCAATACAATGCAATATACTCCTGAATTAAACAAAAAGAAATACAAGGCATGGCATTGAAGAGGGAAAAGCATACAAAACAGGAAAGTATAAGAACCTCAAGTATGTGGAAATCAATTACAATAGATCAATCCTAAGAATTTAGTTCTCCATAACACAAACGAAATCACAGAGAAAAGTGTAAAACAGAAAATGGAGAAGCAAGAGTCCCTACAAAATATTCAGAACAGCCTTTTATACAATTTCAGAATTGTAAGGCTCGCGAGGCGAACAACCATTCGCGAGGCGAATTTCATGAACTGTCAGCAACCCTTGGCATTCTCGCTAGGCGAATTTCTGCTCGCGAGGCGAGGATATGAAGAGTTTTCTCCTTACGCCCGTTATGGCCATCAGGCTCCAACCGTGATGCTCTCTGACTTCCAGACTCGCGAGGCGAATTGATGCTCGCGAGGCGAGACTCTTCAACTTCAAAACTGCCACGGCCATGACCTTCTTCACGGGCAAGCCGTGATCGTCTCTGACTTTTTCAGGTTTGGAAGACTCGCGGGGCGAGACCTTCTTCGCGAGGCGACCCGGAGACTTAGCAATTTCTTGGAACAATCAAGCCGGGTCGCGAGGCGAGCATGGCTTTCAGGGGCGAATCCCCTGTTCTTTATTTTCTCAACTTCTACTTAACCTGAAAACAAGGAAATAAGCATAAGTGTATTATTTTGACTTAAAACTTGCTAAATTAACTTAAAACTACTCTAGAGACTCAATACCTTGCTTGAGGACAATCTAATCTAATTTGGGTGAAAATACGATATAATTTGCACAAAACCCTGGTCATACTAGCTATAAAACTAGATGAGCCGGAGGCTTATCAAAATACCCCAAACTTAAACTTTGCTTGTCCCCAAGCAAACTAAGACTCAAAAATCAAAAAGACTCAGGGACACGGCAAGCTTAAAAGATTCAACCAACATTGCACAAATTCAAGCAACTTCAAAGACAATTTTTCTTCATTGTTTCCCCCTTTTCAAACAGAGCAATCCCCACATTCATTTATTCCAAACAATTGAGAGTTTCATCATGAAAACAATCAGAAATCTAAGCAGGGAATCTAAGTCACACACAAGAGGGGGATCACCAAATCCAAACAACTGCCTTCCTCACAAGGGCATTATTTGTTCACTCAGTCACTCAGTTTATGTCAGGCTAACAACTTGCACTCAGTTTCACTTTTCAAGTACACTTCCCACAAATTTGCTTTTCATCTCAAAATGGTTCCCACAGAGAACATGCAAGCAACATCAGAAGGTCTTTATTGGGTTGTAATGGGGCCTGGCTAAGGGTAGGATATACAAAAGGAACTAAGCTGAAGACCCTAGGAACTAAGAGAGCATGAACTATATTTACACATAGAAATTCACTTAAGCTCCTTTCTTTATTTTTTTCTTTACACTTCTGGGTGGCTACAGCTCTTTTTATTTCTTTTTGGCATTTTTGTCTTTTTTTTTTTCTTTTTTTTTTCTTCTCTTTTTTTTTTTCATTTGTACACCCTTTTCTTTTCTTTTTTTTTCTTTCAATCCCAACAACATTTTACACCACGCAGCCACCCCAAACTTTAGTTTCTTGCACCCATTCTAAGATTACATGCTCTCCTAATCCTAAGATCGGGTTAACATGGTTTTCCAGATTTTAGGGCTTATAACATTAGGTTATCAAGAATTAACAGGCTAATAGGCTCAAAAGGGCTAACTAGGGAACATGCATTAGGAATTGGTTTATTCAGGCCAAGTAGCTATTTACAAAGAAACTGCCTAAATCATTTGCTACACACATATAATCATGCAAACCAAAAAGAGATTCAATCAAATCCAGGGAAGTGCAACTTGAAAGTGATTTTCACACATTTTAAAACATGTTGGAGGCTCAAAACCTCACCTGGACATTATTTGCAAATTATTTGAACAGAGATACTATCCCTAGTGTGTGCTCCCTATCACCCCAAACTTATCATTCATCATGCTATCATAACAGAATCCCAAGGTTCAGTTTTCAATTTCACATGGGAATCACAAAAAATTTTCAAATTTTTCAGCCTAGGGGGAATCATCACATATCAATCATGCAAGCAATCTGTGCAACATCAATCAAAATCTAACAAACTTGCCAATCAAAAGACTCAACACACAAATGCTCCTGAGCTTCTCAAATTATTCAGGAGCTTTTATTCAAAGAAAAGAAAACTTTATTCTAATTCCCTAAATACCCCAAACTTAAAACATGCATTGTCCCCAATGAACAGCAGAATTATAAGATCTTAGTGAGGGAAAGGAAAAGAGTACTCCCTGATCAAGTGCAGTGTAAGCGGGAGCTGTCACCTGGATCCCATTCCTTGCAGTCTAAGTCCAAAGAGGTAGAGAGTGCCTCCAGTGCTCCTTAATCTTATTCATGTTTCTCATCCACTGCACTGACAATATTATCACCCGCTAATCATGCAGCAATCTCAAAGACAAACCACAAAATGGTTAGCGTTAGTACAATCAAGAAAAGAAAGAATATCATCACAGCCAGAATTAAGTGGAGAATTAGAAAACAAGTTCTCATGGTTATCCTCAATAGTCTCAGATACCAGCTCAATGTGGAATACAGAGTGCTCTTCCGCTGGATGTTTCATGGCATCAAATATGTTGAACTTTGCAACTATATCCCCAAACTTCATAGACATGGTTCCATCACCCACATCAATGTTAGTCTTGGCTTTCTTAATGAAAGGCCGCCCAGGATGATTGGTGATTTATTGGAATGTGTCTCTCCTTTGCCATGTCCAAGATGTAGAAATCAGCTGGGAAGATCTGATCATCAACTTGCACTAGTACATCTTCCACCATTCCCATGGTGCGGGCACAGTTCCTGTTGGCCAACTGAATGGTGATACCTGTGTACTTCAAAGGACCAAGATCCAGTTTGTTAAAGATGGAGGTAGGCATGACATTGATAGATGCTCCCAAGTCCAACATGCAGTTTTCAAACTTCTTGTCCCCAATAGTGCATGGGATAGTGAAGGTGCCTGGATCCTTGCACTTCGGTGGCAAAGTGCTCGAGTGAAAGCAACAACTTCTTCCCGGCTTAGACTGGATAAGCGCTGAGACATTTCTTCCCAAGTCAACCCTCTCATTAGACTTCATCTTCCTCTTGTTGGTGCATAGGTCCTTGAGAAATTTTGCATATCTGGGCACTTGCTTGATCATATCCAACAGAGGGATATTAACACCAACCTTTCTTAACACATCAAGAATTGCCTTCTCTTTATCTTCACCACCACTCTTCAAATTTTTCTGGATTCTGTGTGGGAATGGAATGGGTGGTTTATACACTCTCTCAGTTTCAACTTCAACCACCGGCTCAGGAGTAACTTCAACAGAGAGGCTCGGGAGTAGCCTTCATAGTTTCTTCATTCTTTCCGAAGTGGCCTCAACAACCTTTCCGGACCTCAGAGATATAGAACTCACATTGGGATTGGAGGCATTAGGATTGATCACCGGGTCTGGCTTGGCAGCTGGGTTGTTCCTTGACCTTGCTTTATATTATTTATGTCTGTAGCCATCTGTCCAATCTGTGTATGCAATGCCTGAATACTCGCTTCCGTTCTCTGCTGAAATTGTGCCTGTGAGGCCTCGGAATCGTGCCTGGAATCTGTAGATTTTGTGCAGCCATTTGTGCAGCCATTTTATTGAGCATGTCATCTACAAGGTCCGGAGGGTTTGAAGTAGTCACCGGAGGAGAATTTCGAGGTGCCATCGGCTGTTGGGATGAGTTCCCATACCGCAGATTAGGGTGATTACTCCACTGGGATGGTACCTATTTGTTGAAAGATCTGGAATGCTCAGTATCTGCTCTGGTTATTGCCCCGATTATCTTGATGGACTGCAAAGGCTTGAGGTGATTCAAGATTTGATCCTCCTTGCAAAATAGGACAAGCTTCATATGGGTGCTCGTGAGAACCGCACATGCCACACAACACCGCAGGCTGAACCCTATCCATCACCAATTTCTCTACCAAGGAAGTGAGCCTGTCAATTCTATCATCACTGTCATGGCTGGAAGAGGAAGTGCGGACCTCATGTACACCTCTAGTCTCAACAGAATTTCTTCTTGTAGTGAATTGCTGGGAATTCATCGACATGTTCTCAATAAGTTGCTTAGCAGCAGCTGGGGTCTTGTCAACCAATGCTCCCCACTAGCAAGATCCAAAATATTCCTATCCATAGGCTGCAATCCTTCATAAAAATATTGGATGAGGAGCTGTTCGGAAATTTGTGTCTTTGGGGCAACTAGATGTCAACTGCTTGAACCTCTCCCAATACTCAGCTAGCGACTCATTTCCTTGCCTTATTCCACAGATTTCTTTCCTAATTGCAGCGGCTCTGGAGGCAGGAAAATATTTCTCCAGGAAGAGCTTCTTCAAGTCGTTCCATGTGGTAATGGAATTCGGCGCAAGGTATAAAAGCCAATCTTTTGCAGCTCCCTGGAGTGAGAATGGAAAAGCCTTCAACTTGATATGATCCTCAGTTACTCCTTCTGGCCTCAAAGTTGTGGAGCAGACAACTTGGAACTCCTTCAAGTGCTTGTGTGGATCTTCGCCTGCAAGACCATTAAATCTTGGCAACAAATGGATTAGCCCAGATTTTAACTCAAAAGGTGTGTCAGCACCAGGATAAGCAATGCACAAACCATTATAATTCACATCAGGGGCAGCAAGCTGCCTCAAAGTCCTTTGGTCTCCCATGTTTTCAAAAGCAGTTTTAAAATTGGTATCACTACTAGTGCTAGCCCGAAATTCCCTACGGAGTGTGTGCAATGTTCTTTCAATTTCCGGGTCAAAATCACACAGTTCAGGGCAATTAGACCTAGTAGCCAGACCAATTCAAAACAAAACAAAATAAAAGAAAGAAAAGAAAAGAAAATAAAAACAAATTGAGAAAAATAACAACTCAGAGTCCCCGGCAACGGCGCCAATTTTTGGTCGCGCTGTCGCGCACGCGCCAAAAAGGTCGAGCGGGTTTAAAAGTATAGTATAGTGCGACAACTCGGATGTCGTCTCTAAGGACTCTGAGAATATTACTTTTCACAAAAATAAGTTTTTGGGGGGGGGGTTTGGATTGGAATGCAATTAAGAAACACACAAAACAGAGCAATCAAAAACAAGGCAGTTGAAAAGGGATTATCAATAGTCAAAAACAGATTAATCTATTGCTCTTGATTTCCCACTATCATAGGTTCATACAATTTCCAGGCCCTAAGCAAATTCTTATCCCCTCCCGGTTGTAGCAACAATTTACAAACGAAACTACTGCTACAGATACATGTCCCTATTCCCGAATTAAACAAACGGGGTTAAGCCCTCATGAACTAAACGAACATGAACGTACACACGCGAATTAAACAAACGCGATTGATTATAGGAACATGATATCACCGGAAATAAATCAATACAATGCATTATACTCCTGAATTAAACAAACAGAAATACAAGGCATGGCATTGAAGAGGGAAAAGCATACAAAACAGGAAAGTATAAGAACCTCAAGTATGTGGAAATCAATTACAATAGATCAATCCTAAGAATTTAGTTCTCCATAACACAAACGAAATCACAGAGAAAAGTGTAAAACAGAAAATGGAGAAGCAAGAGTCCCTACAAAATATTCAGAACAGCCTTTTATACAATTTCAGAATTCAGAAGGCTCGCGAGGCGAACAACCATTCGCGAGGCGAATTTCATGAACTGTCAGCAACCCTTGGCATTCTCGCTAGGCGAATTTCTGCTCGCGAGGCGAGGATATGAAGAGTTTTCTCCTTACGCCCGTTATGGCCATCAGGCTCCAACCGTGATGCTCTCTGACTTCCAGACTCGCGAGGCGAATTGATGCTCGCGAGGCGAGACTCTTCAACTTCAAAACTGCCACGGCCATGACCTTCTTCACGGGCAAGCCGTGATCGTCTCTGACTTTTTCAGGTTTGGAAGACTCGCGGGGCGAGACCTTCTTCGCGAGGCGACCCAGAGACTTAGCAATTTCTTGGAACAGTCAGGCTTCGGGGTCGCGAGGCGAGCATGGCTTTCGCGGGGCGAATCCCCTGTTCTTTATTTTCTCAACTTCTACTTAACCTGAAAACAAGGAAATAAGCATAAGTGTATTATTTTGACTTAAAACTTGCTAAATTAACTTAAAACTACTCTAGAGACTCAATACCTTGCTTGAGGACAATCTAATCTAATTTGGGTGAAAATACGATATAATTTGCACAAAACCCTGGTCATACTAGCTATAAAACTAGATGAGCCAGAGGCTTATCAAATGCTGATTTTGATGTAATATCTTTGTAATTATGATTTTGCTTTAGATCTGATTTCTAGTGTTTTAATCAATCGTAAAATCGGCAACCGCTTATTTGCGTGACGTAGACGTTCTAAGGAGGAACCTAGCGGTGAACTTAGGATTTCTAGTGTGTTTCACTCGTAAAGTTCGGCGGCCGCTTATCAGCGAGACGTGGATATTCTAAGGAGGAACCTAGCGGTGAACTTAGGTTATTTGCATGACTGAGACATTCTAAGGAGGAACCTAGCGGTGAACTTAGGTGTCGAACCTATAGAAGTCAGACTTGGGACTGAAATCACGAGAGTTAGAAGCCGTCCCTCGAGGATCAACGAGTTGTCACGAAATGCAAAGGGTCCAATCTGGGATCGACTACCACGAGAGTAGGGGTCGGGTCAATTGGGCACGGCTTTTGTAACCCGAGAGGGAGCTTAAGCTATTAGAGGATAAACTCGCCTTCAAGGCAATTTCGTTAATCAACAAAGGTAAATCATATTAGTAACATAAACAGCCTCAAAGGTAACCCAAATCCCTAGGAATCCATTTAGATCAAAAACCCAAAAACATTTGTTTTCTGTTTTAATTATCTTCTGTCCATCTATCTTTTAATTTCGAATTCAAACCCCTTTTCACTCAAAATATAAAAATCCTTTTTACACAGTCTAGATTCACTCGATTTGAGAATTGATTGCGATTCGAGAACACAGTCTCTGTGGGATCGATATCTTTTATTACTTGGGGACAGTCCGGTACACTTGCCGGAAACGCAAGCGCACGCCTCGCGCACCGCGCCGCGCTGTCAACCCCATCACTTCCATCTTTAAGGCGAAGGTCTCTACCCTGAGCGAGCAACTCTCGCTGGTCCAAGAGAAACTTGTCTAACTTCTGACCCTCTCTAATCCAGTCCATCAAGCTGTTGGTAACCTTCAAGGTACCAAGCCTAATACTCTTAGGGGTAAACTCACAAGCTAGACAAAGGTCTCTAAACTCTTCTATCAGGTCCATCTCCCTAACCATCAAAGCGGAGACGTGTAAAGTCTTCCTACGTAGGGCATCGGCCACCACATTGATCACTAAAAACCTCAAACCTTGCTCCATAAAGGTAATGCCTCCAAATCTTTAATGCAAATACCACAGCTCCTAACCCTAGGTCATGGGTATGGTAGTTCTTTTCATGGGTTTTCAATTGCCTAGAAGCATAAGCAACTACCTTACCGTTATGCATTAACACACCACCTAACCCTTGCTTAGAAGCATCGTAGTAAACCACGAATGGTTCACTAGGACCTGGCAAAACTATCACTGGTGCTGATGTCAACCTATCTTTAAGGGTTTGGAAACTCTCTTCACACTTAGAGTCCCACACAAATAACTGTCCCCTCTTGGTGAGACGGGTTAAGGGTAAAGCTATCTTAGAGAAACCTTCTATGAACCGCCTATAATACATGGCTAACCCCAAGAAACTCCTAATCTCGGTCACTGACACTGGAGCACCGTCTCTACCTTAGCTGGGTCCACAACTATGCCACCCTTAGAGATGACATGTCCTAAGAAGCTCACTTCCTCTAACCAGAACTCACACTTAGACAACTTAGCATATGATAGTGTGATTTTACATCATGTTTCGTGTACACTTTTGCATGCATTTTTCATATAGATTAGGCATACTTTATTTGATCTTAGTTAGTTTTTCCCTTGGAACGGGGGAGGCGGTTTATTGGTGTTGTTTTGCAGGAATTCAAGGAAAAAAGCTTAGAATAGCCATGGTGGAGCTTGGATGAAGACAGAACCTGAAAAGTGAAGAAAATGACCCAAGCAGAGTCCATCACGGCCTGGCCGTGATGCCCATCACAGCCGTGATCGAGCAATAATTGAGAAGAAAGAAGGCAAAAGTCAGAAGCTGTCACAGCCTGGCCGTGACACCCATCACGGCCATGACATGTTAATGGAGCTAGACCCCCTCAAGGAAGAATCTATCACGGCCAAGTGAGGCCCATCACGGTCGTGACAGATTATTTGGTGAAGGCAGAAGCTATCACGGCCTGCCCGTGATGGGAATCACGACCGTGATGTTCCAATATTTGAATGCGCAACAAGGCAGAAAGTATCACGGCCTGGCTGTGACGGGCATCACGGCCATGACGCGAATCCCGATTCATTAAAAGGAGCACGCGCATAACAGAAGAACCAGTTTTTGGAAACCCTAAACTCTCTCTCTAAACCAGGCAGCTGCACAAGGATTCCATGGCGTTCTTCCCTCTTTTCATCTCTATTTCTTTTGTTGTGGTTATGATCATGAGTGGCTAAATCCCATTGTTGGGGTTAGGGTAGCTATCTCTGAATTCTCATGTATTTGATGTGATTTTGTAATACAGTTTTTACTTCGTTATTGAGTGATTGATTTATGTGTTTAATGCTTGTTGTGGCACCCACCCCCATGACTTGATCAATGTTTTGATATGCAATTGGGAAGTTCGTATTAGAATCGGAACTGAAATTTATCACCTAGTAAATCTTGTATCTAGGAATGGAACTAGGTTTATTAGCAATCGAGTAATCCCTAATCTTAATGCAAATTCATTAATCTAGGCCACCTAAGGAATTAGGGTCTATTAGTGGATTTAGGCTCTTGTCCTCAGAGGAATCGGGGCTTGAGTAATTTAGTGGATTGGTTGTCATAATTGAAGTGGAAACTGTTTATTAGTCATGTCATTGCATGGGGATGAAGTCTAGAGAACCTAATCCCAGCGTTGTTCTCATATTTGAAGAATCCTTTTTACTGCCTTACTGCTCAAGAGTTAAAATAAAAAACAAATAACATGAGAACAATCACGGCAATAAAAAGGATTCTTCAAATATGAGAACAACGTTGGGATTAGGTTCACTAGACTTCATCCCCATGCAATGACATGACTAATAAATAGTTTCCACTTCAATTATGACAATCAATCCACTAAATTACTCAAGCCCCGATTCCTCGGATGACAAGAGCCTAAATCCACTATTAGACCCTAATTCCTTAGGTGGCCTAGATTAATGAATTTGCATTAAGATTAGGGATTACGCGATTGCTAATAAACCTAGTTCCATTCCCAGATACAAGATTTACTAGGTGATAAATTTCAGTTCCGGTTCTAATACGAATTTCCCAATTGCATATCAAAACACTGATCAAGTCATGGGGGTGCTAGCCACAACAAGCATTAAACACAAATCAATCACTCAATAACGAAGTAAAAACTGTATTACAAGATCACATCAAATACATGAGAATTCAGAGATAGCTACCCTAACCCCAACAATGGGATTTAGCCACTCATGATCATAACCACAACAAAAGAAATAGAGATGAAAAGAGGGAAGAACGCCATGGAATCCTTGTGCAGCTGCCTGGTTCAGAGAGAGAGTTTAGGGTTTCTAAAAACTGGTTCTTCTGTTCCGCGCGTGCTCCTTTTAATGAATCAGGATTCGCGTCACGGCCGTGATGGCCGTCACGGCCAGGCCGTGACGCTTTCTGCCTTGGCACGCATTCAAATATTGGAACATCACGGCCGTGATTCCCATCACGGGCAGGCCGTGATAGCTTCTGCCTTCACCAAATGATCTGTCACGGCCGTGATGGGCCTCACGGCTTGGCCGTGACAGATTCTGCCTTGAGGGGGTCTGGCTCCATTAACATGTCACGGCCGTGATGGGTGTCACGGCCAGGCCGTGACAGCTTCTGACTTTTGGCTTCTTTCTTCTCAATTATTGCTCGATCACGGCCGTGATGGGCTCTGCTTGGGTCATTTTCTTCACTTTTCAGGTTATGTCTTCATCCAAGCTCCACCATGGCTATTCTGAGCATTTTTACATGAATTCCTGCAAAACAACACCAAGAAACCACCTCACCCGTTACAAGGGGAAAACTAACTAAGATCAATTAAAGTATGCCTAATCTATATGAAAAATGCATGCAAAAGTGTACTGGAAACATGATGTAAAATCACACTATCAAATCACCCCAAGCTTATTCAATTGCTTGTCCTCAAGTAATCACTAAGGCCAACAGATATAGACAATCAAATCACGGATAGTGAACCAAGAACCCGAGTAGCAAGTAATCCAAGTAACAGGCATCTCAAACATGAGAACAATCACGGCAATAAAAAGGATTCTTCAAATATGAGAACAACACTGGGATTAGGTTCATTAGACTTCATCCCCATGCAATGACATGACTAATAAATAGTTTCCACTTCAATTATGACAATCAATCCACTAAATTACTCAAGCCCCGATTCCTCGGATGACAAGAGCCTAAATCCACTAATATACCCTAATTCCTTAGGTGGCCTAGATTAATGA
Source organism: Sophora flavescens (assembly GCA_030762895.1). NCBI lineage: Eukaryota > Viridiplantae > Streptophyta > Magnoliopsida > Fabales > Fabaceae > Sophora > Sophora flavescens. The sequence continues at coordinate 2,812,298 of JAUPTC010000014.1, forward strand.
ATTTGCATTAAGATTAGGGATTACGCGATTGCTAATAAACCTAGTTCCATTCCTAGATACAAGATTTACTAGGTGACAAATTTCAGTTCCGGTTCTAATACGAATTTCCCAATTGCATATCAAAACACTGATCAAGTCATGGGGGTGCTAGCCATTACAAGCATTAAACACATAAATCAATCACTCAATAACGAAGTAAAAACTGTATTACAAGATCACATCAAATACATGAGAATTCAGAGATAGCTACCCTAACCCCAACAATGGGATTTAGCCACTCATGATCATAACCACAACAAAAGAAATAAAGATGAAAAGAGGGAAGAACGCCATGGAATCCTTGTGCAGCTGCCTGGTTCAGAGAGAGAGTTTAGGGTTTCCAAAAACTGGTTCTTCTGTTCCGCGCGTGCTCCTTTTAATGAATCAGGATTCGCGTCACGGCCGTGATGGCCGTCACGGCCAGGCCGTGACGCTTTCTGCCTTGGCACGCATTCAAATATTGGAACATCACGGCCGTGATTCCCATCACGGGCAGGCCGTGATAGCTTCTGCCTTCACCAAATGATCTGTCACGGTCGTGATGGGCCTCATGGCTTGGCCGTGATAGATTCTGCCTTGAGGGGGTCTAGCTCCATTAACATGTCACGGCCGTGATGGGTGTCACGGCCAGGCCGTGACAGCTTCTGACTTTTGCCTTCTTTCTTCTCAATTATTGCTCGATCACGGCCGTGATGGGCATCACGGCCAGGCCGTGATGGGCTCTGCTTGGGTCATTTTCTTCACTTTTCAGGTTATGTCTTCATCCAAGCTCCACCATGGCTATTCTGAGCATTTTTCCTTGAATTCCTGCAAAACAACACCAAGAAACCACCTCACCCGTTACAAGGGAAAAACTAACTAAGATCAAATAAAGTATGCCTAATCTATATGAAAAATGCATGCAAAAGTGTACTGGAAACATGATGTAAAATCACACTATCAAATCACCCCAAGCTTATTCAATTGCTTGTCCTCAAGTAATCACTAAGGCCAACAGATATAGACAATCAAATCACGGATAGTGAACCAAGAACCCGAGTAGCAAGTAATCCAAGTAATAGGCATCTCAAATAATTCAGCAAGAGACAATCAGTTCAAGTCCAATGAGAGGCTTAGGTTTCTTAGACTCATATTCTCACCGATTAGGGCACTCTTTCTCACCTGAAGATCACCCCAAGCTTGTTCATTTGCTTGGCTCTCTTTCTTACCTCACTCAAGTGTTAGGGAAATAAGACAATTCGCTCCACTTTCCTCAAGGAATGAATTCTACCATAGGCTTGACTATCAACCAAATCTCTACTTTATTAATGAAAACAATTAAGAATCAAGATGTCTTTTGCTTTGGTTGTAACGGGGCCATGGGATTTATAGTTAGGTGGGGAAGTCAAGAAAAGGAAATTTCAAAAGGGCTAAACACAATCAAGCATTGCAAAGCATGACCTTCTAAAATACCTTTTTGGGTTTTGATTCCTTTTTCCACCTTTCTTTCTTTTTCATTTTATTTCATTTCTCACTTTCTTTTGTCATCCCCTTCTCCATAGATTTTTCTTTTTCTTTTATTTTTCTTTTATTTGGAGAAGGGGAGATTTTCAGCTCAAGAGAAACATTTTTATGATTCTTTCATCCCAAACTTTTTTCAACTACCTTTTTACCCTTTTGTAATACTTTAGAAGGTCCCTTATCAAGCATCATTCAACAATATATTTCAGGGTACCAAGAAAAGTATTTTATTCTTTTGTAGACTCAAAATTGGGCAACTAAGGGGTAGCATTTAGTCATTCAAAGCTCAGAAGTCCGGAAAAATACCTAGTGCCTCCATCATTTTCAAAAAAATTTAAGCTTCAAAATGGTTTCAAGTCAAGTTCTAGAGAATATCATCCAAGAGGAATAAAACACTCTAACACAAAGAATGGGGCAGATTTAGTGAGTACCCCTTTTGGCTGAAAATCTCACATTTTAGTAGTTCAAGAACCAATGAGAAACACAGATCTATAGAACCATATGCTAATTATCAACTATCACAAATCATCTCAAGCATTTTTATTTGCAGCCTCATTACAAGAATAAAGAAAATTGGGTTCAAAAATTCACTATCAAAAATTATTTGGCACTTAGTTCTCACAATTGGATGCAAATTTCAGGCAAGGGGCAATCTAATCATGTGAACATGAAAAGCTATCAGGCAAAACTATATGAATGCAATATGAACAAATGCAAAAATGCCCCAACCCCAAGATCAAGAAGTTACATTGTCCCCAATGTAAATAGTCAAGTTGGAGAGAGGAAAGAAAAATTGGAACGACTTACCGAAGCGGCAACGGGTGCTGGTTCACATACCTAATCAGAAGGAATTGTATGAAAATTGGGTCACGGTCGTGATGCTTATCACGGGTAGGCCGTGATGCATTCTGGTTTAAGGGAGTAGCCTGTCACGGCCGTGACCACCATCACGGCTAGGCCGTGATGCTCTCTGATCTTCAAGGTCCTTCCATCACGTCCGTGATGCGGATCACGGCTGAGTCGTGATCCTTTCTGATCTTCAACTCTGGCTCATCACGGCCGTGACCAGTGTCACGGCCTGGGCGTGATGGTTGCTGACTTTGGTGTCTCTGCCCTTTTTGTTTCTCCTTCCTCCTTTCCCTACAAACACTTAACAAACCTATTAATCTATGATATTTTCCTCTTGATCTTCTCAAATTATTCAAGAGAGCTGACCGCGCTGTCGCCACGCGCCAAAAAGAACGAGCGATTATAAAAATAATGCAGTATAGAGCGACAACTCGGATCGTCTCTCAAGGACTCTTTAGTGTTGTTATTATTAACAGAAAAAGTTAGAAAAAGTTAGAACTGGGGGTTTTGAGATTTGAAACTAAATTAAGAAAACAAAATAATGAAAACAAAGTAGTTAAAGAGAGTAACAAATAAACAAAAGACGATTAACCTACTGTTCTTGGTTTCCCACTATCATTGATTCATGCAAATCCTAAGCAGATACTAATCCCCTCCCGGTTGTAGCAACAATTAACAAACGAAAACCGCTACTACAGATGTATGTTCCTATTCCCGAAATAACAAACGGGGTTAAGCTCTCATGAACAAACGAACATGAATGAACACACGCGAAATAACAAACGCGATTATATATAGGAACATAGCATCACCGAAATGAAACAATACCACACTATACATTACTGAAATAACAAACAGAAACATATAATATGGCATTGAAAAGAGAAAAGCAAATGAAACAGAATCACAGAACCTCAAGTGTTAACAGAAACCAATTGCAGTAGATTAATCTAGGAGACTAATTCTCCATTACAAAAGTAAAACACAAAAGAAAAGAAATAAACTACTGAAAACTATTACTACTGTCTACCAAAGATTAGCCAAAACTGGCTAACTCTGATTCCCTAAAACTAGCTAACTTATCATTCTGCCATAGAGCAGTTTATATACACATTCTGGAATCCAAGTCCTCGCGAGGCGAAGCACTGCTCGCGAGGCGAATAACATGAAAGGTCTGCAACTCTTTGTCTTCTCGCGAGGCGAGCATAGCTTCGCGAGGCGAACGCTTCAAATTCCCAAACTGCAACGCCCGTGACCTTCCACACGGGCAAGCCGTGATCGTCTCTGACTTTTCATGGTTGGATGACTCGCGAGGTGAGCCATTTATTCGCGGGGCGAACCAGAGACCTTGCATTTTCTTGGAACAGTCAGCTTCGGGGTCGCGAGGCGAGCAGCCTTCTCGCGGGGCGAAAAACTCCAGAATTATTCCTTTTTATTAACCTGAAAATAGAAAGTAAAAGTAAATACTTTATTCACTGTAAATCAACTAAATTAACTTAAAAACACTTTACAGACTCAAAATATTACTTAAGGACAATAAAGTCTAATTTGGGTGAAAATGATATAAAATAAGCACAAAGCCAGGGTCTTGACTAGTTATAAAACCAGTCAAACAGAGGCTCATCAAAATACCCCAAACTTTAAACTTTGCTTGTCCCCAAGCAAACTACACTCAAAAACTTAAAAAGACTCAAGACCTGGCAAAACATGGCAAGCTTAAGAATTCAATTAACTTTCCATAGATTTCAAGTAATTCTCTACAAAACATTTTTCTTTCAATGTTCCCCCCTTACAAGCAAAACAATCCCCACATTCATTCATTCTAAACAATTGAGAAATTAATTTTTCAGACAATCAGAAATCTAAGCAGGGGATCTAAGTTACACATAAGAGGGAGATCACCAAAATCAAACAACTGCCTTCCTCACAAGGGAGATTTTATGTTTCACTCAATCGCTCAGTTTATGTCAGGCTAACAACTTGCACTCAGTTTCACTTTTAAGAACACTTCCCTTGAATTTGATTTTCATCTCAAAATGATTCCCACAGAAAACATGCAAGCAACATCAGAAGGTCTTTTATGGGTTGTAGTGGGGCCTGGCTAAGGGTAGGATATACAAAAAAAACTAGGCTGAAGACCCTAGGAACTAAGAGAGCATGAAACATTTTTTTTTTTTTTACACTTTGAATTTCACTCAAGTTCCTTTCTTAATTTTTTTCTTTATGCTTCTGGGTGGCTACAGCCTCTTTTATTTTTCTAATACTTTTATTTTATTTTATTTTTTTTTCTCTTTTTTTTTTTTTTTTTACTTTTCATTTTTACACTTTTCCCTTCTTCTTTTTTTTTTCCTTTTCCCAATCCCAAACAGCACATTACACCTTGCAGCCACCCCAAACTTTAGTTTCTTGCACCCATTCTAAAAGATTACATGCTCTCCTAATCCTAGGATCGGGTTAACATGGTTTTCCAGATTTTTGGGCTATAACATTAGGTTATCAAGAATTAACAGGCTAATAGGCTCAATGGGGCTAACTAAGGAACATGCATTAGGAATTGGTTATTTTTAGGCTAAGTAGCTATTTACAAATAAAATGCCTAAATCATTTGCTACACACATATAATCATGCAAACCAAAAAGAGATTCAATCAAATTCAGGAAAGTGCAACTTAAAAAGATTTTCACACAGTCAAAGAACATGTTGGAGGCTCAAAACCTCACCTGGACATTTTTGCAAATTGTTTAACTGAGATTCTATCCCTAGTGTGTGCTTCCTATCACCCCAAACTTATCATAAATCATGCCATCATAACAAAATCTCAAAGTTCAGTTTTCAATCATATGGGGATCAATTTTCAAAATTTTTTTCAAAATCTAGGGGGAAACAATCAACACTATCATGCAATCAATCTATGCAAAAATTAATAAAATCCAATAAACTTGCCGACAAAAGACTCAAACACAACTCCTGAGCTTCTCAAATTATTCAGGAGCTTTATTGAAAACAAAGAAGAAATAAAATAAGGAAAAGAAAATTAAAAAGGAGAAAGGTAAAGAAAAGCTCATTCAGAGGCGGTTCCACCAGGATCCCACTGCCTGTAGCATAAGGCCCACATGGTAGCCAAAGGACTGAAATTCATTCCAAGCCTCCCTAACTTGCAGCTTTGATGCGGAGGTGAGCTCCTGACAATTATAATAACTCCACCCAGTGCGGCGGACTTCTCACTACCTCTGGGGTCACAGATGACCTCCTTCTCAATAAAATCCTCCCAATAGAATCGGGGCTCAACCGCTTGGACTGGCCATGGTGCAGAATCCAAGGGTGCAAAATCTAGAGCTGGTGGCTCCTCAGGGGGAGGTAGCAAACAGTTAGTTGGGGTTAACGGTGCTGCTTCAACTTCTGCAATGTCTTCATCCACTGCATTAACAAATTTTTCACCTGCTATACACGCAGAGATTTCAGCACACACCACACAAAGGTTAGAGTTAGTACATATATTACAAGAAAATGAATCAGAAAAAGTTAGAATGTCTGGGAATTCTTCAATCAATTCATCCACCCCATTACTCTCAACACATGCATTTACTTTAATTGCATCATCTACTCCCAAAGGTTCTTCATCATCCTCAAGCACGGTGGAGCAGATGTCCTCTTGATCCTCTTTTTCTAAGTTTCCTGAAAAAAATAAACCTGCAAAACGATCTGCATTTTCTATTTTTCCTGAAAAGTATAAACTCAGAAACATTCTACACACAAAGCAGTTCCATCACAATAACAAGCATTAGGATCAGGGGATTCAACACATAATTCATCGTCAACAGAAACATTATCATCAAAATTATTTTCAAAAATAACCACTTTAGAATCTGTATGTTCCTCAAGAGGCTGTGGAGTTAGCATTGCAGCCGAGTTGGCAGTAACTTGATCAATTAGAGCCCACAACTTCTGAGATTCAGCTTGGTACGTCCCTCTGGTACTCAGCCTCCATCTTCTGTTGAAATTCCTCTATCATCCGTTGAGTTTGCTCGGCCATTTGTTGCCTCAGTCCTTCCATATTTGCACTTATCTGTGCAGTCATCTGTTTGCACAGGTCCTCTAGGGAAGGTTCGGAAGGTGCAGAGGTGGTCACTTGGCTAGGATAGTATGGTGGTGGCTCACTAAAATTAGGATAATACATGCAAGGTGGTGGTTCATAATAAACATTAGGCAAATATCCATACATGTAATTATCCATGGCAATCAAACATCCAGACAAAGCAGACAGAACTAATTAGCAAAGAAATTTTTTTTTTTTTTCAAAAATTATTTTCTGCTAATAACAACAAACCAGAGTCCCCGACAACGGCGCCAATTTTTTGACCGCGCTGTCGCCACGCGCCAAAAAGAACGAGCGATTATAAAAATAATGCAGTATAGAGCGACAACTCGGATCGTCTCTCAAGGACTCTTTAGTGTTGTTATTATTAACAGAAAAAGTTAGAAAAAGTTAGAACTGGGGGTTTTGAGATTTGAAACTAAATTAAGAAAACAAAATAATGAAAACAAAGTAGTTAAAGAGAGTAACAAATAAACAAAAGACGATTAACCTACTGTTCTTGGTTTCCCACTATCATTGATTCATGCAAATCCTAAGCAGATACTAATCCCCTCCCGGTTGTAGCAACAATTAACAAACGAAAACCGCTACTACAGATGTATGTTCCTATTCCCGAAATAACAAACGGGGTTAAGCTCTCATGAACAAACGAACATGAATGAACACACGCGAAATAACAAACGCGATTATATATAGGAACATAGCATCACCGAAATGAAACAATACCACACTATACATTACTGAAATAACAAACAGAAACATATAATATGGCATTGAAAAGAGAAAAGCAAATGAGACAGGAATCACAGAACCTCAAGTGTTAATAGAAACCAATTGCAGTAGATTAATCTAGGAGACTAATTCTCCATTACAAAAGTAAAACACAAAAGAAAAGAAATAAACTACTGAAAACTATTACTCATCTGTCTACCAAAGATTAGCCAAAATCAGCTAACTCTGATTCCCTAAAACTAGCTAACTTATCATTCTGCCATAGAGCAGTTTATATACACATTCTGGAATCCAAGTCCTCGCGAGGCGAAGCACTGTTCGCGAGGCGAATAACATGAAAGGTCTGCAACTCTTTGTCTTCTCGCGAGGCGAGCATAGCTTCGCGAGGCGAACGCTTCAAATTCCCAAACTGCAACGCCCGTGACCTTCCACACGGGCAAGCCATGATCGTCTCTGACTTTTCATGGTTGGATGACTCGCGAGGTGAGCCATTTATTCGCGGGGCGAACCAGAGACCTTGCATTTTCTTGGAACAGTCAGCTTCGGGGTCGCGAGGCGAGCAGCCTTCTCGCGGGGCGAGAAACTCCAGAATTATTCCTTTTTATTAACCTGAAAATAGAAAGTAAAAGTAAATACTTTATTCACTGTAAATCAACTAAATTAATTTAAAAACACTTTACAGACTCAAAATATTACTTAAGGACAATAAAGTCTAATTTGGGTGAAAATGATATAAAATAAGCACAAAGCCAGGGTCTTGACTAGTTATAAAACCAGTCAAACAGAGGCTCATCAAAATACCCCAAACTTTAAACTTTGCTTGTCCCCAAGCAAACTACACTCAAAAACTTAAAAAGACTCAAGACCTGGCAAAACATGGCAAGCTTAAGAATTCAATTAACTTTCCATAGATTTCAAGTAATTCTCTACAAAACATTTTTCTTTCAATGTTCCCCCCTTACAAGCAAAACAATCCCCACATTCATTCATTCTAAACAATTGAGAAATTAATTATTCAGACAATCAGAAATCTAAGCAGGGGATCTAAGTTACACATAAGAGGGAGATCACCAAAATCAAACAACTGCCTTCCTCACAAGGGAGATTTTATGTTTCACTCAATCGCTCAGTTTATGTCAGGCTAACAACTTGCACTCAGTTTCACTTTTAAGAACACTTCCCTTGAATTTGATTTTCATCTCAAAATGATTCCCACAGAAAACATGCAAGCAACATCAGAAGGTCTTTTATGGGTTGTAGTGGGGCCTGGCTAAGGGTAGGATATACAAAAAAAACTAGGCTGAAGACCCTAGGAACTAAGAGAGCATGAAACATATTTTTTTTTTTTACACTTTGAATTTCACTCAAGTTCCTTTCTTAATTTTTTTATTTATGCTTCTGGGTGGCTACAGCCTCTTTTATTTTTCTAATACTTTTATTTTATTTTATTTTTTTTTTGCTCTATTTTTTTTTTTTTACTTTTCATTTTTACACTTTTCCCTTCTTCTTTTTTTTTTCCTTTTCCCAATCCCAAACAGCACATTACACCTTGCAGCCACCCCAAACTTTAGTTTCTTGCACCCATTCTAAAAGATTACATGCTCTCCTAATCCTAGGATCGGGTTAACACGGTTTTCCAGATTTTTGGGCTATAACATTAGGTTATCAAGAATTAACAGGCTAATAGGCTCAATGGGGCTAACTAAGGAACATGCATTAGGAATTGGTTATTTTTAGGCTAAGTAGCTATTTACAAAGAAAATGCCTAAATCATTTGCTACACACATATAATCATGCAAACCAAAAAGAGATTCAATCAAATTCAGGAAAGTGCAACTTAAAAAGATTTTCACACAGTCAAAGAACATGTTGGAGGCTCAAAACCTCACCTGGACATTTTTTCAAATTGTTTAACTGAGATTCTATCCCTAGTGTGTGCTTCCTATCACCCCAAACTTATCATAAATCATGCCATCATAACAAAATCTCAAAGTTCAGTTTTCAATCAGATGGGGATCAATTTTCAAAAATTTTTTCAAAATCTAGGGGGAAACAGTCAACACTATCATGCAATCAATCTATGCAAAAATTAATAAAATCCAATAAACTTGCCGACAAAAGACTCAAACACAACTCCTGAGCTTCTCAAATTATTCAGGAGCTTTATTGAAAACAAAGCAGAAATAAAATAAGGAAAAGAAAATTAAAAAGGAGAAAGGTAAAGAAAAGCTCATTCAGAGGCGGTTCCACCAGGATCCGACTGCCTGTAGCATAAGGCCCACATGGTAGCCAAAGGACTGAAATTCATTCCAAGCCTCCCTAACTTGCAGCTTTGATGCGGA